>JAVJGI010000050.1:59854295-59882382 GCA_035590275.1 Ibycter americanus
AAAAATGGCGACTTTACTGCCTCCATGCCAAGTCCTGCCAATGCAACCAGGAATTATGCTTTCCTTCCCACCACAATTATCCCCTCGTTGATTTACATTACATGCAATCCACCAATGACTCATAGACTTCTGCATCCATCTTTAATGCATTTCATTTTCCCGATTTCAGACCACTTTTCAAGATCCTTTGCTTTCTAATAACTGTCATCTAAAGGGCACAGAATTCCCTCTAGTGTAGTATCATTAAAAACAAAAGTGTAATCATTTTGATGATAAAGATTAATGCAAACGTGCTACAATTGGTCCCCAGACAGTCATTCCAGTTTAATTTATCTGAAATTTATGATTTGAAATTCATTTTGCTGTGCCTCCCATTATACTAATTTTTCATTATATTTCTTTAGTTCACATATTAATACAATCATTATCATCTTATTGTTCAGAAATTGCTTTGCCAAATTCCATGCTTCACTGAAATATTCAGCCTGCTCAACTTTAATATATTCAGCCAAGTTGAATATTTTTAGTTGTTCTCTACCCATTTAAGACAGTTTTCTTAACATATTATTGTTAATACTGACCACACTTGAATCTTTGTTGGGAGGTTTGTAATCTTTAAAATTCACAAATCAAGCTTGTTTTCTCTGGGTCATCTGTTATTTAATCACCCTTCCCATTAGTAAGAAGCCTGTACTTCTCTCCCTTGTCACTGCATGTCTAGCGTATTTATTGAACCTTTTAGCATCCCAACAAAACCATTTTAAAAAAAAAAAAAATCTTGTTAAAACATTTCATTATTAAAAAAAAAAAAGACAAGTCATTTTCCTGAGTTCAGTATACATGGTTTTTCAAAGACCATTTTCCCCCCTTTAAGCTTACTCACAGCCACACACTGTATACTCACTTCACCGGCTTGTACAACGCACATCTGTATGTATGCATTCACATAAGCATACATATACCAGCACCAACTGCTTCCAAATTCGTAATTTCAGTTTCATAAACAAAGGCTGAAAATGGAATATATGCTGTAATTACTCTGTATTTAACAGTATTATCCTACCTTCTTTAAGCCAGCAAATCCTTCCGATTCCAGGAAGAAAAAGGCAAAAGGCATCAACACAAACAAACATAAATTCGAAAAAAGAGAAGCAAGATTCCATAAACCTGCAACAAATAAGAAAAAAGTTTATAGTAAAATTTTCTCAGGTTTAAATGAAAGATACTGTATTTTCCTCTTTACACATAACAACGTAGTATACATACAAGTACTAACAGAAGCTAGGTTTTTACAAATACATAGTTATATACAGGTCATTGCTGCAAAATATCCATTTCTCTGTATAATGAGCTTCAAACAAAAATTGAGCACCAACTTAAACAGCATTAAGTATCAAAAATCTTGGGAGAGACTGCAAACTCAGTTGCACTACTTCCACAATATCCAATTGAAGGCTCTTCAGATAACCATTTTAAAAGTTTTCAGGACAAAAGTATTTTACTATCATCAGTGAATGTCACAAAATTCAGTTCTGTGTATTCACTTCCTCCCATATTTATTGCAAGAGAAACTCAGACAAATCATGGATTTTAACATGAGCAATACACAAATGCCATCATCACCTCCAAATTACAAGAAGGTATCATGGCAACAGCAACAGCAGCCTTTCACGATGAGATGACTGGCTCAATATGCAAGAGGAGAGCAGCGGATGCTGTTTATCTCAGCTTCAATAAGGCTTTCAACATCATCGCCCATAAATCTCCTCATAGTCTAATTAATGAAGTATGGGCAAGGTAAGTAGACTCTGAGATGGACTGAACACTGGCTGGGTTTCTGGGCCCAAAGGGTTGTGACCAGCAGTACAAAGTCAGGCTGGAAGACAGTCACCAGTGGTATACCCCAGGGGGTCAATACTGGGTTTAACATCTTCATTAATGGTGACGGTTGGAGACATGCATCCTCAGCAAGTTTGCTGAAGATAAAAGATGGGCAACAGCAGTGAGACCTGCCACTCAGATGAACCTCAACAGGCTGGACAAACGGGCAGAGCACACACTGGGGACCAATCATCCAAAAAACAGCTTTGTAGAAAAGGCCTCAGAGGTTCTGCTGGACACCAGATCAAACACAAGCCAGCAGTGTGCCCTTGCAGCAGAAGTGGCCAACAACATCCTGGGCTGCATTAGAAGTGCTGCCAGCAGGTCAAGGGAGGCGATCCTTCCTCTCTGCTCAGCACTGGTGGCACACATCTGGAGCACTGCACCCAGCTGTAGGCTCCTCCTTACAAGACAGACATTGCCATACTGGAGTAAGTCCAGCAAAGGACCACAAAGGCGACTAAAGGACTGGAGCATCTATCATACAAGGAGAGGCTGTGAAAGCTGCAATTCTTTAGCCTTGAGAAGAGAGGACTCAGCGGGATTTATCAATGTATATAAATATCTGATGAGGGAGGGGGAAAGGAAAACAGAGTTAGACTCTTCACAGTGGTATCCAGTGAATGGAGAAGAGACAATGAGCATGAATTGGAAAAAAAAAAATGAAAACCTACTTAAACGTAAGAGGAAAGAAAAAAAAAAAAACCAAACCAAAAACCACCCTCCAAACTTTTTCCACTGAGTGTAGTCAAACACTGCAACAGGTTGCCCACAGAGGTTTTGTAGCCTCCATCCTTCAGCATATTCAAAATCCAAATGGGCAATGCCTTGAGCAGCCTTCTCTAACTAACCGTGCTCTGAGTAGGGGGGTCAGACTAGATTATTTCCAGAGGTCCCTTCCAACCTCAATCATCCTGTGATCTAGGTGAAAAAAAGTCAACTGACTAAAACTAGGACATCTGTAAGACACATGTGACATCTGTAGGAAAGAAAAAGGTTTAGAACACAACCTGAAGTGATAACTGATCTCCATTAAGGGTATCTGCTCTATTAAGATTTTCTAAGCTAAACACTTTCTGAAGACCCAGTTTCTGGTGCCTAAACATGAACCCATCATCAATCATCCTATCAAAAGTTGTGCAGGATGCAGTGTTTCTTCTTTATAAAAGCAGAGGCTTACCTACAATTCAGTAGCAAACAGATTTAACTAGTGTCACATATTATGCATCCTGAAAACACAGCTTTTATTTGGTAGCTGAGAAAAACAGGCTTAGTCCTCCACCTTCCCCAAAACACACACATTTCCACAATTCTGCAGGAATATACTCTCTCACCTGAAATCCAAAAAAAGAACATCCCCCCTGATAAGAAAATTTGAACTAACAGCTTTGTTTATTTCTTTCTTCTCATGTACAGGCTTGCTCATTTTCTTCTTTGAAATTGTCCAATTTGGAAGGAATAGGGAAGGAGACATTTACTGGATGTCTGGGGAATTCATTATTGAAAGACATTACTGCATTTAGTCGCAAATGTAAAATAGTTAGACGTTATCTTCACCTACACCCCCTTAAAAAAAATGCTTTCACCATATATACTTCCTTTTTCCTTAACGGAAATTATTTAAATTTCAAGGAGAAATAAAAACAAGGGGGGAGAGGGGGGGCCATGAAATCTACTTCTTCAACAGTTGATACCACCAGGGCACCAGGAACCAAACTTACCCAAATAAGCTACAGAAACAAAACAAGAAAATTCCAAAAGATGCGTGAAATATAATACTCAATTGCTAAAGAAAACAGACTGCCTAAAGGTGGCTAAACTCCAGTTAACAAAGAGGGGGATTTTTCCTTTTGAATTTGCTTAGCCAGGAAGCTCCTGTTACCATTTAAGAAACATTTACACATAGCAACATCAGCAAGAATGTCATTAACGGCCCTTACTGGGGGTACATTACCTAAAGCACTCTGCATACCTCCCCCCCCCCAAAAAAAAAAAACTACAACACCAGAGTTAGAGTAGAAATACTGTTAGATAGGGGTAGGAGTTTAATTTCAGCAGTTTTCTCTAACTGAAGACAGATAGTACATTCAGTTACCTAATGCAAATCTGAATACCTGGTCATTCTAATTTCAGCAGCTCTATTACACATGTATCTACAATGTAAAACAGTGCTTAGGAGCTGCATAGTATGTACAGAGTATTTTAAGGCAGAGGAGAGAGGTGTACATCCAGGGTGATTTTTAAGAAGTAAAAATCCAGAAATGTACACATTAGCAGCTGATAGCAACCACATTTACAGAATATCAAACTACAGAGTTACAGTATGCATTTAAAGTTATGAGAGATACACAGTGCTGTACTGCTGCTGACATACATACACACTTTCCGCAAAGTTAGGAACATACAAGGCCCTCTTCTTCCCCCACCATATTTCTTATCCTAATTTGATAGTTCAAAAATCAAAGTAAAATAGACCCAGGAAAATAATTATTTCCCTCTACAGTGACTGCATCATAAATTGCATGAAAGGCTTGCCGATATCAACATATATAAAAGCTTCAAGCAGTCTGTTGGAGTATTTTAAAATTTTTTTTTTCCCCATTTGTAGCGACCTAAGAATATCCCCCATAAAACAAGTTAATAAAACATAAAAATTAAAAATGTCTCAGTCTTTGGCAAAGAGATTAGACCCACAGCAATTTTTTGTCTGTCTTATTCATGGCAGTTTCATTACATTTTACCCCCACCTGGTGGCTGTATCCAACAACAGCACAAGCGAACATCCAGCTGTCAGAAACATTTCTGAGTTTAGTTCAACATGCTAAGAGTGTTTATACTGGACCCAGACACGGGCTTTCTGCCTGCATTCAAAAATTAGATGCATGTATTTTTTATTTTTCTATACGCTGCAACTAATGCTACAGTCTACATACAGTATAAAAAAACCTTAATATTATGTTGAAGTACCTTAGACTGTATCTGTAATTCATAAATCTAGCAAAACAGAAGTGTTTTAAAGCAATACAAATTTTCCCATTTGATAACATTTGCAAAGCAGTAAGCAAACTGTACAGGAAGTTATACTAGAAGACAGAGTGTTATGGAGATATGAACATTTTCTGAACTTGAGTGCTTGCGATAGCACCATCAGCTCTCAAAACTTGCACAGGTATTTCATAACTTCAAAAAGGTATTGACACTACATGGAATAGGTTTTTACAGCGCAGAGCAACACTATCGTGCAAACCTTGTGAATGCCACAAGAGGGAGTCGTTCCCTAAGCTAAGGTTTTGAAATTACAATGATTTTTGTCAAGTTGCCATAACAGAAGCCCGTGGTCAGATCCAAAACCTGCTGATGTTTCTGAAGGCTTCTCTCCGGCTGTAGTAAATCTTGGCTTAGTTCAGCCATGTCTACCCCTAGGGTAAACTTTGCAATACACAGTCAAACTTGGAAACACCAAGATGCTGAATTTACTTCCTTGCTAGCCATTACTACCGGACTTAGGAAATATAAGTTATACTGGGGATGCACTAAGTGGTACTTTCAAAAGATTATCACATTAAAATCAAAAGATTATGGTCACTGGAAAATTCAAAGGCCTTCCTATATGCCAGCTACTTCTTCCAGCAGATTTCTAATAAACCCAAGTTTTCACAAGTACTGTAGCAAATCTGACAGAGTGAAAATTTCTGAATTGGTTGTTACATAATTTTCATTCTCTGAAATATTTTATTGTAGCTTTTCCAAAGCAAATTCAAGCACAGAAGGAAGGATTCTTTCCCATTTTTTTTTTTTTTTCCGTGTTTGGGAGTAAAGAATATAAATCTGTCTGAGCAGCTGAATTTGTGTGAAAAATGAGAATTAGCTGAGTTTTTTCTTCCGTGTAGGAGACATACCAAATTAGCAATCCCCCATGATGTGTGACAAAACAGATCACAGAATAACTCAACTAGAAAGAACCTCTAAAGTCATGCAGCCTGATCTGCTGCTTAAAACAGCTGAACTGCAGGTACAATCAAGTTGTTCATGGCTTTAGCCAGCTGAGTTTTGGAAAACTTCCAAAGATTTAGATCTCCCAGTCTCTCTGGACATGCTTTTCCAGTGTTCAACCATACCCACTGTGAAGAACTATTGCTTTATGCCCTGTAAACATTGCTTCTTGCCTCTCACTGCATGCTCCAGAGAAGCTGGCTCTACAAAAACCCCTCACCAGTTGCAAACCCAGCTGTGCCCTGGCTTTCCTCATTTCACACCAGGATATCACCCCAGGTGATGTTTCTATACCCCTCCTGGGCAGCTGATCCCTGCTTCTACCTTCTAAACACTTTCTTTTTGGTTTTGAGCTCAGGCTCCCCATTAAGCCAAGCCAACCTCCTATTACATCTGCTCATTTTCTTGCAAACCAAGGCGCATGTTATGGTGCTTGAAGGTTATCCTTCAAAGTAAGCATCTCTCCTGGGCTTCCTTTGCCCTCAGACCCGTCTCCAGTAAGGATCCACATAGACATTTCCTGAAGAGGACAAAGTCTACTCTCTTGAAATCTAATGTCTTTATTCTACTGTTTTCCTTCCTCGCTTTTCTCAGGTCTTAAACTACTCTGTCACCAGTCAGGGTCACTGTTGACCACCACATCTACAGTCAGCTCCTCCTTATTCATGGGTTTAAAAAATAGGTATTTTACTGTTCAGACGGCACAAAAAAGTACTCAACTAGTTTCAGAAAGATGACAGACAATAAGCATTATCTTCTGTCTTCACTTATCCACATTTAATTTGTTGTAAACTTCTTTAATCTTACCAAAAAAAACAACCACCACACCACCTTTGCAAGTTAAGGATCTGGAAATTCATGAATTTGCTATCTGTGAGTATCATCAGACATTTAGCAAAGAAGAGTACATTTTTCAGAGAAAAATCTTCCAAAGCCCAGTTACTATCTCTTCATAAGAACAGTAAAAGGACAGCACAGTTAACTTGTAAATTATTTATTCCAGATTAAATAAATAGTACCTTCACTATCTGAAACAATCTTTCTCCAGCCAAATCTACTAACTAGTAGAAATAGGACATTTTTTATTTTCCTTAGACACATAAAAGTGTCCAAATTATTTTCAGATATTAGTATCCATTATATATGTCACAGTTGTAAGCATGTTAACCAATATTGGAAAGCAGGCAAAACTCACTCTGCCAAACACCAAGGCGTCATCACTGCAAGTAATATTTTTTCCTTGCATCCTGTTTTCCTTGAAATAGTTTTGTTTACATTGTGCCTCTTTACCACACTCAATACACTTATACTCTGTAATTTTCCTTCTTTACAAATAAATCACTAACGGTTGAATTTAACTATCTAATCCCAACTGCTCATAGCTAGCAAGTTTCTTACACACTATTTCTTATTTTGAGAATAAGTTTGTATGTATCATCATAAAGAAACAGACATGAGTCTTGCACTAACACATGAAGAAGTTTGAACAGCGTGTTTTCAGGTTAGCTTCTAGTAGCTCTTATCCTACATTAATATTCAAAGCAATGAATTTGGTTTAAATCCAGCAAGTCTGCACAATTCTTTAAAAAAAGCCAACAGAACAGTTATGACAGACTTTTGTGATATATCACACAGCAGCAAAAACAACTAGCCAATAACATATTAACAATTCAATTAGCATCTTAAATGAAAAGGGAGTTACTCGTTTGGAAATAAGAACATCCATGCACATATAATGAAGACATCCACTTTAATTACATTATGCTGAGTACTAACCATGAATTAGTGAGCCATTTAACCACTGAATATAGTAGTTTTGTGGAAAAGAAAGCAGGATCTCATTGCTGATTATTGAGAAAGGTAGAAGCAGGACTGCACCAGCTGAAACTGCTAGAGTGAAGGTGCTCAAGAACAGCCTGAAATTTAAACAAATGTGCCACTGTTACCACCAACATGCTCTATTTCTATATGCTTAGTACATTCTATTTCTATATTCTTACTACAATTTTTAAAAGCTGAGCAGCTTTTTAATGTCTAAAAAGTGAGTACAATTATACATAAATATTTAAACACCAAACTGAAAATATTGCTTTTCTTTCACAAAGCTGTTATTCGAGTACCAGCTCATAGCTTGGGGTTTTCTGACAGCTGTAAAGTCAATCCAGAGAAATTGTCAGAATTATTTAAAATATTTAAACTTATTCTTTTTAGATCCCAAACACAACTTTGATCAAATGCCATCTTGTGGCACTAAAAAGAACTGCGTTCTTAAAAAAAAAAAAAATTCTTACAAAACTAATCCAATGCTAGAAGAAAATCAGAAATAATTCTCAAAATTGCATGATCAAAAAAAGATAAACTGAAATAGATCATTCCTACAACAGGAATGTCAGTAAGTTGCTTACTGAGATCTTACTTTTCCTTAACAGTCTACAAATCCACTTTTCATTCACATAATACTTAACTTACAGAAGAAAGTATGGGTGACTGATTTTATCAAAAAAAATATTACTATATGTTTTTGCTGTTTCTGAGATTTTTTGGTTTTATTTTCTTTTATTTAAGATGTTTAAGTATTCTAAGCCAGAATTGTGAAACCTAACACACTATACAGCCTTTCAAGGTGCTACAGCAGTATGGCTTTGTGTTCTCCCACGCAACACATCTCTTCAGTCCTGACAATTACACTATTGCAAAGAAATATTCATCTGCATACATCTGAAAGTTAACACTTTTTGGAAAATAACATGCATACTTAAGGAACAAAAAAGCTTAGGCTGAAAGAACAAGCAGCATTTTATATTTATAACACCACTTTTAATGAAAGGGTCTGATGGAAGTGCTAATATTGTCTTACCCTCTTTTCCCATGAAGAACACAGCATTTAAAAATGGGTATTTGTTGTATTTTAAAACTAAACTAGAAAACAGATGGGAGGATAACAGTTAACGACAAATTTTACTCTTTGAATACTGGAAAATTTAGAACCCAGGCTAGGAGCACAGCTGCTATGAAAATCACTCAATGTAGAAGAGCCTTCACTAGTCTTAAAAACATAGGAGAGACGCTCCCCTACTTAAGGGAAGAGGTTCAGAGCATTTACAAGAATACATTTTTCTCTAAATCTGAAGTAGACCTTGTGGCAAAATAGTATTTCAAATTCATAAAAAATACTAGTATCAGACACTACTGGGAGAAGCACACCTAAGATTTACATCATCTTTGTACATCTTTCAAGCTTGCCACAAATGCACAACTAAAAGTGAACAGCTTGCAATGTACTCGGCACTTTCCCAGGGTACAAGACAAATCAATAAAATATTCAATGAGCTCTCCAAGAGGACGACAGTACCACCATGGAAGAGCTAAGAACATTGTAATAAGCAAGTAGCAAGTCCACACAGTTTAGCAGACCACTAATAAACTGAGAGGGCAGCAACAGCTCACAAATGTTCTGTAAATCTTCAGACATATTTAAATAGGAGACATATATATCTAGCTTTACAAAGGAACAGGAGACAGAACTGCTGGCAGACCAAGCGGTCTGGCAAGTGCTTGTCTTCCACTTGTTATTCTTTTTTAAGCTTTTTTAAGATGATCAAATGCAGATGTCTACTTCAGGATGAGCTAATTTCTTTCCATAACCCATTGCCTCCCTTCACAGAGCTTCCATCAGCTGCAGTGGGAACTTAAAACACCTACTACCCATATAAACACATTTTAGAGACCTAAACTCAGGTGCAGGTCTTGCACTGAATTCCTCAGATGCAAGAACCTCTTGCATCAGGTTCTCATGCAATATTCTGTCCAACTTCATGCCCACCAGGAAAATCACAGGTGAAAAAAAAAACCCTAGACAAAACTGCCTTGCCTCTTGTCATGCCTTTCATAATACAAGGTGAGACTTGACCAAATCTTTTTCTTCTGCCCTCTAGCAATCTATTTGTTGTCACATTTAAAATGGACTGTTGTTTATCTGGAAGCATACAAGATTCCTATCATAACAATATATTCAGGACAAAAAGGTCTGCAAAAGAGAGCTATACATACGATATTCTGTTAACGATGGCATCTTCATCCTCTTGCTCATCTGAAAATTAAATTACAGCAGGTTATATTCAATACTTAGTCATCCTTCTTCAGGCTAAAATGTATATATGTAGGACTAATTTTGATTTACAATTAAAATTTAGAATTACTAAAACAGTTTATTAGCATGAATATTTTAAGAATGTTCCTACTAAAAATGAATACTTTTTTTTGACCAGTATTCAACTCTTTTCAATCAATGTAACTACAAAGTTATTTCACTTTATTTGTATATGCAGATCAAAACTTCTTGGAAACATCTCCTAGACAGCTTTACAGCAAACAAGCTTCAGACTACTACTACCATGACTAGGAACTGTCCTTTTGAACATCTCAAACCACAGAGAGCAGGGAAGCTAGAGGAAGTCTTAGGGCCCATACTAACTACTACTATAAATCCCTAAATAGATGTTTCATTGTCAGTAGTAATGCGTTTTTAAGACAAGAAAGCATACCCAGAACAGCAGTGATGACCATCCAGTTGCTTCCCCTTACTCATCCCTCCTCCTAACTTCTGGGGATTTGGGGAGGCAGGGGAAGAAGAGTTGTTGTTGTTCTTGTTGTTTGTTTTGGATTTAAGGTACCATGGCTTCTTTTCTGGTATTTCACATTTTAGACCACTGTTGTTCACTTACTCCTCAATTACTATTCCAACTTTTTGAAATATTATCGACATTTAACTCAGAGGTCAATCACTTGTATATCCTCCATTTATTCTCTACATACTTCTCTACACAAATATATGCATTTCTACATTTGAAATAATTTTAGAGTCAGCTTTCTTCTTTTAAGTCTCCCAGATTTTCCATAAGAGGTAACTCAAATTTATTTCAAAGTCTAAAAATAAATAAAGCCAGGTGTTTCAAGTTCTTAAGAGTCATGCACACACTTAAAATAAACATGTAGCCACTAACATCATGCTATTTTCAAATTCTTCTGGGAAAGTACATTGAGTTATTGTTGCTGTTTATTTGATGGGAATCTCAGGGTGTTTTGAGAGACTAAGTCAAGGTCTCTTATGAATCATTTTGGCTAAAGAGCTTGTTGTAGAAACAGCAAACAGTTTGTCCTGAAAGAATTCCAGATGTGTTAACTCTTCAAACTTACCCTTTCAGGAAGATCCTAGCAGGCTACAAAGTTTGCCTACGTAAATGTTCACACAGCTTTCATAAAGTTAGGACAGCTGCAAAGCAGTTCCTCTCAGCTGATGAGATCAACTGCCAAAAAGGTAATAAAAGTGTCTTTACATCCAACAGCGTTTGCCAAACTAGCTCACCCTCCCTGTTCTTCCCTATTTCCAAATGGCAGCGGCTTCACAGTATCCAAAATACATACCAGGATCAGAAAATCGTATCCATCTTACTTCGTATGTTTAAGGAGATGTACTTTTTTTTAAAGGTATTATATTTCTTGAAGAGTTTACTTTTTAAATGTGAATCCATCTATGAAAGCAGCTCTATCGTAACACAGGTCATAATAGCTCAATAAACAGTTTCCATTAAAGCCCATTACCTGCACACCACAAGATCATAATGCATAAGAATGCTTCTCCAGTATGACCAACTATTACCAAACACCATGGTCCCAGATAAGCTGTCAAGAGTCAAAGATTTTGCCACTGTATACAGATTTTTATGCTATTTGTCTTTAGAAGAAATATAGAAGAAAATGACAGGGGTTCCTACAGACTAGTTTCAGGCAGCCACTGTTTCCAAAGTAAAAAAAAAAAAAACAACAACAACAACAACAACAACAAAAACCACCCAGGATTATCTCAAGGAATAAGACTTCAGTGGTGAGGTCACAAGGAACAGGCTAAAAACACTGAAATAACTGTACCTGAGCAAAGCAGGATTTTTAGAACAAATCTGCTACTTCACTTCTGTACCACAGGCAACCTTTTCACTTTACCAGCTAAAGCTCTGAACTTGATTTTGGTGCTAGAACACAGCCTGAAGATACTTATTCTGGAAAAGCTGACATGAAAGGAGAACAACAGAATCTAAAGGCAAGGGAGGCAGAAGTGTCTATTTGAAATTTTCCCCTTTCTTCCCTCTCCAAACAGTTAAAATTTAGGCTCCCTGGCAAGCCACAACAGAACAACTGATTGTGGCCATCCACACCATCTCCACAACAGCCACCCACTCTCACTCAATCGCAGAGTGCCAGCAACAGCACTCACTGATCCTCTTCTGAGATGCTTCAGTGCACTCCCTCCCTTGGTTACTGATACTAGAAGGCACATTGAAGGGTCTGAGAATTGCCAGAGCAAGCACAAGGGAGATGATGGGAACTCATGGTTCACGGACAAAGGGAGCAGAATAGAGGGTAATAAAGCAGCATATACAATCAGACCAGTCCAAGCTGCCACTGACCAGCAGCCTGAGAAATGCTTTTGTTCAGAGAGCTAGTTCTGTTTTCCTTGTGGAGGCAGAGAGAAAAAGCATCACCTATTTACTTGAAGCACAAAATTATTTTTGAATGTATTAAGAAATCTGTGCTTACCTGCTTTCCTTTTGTATCTTGTGATTATAAAGTAGGAAACTATGTAGAGAACAGCAAATAGAAGAAAACAGATCTGGAAAAAACCACATTGCATTTATTAGGTTGTGAAGAAATGCCTGGATTATAATAAGAATAAAGAGAAAATGCAGCACCAACAACTTAAAATTGAATTCAGATCAAGAAAAGTGCATTGTATGTAAATGCCAACACATGTTTTATAACTTATTAATAGAAAGTTAAACCCATTAAGAACAGTTTAACTAGAGTAACAGGCACTGGATCAATTATATGGCCACCAAGTTTTACTCTAAAATTAAGAAAAAAAGCCTTATTTACAGTGCAATTTCTTGTTTGGGGGAGGGGTGGGTGGGATGGGTAGGTTTTTTGAAGTTTGAATCCATTCGAGTTGTAAAAGTTATCATGCTTTGTATTCCCTTCACATGTAAGCTAAGGGTAATCTTCAAGAGCCCATCACATAAAATATGATCTACTTTGGAGTAAGCTATCAGCATATGTGGAAAGAAGAAAGCAATTATGTTTATTATTTCCATCGTGTCTTGAATCAAACAGGTTCCAGGCGATATTTCACCCAAGAGAGACTCATCTGCCTACAGTGGTTGTCTAAGCCAAGCATGAGCTAGTCAAACATGATGTTTCCTTTACAGTCAGAAACCAAGGGCACAATTTCCCTCCTCATAAGGTAGGTGGCTTATTTAGGTCAGACGTACCTTGAGCCCACAACATGACTTCATCAAGTTGTTTCTAAGATTTAGCATTAAAATTTCAATACAATAAGGTAAGATCAAAACACCTAAAATATGTTGGAATTCTTGGAGGAAAGTAATTGAACAGCAAAACACTTTAACCCTCCAAGCCTTTGTGGAAAACAAAATGAAAACACACATTTATTTGCTCCTGAATGAGGCACCAGTGGCTCAACACTGCTTCCTTAATCTGGTTTGTTGATACCTATTAAAAACGTGAGTCAGTCAGAAATGAAACAAGAACGAAGCATGCCATTCCACCATGCTGTGGCCCTTAGCCTTCACTAGTACCTGAGTACTAGTGAACCTGAGTCATAGCGAACAGTACTGTATACCAACAGTGTACTCTGCTTTCTGTTGGCTTGCAGGAAACAGATTACCTGCACACCACAAGCTGAGAAGCTAGTTGAAGTAGCCCAAACTGTTAAGATTCTTTTGCTTGTGCTCAATACTAGGAGCCAGCTAATAAGCCTTAACACACAGCAGTTAACCAACTGAATCAGGCAAAACTGTTCCAGCACTTTCTACTATTAAAGTGAGTTCCCCTATTACCTGTACAAGATTCTTCTTTTTTTTATTTGGCCCTGCCTGGATCTGCAATTCGTATTAGCACCCTAAATGTGTTCTACTCCAGTCTGAGCTTTAATCTCCTTTGTGGTCTGAAATTGCAAAATTACTTTACCAGGCAACAGTTGATCTACTTCTTTAATCAATCATGTAAAGATTTGTTGCCTTAAAGAATTCACTGTCTTAAAAAATTCAGGAGCAGAAAAAGTACCCTAAGTGAAAGGAAAACGTGAAAGCGAAGGTAGTCATGATAGCCCTTAAAAAGTTACATCTACATGAGCATATTACATCCAAATCAGCAGAATTGGTGGGGGGCAGAATATATCACCCAAGCAAGAGAGACAGACTTTTTAAGAAATGCTCATAAAAATAAATGAGGAGTTATTTCTTTTGTCTAGTCATGCATTTTAGATTTAACAAACAAAAAAAAAAAAAAAAAAAAAAAGGAAGTGTTTGAGTATGGCATTTGGGTGCCTGCAACTGCCATATGGATTTCTCCTGGAAGTATTACAGTGCCATAGGTCTGAAAGTGGCAGCTGAGCTCATTCTCTGTGCAGGCAACACACACTGGTGATACGTATCTGAAATACAGATGCTGAAAATTAGATTTCATAGCTAGATCTGAATAACATATTTAATCTGAATAGAGTTCACAACCCAAATGTTCTAGAGGATGCTTCAAAGCGGAAAAGGTTTTAATAAGAAATTGAATTCTTTAAATAAATAATTCCATTAATAAAAAATGTTACTAAGATACCAGCATACTTTTTTGTAAAGTATTTTTTAAACAGGAAAAACAAAAGAAACTGAGAATAGCCTTGGGTTTTCAGAGTACTCTGACACAGCTTGTCCTGTCAGTATCAGAAAATGCAATGCCAGTGCTGAAAGAGAGTCCTCTTAAGTTTCCAGTTCCTCTGAAAACTAGACCAAGGCTGCGGATAGACACATCTAATTTTAGGCATCCACTTTTGAAAATCAGGTATCACATATACAAGGTCAGTAAAACTCTTTAAAAAAAATAATCTGTCAGACCCAAATAACACTGCCCCTGTGTAAAATAAAGATCTAATTAAGACCATTTTTAGTTTACTTTTATTTAAGAGAATAATTTACTTCGGTTTTTGTAATTACAATTACTGCAATCTTGTATCTTCAAATAAAATGGATGACCTTTATTCTACCTGTGATAGCAAGGATAGCAAGGTTACAATGAAAATGTGGGTCTGTACTTATAAGGTACCACTAAGATAACTGAGGTATTTTGAGGGCACAGCAGATGAAAGCTGTCCAGTAACATGAACTGTCAAATGTTGTATTTCTAGTTTTAGACGACAGCTACTTTGCAACTCAGCAATAAGGTGTAACTATGTATCTTGGTGCAATTACTCCTCTACTTCTTTCAGAATCGAAAACAATTTTATAAGTATTTGTTACAGTTGTTTATTACTGAAAATTCACATAATTTTAAAATGATCAGCAAGAAAAATAAGTAAATTCTAATCAGCGAAACCTTTAGGATCTTAACAAAAGAGAATTCATAAATTACAAGTCCTTCATACTGACCAAAACAAGTCAATAAGCAAACTCAGAAATATTACTTCAGTCTCAACTTATCCTCTGTGAAATCTACAATCTTGAAGTGTTTCTAAGCATGCATTCTGAATAGCTTTCTAAAGGGAGTAGCAAAAGCCAGCATCCTAACTATTTTTAGAGTGGAACTCAGTTAAGTTGGGGAAAAGGAATGTGTTGCCCATGATAGCCAAAGAATAGACTCCACTGTCCTGTCACACTGCAATTCTGGATTCTTACTCCTCACACTGCTCTTTGTTTCAGGATATTTTTGTACTAAAAAAAATATATATATATATACATCCCTTGTTTGTACTTGTTCTAGCTTCAGTTCATTTCACATTTCTCAATTATGAATGGCTGGGCTTGTATGCAGCACTCCAAGTAAGCTCTTACGGCTATACAGAATAGCACTAAGCCTTTCTTTCTGTACTGAAAATACTTCAACATATTCACCTAAGAACCACACTAGTAAATTAACATTACCCTCTGATCGCTGAATCCACCCACCCACGCTGTCCTCTCCAATTGCTTCCAGCAAAGCGGCTCTCAAGTTACAGTAGAAACTTGTTTTTAGGGTTCAAGTTCATTGCTGTGCCTTTTTTTTTTTTTCCCCTTTTAAAAACCACACCTTAATTTCATACTATATCTATTATTTGGGGGTAATCAAGTCCTTTCTGCATCATGTTCTAACCCTCCTTTGTATTGAGTATATCTCCTAAAGAATGGGTTTTCTGCTAACACCACCATGTTTTCATTCTTTTCACCTAAGTTGAGCAAGATTGCTCTTAATACTGATACCTGAGGAAAATTAATAGTAGCTTTTTTCCTCAAAATGCAACATCTGTTGTCATGTATACTGCAGCCAGTTTCTTATTCCTTTACAGCTCTTCTACTAAGGCACGCCAACCCTAGCTTAGGAAACACCTTTCAATGCATTTCCTGCATATAGCCCTTGGCACATGCAAAAGCAACACTCTACCAATAGTTACATGGCTTCACAAACACAGTTCTTAACAACCCCTAATTGGACTTTCTTAAAAAACCTTTGGAAAAGGGAAAATTCACCTATACATATGTCCGTAGTACCCTAAATCATCTGTCAACTTTGATTTCTGATCACTGATTAAAAAACACAGGTAGTCATACTGACATAGGGCACTAAGGAAAAAGGAACACCACACACGAAGCTGCTTTGGTATCTTCAGTTAAAGAGCCTATACTCTTTGACTTCCGTCTTTTCTTCAGAAAACTATTACACATGTCAGTATTGGAGCCAAAACAGTATTAAATTCAAATCATACTGCAAACTATGTTTTCAACCAAAAAGCAGCGGTTTATGCCATCACCTATCTCTACAAGAGCTGACAAAAGTTAAGGATGCTGCAAGCACTGCAAATCTAGGACAAGCTATATTCCTCATAGACCCAAATCCTCTGCAAGGACTTTTTCACTGGGGCTCAAATGAAGCTCTTCCAGGTTTGACTTGAGGAAGACAGTGAAGACACTGTGCAGAGAATGTACACGACTGATGAGTTGGGATTTCTGACATTCCCTGACAGTGTCAATTTAAAAAAAACACCATACAATAACTTCCAATCTTTAAAACTATTTCTTTAAATCCATTCCAATTTTACAGAGGGGAAAACTAGTTGTGGATCTGTTGCTATAGTTAAGACTGCTCCTGAGAAGCTGCTTTAAACCCAGCTATGGGAAGTTTTCACATTATAGGGGAAATACACTCAGTCCACGTTTGATCAGCTGCATCAAAATATAAAGGAAATTAAGAAAGGTTTGAGAATTTTATATGGTTATAGCCAGTCAAGCAAAGCAATTCTCAATGTCTGAGTTCCCCCTCCACAACACTCAGTAGTAACTGAAAACAAAATGCATAGATTCTATGCTACATCTACGGATCCCTTTTAACAGGACTCATATTAAGAAGCGTTCAAACCTTGAGCATATAATGCATTCACATCGCTTTGCATGGATTAAATACAACCTTTGATAGGACAATCAAAAGAAAGCTGTCTTCCCTTGGAGTTCTTCATCTTCATTTGGGAAAGGAAGTGCTTTCTGCTCCCACTTAGATTACACAACTAGACACATTGAGTGGCTACTTTCGGAGATGCACTGCACTACATTGTTAGGTATCTTGTATCCAACTCTTCCACAGAGTCATACTTCTGGATCTGTCATCCAAAGTCATCCAAGTATGATCCAAATGATACTTTTGGATCTGTACCAGACAGTTCTCAGCTCCTCTGAGAATTGAGCTGGAGATAAACTGCATGCATTTCAGTTCGTAACTATGTGCATCTAAGGGGCTGGCACTGAAGAATGTAGAATCAAACATGAGCAGTACAGATCTGAACTAACTCAAATTACATTGTACTTATCCCCACTGACAGTTACTAAAGATCAGCTTTAAAACTTTGGCACTGAAAATCGTGCCTCAGATTGACAAAGCATCATCTTCTGTTGCAAGTGCTAGAGCAACACTTTCATGTGAAGAAAGAACATGCTCAAAATGCACAAGACACTTTTTCCCCTTATGCATCTTTCACAATTGTAATTCGTGTGTATGTGTGCATTAAAAGCTGCATTTTTGTGTATGGAAAGAGCAACACCTTCTATTATATCATATAGCATGATATTCTTGCCAACTGTTGTGCAGGAAATACAGCTGTAGTTTATACTAGGAAAAAAGCATACAGCTGCAGCGTCCAGTAATTGTTCAATATCTGACAATCAGTATGCCCTGGTAGCAAACATTCCGAAGAGCATCCTGGGCTATATTACCAGAAGCAAACCCCATAATCACAGGAAGTAATTATCTCTCTCCGGTCAGCATTCATATGTAGTTGCTATGTCCAGGTTTGAGCCTCCAATATAGGAAAGACATCGGCAATTGCAGCAAGTAAGATCACCAAAATGGCCAGGAGGCTGGAACACCTGCCTGGTTGCAGACAGGCTGAAGGACCTCTGCTTGTTCAGCCTGAGGACAACAAGGCTTCAGGAGAACCTTACAGCAGCTTGTCAGTACCTACAAGGAGATCATTAAGGTGGCAGAGGTGGGCTCTTGACAGTGGTGCACAGTGGGAGGATGAGACTGGAGGTAAGTAGAAATTCCCTCCATGAGGAAAGCCAAGCAGTACAATCAGTTGCCCAGCAAGGTTGTACAATCTCCATCTCTGGAGGTTTTCAAGCCCTAAGTAACGTAGTCTGATGTCATAGTTGATCCTCTACTGAGCAGGAGGCTGGGGTCCAGTCAGCCTTCTTTTCTATTATCCTGAATAAATCAGCACCTCTAGAAACTTTGTCACCTCATAATTTATACCCTTCTCCAGGTCATTTATTAATGTGTTGAAAAGTAATAGTGTAAGCACAAGCCCCTGCAGGACTATGTCAGGGATGTCTTCCCACTATGAAAAAGCTGTACATCTTACAGAACAACAGCTTTTAGCAATAAGGAACCACCACAGAACTCCTTTGGAGAAAGAAGTCACAGACCTTAGTAATGTTCTTGGATTTAATACACTTCCAAATGTGAAACACAGATTCAAGATTTCTACTTGAAAAGCATCAAAGCGTACAAGCGATCACTTCCTCTCACTTGACTGCATACTAGCATTTAGAATAGGGAGAGTAAATCCGGTGGAGCAAAACAGACAAGTAAACAGCATTTCACTATGCTATATATGAAATGAAAGATCAAGAAGCTCCAAAAAAACTAAGGAACAAGGGAAGGAAGGAAGGAAAAAAACATTAAAAGAAAGTGGCTGCGTCAGTATTAAAAGAAAAGTTACTGCTATTACAACCACCAGCATTTCTATGCAAAGGATATGCAAAAAAAAAGCAGCGACAGACATTATGAATAATATAATGAAGAATATCTCCACTTCTTGCTGTTACTTTACAGAACATGTTCTTTCCCCTAAACAGAAAAAACAGCATAGAAAAAAGACAGAGGTCACTCTGGGTAACACCACCCTGTAGAATATGTCTAAGAACACATTTAAGAGTTGAAAATGGAACTGTCAGTTTTGCTTGACTGTGTTTAGTACCTACAGAAAAGCAGTAGTGTTGCACTTCCGGGGTTTAATTTCTGTAGCAGAAAACAACTAACATAGCATTATACACCCATCTTACTGCTCTGATACTGCTGAAGTATGTTAATGCACATTAAAATGCCACACGGCAACTAAAAATCTTTCTCCTACTGTCCCACTTGGCAACTATTTTTGTTTACTTGTGGAAAGGATAGCAGGAATAAGCAGTAAGAAAATACAGGTGGAGACAAGTAGTTTTGCTTGGTCTATTTCTAGTAACTCCATTGTCCCATTAACATCTAAAAAGCAAACAAGGTGTTCCACCTGTTTTGGATGTGTCAACAGTAAGTTACCTGTAACAAACTATGCACACTAAAGAAAACTAAATTTCTTAGCTATTCTCTCAGTTTGACCTTGGCATTCATAATATCAACTGCTTTGGCCATCTCATTTTTCTCAAAATGAGGTATTAACTATTTATTCTTAAAAACTCCGTGCTCTGTGATTAAAGTTCAGTCTAATCCAGCCAGCCTGATAGGCTTAGCGACACACTAAATTCAAGCTTATGAGAAAATGTCAAATATGTCTTATGACTACAGATTAATTGAACTCATTAACACAGCCCTCCACACCTATGATTTCCCCCACATGTGTGCTCTCCTCCCAGGACTCCTCCCTGGCTTAAAGTATGTGCAAGAGGTTGACCCACATTTTTTTGTTGGTTCCTAAATTATTAAGAAATCATAAGCAGTCCAGAGGCTGGGTGCCTAGGCTTGCTCATCTAGGAAAAAATTCCAGGATCCAAGAAAGTATGAAACTTCCAAAACTATATTGTATGCTAGAAATACTGCTAGCCAAAGATACAAAACAGCATCTAGAGCCCTTCAGCACGTAGCTTCCATGTGTCATTCACTTAAACTACCTTCACGTTAACTTCACCAGCAGCAGAGCCTCGCTTCAAAATAATGAAGAAATTCAAATCAACATATAAATTTGTTAGCTTTTACATTCCCTTTTATATACTTAACGGGAATGTATTTATATTCTGGGTAAAGGGGCTGGGCGGGGGGAAATGTTACAACACCTCCAAGACCCTTAGAAACAAAACACCTTTGTTCAGGGTACTGGATTCTATACCCAGTAATACACTCAAAACTCCTCAAAGAATGACTGCAAGTCATTTTTCTTTGACCTGTATAGGCTACAGCAATGCCATTAAAATCGGATTCAAGAATATTTTTCAGCATTAGTGCAAGATGTAAAACACTCTCTAGAATTAACACCAATAGCATCAACCTGGATCACAGCAGCATTCTGCCACTGAATGAAAGTATTATTTAACATTTTACAGCCAGGCTATAACAATCAGTTATATTAAAGCTTCACAGAGTCATTCCATTAAAAACTCTTCTCTGAAAAAATAACCTCAAAAGTTTCATTAATACAAACTTGATAAACAATCTATTTGTGCTAAGATAGTTTCTTTGGCTAATAATAATTTCCAGGGCAAGATGCGTAACTGTCTTAGAAGACAGAGCTAATGAATTTTCTCCTCCTAACTCCTAAAAATCCATTTCCTTGTCTTCTCACACATACATACCTTAGGATTCAAGTAGCACACTTTTTTTTTTTTCCCCACCGCCACTGCCAAAACACAAGTATATTTAAACTGCAATACTTGCATGTTTTCATAATTCTCACCAATTGTGCAGACTCTCTACTGGACATAAGTTATCACAGTTTGAAACTCAGCCAAAATTTTAGATATGCTGCTATTGTCAAATTCAACACAAACTCATCAGCATCAATTCTTCCCATCAGTCAAATACATAATACATTGAAAGTACAGTTACAGGTAATGGAAAAAATGGGATACTCAAGGCATAAACAGGCACTTAAAAATCAACAGTAGAACTGTGAAGCACCACATTTCAACTGTAGAGCCTAATAGTGGAAACCACATGACTATAAACCAAGATGGTGAAGGGGGGAGGAAATCTTACACATATGCTGCTTCTATCCTCTATACTAAACTCAGCTGTACGCTGACTTCAGTGCCATCTATACACATTCTACTTGCTGTGGAGAGCACAAGTGATATGGAAATAGAGGAACTGAAACCAAGTTCTGTGGAGTAATATTTTGCAGTTAATCAAAATTTTCAAAGCCAAGTTATTATCAAAGTGCTCAAAGATTGAAACAGTACAAAGCACTGAGCTCTTTCTTGGAACTATATTGATGGTAGTTAGAAATAACTTTTAACATATTCAGTTAATCAAGAAACTAGAAACCTCTGTGTGGGAATCAGCTCAGCAATACTGCAATGCATATTCAACACCAAGCTGATGAAACATCAACATGACTTTTGTCACCATCTTCATAGACTAAATTGGGCCCCAAAGAGCAACAGATCAAAGCTGCCAAACGTATGAAGCAATTTCACTTGTCATGTGATGACCAATAAGGGGGTTACAGCTGTAACTTATTCCAGGTCATCTCTACCTAGCTGTATGCTTACCTTTTAGAGTGATGCAACAACCAAGGATGTTAATTATCACATGCATAAAAACATAAACTACAGTCATGACTTTCAAAGTCTCTCCTGTTCCTGTGTTATGTTAATTCTCGCACATTAATGTTACCAAGAAGTCAGTGTCCCTAGTCATTTGACATGTTTACAGGAAAGCTTCAGTGGTTTTCAGGGTAAGGGGGAAAATGCAAAGAGTGTAAAGAGTATTGCAGAAGTTAAGACTTTCTCATCGAGTTATCACTGCCCTCCTAAATGAGGATAAATATCAAATTAAATAGGGGACAGTGAAAGACAGGAAAGGAGAAAGTACTGCAGTTAAAAAAAAAAAAAATCACTTACATAACCTTCAAATAAAAGCAGTCAGCTTATACAGAATGAAATGTTTTCTTTATATAGTCTTCCTTAACCCAAATTTCCATCTATGTCACCAGAACTGAACTCTCACTTATCATACCTTCACTGGCAACATGCTTCAGATTCTCTCTCCACTCTGACATTACCACTATCTCCTCCACTGCTCTGCTCTCTGCTTCACCCACCCCTCAAGCCTCCTCAACATCTCTGAAAACACTTCTTTCCAAAGAGTCTTGTGCTTATAAATTCAATCACATTCAGCATCCCTACATCACAGCAAAGATTAAGACGCTCATTACAACCCTACGATCTCTCAGTTACATCCTGCTATCTCATCCAGTCCCTCTACATGACCAGCTATCCACACGAAACCCAAGATGAATATGCTTGTCTTGGTCTTTTAATCAATAGCAGGCTTTGTTTGCTGTCAGTTCTCTCACTTTTCATTAGATTTTCTCAAATCTACTTTACACCTTAATCTAAACTTTCTTAATCAGATGTCTGTACCTTCCACAAAGTGTGTTGCCCTTTCGGTCAACTGCTACCACAAAGAAACACACCAGTATTCAAAACTAATTATTTTGACCTGTAACTTATTAGTAACTTTTTACACTTCCACCTTTCATGCTTATTTTATGTAAACAGAAAAAGTGGAACTCTACAAAAGCTGTTCCTGTTTTGGGAATACGCACCTCTCTATCCACTTGTCTATGCCAAGTATTTGGAGACACCTATTGATTCCAGATGGATCCACCAGTGCTGATCCTCAGGACCAGCAGCCAGAAGATGACTCATCACTTCTTAAAGTTCAGTACAACACCCATGTTTACAAGTAAAGATATATTTTTAAGATGACTGAATGATGCCAACATTTTATATACTTAATTCCATTAAACGTGCACCTATCTTTGAGCCTTCTATCTCACCCCACTACCAGAAATACTCCCTTATTCAGTTACAATTCTTTTCCAAAATATTTTAGGAAAAAAAGCAATACTGAGAAACCTATGGGAAGTTATTTTTGAGATACAAGAAGCCATTTCAGATATAAACTACTCCAACATTTCAGCATATAGATAAAAAAATTGAAAGGCATCAGTTTCATTGAATAAAACATAAGCTTGCATAAACATTCAAACAAAAACATTTCAGTATTTGTAATAGGTTTGTTCTTAAAAATCACCCATGATTCTAATCAGCATTTTCTTCCTGGCCCACTATCAGAATACCATCACTTCTGGTGTAAAAAACGGCCTGTGAAGATTACACTTTTTGTCTGGAACATAAATTTAAGGAAGCAGAACTGCTCAGGAAGAAGAGCACACTACCAGCAGGAGTACAGTGCTCAAATCAGCGTTCTCATTTTATAGCCTATAGGGGACAAATGCCAGCAGGAACCACACTGCACTAGTTCATACAGAAGAATCCTGAACACCTCTCTACCCCAAAATAGGACAAGAGGATAAAAGAAACCAGAGAAGAAAACAGAGCCAGTGGTGTTAGTGTGAAGCTGCAAACAAAAAAAATTAAAGACATGACACAGTTGCAACTACCTAAAAAGGCCTTTCTAAACTGCTGCACATTATTTTTAGATTCAGATTTACAAACACATACACAGCAAATACCGTTGTATCACCTGTAACAAAAATTTTAAAAAAGCCCCAGATTTAATTTTTAAAGGTGGTATGGTAAAAAAAAAAACCCTTCTTGTATAGTGAATTGCATTAAGAAGTAGAGAAACCAGGTTTCTCCAAACATCTAGCATCTGAAGCCTACACCTCCGAAAACATACAGGCTTTCAAATGGAAGCATATGACAGTAATAATCATAGAACTATATATTACACCAGCTTCAACATCTGCCAGGACTTCCATGAAACAATTACAGTAACACTTTTGCATTTGAACTTATTCTACCAGGACTGATTTTCTTCATTAGGTATTTATTATAATTAAGTCATTTCCAAATGTACTACAGTAGTTCTTAAGCCTTCAGACTTATAAATCCATAGTCACCAAATCATTTTCTTCCACAGTTTTCCCCACACTACAAATGCAAGCACAGTGTGTTTATTTTGCCAAGGAAACCACATAACCAAGTGTATGTGCATGTTTTTACAAACTCAAAATCCTACATTTTGTAAATTGAAAACATAACATCAAAAGTTAGATCTAAATTTTAAAAATACAAGCTAATATTCCAGAATAGAAGATTCAATCTGGAAAAAGAGGACTGTAAAAATATTCTAAAGAGTAAACCCAGGGGAACGCAAAGAAACAGAACCACTGCACTTATTTGATTTGCGTTTGAGAAACAGTTCACAACAATACTAGCGGAAAATGGAACACTTTATAATTACATTGTATAAACAGACATAACAACAGGACACAAGGGAAAAGCAGTTCTCTAAAAGCTTAAGTATCTTCCATGAACGTTCAAGGTCTCAGCACTACAAATTAATCTAAAGCATAAGAAAGGCAAGATAATTAAGTGTACAAAAGTAACAGATAGTATCAGACCAGCACAGAACATTCTCTGGCCTTTAAATCTTTCTCATACAAATACTGACCAAGTACAGAATACAGACATTCTTCTATATTTTGTAATCAACTAAAGTTTCCTTTCAAAAAGATGCCCTTTTTAGTCAGAACTGTGAATGATTCTGGCTTTATTGAAGTCAAGGTTCTCACTGATTTTGAGCGAACTCATGGCTGTGCCATTCCCTTATACTGGGTCATCAGTTCTCCATCTCCACGTTTACTTTACTGACTCTGAATTTTAAAGTTCATACAAGTCTGAAAGAGTCTAGGTGTTCTCTGCAACTGTTTCAAACAATCAATCCTTCACATGGTAGATTCGCATTTGAAATGCCGTCCTGAAACTAGGCTAGGGAGTTAGCCTTCTATTAGTAAAAGAGCATCCTCATGAAGCAACAAAATACAAGACCTTATTTTCTTGCAGACAGGCACCCTCTTGAAAAAAACAGGTACCATACAGACACTCCAAACAAGGTCAAGCGTGAATGGGCCTGAGCTAAATTAAGCATTAAATGACAGAGACAGTCACCTCAAAAGCAGATGAAGGATTTACTCTTTTAGAAAATCATCTTTTACTACCCTTGCTCAATCTATAAACGTGTCAGAAACATTTGCCTTTTCAAGGTGGAATTAGCAGAAGTTGGCACCTACAGACAGGTACCACCAGCAGAAGGATAACAAGCCTTTAATTTCTGTTATGTAACACAACTTGATGGAAAACTTTGTAGCTTGTCAGTTCAAAGAATAGGTGAATTCTTAACTGAAGGTAAACTTAGTGTGCCCTTAGGACTCCATCAGAAAGCACAACCTAGAAATTCTGTATCTATTCAAAGAAAACAAAGAAAAATTGTAAAAGAAAAGTGAAAAGGGTTTTCTTTTTAACTACATCCAACTTAGTTTGGTTTCTCTTCTCTCAAGAATGTATCATTTTAGCTTCCAGTAGAGATTGTGCCCCACAACTAGGTCTCCAAAGACAAAACTACCAAATTCCATAAACCTGACTTGCTCCTTACAGGCATATAGACATTTCCTCCACTGTAAAATTATGCAACAAACATCAAAACCTTCTATTAACTGCTCCACTGCCTCCAGACTACCTGCAACTGGAATGAAAGTCTTGTGCATGTGTCAGAACATGGAACATGTTTCCTCCTCCAGCTGAGGGGCTGATAATTATACCCACTACCCACACAACAACTGTCTATTTGCATATTTTAAGAAATTATATTCACCATGTAACTTCATGACCAGCAAGAGCATGAATGATTAGGAGGGGATGTTGACATAATGGTACATGTAAGCAACATACTCTGTGTACTACACTATGCTTAAACTAACCACAAGTGTAATCAAACTTGCAATACACTTTTGCAGCATGTGAGAGTCACAAGGAGATTGTATACTCAGCTGTGGATGGCAGCAGTTCATGCACTCATAAAACCCTGTGGTCTTCCAACGTAAATTAAAGACAAAATCACAACTGTAACAACGCATGATTTAAAAGGCAAAATTGTTATTATTATCCCCACTGATTAAACAATAATATAGATGGCTTGTCATCAATATTAAAGATCAAAGTACAGTTTCAAAAGCAAGAATATTGTGCTTCTGCTGTCCAAATAAAGCAACACTGAAGCTCTAAAATGAGAGTTATTTATGTCTATGTGATTTCTTATATGACTACCAAGAGGAAGAGTTATCAATTGCTTTAAAGGGGCTGAAAAAGCTTTAGGGAAGTGGCTGCAGCACAGATGAGCTACTTCTCTAAGAATTTAATAGACCTTCACTGTTTGTAACAGTACCTGGAGAGGCTGCACACAGCCACTCCTTCAGACTCAAAATTTGTGCACCCTACCAGGTACAAAAGCACAACACATAGCATACAATGTATCTGAACAAGACTGGTGAATGTAAGTAGGAGATAATTAGCACACAAAGAAATAAAAATGGGAAGAATGGACACTAGGGAAAAAGATGCATGCTAGCATCCAGAAGGGAATGCATGATTTGTGCATACACCTGTGTCTTCATAGCACAAACGAGATTAGGATAATGGTTAAAGACTTCTTTACAAGAAAGTATTTCTTTTTATGCCACTCCACTGGTCACAGCTCTCATGACATCCACTCACAAAAAACAGAAGGTCCAGAAAACCTTGTAAAGCAACAGTTCTCTTCATATGGACTTGTTTAGCACTCCAGAAAAAAATATCCCAGAAATTTAATACTTCACCAGAAGAAAAAAGGTCTTGATATAGGGATTTATAAAACACAGAAAAGAAATTAACACACTAGGAATCCAAGCAAGTGTCTGTTATCAAAGAACCTAGCCATAGGCCTAGATAAATCAGTTAACGGTCATATTTA
Source organism: Ibycter americanus (assembly GCA_035590275.1). Lineage (NCBI taxonomy): Eukaryota > Metazoa > Chordata > Aves > Falconiformes > Falconidae > Ibycter > Ibycter americanus. The sequence goes on from JAVJGI010000050.1 coordinate 59,881,503, forward strand.
GTATTGTCTCCCGATACAGCTCAAAAATAATTACTGAAATTACAAAACTGTATTTGAATTCAAGAAATCCACTCTTTCTTAGAAAGCAGTAACTGCAAAGAGAATGCAATTACCCAGCTGAGTTCGGACAGCATGTGCACAGAAGACAACACCGCATGTCTCCTACGTGCAGCACATACTTCCTTCCTTGAACTGAAGCAGAAGAGACAGGAGCCCCATCAAAACACCTCTGTCAGCTTTGACTAGTCCTGAAAACAATTACGAGGCAGTCAGAGAGGAAACCGCAACAGCTCTGTCCATCTGCACGTAAAGCGTAGTGTTGCACTTGACTACAGAAGGCTGAGGAAGATGGGACAGCGCAGGCTTCTGCGCTCTGTATTGCTCTGCTTGGGGAGCCCAGGGCATGCAGCAGCGCTGGGAACAACACGAGGGGTTAGGGAAAACGTGAAGGTTACACACATCCGTGGCAAACAGCGCAGCACAAGGCAGGAGGGTCTGAGTGTCACCAGGGGTGACAGGGACTCCCACGCGCACCTTACAGGAACAAGGCTGCGCTCGAAGGCTGAGGCGTTGAACACATAGCACAGCGCACAGGAATGCGTTCGGAAGCACAGCCATGTGCTATTTCCACTCCTTACTGAAGGCACAGGCAGACCCACAGGGGGTAAGGGCTGGGACCCCCCCGCCCAGCCCGGGGGCAGGGATGCGCGCACCGCTACGCCCACACGGGACAGGCCACCCGCCGGGCTGCAACGGGAGCCGGGGGCAAGGGGCAAAGCAGCCAAGGACAGGGAGGGAAAGAGCGGCACAACCCTACGGCTGCCCGGCGACGGGGGCTGGGGGCGGGGAGCGCAGCCAGGCGGGGGAAAGGGGGGGTCCC
>JAVJGI010000050.1:59883046-59897865 GCA_035590275.1 Ibycter americanus
GGGGGGCAGCCGTGCTGCCCTGAGGGGCGGGGACCGGAGGCGCCAGCGCGGGGTGGGGGGAGAGCTGCGGGTGCGGGGCCCGGCGGGGAGCCCCCTCCCCGGTGAGGGAGGTCACATGTGAGAGCCGTCCTGGCCCCGGGGGTCGCCCGCAGGGTTCACCCGCTCCTGCCCGCCGAGGCCCCCCAGGAGACGGGTGCGAGGAGGGGTCACAGCCCCGCTGGGGGAGCAGGGCAGCCGGCGGCGCTGGGCATCCCGTCCGGGGCCCTAGCTGAGCCTCCTCGAACTTGGCTCGCCCTGTAAATGCATCACAGCTTCCAGTTTGAAAGATGGTACTCAAAACTTAAGTTACAACTTGTCTTCCGCTTGTCTGGAGCAGCTTTTTGTCTTTGAGTGGTTTCTGCTGACAAGTTGCTGCGTTGGTTTTTGGCCAAGTGCTGCAGTTCGAAGGCACAACCTCCTGGCTGTCCCTTGTTCCCTCTATACACGCAGGCAAGCCTCTTCGTTTTGGAGTTTGCAAGTAGATCAGTTGTCTAAATATACACAAAAAACTGTTAATGTAGGACACTATAAATTATAGATGGTGATTTAGCAAACCAAATGCTTATTTCTATCCAAATATGTAACATTGTTCCAAGGAAGTTCCAAAAATAAGGATCCTTGCTTTCTGCCTGTTTACATCTATTGATACATTCATTATATATGATATTCATGCCAATTATAATTGAGATTATATTCATTCCCCAGCCTCTGGCCCATTTTCTGGGTTAAGAGCAGATGGTGAAGTATTCATTAAATTTTGGAGTTAGCAGAAGTAATCTTTGACTGTCTAATGTATTTCTTGTAGTTCTGAATGGATGCAGAACTTCCTTCATCTTCAGTATGACCACAGTTTCACCCTAGTTCTTTTGATACTTGAGAAGATACAGACAAGGCACTTGCAGACAGAACCACACCACAGGTGTGTGATGGGCGCACTCGACACCTTAACCAAACTAGCAGGAGTTTCGTACAGGCTCCAAAGGAGGTAACGGCCTGAGCCACAGCCAGGCCAAGAACTCCTCTAGGAAACCCACAAAAGGGCAGAGTGACACAGTGAGCATTGATGCATGTGAGCTTGGAACAGGGATCATGCAATTAACACATGAATAGCAGTGGGTTTTCCAAGATTCATTTGTCAAGGAACAAAGAAAGTTGTGGGTACAAGAAGTCTCATGCATACCTTTCCCATTGTATGCAATTGGAGTAGGAGCCAACTACTTTATCACATAAATATGACAGCCTAAGTGAGCCACCTTTGATCTCTTCCTGCTCGGCAGCAAGGCTGCACGGCGCTGACCTCCCCTTGAGCTGGGACACCCCTCAAGGTTGCTCCTCAAGGCAGAGAGACCTTCTACCCAAAGCTAGTTAGTGAGTTCAACTTGCATTCTTTCCAAGTTGCAACGGGACTGCCTACCAGTGACTCCCCTTGAGCTGGGACACCTCTCAAGGTTTGAGATTCCTTGCCTGAGATCAAGAGATCCTTCCTTACCCAAGGTGGAGAGATCACTCACCCACAACAGATCCTTGTAAGTGACTGATAGCATGTTGAATTAATACTAATGAAATACACGTAGCTAATTCCATTAGACATAAACTAAGATTGTACCTATCTCCACCTAAGCTCATCAGGAGTTTAGAAAGCAAGAGGGTCCTCTCTGAACCTCATGACTCAATGGGAGGGGCTCCCTTACCCTTTTGCATCTCCAGTCTCTGCGTAAATCATCCTAGCCCAATTCTATTTTCCTTTGTATGTTTTATCCATGAAGTAAGTAATCAAATGACCTTTGTTAAGTCACGCTTTTACGAATTCATATTAAAACTACCTTTGCTAGATACCTTTGATGGTGATTCTTTGAGTGATCTTAAGTCACTCATCTGCAACAGGGTGTAGGAGGTCAGAAATGTCCCCACTCTCTCTCCTCCTGAAGTCCACTGCTTGAGGAGGGAGACTTTCTAGGTATTGACTGAGGCTGTAGGAACAAGGGAGGACCATTAAAAGCAGACCTGAAAGAGCAGGGAGTACAGTCTTTGAGATGCTTCTTGGGAAAAGCTGTTCTATTTTCCAGCTATTCCCTGCATAGCACTAGATAGTGTCTGATAGACAGTATTATTACTCATCTGTTTTTTTCTTCAACTGTTCCCACTTATCTTCAATCATCTTTTCTTCTCAGGATGCTGAAAGCGGTGAAAGCATCCATAGCTCATCCAAGAGGAACTTTACATGAGATTTGAGCTTGCGAGAGTGGCTAGGGCTGTTCCCCTCTCGGGAGCTGGTCCAGAGAGAACAGTATAAGTGAAGATGAGGTTTATGGGTAGAAGTAATATCTTTTATTGTAACAACAAACAGCTAGAAAAAATAGACAGCTGTTTGGTTTGCAAGAACCTGACCCCAGAGAAATCAAATTTTCTCAGAGCTGCTTACAGAAATATTTGTACAGAACAGACAGGTTCTCAGGTGCTGTCATCTTGTATAAAAGACCTACACAATAAATTGCAGTGGTATTACAACCAGGGAGTAAGGAACCTAACATTTAGACCTTCACTAGATTTGCGGTTAAGACAGAAGTGGTGCAGCCAAAACAAACCTGATCTAAGAACTGGGGAGACCAGAAAGTCCAGTCAAAGGGGAAAATGGGAACAATCAAGAGATTAGGCCAGCAATCAGTATGTTAAATATACATACTAATACCAAGACAAAGGAGTAGCGTGGTTGGAGTTCAGGCCACAGTCAAGCAGCAAGTTGATCCAGGCAACAAGGGTGATGCACAAAAAGCAAATAGAAGAGTGAAGCAGTTTGAGGAAGAAGAGACAGTGAAAGCCATAGTTAGGAGTCAAGAGAAGGAACTAAGCTTAAAGCAGGGCAATCTGTTGGCTCTTAGGGAATCTCTGCCAGTAAATACCAATACCTACTGCCAGTTGCTTAGGAATCTAGGCCTGAGGTAAGATTTAGTTCCTGAGCTACCTGGGAAATGATTCACTGTCATGGTTTAACCCCAGCCAGCAACTAAATACCAGGCAGCTTCTTGCTCACTTCCCAGCCTCAGTGGGATAAGAAGGAGAATCAGAATAAGGTAAAACCCATGGGATAAGAACAATTTAATAATTGAAATAAACTAAAATATAATAATAATAATATAGTAATGAAAAGGGAAATAACAAAGAGAGAGAGAGAAATAAAACTCAGGGGGGTGGGAACATGACAGAAACCCCCAAAACAAGTGATGCACAATATAGTTGCTCACTACCCGCTGACCAATGCCCAGCCAGACCCCAAGCAGCTATCTCCCCCCTCGCTAACTCCCCCCAGTTTATATACTGAGCATGACGTCACATGGTATGGAATATCCCTTTGGTCAGCTGTGCTGGCTGTGTCCCCTCCCAATTTCCTATGCCCCGCAGCCTACTTGCTGAGAAGGCCTCAGAAACTGAAAAGTCCTTGACTTAGTATAAACACTACTCAGCAACAACTACAAACATCAATGTGTTATCAACATTATTTCCATACTAAATGCAAAACCACAGCACTACATCAGCTACTAGGAAGAAAATTGACTGTGTCCCAGCAGAAACCAGGACAGTCACCCACTGCTAAGGATCAGCTCATTGAATCTGAAACTAAGTTTATTTCATTAAGGAGGTCAGAGAGTCGTATCTAGGTGCCAAGGTTTTCATACATATCTAACTTGATTTGCAGACTTACTAAACACTGCTCTGAAATAGAAGGATGTAAGGAAAATGACTTGTACTTTCGTAGCTGTTACAGAAATAAAATTAAGTTTAAGATTTAGCAGAATTGAACCTTCTGCTTCCACCTGGGCTATATGTTGTCTTTTAATCTATTGAATTTTAAATACACCTGAGGAGGAGATACAGAACACGATTTGTCTCATACTGTGGACTGGCAAGTTCTTTCTCCCATTTCTAGCAGATGAATCATCAGAAACATGATACACATTTATATTTGCTAAAAAGATGGGGGGGTGGGGGTAGGAAATAGCGTCGATCCTTTCTTGGGCAGAAGTTATTGCTAGTTCCAAGGTGTCTGCATCACAAAGGAAGGTCATGGTAGCCACCACAGCAAAATCTATTTATATCAAAAGAAATGCAGTCTAGAGTAGGCAGCTCTTGCAAACTAACAAAAAGGCTGATCGATTAATACATCGGTTTTTGACAGGAGTACAAGAGTCGTATTTTGAAGCATACCAAAAGAAAAACTCAAAAAATAAGCCTGAGGTTCCTTGCACCAGAGCGTGGTTAAAAGACCTCTAGATGTTTTTCATCCATACTTTAGATAAAATGAAAACTGTGCTGGAGGGACTGTCCTCAGCAATCCTTAGGACCTCCACAGTGACCCTAAGCAGCTTGGTCTAGGTATAAGCTATACATGATTTAGATGTAAATAGAGCATTTTCTCAAACTGTTAATGTACAGATATACACACACAAAAGGAGTAATGAAAAATAGACTTCTACTAGACTTACATTTAGTGGTGCCTAACCCCTCAGCATAAAGGTTGAGTATTTAATAGATTTTCTCAGTTTATTCCTTTTCAGCCTAGTTTTAAAAGAACAGTTTTTCAGCTTCAGGATAACCCAGTAAGTGTCTGGTATCCTGAATCCCCAAGGAGGGCTTTATGTGCACTGGGTTAACTCTGAGATTCTCCAGAAAAAATGTTGGAATATTCAAGCTAATAAAATTTAGTTGAACTGGCTAAAATTGAAGTTGCTAAAGTTGGAACTGTTTCACTGGGAAGGTTCGCATAGAATTTGTCAATGGTTTTTAGATCCCTCTCTTTAACTCTAAATGTAAAATTGGCACCATGCCTTTAAATCTAAATTTATCTAGCAGCATTTGAATAGGCGATGCCTTCTTTTCAAGTCATCATTCAGCCAAATGCAGCTTGGACGAAACAGAAAATAGGAAGTTATTCTCTCAGTTAACATGGCTACCTAAATTATTACATTCAAGATATTGCCTAAGAATTGGCCAGATTGAAGGCTGAAGCCCAATTTAGTATGTTGCTGAGAGTGACCATTGATTTTAAAGAAAACTTAGGGTAAACACACCACAGATGACAGCCAGCACTTTATATATTCAAAAGCCAATTATGAAAGACAAAAAGAAAGATTGAAAAATTAAAATAACTTCATCGTGATATAAAAGAAATGTTATGCTACCATAATTATATACATTAAGATTATTTATTGGGTAATCATTTCAATGTCTTATATTTGGTAAGCTAAAGTATACCAAGAATTACATTATAACTTGAGAAAGCCAGATTGATCAGTCTTGGATCTGGATTCAACCTGAAATATTGCTGACTGGTATTTCATTTCTATTCATGCCTTCTTTCTATTTTCTCTTTATTTGCTTTTTTAAAATAAAAAAGCATGATTTTTTTGTTGTTGTTCCAAATACTTCCAGCCTGTATCTTCATAGTGTCAACCAAGTAACACTAACTCCCCAGCTAAATGCTATATTGTGGCATTATATATATATATATACACACACACATATTTTGAAATGGCCAAGGGGAAGAAATTTAAATTAAAAATGAGAATGTTGGCACAAAAAATGGATATGAACTAGTTCAGTATAGACTCACATAGGTATGTGCTGGATTTCATATATATATTCATCAATACATTGAGGAATCTATACCCCAAAAAATAGAAGAAAAAAATGCATCATGAAAGTCATACAGTTTTGAACAAGCTTTTGAAAGGAACATTTCAGTAAAATATCTCCACTACTTTTGACTTACAGCTTGGTCCAGTTATAAAAATTTTAGCAATATTGCTTTCAATAACCAAGGAACTGGATTCAGTGATGAATAAAACTTCTAGTCCTTAGGTTTGCTTCACTGATACAAGCCTAGAGTCAGAAGACCTCTGCAGAGTTTATAGTCAGAGGCATAAACTCTGCAGCAGTTTGGTGTTGTTAGGTAAAGGAATAAGGCATGTCATGAAAGTAGAACAGTTCCGTATCTAGGAAGCATGAAGTGACCAAAAGCTCATTTTGATTCCATTCACCTTTACTGTGTCTTTCATGTCCCACTGTGAGGATTCAAAACACTCCTCAAAGCAAAACAAAAAAACCCCAACAAAACAAAATAACAGAAAAAAACCCCACCATACTGCAGCTTAAACTTGGTTAGGAATGAGATAAAAGGAAATACTCAAGGATGTGTGGCTGCATATAAAAGTCAAAGCTCACCTACTATACAGATATGAAGAAGCCCAGGGACATCTGCTCCATGCTGTCTATCCATAGATGATTTGACTGATTCTTCAAGTAGGTATTTATTGGTAGAACGCCTAAACTCCCGCAAGGGTCAATATCATTAGAGTTGAAAAATCAAAAACCAAACGAACAAAAGAGAAAAAAAAGCCTCACTTTCACCAGTCTATGACTATTCTGAGCCCAGAAATTATTGTTTGATTCAACCAGCCTCTGAAAGGTATTCAACTAGAGTGGATGGATCAAAAGAGTGAAAACTCACTACTTTATGACGTGTTTGATATTTAATTTTTGTTAAGCACAATTCACCTCAAAATCTCCTTTTCAGTCAGTTGAAAGGATATGCTTTAAGTAAATAAACTCTTTAAAGATTTTTCTCAACAATGAACTAAGGGTTTTTTTCTTTCTTCTCTGAATTCTTTCCAAACTTTTAACATATTTATTAAAATGCAGGGAAAAGAACTGAAAGCAGTATTCTAGGCTCGGCTTCAGCCATTCTATGAACAGATGTAAAGTCAACTCCTTATTTTATGCTCTCTATTACAGACCATTTTAATCATTACAGAGGAAAACAGCACACAGCTTCAGAGGTGAAAAACATGATTACTTCCCAGAAGCAAATGGGATGTGCAATTGAAGAAACTTATGTCTACTCCTGTCTTCCTGCTATCAGAGGTCTGGCTGTAAGTAAAAGTCTTCCTTGTGGCAGACCTAAAGTGAGATTAACAGCTCTTTATCTTTGTTTTGGGTTGCCATGTCCACTTATTTTCTTATAATAGGGTAAAGCCAGTTTTAGAGACATTTTAATCCAAATGCTATAGCAATCATTTCCTTGAGGCAGAAAATAGTGGCTACCTCTAACCTTTGCTCATACCAACCAGCAGCAATCCATAATTTCCATTCTGAATCATTGTTCTCCAGATACAGCCCCAATTCCATAGATAGGACCTCAATTCCATGTTCCTGGTGCATCCATGGGCATTTGGCTGAATTGAAACCTCTTTTGTTGTCTGCTTCCCAAACATTTCAGATTGCTCTGTATGATTAACTCATCTTTGTAATTTACCACCCTGTGATTTCCAGTATTTGCCAACCTCCTTGTGTCATCAGCCAGCAGTATTATCAGTGATTTGTCGACCAGAATAAATACATTCTTAAAAAAAAAAATATCCATCCCTGTTTTTTTCATCCAAATCAATTTTTCTTATAATTTTTCTCACCTTTGAGAACTTCCTGACATACTAAGTACACAGAATATACATTTTACTGGTTGCAAGTGTTATGTTTGCCCATATGGAATAAGAGCTTGCCAATATAATGGGTTGGTTCCATGGTAACATCATAATGGGATCCAAAAGAGTTATTTGAGAGTGAAGTCAATATTTTTTGTGTTAGCAAATAATCATTAGAAGTTCAATATTTTTTTTACCACTCGTTGAATAATAGTACCAGCATATGTCTCTAACACCAGTGTCACAAATAATTTTTCTGTTCTTAAAGAACAGATGCTTTCTTCACTCTGTGCTTTGTCTTCAGTTTATGTTTAGTTCTCATTCTTGAAGTGCTTACATACTACCATTTTAAATTATTCCATCCCCTGCTCCTCTTTGGTTTGTTGTGTATGTAACACTATAGCATTACATCGACAAAACATGCTGCACAGGCTATAGAGTCTCACCCATCACTACATCTGTGCTTTCTCTGTGAGTTTTGTTGATTGTTTCCCTTTCATTGTTTCTCTGTCCTTTTTGAATATTCTCCTTTGATTTGTGGGCCATTCACCATCTTTCATTAGACATCTTAGTCTGCCCATTACTATTGATTCTAAAACATGTGACCATGCATTAGCTGCATTATGAATTGTGAAAATGCAAATATCCACCCAAATCATCAGTTCCTGACTACTTAACATGGCTGTAATCATCGTCCTTTAAAAAAAAAAAAATTAAATCATTAATCTGCTGAACCATCTGTGCTCTTTCTGAACTATCCTCAAGTTACATTTTGTTAGTTACATAGCTTTGAGAAATTAAGTTTTGCAAATTTTGGAGAAGGTAAGTTGCACTGCCAAATCCTTAAACAATAAAAAAACATCTTTGGTATCAGTTAAATATTTTTTTTTTCTCTCTTAAATTCAGTATCTGACTCATCATGACTAAGATGCCTGTACTGTTAAATACCACATGGAAGGCATTTCTAAAATCTATCCAGTATTAAACGACAACCATTTTTCAGTCTGGTTGACAAAAATCACATTGTATAAATTTAGTCTTTGAAAGTAAGCCATGCACCTTTTATGGAGGACTTTTATCCAAAATGCTAGAAATTTTAAAGGAAATAAATCATCTTAATTTCTAAAATTAATAGGTGCAAGATTTATTCTTAAATCATGGATACTCCTTTCTAATTAAATTCAAATGTGTTTAATGCATCTCAGGAGTGTTAAGATAATAAGTAATCCTTTTCTGGAACTTAACATCCTCGATCCCTGTCAATAATTATATTGGGTGACTAATAAAATATGATGCCAGGCATTTTTTAAATCTTTATCTTCCTCCTCTGTCTCATTAGCAAAATGAATAGGTTTGCTCCACAGGCACCACCTAATCTGGAGAATTCAATGTTGTTCAAGGACATTGCAAATAAATTTCAGCAGGTATTCCTTCATGCAACGGTCACATATAAAATGCACTTTTACAATATCCACCAGTTGCCATGCTAAAGTTTCTCTTTGCTGTATAAGCTTATTGCTAACATCAAAGGCTGGAAGGCCAAAAAGGGCCACTACAACTGTCAAGTCTGATCTCTTGACCAGGAGAACTTTATGCAGTTATCCCATCAAAGTCTACATTCTACGTAGAGCTCCGATGATCAGTATTTGATCCACAGAACATATAGCACTCATGCATTCCACCAGTGGTCTATCAGAAAATGCTGACATCACAAGAACAGAGTATTTTATAACATAAGACAATACTTATTTTCAGAAACTGGACTCAGATCTAGCAGGCCTTTTAACAAAAATCATGCCAGTAATGTGAAATTAGCTAATTTGTTCTTGAGAGTTTTACTTGTTTTCTCAAGCAGATATTACATTACAGTAATTACACCTCCAAGTAACAAAAATATGGCAGGATCCTCAACCGCTGGGATGATATATAGTCCTCTGGCCCTCATATAAAAGCAAGAGTCATCTCTAGTGACTTTAAACTTTTGGGTATATCTAAGTATTCAAATGGAGGACTACAGATATTTCATACTGTCTTGAAGGTAGGAGGGTAGAACAAGGAATAGGTTGTGATTCATCCAACTCTCTAAAATATTTTCATCTTCCTAATTTTAGGTCCTGTGAGCCACACATTAGATTCAAATTATACCCACCCTGACAAAAATTGCAACTGTAGAGATACCCCATGCTGAATGTTACATATACATCTATGCTACAAGGCACACATAAGATACTTGACCATATTTTACGTGTGGCATGTCACATAGGGTATCTTGAGTTGGAAGGGACCCATACTCCCTGCTTCTCACAGGACTACCTAAAACTAAACCATATGACTAAGAGCATTGTTCAGATGCTACCTGAACTCTTGACAGGCTTGGTGCCATGACCACTTCCCTGTGGAGCCTCTTCCAGTGACCATCCATCCTCTCCATGAAGAACCTTCTCCTAACGTCCAATCTGAACTTCCCCTGATGCAGCTTGATTCCATTCCATAAGGCACACCTTTGAAAGTCATTATCACACTGCACCTGCTTAGGTTTTTTGCAATTTTATTGAGCCGTAGCCCTTGGCCTGGGCAAGAAGAAAGGTCAATCTACGCAACATACAGTAAAGCATACAGCTGTCCTACAAACCCTCCAAATCCAAGGTTTGTCTAGACACTACCATCCACATGCTTCTCATCTGTTATCCATTTCCTTCACTTTCACCTAATGTGACTCGTATACAGAGGTTGCTGCCAAGGACTGTGCCTCGAATGCCAGGGCAAATTTCAAAAGAAGACTGAAAAAAACACATGAGAAAATACCTCATAAAGGTCAGCCCTTCTTCCTGAAGTCAGCTCAAACTAGGCAGACACTTATCAGACACCGAAAGACACAGTTCTGTATCTTCCTGTGTTCCTTGGGACACCTGGAATCTCTCAAAGTACATTCAGACTATGTACAAGCAGAGACCATACTTAGCCTATTCCCTGGATCAGGCTGTCACAGCCCTGAATGTCCCAGTAGGCCCCTGACCAGCTCCACCGGGAACCTACACCTATGCCACATCTACCCACTGACCTCTGGGTAGGTGACAGAGATTAGCCACATCCAGCTAAGAAAAGCCCTCACCCTACCCAGTCCTCACTGAAGGTGCTGGGGAACAGGAATTATTCTGTGTATGGGGTGTTGCAGAAGCCTTCAGGGATGCGATCTGCCTCTGTGGCTGGGCTTGTATCCACCAGGATTCTAAAGTTAGCCTGGAGCTGTGGACAACCCTGTGGGAAAGTTCCTGTGCATACATCTTTCTAAATGAGGGACATGCCAGTCTACATTCTCATTTTTAAAAAGTCCAATATCACAGTTTAAAAGTGGTGGAGTACAGGCATCAATCAGCTGCTATGATGTCCTGGCATATCCATTTCCTCTGATCTCACAAAGCTGAGGATGCCACCAGCTACGTTAGAAATGCTGCAGATGCTCTCTCTGCCCCATTTTCTGCCTGGATTGTCTAGTCAAATAGCATTGATACCTGAAAGTCTCTTAACAACCTGATATCTGAGGCTGCTTCCTAGACTGGAGAATTCATGGAGGCACTTGAATTCAGGATAGGTCAGCTATGGAAGTTGCCTGTCAGTTCCCCCAGTGACATGGGTTTAGTATATGCCACCATGGATAATGTGATGCCACCATCTTACTCTGTCTCAGGTTTTCCTATGCTCCAAATAGAGGTGTGCAGGTGAGGTCAAAAGTTCTTCATGACAATGCCACTACTTCCTGGCCTGTGTGTTTGCTATTCCCGCAGTAAATCTTGTCCACAGCCTGCATGAAGTCATCCCAAGCCCTCTCACTGTTGGCTGAATCCTACACATACAAAAGGCATGTGTCTCCTGATATTTCAACAGGGGGGCAGCAGAAGGGAAGGTCTGCCTACATCACTGGCCTTCGAGTTGCATCTTGAGCTTGTAACTGCATAAGATGTCTTCTTTGCCTGACCAGGTGCGCCCTGCTTTTCTACTTGCTGCTAATGGCTGATATGAGAGGAGTGGGACAACTCCCAGCCTTAACCACGTAAGGTTGAAAGCATCAATATTCATCCTTTCATCTCCATCAGTATATGATAATGGTCACTGACCCCATTTCTATCAAAGATGCGGTCATGCATGGCTCAACCTGTAATAATGACTACCTGAAATAGGAGTGCATCTTCTCCCTGGCCCAAGGAAGTAACCATACCTTTGGCCTTGCTATAGCTGTCCTTCAGCTTTATTACCTCTAGCCAGTTGCCCCTATTTTCCACATGTTCTGCATTGATATGGCTGTTGCAGTCAGGCTTTCCCAAAAGCTCACCTTGTAGAGAAAAAAAAAGCATAGAGCTCCATATGGCTCCATCATGTGACAAGTTCAGAGCTGCTGATGAGCTTAGCTCACCACAATATGCTGGCTCTGTATCATACATGGGAGGATAGAAGACTGCAGAGTTTTTAGAGAAGCACAGAGACAAGGAGTTTCTTCAGTGTGAAAGCAGGTAGATCATTCATTCATTCTTCTTTGAAGCATGTTCCCTACAACTGGTTACTGATAAACTTGCAGAATCTAGTTTTTCCATTTTCAATACTGATAAGGTTACAAAGATGTCATCTGTTTGCAACAGATTGTCTTTTGTTTCTAGATCATGTCATTCTGTAAGTAATTGCTTATTTAAACTGTAGGGATAGTACAGTTTTAACAGTGTTTCATAGCATACACTCATATTGTTTTGCATCTTGTGTGTTGATACCTCGAAACTTTCTGTAAAATTGCTTTTACAGAAACAATATTTTTTGTATTGTTCATTAATTTGCCAAAAGCTAAACATTAAAAGCGTACATTAAAAGTCACTATAAGATACACTGGGAAACCTGGATACAAAGGGGTCACTTCATCCTAAATAGTAAAAACAACCAACCACAGGAAATAACTCTGCAGTTTGTAGTCACTGGTAAAGTATTGCATAGGATGTAGTTTTCTTGGAAATACCAGTAATGCTGCATAGCATATGACTGAATTTTACTATCTATGTAGTCATGTCTATGCTGAACGCTGTTTCTATAGCCTGACAGGCCACAGCCTTATACTGCACTCTATCCTGTTATCATTGTGGGTATCCAAGTGCCATGACTCTGGGCACCCACTGACCTGATATCACTGCTTTTTTAAAACCCTAGTCCATAGCATGCTTTGGTCCATTTATAGTTGCATGCTCCCATAATTAGCATAATTAGAATATAATTTCAGACCTATTTGCTGTCTCATTGTGTACTAACACCTGGATATCATCAACAAAGTAGGAAAACAACCAACCTCTCTCAGATGGGTCATCTTCACACTTGAACTCTGTTACCAAAGTGACATTTAGTCTTGAATGTATCCAGGCTGCCAGGAAATCTGTGAGGGAAATCATTACTGAACATTGCTGTTGTCCTAAATAACACTATATGCTATGGCATATCTTTGGATTTTCTGTTGCAGTGGTAGAGGTAGCACAACAGTCACTTTGTGACTTCTCCAAGTTCTCTTCACTGCACACACCACAGTAAAACACTAGCAGCACCTTAGTGAGATACAATTTTAAAATGACTGAAATGCCAGCCAAACTCCTCCCTTCCTCTGTCTTACATCCCCACCATTGACTCCCATCTTCAACACCATCACTTTGCAGCAGGATCTGCTGGTACATCCTCTACCCTTCATACTTTCTGGTTCTGCCTTGAGTTGTGACCGGTTTGAGGAAAGATCAGCTTTCCTGTCAAATAGCTCTGAAGGAAGCCTCAAATTCCTTCTCTGTGGCCTAAAGAACCTTACAGAATATCTGATTCAAAACCTGTTGTCTGTTCATGTTATAAAATTTATCACATAATTTGGCACTTGTGAAGTCATCCCACAGCAGACACTGTACAACTCCAACTTCCCTACATCTAATTGATTTTTATATTACTTCAGGCTAATAATCTCCATAGAGCTTCTGAAAAACCCAAGTGAGGATTTCATTTTAGCACTTCATAAAAGTACCTGAGCAAGTACCTCTCGGGCTGTAGCACTGATCCTGTTCAGCTTTGTTCTTGTTCAGTTTCCTCCCAATATCCCTTCAGCAGTATTGACACAGCAATACATGGCCAGACAGACCTGGGGAAGTAAACTAGCAGAAATAAAAAATTTAATCAGAATGACTTCTCTGATCCAGTTCATTCTGTGTTCACACAGCAGGAGGAGCGATACAAGTAAGCAGACGAAGCTACTCCAGCCACCACTGCAATAGAAATGCTTGTGAGCTACAGTGTACACTCAAAACAATCACAAATACGTTCCACTGTCTGGCCGATGCAGTGTTTAGTACTGAGAGTAATAGAAAAAGTGAAAAACTATATTGTCCTTTTGCTCTGCACATGCACAATCCTTGTAAAGGATTCATGAGTCAAGAAATACCTACAGATCATAATTATCAAATAGTTCTTCCTACCCTATGTTATGAAGTAAGAAATACTTATGCACAATGTCAGCAGGACAAATTTATTGCATTTTTGGAAGAATTTGTTTAAAGATTCACTCATACGATAGATATTAAAGTGTTCATTTTCAAATCATTAAATGAATGTATATATTGTATGCATACTTATACATAATGTGTGTCTGTGTATGTCTGTATCTATTTATATGTGTGTGTGCTTATTTTTAGTTAAAATTCTCTGAAATATAGTTACCCTGCCATAGTACTAAAATAAGCTGGGGCAGAAGACAGCATTGCATAGTGTCCTCTATAGGATTCCTTTACAAGAGCCAAAATACACTGATTTGTATGCTGAGTTAATTTGAATCAAGGTACTGGTCTTACCTTGTTTGTTTGTTTATTTTTGACAAAATCACTGTCTATTGACTCTTCTGAAAATGGTATTTTTGCCCTTATAAAGGAGGAGCAGCTTATAGTATTCTTTCCTATGAGTTTGTGTGAGTATGTGTGTGAAAGAAAAACAGTTTAATTACTGTTGGAGTGTCTCTTCAGTTTATCATTTTATATGCAGTTTATATTTTATTTACTTGAGCATTGAGGCTTGTGCCCCAAATAAATGCTTTATTTTAACAGGGAGGAAATATTTAAATGTCTGAAACATTTAAATAACTGAAAAACCATGATTATATACAAATCTGAAATATACATAAACTAAAGCATTATCTTAGTTGTCTTCCTCGGTTAGAAGTATCACTGCATACACAAAGCCACGTACCCCAAATCAATGTCTTCACTGTAACTACACTCGGGTGCGGGGGGGGGGGGGGGGGGGGGGGGG
>JAVJGI010000050.1:59906979-59931361 GCA_035590275.1 Ibycter americanus
GCCCGAGCGGCGCCGGCCGGGGCCCGGAGAGCGGGACGAGGAGCAGCCGCCGGACGCCTCAGACCTCTCCGACGGGGATGGCGGGGAAGGGCCGTGGGAGAGCCAGAGCTCGCCCCTCGGGGGCGGCGGGGTGCCAGAGGCCAGCGAGCCCCCGGGCGAGCAGGAGGAGGAGGAGAACGAAGAAGAGGAGGTAGGGTGTTTGCCTTAGATAACACAAAACCTGCTTCTCAGAGTACATGCCACAACGGGAACGTAAAGCAGAGCGTACATCACGTCGGTAAAGCCCGTGTGCTTGCTGTCGGGGCAAGCCGTGCGGGGCCTTGTGGGTCACAAGGCGGCGGGCCCAGCAGCGGCGCTGCCCGCCGGGGCCTAGGGGCAGCGGCGAGGCCTAGGGGCAGCGGCGAGGCCTGGCGTTCCCCCATTCCCCCCGTGCAGGCTTCTGGCGGCTGATAGATACCCTAAAGTCCAAGGCATATGGCCTTGCCTCTATATACAGGATCAGCAGATTAAAGGAGGTACCCCGGCCTTAGAGTTTAGGAACATGATTAAGCACTTCTGCTAAGAGCAGAGAGCGCTTACCTTAAAATGAGTAAACTGAAGTGTCGCTTTTTCTGGATGAGCCCTGAGGTGCTGCCTGTGTTACGTCTTGTAGCACGGGTGGAGGAGAGGAGGCCAAACAGGTCATTTAGCCGGGTGGCACTAATGTAAACTGTTGGTACATCTGGAGCGGCTACCGTCTGGATAAAGCCAAGACCTAAGATGCCAGGTTTTAATAAAAATAACTTAAAGTTTCATGTGAAGGGTATAGGAGTTTTGCTGCTGTCAAATTGGTCATAAAGGGTAACTTGCTGCATGCTTCTTTTCTATATGAAGTCGTTCCTTTGGCGTTAGTTATTAGATGGTAAAATACATACTTAATTAAAAGTTTGGTGTATTAATCTTAAATAGAAATGTATATTTGTGTTCAAATATTTAAGATACTAGCCTCATTTGGTGTCTTATTTTACTGTTTTCCTGGAAGAGTCATAATCACAGTGCTACAAAGTATGTTCCCCCTCAAGTAAGGAAAGCTCAGGAGACACTAGATGACAAGAAGAGAGAAGAATTGGGGAGACTGAAGAAAATGGTGAATGGTCTCATTAATAGGTAATGTAATAAGGAAAGTCATTAATCTTTCTGGTTCAGCGTGACAGTGCTCATCATTCAAAGAAAAGTGGCAAGGATGTGACTTTTCTCTTCACAAACTGATTTTAAGTTGGCAGTCATGTCTGCTATCTTTAATAATTATTACCTTTGTTGATATAAATTCTTCAAAGTTGGTCACTGGAGAAGTTAAACATCTGGAAAATAAATTTAAGATTGGGCTGAATTCCACACAGCAGTTGCCTGCAAGTGATAGGTGTAATTCACTGTCAGTTGGAGTGTGCCTATTAAAAACACCTCAGTGTGAGTTATAACTTCTCCCCCCCCCAAAAAAAAAGCATGATTTTCTCCAACACTACGACTGAGGAGGAGCAACACTTCATAGCTTAAAGTACTGAAGAACAGAAAAAGTAATTAACGCTTTCACACCTTTTAATTTTAGAGTGTTCTTAAGACATCTATTGGCATTTTTGTATCTGTGATCTGTGAAATGTAGGCTATAGTTTGCGGTGTGTGGTTTGTTCAGTCATTTAGAATTTTGTATACTTTGTATGTTAGAAGAGTATGAGGTGTTTTAATATTTAATTTCTCCAAAGACTGTGATGTGCCATAGTTAGAACTGCTTAGAACGAGGTCAGTTTTCTTAATAAGTCTGTTCAGTGGGACGGTAAGCACACTGACAGTGCTTTGTGAATACTGCCAATCTGTTTTTACATGTAAATATTTTTTTTAAAAAAAGCAAAGCAAAACAGAATTAAACACGTGTTGTGGGTTTTTAGTTTAGTGAACACAGCAAAACACAAAAGGTCCCTTCCAGTGGTCTTTTCCATCTTTCTTCTTAAGCCAAGCTAGTTTCTCTAAAAAGACTAGGTTGATGGTTGGGTGAATTGAAAATTGGGGAATCATGTGAAGAGAAGAAAAAGTGAACATTGAATTTTGTTTCTCAATAGGTTGAGTGAGCCAAATTTGTCCTCCATTAGTGGACAGATGGAAGAGCTCTACATGGCCAACAGCAGAAATGACATGAATGAAACTCTGACAGATATTCTCATGAATGCTTGTGTTACTGCAGTTGCCATGCCTGCAAGATTGATGATGGAACATGTCCTTTTGGTCAGCATTCTTCATCATAATGTAGGAATTGAGGTAATTCTTGTGGTTGGAACTAATCGTGTTTAATAATACATATTGTACAGTGTTTTCCTTGATACTTTGTTTGAAAGGCTTTTTAGTTTTCGATTGTGTGTCACTAAAAAGCATCTCTAGTTGAATTTCATCAGTATTTGTTGCTTATTTGCTAGGTGTCCACAAGTGCAAGGGACCAAGTCTGTTGCTTTATCAGTTTAATTTATTTCTGCTGTGAGTTACCACTGGTCAATTATAAAAACATCAGATTTTTCATCAGAATTTTTCAGCATCCATAAAACTGAATTTTTTTGAGTTTCCGTTTTCTCCTCTTTAATTACGCTAATCCATTTCTGTTCTCTTGGGCATATGAGGGTATTGTTCTTCAACAATGTGTAGCCAGATAAGAAAAGCACTACAGTTATGGAAATTCTTTTACATCAGTGGAGAAAGTCCTTTTTTAAGCGCAGTCATGCAAATCATCAGTGGAATTAACTAGATATGTCAATGACTCCAGAATATCAAAACCTTCAAAAACCATGGCAAATTTTTTGGAGGTTTTCTTTTGTGTTTTTAAGCCTCATGAATGATTGAGATAAAATATTTATTGCTTACTGTTAAGGAGGAGCTGACACTACTGATATCAAAGGGAAGATTTTAGCTAGTTTCGGTGAAATGTCTCTCAGGAAACTGAGCTGTTTCAGCACCATGTTCCCACCAAGTTACATTTTCTTTGTACATCTCAATGCAAAAGATGTACTGATGCAAGTTCTTCAGTTTGTCATGTAGTGACCTGAATGCTGTCTCTGAAACGATATTAAATATCAGATGGATGCAATTACAGCAGTTTTCTCTATGCAGCCTTGCCATTAAACTTTTCCTTTGTTCCTTTTTGCTGCTTGAAAGGCAGTTCTGACTGCAAATATAATGTAATATTACAATGCTGTACTAAAAAGACTGTGTTTCTCTTCTTAAAAGTTGAAACTTTGGAAAATACCTGGTAATAGGTTTTATACAGGTATACTAATAGGTATTAGAAATAGATAGATGATATCCAGACTGTCTTCAGTTCTGCTGACTCTGTTATACAGCATCTTTGAATGTAAGACTGTAGTTAAGTATACTGTAAATCTCCATTGTTTTTCTCTAAAATAAATGCAAAATATGCTTTACGTGGAAGTGTGATAGCACAGCTGCATTTAGGATTAGTTTGAACAATGCAGAAGTTGGGATTCCAATAACTGTGTTTATACATTTGTGCAGTATGATCATTGCATAATTAAAACCTAAGCTGCTCGAGGCTTGTAATGCAAGTCAGTACTGCTACTGGGACTTCGGATTACATGAGAAAATCAGCAAATATTAGCACCATAATAATGGCATGGGTCTTGTTTAGCAGTAATGTCTTCATTACCTACCTATATTTTGCTATGCTTTCTAATTCCAGTCTTTAGCATCAATTCTCTCTGCACAAATACAGAGATACCAAAATTTCTTTTCCCAACTGTATCACTGACAAATGGCTAAGACTTATCCCTACTTCAAAATCAGCCTAAACTCATGCTCAGCAGCTGTGAACCTTGGTATGTTGGGGGTTGTTTTACAGTATTATTTTTATACCCTCCTGCTAAAGATTTTATTCTGGAATGCTGATGTCTGTGATGTGTTTGGTTTTTGACATGCTGCTTTTACTGGATGAAAGACTAGCAGTAACAGCATGCTAGCCTGGCAGCTGAGAAGATACTAATATGTGTTCATGAAAATTATGTAGACCAAATTCTGATGTATGTCTACTGTAAGTTCATAACATTTGCTTTTCTTGCATAGACTTTACAGGGCAACAGGATGTCATATATGACTGGGATATTTGTGTATGTAAATATAGAACATCCATATTGGTTGGGAAGAGCAACAATATTTCTTTAAAATTAGTAGTGGCAGTGCCCCAAAATTGAATGTTTTACAGACGTCTGTAAAATCTACTTACAGTTAACTGCTGGATTTTTTTATCCCCCTCCCCCTTAATGGAACTGTTGCCAGGTCGGTGCTCATTTTTTGGAAGCTGTGGTGAAGAAATTTGATGAACTCTGTAAAAGTGATGCTGAAGGGAAAGAATGTGAAAATCTGCTTGCCTTGATTGCTCATCTGTATAACTTCCATGTGGTTCATTCCCTGCTGATCTTTGATATTCTGAAAAGGCTTGTTAGCACTTTCACTGAAAAAGAGATTGAGTTGATTTTGTTTCTTCTGAAAAACGTGGGCTTTTCCTTAAGAAAAGATGATGCGTTGGCTCTGAAGGAACTGATCACTGAAGCCCAGAGGAAAGCAAACACAGCAGACAAGAAACTCCATGATCAGACTAGGGTATGTGTGTGTGTTTTAAAGATTTTCTGTTCTGAATCGACGTTAATAAGCACTTAGATACATGTGTTAATTTAGTTTTCTGCTACACTCTATTTGGATTCTAAGTTAACATTAGTGTTCAGTTGTTGCATTCGGTTATTTGCATTCTTGTCTGCCTTTCTTCATTAGTTCTTAGGACACAGACACCAAAATGCTTGTAGTGGGTAAGCCTAGGAACGTTTTTTGTCTTATGCAATGGTCAGTGCTTCTGTTTCGTAATACTTTAAAGTATTAAAAGACTTTAAAAAATGGTCACTGAGGCATGGTGTTTAGCAAATTAAGCTTTGCATTGAAACTTGAACACAAACAGATATAGGAGTTAAAGGAACCATCCTTCTCTGTATTTGTATTCATGTAATCTAAATTTTGATGTGTATTGCCAGCTGAGCTGCTTACTCTTGCAAAATAGTAATTTCAAAGTACACTCTACTTTATTAAATAAACTTACAGGACATAATCCACAGAAATATTTCTTTTCCCAATAGGTTCGTTTTATGCTAGAGACTATGTTGGCACTAAGGAATAATGACATGCGTAAGATTCCTGGTTATGATCCTGAACCAGTTGAAAAACTCCGCAAATTGCAAAGAACACTGGTGAGAACTTTCTTGACATCCTTAGTATAGTTATTTGTAAACCAGAAGTAATTATTTATATCGTACATAGGCTTGATGGGCTATAGTATTTTTTAATTCATTTAACAGGTTGAAACTCTTGTGGACAAAAATCACTTCTTAGATCATTATCTCCTGTGTCCAAGTTAAGTCAGGAGTCAACCAGCCTTCTGCACAACAGTTTGAGGAAGGACATAATACTTAGCCAAAGACTTTGCCTCAGAGGCCTATCCTTGAAAAAGAGATTGTGGGAGGTTTAATGATTGTGCAGAAGAAATGAGTCATTATGACAGATTCTTTTTTCCTTGGATTTGGATGCAGGCACCCACTCCTAACTTCACCAGAATCACTTTGGAAGCCTAACACTTCTGAAAACCTGGATGTTTTTTCTTTCTTGGGTTTTGGTTTTTTGGGGTTTTTTTTGGCTGGGAGAGGGCAGTTTGTCTAGAACAACCCAGTATGAAATGCATGAACGTAACTGTCTCTTTGGATTGAGAATGAACTCACTTTCACAGGACTTGAATCTGGTTTTAGATTCCATGTATCTCCAACCTCAAAATTACACTACTTGTCTACAACACCCAGAGCATCTTATTTTTCAGAAACTTCTAAGTGCAAGGTGTGTACATCAGAGATAACAGGCCAGGCAACAGCAAGCTAGGTAACCTAGTTCTGTAGAATTTCCTCTCTTCAGTTTTCATAGTCCTCCTGGTATGCTTCTGGACTCCTATGTTGAAAATTCTTATTTTGTTCAAAGGGATTAAACTTTTTGTTGAGTTGTATGAAAGTTAAGGCAGTTTGTTGTGTCATTGTATTTGATCACAAGTGTTCAAAAGGAAAATCATGACCAGATTGTAAGATGCTGCAACTGATTTACAATGTCAGCATCAAGTCTGAATTCTAATAAAGTTTTATGAGTGGAAGATGGCTACTTTTTTAATTGATTATCTCTTTTTTAAAAAATAAAAAAGCAAGATTGGGAAATTAGAGCACATAGGAAACTTGTAAATTCTTTTCAGGTTGCTGAAACTAAAGGGGCCGGGGGGGCATACATGCAAAGACCTTTATGGAGATTTAAGCTATTTGTTTAAAAATTTGTTTAAAAGTAATATTAAGTAATTAAAGTATTTGTTGTTTTCTTTTTTTAAAAAAAAAAAAAGGAAGCCTTAAAAGCTTTTATTTGAGTTTTTTGGGTTTTGATATTCAAGGTTCACAGTAGTGGTTCTGGAAAAGAAACTCAGCTCCGTGTCTCCCTGGAATCTCTCCTCAGCGCTGATCGGGTTGGTCGCTGGTGGATCGTAGGATCATCCTGGAGCGGAGCACCAATGATCAATGATACGAACAGCAAAACTCAGAAAAAAATGCATATAGGAAAGGTAAGTCCAAGCAGTACTAGTTATAAGTCTAAGTGTTTGTGATCTTTTGAATATTCTGCATACAGGTGAATAAGTTCATTTCCAAGCCCACCAAAAAAACTTCACAGACTCTTGTAAGACTAAGCTTTTGGACTGTAAATTCCGCTCTTATACTTTTCAAAATGTTGTACTCATGCTTCGTAAGAGTTGTTACTGCAAATATTATAGTATAGCTCATTTTTTCTTATCCTGTAGAATTGCAAAAGTAATTTATTTAAGTGGTAGAAGAGCTCTGATTTCAAAGTGAATTTGCTCATATGAATTCTGACGGGTAGTGCTGTCTGTCTGTGGGTGGTATATATCTGAGCTGATTCTAAAAGTACTGTGGTGAGATGGTCTTGGTGACTTACGATAGAGAAGCACATCTTAAAAATAATTGGCACACTTAAAATATATTAAAATATATTTCAGTAGTTGAAAAAGCTCCTGATGATACCTATGCCTCTGGGCAAAAGCTCAAGACCTTTGGATTGCTGCTTCATAGTTTGAGATCTTCATTAATGGTTTTATTCAAGACTGCACAGAAATAGCTTTCTTAAAGCAAGCATAAATAAAGTAGCAATTGAATTTTTTTTCAGGTGAGTTCAAAGATAATGGAGCTTGCTCGTAAGCAGAGAATGAACACTGATATCAGGAGAAGTATTTTTTGTGTCTTGATGACAAGTGAAGACTTCCTGGACGCCTTTGAAAAGCTTCTCAAGTAAGTACAGACTAACGCAGACAGCCCAGAACTAAAAATAGCATTAGCTGGGTTGGAAAAATAACATTGCTGGTCTAGGTTTAAGAGCATTTAGTTGATAATACAATTAAAGAAGTGCATAACTAGGGATCCACATAGGGTGAAAGGGTAGAAGAGGGACCAAAACCCTGGTGTAAGGACTAGTAGGGGGCAGGCAGAACTGACTGGCAGTCAGAGGAACGGAGTAGCCCCGGTTACTGTCGCTCACGTCTGTAACTGTCATTTGCAGCATCTTTTGACTTAAGGAGCCTGTATATTTTTGCATTGAAGAAGTGTGTCCCGGTCTAACAGATGGAAGTCTGTGGCATACTTGCTTTCCTCACAGAGGCAGACTAGAAGCCCCTTCAATCTCTTGGGTTTGTTGCTAGATTTCCATACTGCTGCCACTTCCTTTACATCTTGCCACCTTGTTAAGCCATCTTGTAGGTCTCTGTCCATACTTGCATGACCTGGTAGTGTTCTAGCACCTCCACTTCTCTCTTGCAGAATTTATTAGCTTTGGATTTGCTCCAGGGTCACATTTCATGTTAAGACCAGTTGCCTTACCACTTGGCAAACAGCTTTTTAGAAGGTGTGATCAGGGAAAAGCTCAAACTAAGCTGTTCTTTGTGTTTGTCAGAATATTAATTGTAAGTCTGTAGTAACTGGGAGGGGAGAGATCAGGTCTGAACTTTCCTGTTGCAGCCTTGTAATTCAAGGGACTTGTCTTACCAGGATGGCATGCAATTATTTAATTTGCTAACCAAACCAAAACAGACTTTGTAATAAAGTCAACTAATATTTGATTAAATGCCACTTCTGCAAAACACAGATTGGATTTAAGACTGTGATGGAGTCATTCCAATATCTTAATATGGCCTGTTCAATTAAAAGAAATTAGCTGCTGCTGCTGCAGTTCTTGCCAAGACCTGGTAGCTCAATTTGCAAATTGATCCTTGACTGTCATCCATGCTATTCAAGCTAGTATACAAATCTGTATACATATAGGCTTGGCAGACAAACTGCTTGCAGATTGCCTGGTGTATGTTGATACTGATTTTAAAACAGCAAACTCAAAGAGAGAGGAATTCTCAAATCTGCCCACATCTGGCAGAGTATAATGGGAAGTACACAAAATTGTCAGTGCAGGAATTAACGTCAATGTGAACACGTGTTCCAGAGTGTGTGGGAATTAATAGTCGTATGTTTGATGTCAGCCTCGTGAGGAAGAGCATGAGAAATACATAAAGAAGTATTTTAACTGTGCTTGTTGATTCATCTGGTGCTAGGTCTCTGGCAGAGTTTAGGTGTGGTTAAATGGTAGTTTAAACCATTTTAAATCCAGGCTGCTGTAGTTTTGCTTTTCTTTCTCCTCCTTACAGCAAAATAATTAGCTTGAAGCCAAAACAGCTCCCTGAAGTGGCTGAGCTTGTGATTGCAGAAGTGAAGGGAGGGTTGGGAACATCGCTTGGAGACAAAGAAGAGAGATACTTACCCATTTCATCAGCTGAAAGGCCACACCTCTTTCTCAAACCATAGATTCACAAAGGAGGGGGATTGAATGCTGCTTAAGTTTGATGGAGGGGCAGTTTTTAAAGCTATTTCATAGAGATGAAGAATTTGAGAAACTTGACATCTCACAAAAAATGGAAACTTGTAAAAGTCTCCAATATCCTGTTGTAGTGTGATGTGTAATTCAGGGTAGCAAAAGTGATCAAGACATACTAGTCCATGGGAATACTGTAACTCATGAATGATTTAATAGATGAGGTGGTTGCATATTCTTTATCAAAGATGATCAGGCTTATAAAGTCTGTACAGGTATATGGTGAAGCTCAGCAGTGAAAGACAATCCTGACTCTTAAATTTTAGATGTTTGGAATGCTAGGTCTGAAAAGATTAAATACTGCTAGGTCTGTGAAGAAGTGAAGGTAAGACCAAAATTGAACATCAAAGTGCTAATGTACTTGGTTACAACTGACTGGCAACATGAATATTTCCTAAATAAGCAAGTTATGAAAGAAGTGATGATGAACAAGGAAAGAGAGCGTGCCAAATAAGTGATTGCAATGTAACTTCCAGTGGCTGAAAATCTGTGTATTTTTTTTAAAAAACCTGTTGTTGCTCTCTAATAAAATCAGATAGAACTTCACTGATGGGAGAGCAAGTGAATTATATCACAGGCACAGCACTTACAGTGCTGGCCTCTTTTGGAGAAGCAGGCTTCTAAGTTTTCACTGCTCATTAGCATCAGCCCAGATTTTCCTATTGTAAAACCTTAAATTCTGGAGGGGGATTTGGCTGAAAGGCAGTATTTTCTCTGTTAATCTGGTGTGTGTCTGTGACCAAATGCAATGGCAGATGTCTGGAGGTGTGTACAAACGAGGGATGTTAGAATTGAGCAATGACAAACTACTCTACGGACGGTAGAGCAAGTTGCAGTGGAGTCAAACTTGGTTAGAAAATACACTTGAGTTATACTAATGCCGTATGAAACTTGAGCTTGAAGCAATGAAAAGAATTTTGTTTGACATTTTTCAGATTATAATACGAAGCATTTTTCATTTTAATTGGTTTTAATGCTGCCAAGGATTTGGCAGCCCTGGAAGCTAAATCATATTATTCACAGAACAGGTGCATTGTGAGTTAGTTACCATTCTCTGCCAAAGTGTCTCAGCCCTCTTTCAGACTGGTCAGCTGTTCAAGTGGGAAGGCTGTTCAGTCCTTGGCCTTTATGCTGAGGCAGCCAACAGAAGTACTCATTGATACTGACTGTTTTCTGCAGGCTTTTTTTTTTTTTATTTAAGGTGCTTTGAAATCACTGACTGCATCCTCTTAGGCTACTATCAAACAATAATGAAGTATTACGTAACATGGAGTTGACCTAAAGATGAAAACATTCATATCACCAACTAAGAAGGAAAAACATCTTTAAATGTTTTCATCCCTAGTGACTACCACGGAAGCGAAGGGCCCTGGACATGCGTCTCTAAATAGGCTTATACTGATCCAAAGGCTGTTTTTCCTCCCGTGACCATAGGCTCGAGTGTGAGATAACTGCAGTGGGATCCTGCAGTTCTTGTTTCGCTGTTTAACCTTTGTATTGGTACACCATGCAGCAGTGCTTGCTGCAGTGCTACTGCTACATTCAAAGGCACAAGACTCCGTGATGACAGTGCCCTCTCCTGTTTTTCTTCTTGGAGAGCTACCAACATGGAGCAGGCTACCTTTCCTTCCCTGGGGTAATTGTACTTGTATCATTCTGCTGTCTGTTGAGGTCTTGCTTTTGCAGCCACTCCTTTAACACAGATAATACTCTAGCATTTCTATATTGCTTTACCAGGATACTGTTTTAGCCCACAGCCTGAAGGGTTTGAGGCCATTCAGTGTTTTAAAGACTTGTAAGAAGTTTCTCAAAGTAGAATCTAATACAGTGTTAGGGGTTGTTTTTTAAGCATTAGTCTTGGATGTTGACTGTAGCTTTTACTTTGTGGCGGTAATTTTTCCTTACTAAACGATTCTCATTCTCTCACTAAATTTTAGGCTTGGACTGAAAGATCAGCAGGAGAGAGAAATTGTTCATGTTATCGTTTACTGCTGCTTACAGGAGAAGACATATAACCCCTTCTATGCATTTTTAGCTAACAAGTTTTGTGAATATGAAAGACGATTTCAGGTGAAGAAAAATCTGTTTCTATTTTGGTTTAGTGTCATTATTGTGGTTAGGAAGACAGTTATTAAATACCTGAGAGTGGATGCATGCCTGTTAAGATCAGGATTCCGAGGAAATATTCTGCTGGTATAGCTGTACATTCAGTAAGGCATACTCATGGTCAGATCTGAACAGGAAATAAAATAACTACTGCAGAAGGTTTACTTTCCTCTGTTTTATGCATTTGAAAAGAATTGAACAGTCTGTTCAAGCATCTCTGTTAATTAACAAAGGGCTCATAAAGGATAGAAGGTCAGAAGGTTTTGTTATATTGTTACTCATTTAAACAGACATTTGATTTGTAGGATTTTTTTTTTTTCCCTTTGACACCTAGGTCACATTTCAGTTTAGTATTTGGGACAAAATCAAAGACTTAGAAAACCTCTCAGCTGCTGCCATCTCCAACTTGGTTTCGCTGTTGGCTCAGTTATTAAGGACAAAATCATTACCGCTTTCGGTTCTCAAGGTTGGTGTGTTTTCTTTCCAAAATACTTCTGTGTTTACGTGTGCTAGTTCTATGGGAAATGTATTTTCTCTGTTACCTAGCTGGTACTTTAGCTGTTCACGGTCATAAACTAAGACAAAACTTGTTCTAAAATTGCTAAATTAATCCAACTGATTACGGTAATGCTATCATCTGAGGAAAAGGGAACCTATGGTGACCCAGGCATTCAGAAAGTCTACAGTTCTGTATCTAGAGCAATTGTAAGATCATTTTCTTTAGAGTCTCCAGAGTTGGAACTGAGGCCCCTTCATTAACAAGCTTTGTCAGTGGATTTTCAGCTATGCTTTTGAGCTGATGTTGATTTTTATTAGGCATGAAAGAAATCGACTGAGCACTTGGATTTCAGAATGGGGAGTCCATAGAATTTTATTAGAAGACTAAGAGAAATGTGTTAAACAGGCAATTATGTGGATATTCCTAGGTACTTCTGAAGTATGTATCTAATTGAGAAATTATATCCAGTATTCTGGTATTAGTAGACAGGTTATTTCGCAGAAGGTTCTCTGCTTTCCTTATTAGTTGGCTTTTGGAGGCAGCGTTCTCATCTAATTCTTCTGTGCCAAACTTAAGACTTGGTATATACGGGAGACCAGTTGGTATGCTAATAACTATTCATTTAGAAGAGAATTCAGCTGTTTGAAATACTTGAATTAATCTAATTCTCCCTCTCTCTCTACTAGGTAATTGAATTCAGTGAACTAGATAAACCCAAAGTCCGTTTCTTGCGACAAGTATTAAGCATGCTGTTAATCAAAACAGATCCTGAAGAACTTAGTGACATTTTTATGAGGTAAGTGATCAGAGAGATCTCCAGGGAACCCTTGGTGAATAGTAATTAAGAAGATAAGAAGTTTGCTTATTTTTTTTTTAATTATACAGTGCCTTTTCCAAAATTCAGCCATCCGTCCCTCAAAAAGTAAGCTCTCCTGGGTGAGTGGGGGGAAGTGTATCATTTGTGTGTTAGTACAGGCTCTGATACAAATACAACTGTGAGAAGTGTTACACAAAATAAGACTTTCAGACAGTGTATAATTTTGGTCATAGGATTTTTATGAGCAGAGCTCTGTAATTACCTGCTTTCTGTACTGATTTACCATCTGTGTACAGTAGAATTATCTTCTAGCACAGACTACTGGTAGAGTGGTCTTTAGTGTAAGAAGGAAAAATAAAGAAATACTAATGAGGGAAAGGTTTGGGATTTTTTTCTTTTTTTTTTTTAATCAGCGTTGTTTGGAAAATCTGATTTTTGTATATGGGATAGGATTGCCTGGAGAGGCTGGGAAATCTCCATCCTTGGAGATGCTTAAGACTTGAGTGGATAAGACTGAGCAACTTGACTGCACCTGGATGTTAGTCTGGCTTTAAACAGGAGGTTGGACAAGATGACCTGCCAACATCCGTTCTGACAAATTATTCCGTGATTTTGTTGTATTAAACTTGCAATGTCACGTAAAGTTAGAAAAAATTAGGTGGTGATGTTTCAACCATTACACTGCAACATAAGGAAGCTCAAACATGGCATTTGCCTCGTTTTTTGCTGTGATGTAATTGTTTACATAAAGCAAGTCTAAGGCTCCAGCATTCCATTTTGTTGTTGAGGATCAATTGTATGTTGAGTGTATTTGGGCTGTTTGCCAAACTAATATCGACTTGCTGGTGATTTGAAAACCTCTTCAGAAAAGCTCCTTTTATAGGTTGGATTTTTTTTCTATGTCTCTGTTTGAAGAAGATAAAGAAAAAAATTTAAAAACTTCTGAAACAGTAGAAGACTAAATACTTTTTTTGATCTGTGTCTTTACAGGATATCTGACAACCCCAAACTGGGATTGCTACGGGAAGGCTTGAAACTCTTCCTTGCCCACTTCTTACTGAAGAATGTACAAGCCCAAAAGAGTGCTGAAGAAGCTAGCTTATTAAAAGAGAGAGTTGAACTAGCAACCAAGGCTTTGCAAGCAAAAGAATCCAAATTGAAGCTATAGTTCTGGTTTTCTAATAAAACATGCAGAAAAACAAAGTCTGCATGAAGATGCAGAGCTTTGTTAGTCTTTCAGACCCAAATAATTGAGAATGAGGAGAGCCGTAAAGGATCCATCTTTGGTCTACACACTAGTTACAGGTTTAATTGAAGGTGATACAAGGCCTTTTTGAAGAAAGGGAAAATGTATTTTTTGTCATGTCCCTTTTTAGTATGAGTGCTTCACGTTGATGGTTAGTATCTGGAGAAAAGAGTAAATATCTATGATACTCCCAGTCAGCAGTAGCATTCTGCGTTGCATATTCTAACCTTTCATTTAAAATAATAGCATAATACTGACCACTGTATGTTAAAGAAGGAGCCTTAACCAAAGGCTTTTAGTAACTTTAGGCATTGTACTTGCCTAAAGAAACACGCCACTAGATGGCACGAGGACTGGTGAGTCAGTTTTGGAAGAAACAGACTTTATTTCTTAAAGTGTTGAAGTTGTATGCTAATTCTGTGAATTGCTTACCTGACTGTGTGTCAGGAAAAGATCTTCAGTCGGATTCTAAGCCATAGTAAAATAACTTGAAGATCTGACTTTGCCCAATTATATTGGGTTTAGTGATCACAGCACAGTTTCATTGTTCTTTTAGCCTGTTTTTCACAGCTTTAAAATTGGAGTTGGCTAATCACTTGTGTTGATCAGATTTTTCTAGGCATAAAGAATATCTTCCTTAAGAATTTGCTTGCATTTTCCATTCAGATCTTTAAAAAAAAAAAAACAAATCATGTACACTTCTTTCTGTAACACTCGGTGTTAATGGTTTGTTTCTTTTGTCACCTTAGCACTACACATTAAACTGCAGTTTTTCTAAAGATTTACTGTTCATATTAGCTTTACCCTAGCTGGCTCACCAGGAAGAGAAAGACTTTAAATTGCAGGGAGGGGGGAAGCACTTTCTCATCCGCAGTATCGCTGCATCTGCATGATCTACCTGTGCTAGAGAGCTGCGAGCCCTGTTTCTATAACCAGGCTTGCCTTCTCGTGTGCAGTAGCCCACTCACTTATGGTGCCTCCTAATTGCATTTGATACCAAGATTCGATCTATTCAGC
Source organism: Ibycter americanus (assembly GCA_035590275.1). Taxonomy (NCBI): domain Eukaryota; kingdom Metazoa; phylum Chordata; class Aves; order Falconiformes; family Falconidae; genus Ibycter; species Ibycter americanus. The sequence continues at coordinate 59,921,689 of JAVJGI010000050.1, forward strand.
CACTTTGGTTGAATCTGTCCCTGCTGGAAAACTTGCTCCAGGTAGGCATCCTCCAGAAAATTTTCAGTTCTGCAGCAAAAGAGGTGGACAAAATTTTTTAAAAATATTTTTATTTTTAATCAAACATTTGAGTGTAGAATACTCTGCTTCTTCAGTTGTATGAGTAATGTTTTCAGGCAGAGGAGTGCTGCCCCCAGCAGCCAGGGAGCTGATTTTTCCCACCTTTCCTCTGTTGGAGAGGGCAGGTTGTACATGGGAGCAGAGAAGACCCAGTTTCAAAATCCCAGGTTATACTAGCAGGGTAACAACTAACACAGAAGAGATTACTATCAAAAGAACAAAGCAAGATGCTTTCTTCAGCCTGTTTCATACCACTGGCAGCTTTTAAGGATACAGAAGTGGCCATTTCCCCTTGGTTGCATCTTACATGCAACAGGCAAAAGAGGAAAAACATTTATGTCAAGTATTTCTAATATGCATACCAACGAACAAAAGTATGGGCAGTGGAACTGACACTGTTTTGATGGATACAAAAGAGGCAAATTCAGAGAGTGCATGTAAACAGCTCCTTTGCAAACAACCATGCGAAACCTCATATTTCAGTGTTGAAGACTAGACTCTGGAGAAAATCTGTGCAGGCCCCTAGAAACTGTCTGCTGTGGAATGCATGGGACCTCTGAGTAAAAATTGCTCCCCCTAGACTGCAGCAGCCACCTAATTAATTGCCTCTTTTGCAGGAGTTTAGGTAGACCCAGCTTTTAAATGTGTGTTTGGTTTAATAATACATAAATGGAAACACATTGCTCTAGCTGGGAGGTTTAGGCAACTTTGCTCCTCAAGATAAATCTTGAAACATCTTCCTTAAATTAAATGTGACAGGCCGCTGGTCCCTTGTTTGAATGCTTCGCTTGGTGATCAGGGTTGACCACCCTTTGCTGCTCGAGGAAAGATTGCCTAGTGTTTTATGGGTCTGAATCTATTATTCACTTGCTGCAGCTGCCTGAGGCAGTGTGATGCAGGTGTTGCTATGCAATTAGAGGAGATGGTTTTAACCTTACAGTTTAAAATTACAGTTGCTGTATTTTTTTAAACCAAGACTTGCATTAGTTATCATTTATTCCAAATAGCTAGTATGTTTCGTTCAAACTTAACAGTTATTAAAGTTATCGCTTTGTTCTTGAAGAAAACGGATTTTACCTGCCAGCAGCTTTTACATTTGTCACATTTATGTACAAATGTACGTTTTTTTGAAAAAACTGAATTTTCAAGGAAAGCAGCCAAAATGCACTGCCAGTCCCCAGTGCCGTAGTCATGGTATGAGGACAGTTGCTGTGGGTGATTCTGCGTAAGTCCTGTCCTCTCACTGTGATTCAATGAGGGAATAACTGTCAGACAGAAATTTGCCAATTCCAAGATAAATGTGAGTTCCTGAGTCTTGCTATATTTAACAATTTTTTCTGTGGTCCTGCTGGCCAAACTACCACAGCTTGGCGGAGGTGGAAGGGCTGTACGTATATATCTGCAAGCTGTCGCTTCTGTGGTCCAGTAGCATCCCAAGGACGTAAGGCATGTGTGAAAAGGAAAGCTGAGATGATCTTATATTTATTTTATATTAATATAGTCTGTATGTATACATAATGTATTTTATAGGTATTACATATATGTACATGTATGTATAAATATATATATGGGGATTTATATATCATATTTTTCACCCTGGAGAAAAAGCTTGTCACCAGCACAGCTAGCCCTACCAAAGCATCTCCTCCTTACAGCAAGGTTGTTGGTGCTGTAAGGTCTCTCTGTCACAGCGGCAAGTCCGAATGCTGGCAAGTGGCTTCCTTTAAATGGCACACCGAGCCCGGGCTGCCCGCAGAGGCTGCTGCAGAAGGTACACTGGGTTTGGACACAATTTGCTTTGTCTGCCGTGGAATAGATGTTCAATAACACGTGTACACAAAATACATCGTGTCGAGGTTTCTTCCTATTGAGTATTTGTTAGCCAACATCAAACCTTTGTGAGAAACATTCCCTGATCGTTCCAAGAAGAAACATGCCACTTAAAATGTCCGAAATTCTTCCTTAAAGGCGGTTTGGGGGAGTTATTACTTCATGAGCAGAAAAAGGCTTTGAATTGGTAAAAATGCACTACCCTGGCGAACCAAGCAGCTATGGCAACAACACTGACCCTTACTCCTGACAAGCCAGTAGAAAATACAGCATGATTTCCTTCAGATACATTTAAAAGCTGGATGTTTGATTTTTATTTTTTTTTTAGATACATAGCAGAAGATTTTGATTCCCCTTTTAAACACCACTATCCGCTCATATCTATTACCATGGTTTCAATTTTTGTTTTCTTTTTAGCTGGACAGTGATGTTTTAAACTTCCTCTGTTTTCTGTATCAAAATTAACAGGGCAGCGAAGTCTGGTTTTTAGCTTTGGCCGGAGTGTTACACTGATAAATCATACGCAAGTCCTTTTGGCAGGGTTTTAACACCGCACCTGAATGGGCCAAGTATCTGCAGGGATTTTTTAACTTGACATTCTTCCATTGTCCTGCACGCCGGGGACGATGGGTTGATATCAGCCTTGCTCCGAAAGCGCAGACGCAAGCAGGTCTGCCCTGCCTCGCGCTAGCGAAGGTGTGCAACCCAATACTGTGCTTAAAGCACATCTGGGATCGTTTGATTCGCATTGTTCTGCGAGTGAACTTTGCACGTGAGAAGTTACAGCCCAGGAGCAGCGCGGTGCCAAATGTGTGCGACAGTGCTTTCAGCATAGTAAATACGCGAGTGGCGACTTTTAATACTCAAATTTTTGTTGTGTTGAGTGTAGCGGCTTAGTGCCTGGCTACGTCCCATGTGTGTGAGAATCAAGACATGGTTTTTTTCCTGCAGTAGATGAAGCAATTTTGTTTTCAGGAGACAATTTGATCCGTAGGGTCGCTTTTCCAAAGGCGAGGTGTAATTTTTACTCAAGACTTTTTGGGTTGGACGGATTTCAGGAATTGTAGGTAGAGATATGACTCTTTTACCATATGCCACTTCTTGTGATTTCATCTCCTGGAGCAACTTTCCTTCGCCCTCCAGTAAAGCTTAGTTTACCGTGAGGCCCGCAGGCATGGACATCACAGCTGCCTGTATAAAACAGCTGTGCTATCCTTAAATTCTGGTGCAACCTGCAGCCTTGCTTTAAAACTAATTACAGTAGCCTTCCGCTAATTTAGATGCATGCACGATTCAGAATCGGATATCATGTGGTTTCCCTAATAACACTTTAAGGAAATGAAATGAGTGTCTATCAAGAACAAGCTTAGGAAGAGCCAGCTGGCACTAAAAATTCCTTAAAACTTGTGTCCTAGCACAAAACAGTTCACCCACCAAAACCGGCTCACCTGATGCGAATGGAGGACTTCAAAGTGAATACGTTAAGAAATAATTAAGTAATGTAACTAGAATGAGCAGTACAGAGTAAAATTACAAATAGAGATCTTTTTTGGATAGTTCCTTTAAAGTCTTTTGTCAGTAACAGTGAAATGGTTGTTTCATTTTCATAAGTGAAAGATTTCCAAGCATGACACATTTTTTCATTAAAAACTCCATTATGAACCTTTTACCGTTCAGACGGTAAGAGTACCCTCATCTCTCTCTTGGGTGTGCAGGCACACACAGCTCCGGCATGAAATAACAGGGAATATTGTTAGGAGGCAGTGAAGCCCACTGCGGGAGCAGCCTTCAGTTACAGTCAGGGGATGGAGCAATGCATTGTTCTAGTACAGAGACAATAAGCTCAGTGTCACCTTGGGGAAAAATAAGTCATCTTGATTGCATTTTCTAGGCTTGCCTCTTATTCACAAAATCATCTCTCCTCCTCAGCCAAAGCCTTAGATTCTGAGGGTTTTTTTTTTTCCCCTTGCTCTGTAGTTCAATTCACCCTGAAAATGTTGACTAGATGGTGTTTACTTTCCAAATTTCCCTAACTAAATGGTTTGAAACAATCTGTTGGTCTCGTTAAGACTTTTGTTACGCCAGGAATGATGCAGGTACCGTGCGGCAGAGGTTAGGAAGCCATGCAGAAAGGCAGGGACAGCAACGGCAAATGGTAAGTGCTTCCTACGATGGTAAAAGCTGTTGAGGGAGGCTCTAGGGAGCTCTTCACCAGCCCTTCAGAGCTTGATCAGTAGGCTATAGGTTGGCTTGGAAGCTGCTGTGGGTTTTCAATCAGTTGTTTTTTCTTATCTGTGGTCTGAAAGCAATGTGACAGTCGGATCTGGAGAGACACTAGAGCCATCGATGTAGGCTGCCCTGTTCTTGTGAAACCTTACACAAGGTTTGTGAGTTTAAAGGAACCTTCAGGCTGCCAAGGGCTGGAGATGCAAATCTTTATTCCTGGCCAGGTTTTGGACACCCTCATGGGTGCTGAGTAACACTTTCCCTGAAATGGCCTCCTCCAGGGAGGAGCCAGGGCTGCCCAAGGCTGATGTGGAGCTGTTGGAGGCACAGGGTTAACAGGTTTTGTAGAAGAGCACATTTAAGCTTTTTCAGCATCATCCTATATTCCTCTGCTGCTAAAACTGACCCTCACATCTCACCTCTAGATGTATTTACCAGTCCTAAAGATGAAGATCTGGAAGAATAAAGGAGTGGGGGTTTCAGGTATCTTACCATCCGTAGCTGATGGAAGTGCTTTCCTCCTCCCATCCCCAAAGCGAAGAGCACCCATGAAGATCTGCAGTAATAAGAGACATGTCCCATCCAGGCAGCTTCAGAGTCAACAGAACAGATCCTTTTCACAGTGCGTGGTGCGAGCTGCCAGGAGCTCCCGCTCCCTGGGGGTGATCCAACCTTAGACACCCAGATTGGCCCTCCCATCTCAATGTGACTGCGTGGTCCCTGCAAGCGAACAGGTCACACACTCATGTCCTTGCTGTCCTACAGGCAGGGAACTAGCATGCAGGTGGTTTGACTCATTTACCTGGGGATTCTGCAGGAGAGGCATGAGATGAGCTCACACCCCAGACCTCCCACCCATACATTTCAGTGGCCCAGCCAGGGTATCTCTCCTCACTAAAACCTCCATCACAGGCTTTCCATCACCTGAAACCTGTGTTCCACTGAACAGCATCTGATCACAGGCTGAGGAGTGAAAATGTGGATAAAATTTATAAGTTTTGTTACAACAAACCATATACTTATACAGCTGTTTACTCCAGCTCCTCCATAGTCATTAATACTAGCCGTGATCCTTTTCATCAGAGGTTTCCAAGACACACAAAAAGGCAAAGAGGGTGGGAAGCCCAGCCATTTCATGAGGTGGAGACCGAAAAAAGCAGAACAGCTTGCACACTTTGTCTAAGCGAATTACCTGCAAAATGGAGCTGAGTGCCGTGATGCTCTGAGCAGGAGCATGGAGGCAGCAGGTCACTGCCTCCCATCACCCAAATCTCCTGCTGCCAGCACCCTCAGCTCACCCTTACAAGAGGATGTGAAATGCTCATATATAGCTTAAAGTCCTCGGGCCACAGTCAGTAAGGCCCTTCAGAAAAGTTGGGGGGGCTAGGAGGACTGAAGGTAGTCAAGAAGATCGCTGAAGGAGGGTGAGAGCCACAGCAGGAGCTGGGAGGGGAGAAGGAGACAGCAGAGACAGCAGGAACCACTGGCTGATGCTGCTGAAGTGTCATCTTAATTATCTCTGGCAAAAGAACAGTGATTAACATCAATGACTGTGGACAACCTTTATGTAATTACTCATTAACATTTCTAAAATTGCACCTAGCTGCTACAGCAATACATGCTTTATAGATTCATCATGTTGAAGTCCAAAAAGAATCATTAGATCGTCTATGCAGACCTCTGCGCATTGCCAGCCGCTATTACACTGCAGAAATCAGCACCGGAGGCGGCTCGGTGGCTTGTGCTTGGCTTTCACGTACTTTCCAGAAAGGGCATCCGGGGATACCAAGCGATGGACAATCTGCCCCATCCCTTGAGATGTTGCTCTAAATTGGGATCGCTGCTCTGCCCCATTGCCTGGTTAAGATCCATGCTGGCTGCCTTTCGCTTGTATTTATGGAAGCGGCACCCACAGCCCAGCAGGGCTGGATGGGGACAGGAATTCTCCATCCCCGTCTCCTCTGTGCGGGAAGAGAGAAGGCAGCCAAGTTAGAGACTTCTGCATTGTCCATCCGTGCTCCCTCTTCAGACACAAGTCCCACCTGCCAAAAGCTAACATTGGCCAAGAACATTAACAGAAGTCCTGTGAATAATAATTTCAAATAATGGATTAATTAGAGGAAATTGTGACCTGCTTGCAAATGTCCTGCAGGCAGTAAAATGGAACTAAGGCTTCCAGCTACCCAATTTGTTGCAAGCCACTGGCTCTGCTGGGTTTCACAAGAGGAAAAGGGCATCATCCCTCTCATCTACCGATCTTAGAGACAGGTCCCAGTTAGATTTAACTCAGCAAAGCCAAAAGGAAGCTGAAAAACAAATTTTGATAGTAGCTTGTGGTCAGAGAAAGACCACTAGATGACCACTCTGACCTCCAACACGTTGCAGGTGATCCCATTTCCACACAGGCACCTCCATTTCCATACAGGGAGAGCCCCAGAACTTCGGTTAAATTAAAGCTCTTCAGTCCTCAGAGCAGGGAGAACAAGACAGTAAATACCTCCTGGAGCCACTGCCCTTGCAGAAGACTCTTTGGAGGAGACACTACACAACCCCCCACTTCTCAAAGCAAGAAAAATAAAGCAAAAAGTTCCAGAAAAGACAAAACCACCTCATCTAATCCGGGACAACTCCAACCCCCTGCGGCTGTGATCCTGATTGCATCAGTATTGCTGAAAAATAAAAAAATCTGTATCACAGTTGCTGAGTAACTCCCAGAGTGATGTGCAGTTGGTATTTAACTCTGGCCAGACCCGAACCAGCATTTTGGGGGCAGAAGGACTGTAATTTGGTCACTACACACAATGCCCAAGGGAGACTAAGGTCCCCTGGGAGCTTCATCCTTTCCACTATTTGTCGCGCGTTGCTGTTCACAGGATGCCAACAGCCCACCAAGCGGCACCCTGCACATCGCAGGAATGACATCTGGCTCGGGAATTAAAAAATAATGTTTCTGCTTTCTCAGCTGAAGTACCACGCGGTTATCCCGGCACCCGCAGCACGCAAGGGCAAAGCTGGGAAAGAAAGGAGGAGACCTACGCTGAGATTCACCGCCCTGGGGCATCTCTGGTGGCACCTGGGGAGCCAACTCTTAGTGTAGCTCCCCAGGAGGGGAATCAGGACAGGGCACAGAACCAGGGCCGGGGAGGGCTGAGGGGCCAAAGCAGCCGCTGGCGGCCTCACAGCGAGCAGCAGGCAGGCAGCCCACCGGCTGGTGGCCCTGCTGCTGCCAGCCCAGCGGGCGTAAAGGGAAGGGGTGTAAGAGGAGGAAGAGTGGGACAGGGCCTTACTGAGAGCTAGAGGGAAAAACTGACTTTAATCCTTGAGTTTTGGACGAGCATAACAGTTCGGACTTGAGAAATAATCAGCGGTCTTTCTGCTAATGAAGTATTTCATTCCCAGCAGTTTCACGGAGAGTTTGAGGGGGATTATATATTTATGGTTTCCCATTTGAAAGACTTTTAGCAGGTTTACCTTGAACATATGGATCCGATTTTGGTTCTTTTGTTTTAGCACTTAATGCTTATGAAATTGCCAGTTAATGACATCCATGCCTAACCCATGTTGCTTTTTAAAGTTAAACGTCTTCCAAAGGTCCATGTTCATACTTACCACTTCTCAAGTACAGCAATGACAGTTTTAAGAGGCTTGTTACCTACTGTGTCTGGGGGAGGGAACCGATCAAATAATGAAATTACAAACAGGGGGCTAGATTAAAGCCTTGCTAGCCCTGCCTGCGCTGGGTCTGGGGGCAAAGCAACCCCACCGACACCAACGGGGGTCCCCAGGGCCGAGTGCTGGGCACTCCGGGGATGGGTGCAGGGAGGACCCACACTTGGTGGAGGGAAGCTGGGGGGTGGGGGGAGGCAGGCTGGGCACATGGGGACCCCGGGGCAGGGTGAGGGGTACTGGGGCCACGTGTAGGGGATGAGGCTGGATGTGGGCGCACGCCGGGGCTGGGCAAGGAGGGGACCCCCGGGTGATGCTCCACCGGAGAGCTCGCCCCCCCGCCCCCAGCCCAGCCTCTGGCTGCCTTGGGGCCGGTGTGATGCCGCGGGGCAGGGCGGGCGGGCCGCGCAGCGCAGCGCACAGCGGCACCGGGCTCCGCTAATCACCCCGCGCCTTTGATTGCGCTGCACGTGGGGACGAGCCTCCGCACTTCAAAAGAGCGTGGGAAATCCTGATTCAAAGGCTTTTCTCCCCCGTTGGGATCGACATCTTCTTTGAAGCCCTTCCAAGCGACAGCGCAAACGCACCCACCGCCAAAGGACCGTATCTATATTTTAAGTGGCTTTAATTTCTCTTCCCCCCCCCTCTCTTGCTCTCTTCCCCCCTCCTCTCCTTTCGGTTTTGGAAACACCTGGTAAGTTGTAAAATGATTTACGAAGTGAAAGTGTTAAATGAGGCCACCAGCTGTAAGACTGACAGAGCTTTATGAGTTTTATTAGGTGCCCTATTATGGAAAATAAACTTTAATCCGTCCATAAAAACAGAATCTGAAAAACATATTTGCCCTTGTAGTCTGGAACACTGAAGGTATTCTTGTGAGACGCTGGGCTTTAAAGAGATTAATTTTATTGAGACAGACACAATACACCGGTAGGACTTTGATACAGCATCCCGCAGTGGGTGCCCGGACCCCGCAAGGCGGCTTCTCGCAGGGCTGGGGCGCGTTTGGACACACGCCTCTTGGCCACACAGTACATTTCTGGGCCAGTTTAATTAGCGGGTATTTAATTGGGAATTAATGGCTGAGGGAGGATCTTTGTTGGGGTGGGCGATCTCAGGTAGCTCTTGGGGTTTTTTTGATTGTTATTATTATTTTACTTAGCGTTAATTTGTTGTAAGATAACGGTGCGCCCTCCAGATGGATGCGTTTGGGGCATGTGGAGGCGCAAGCACGGGGTAAATCCCGCTGGAAGTGAGCGGCACGGGCGTTGCGCGGATGTTGCGCGGGTGTTGCGCGGCCATTCGCCCACGGCGATGCAGCCGCAGCGAGCGGCGCGGAAAACGGCAGAGCGACTGATGCCTTTAGTTTTCCATCGCCTTAAATCCTCTGCAACCGGCGGCCGAAAGGAAATCGTTTGCAAATTGAAATCAAAGCCTCAGACGCGGTTGTTTCCGTGCGAGGGGGGAGGTATCGATCAAGCCCAAATCGGGTTTATCCCGACCAAGTTTTTTGGCATACGGGATCCATCCAGATTTATGATTTACCCCGTGAAGGTGTGTGATTTACGGCGGTACCCGCGGCGCGCTGGGTGTGCCGGTGAGCGAACACCTACCGGCATCGCCCCCGGACGGCACCGCCGCTCCCCGCGACGGACACCCCTGTCCCTTCGTGTCACCCCACGCCACCCCCCCATGCACCCGCCAGCCTGTGTTTCACGGGCCGGGTTTTTATAGAAGCCGTTTAGAGGGGCCATGCTGTTCTCATGTGAAAGGTTAAAGCGCGTTTGTAAAAAAAAAAAAAACTTTTTTTTTTTTTTTTAAGGGGTACGGG
>JAVJGI010000050.1:59940687-59963654 GCA_035590275.1 Ibycter americanus
CAAGAAGCAGGGTGGACTGGCCTGAAGAGGACGAAGAAACAGCACAGACAGTAGATGAACTTTTGGAACCTTGTGTGGGAAAGCCTTGTTGCAGCTGGCTAGTTCTGTAGTGCTGCGACAGTTTCCTACATCCACAGGTCTGGGTCTTTGGGATGCATGTTCTTGTCACAAGAGCCTTCCCAAAAAAAGATGGGGCATGAATGTGCCAGGGATGGGCAATGTTTAATGCACTGTCAGAAAGTCCTCACATGAGCGTGGATGGAAGAGAGCAGGCTGTACTCAGTGAGTGGGAAGCACTGAGTCTTCCCCACAGACCTTGTTAAGGTACCAAACCTGGTAGCTGTCAGCACTCTCTTGTGTAAGAGACCCTGGTCCCTTTCCCCTTGAGGCCAGTGAGTCCTGAAATCAATTTTTTTGTTCCTCTCTCTGGCCAGAAATTCCAACCAGGAGTGAGGAAACATTTTTTTCTAAACCAATGTCTTCTAAAACAAGTTTCTGTCAGTTCTGGTGCACCCTGACACCAACCTCTCAGCAAGCACAGTAGGATGCAAACAGACCCAAACCAGAAGGTTATGAACTGGCACAGTCCCAATCAATATAATCAAGACCTTCATGGTTCCCTTATATATTGTATTAGTTTAACTAGATACAGCTAAATCCAATTAACTAAGTCTAGTTTAATCAGAGTCATTAAGTAAAAGCAGCAACATAACCTGTGCAAGAGGCAGGGGTTGCTCTTTTGCTCTGCACATGCTGCCTAGAGTAGAGCAGCCCTTTAGGCTTACTTACAGTCTTAGAAATTAATATAAAGTGAAGACATATGGATTCATTCTCCTCCCAACTATTGTCAAGCAACCTGGGAGCAATTTCACTAAAATCAGTTGTTATGGTCTAAAGGTCAAAAAGCACAGGATTTTTGTAAAATTTGCTCTGAGAGAAAATGTGTCTTTGTTTCTGGCTGCTTCTGATTCGCTGGGTTGTCTCTGTGGTGCCTGCTTCAGCATCAGCGAATGGGTTTCTCTCTAGACATTTTCTCCATAAATTTCAGAATATCGTCGCTGTTTTATGTTTTTAATGTGAGCTGAATGGTAGCTGGAAAAGGGACAAGTGCAAGTCTCTGCTACAGAAGAATGGCAAACAATTGCAATGGGAACATAAAACGATACCTCGCGATTAAGGAAGTACCCGTGCTGAATGACGGGAAATATCCTATCGGACTCTTACTGAGATTTAATAAAAATCAGTCAGTCAGAAGTGGGGACATCTGCTTGGGATTGGTGACTTCCATACCCCTGATGCAGTCGAGTTCATTACTTTTCTCTAGTAAAGAAGATGCGGGCAACCATTGAACTTGGGAGTGTATTTGTGGATCTTAAAAGTTATGGGAAGAGGACACAGGGATATTCTCAAGTCGGTGGTAGGACGGTGCGTAGTTGTGGTCACTGCTGCTTCTGAAGAGAAGTTATCCAAACCCTACTGCATGAAGGACTTGATTCAAAGCCCACTGAGATGGAGCAGGAATGTTCCTGCAGACTTCAGTGGACTTGGCCCAGGGCTCAGAGCAGGCAGTATGTACGTCCCCTTTCTTAGACTCTGCTTCTGAAGTGCCCATAAATGGGAACTTAATGGCACAGAACTGAAATAGACCTTTCCAAGTGTTACCTGACTCTCTTGCTTGCTCCCTGGAGTCAGGCCCTGTGCTCACTACGGGCATTCAGACACAGTAGACTTCTGCTGGCTTAGGTGAACGAGCAGGAGATGTAGAGTGACCTCCCTGGATGCACCCTGTTGTGGGTACCAGCCTCTGCTCCCTGTTCTTTCACCTGGAGACCCATTTACTGTTGTTACAGCTGCCTATGCGTGAAGATGTTGCCTCTGTGCTGCTTCTCCCATCCTGTAGCGTGCTCGTAGGGGCTCTGGAAAAGCTGTTTGACCTTCCATAGCCAACACCGAGGAAATATTTGCACTGGCCAAACCTCATTTTTGTTTGTTCAAAATTGAGCCCAGGAGTCCCTGGAGGGGATAGTCCAAGCTTGCTTGGTGCCTAAGTGTTGGCCTGGTCATTTGGCTAGGAAGAGTGAAAAAAATAAAGCCCACTTGGCCAGCATATATCCCAGGCTTGATTCTTTCTGAATTCAGTAAAGACAGTTAAAGCCCAAGCCCAGGTGAACTGACAGCTAGCAAGGTGGATAGAAACACCTTTTAACGCTCTCAGACCTGGTCTTTACTCTAGAATACAGACGTAGCTGTACTCCTGGGGACATCGTTCTGTGGAGTCTGGTTCAGTCCTGACATGAGTATGCCACAAAATGAAATCAATGTGGTATTTTGCCCTCACCCTTCCCGTGTGATTTAGAGAAGTCAGATGAACCTTGTTTCAACCTTGTTCTTGGGTTCTAAGTGGTCATTTTATTTAGGACATTTGACTAAAAGCCCTTTTCATGGAACCAGCTCCTGCAGGAAAGATGCCAGCAATTAATGAAAGATGATAAAATAATAAAAGAAGTAATACATTAACTATATTATCCTTGCACATTTGGGCAGTCCTTTTCATTATATCCTCTTTATGGACATCCTCCAGTGACAATTGAAGAGCTTCTTTATTGCAGTTCTGTGACTGTTTTGGTTTCCAGGCATTAACAAGTTATTTAAATGCAAAAGCCCTCTTTTGCTCTTCCATTTCCTACTGGTAGATGTGATGCAAATAACAAAAAAATTTTGGTATGTTGCATTTATACAATTTCTCTATGTCTACAAATACTCATATCAAAAGGAATTTGGACCTTTGACTTTGTTCTTATTCTTTCTCCTTCCTGCAAATATGCACAGATGCAAACATACCTTATGGATACTGGTGTACACTCTTCTGGTTGAGTAGCACAGTACCATGCAGCCATAGTAGCCACATCATTCTAATGTAGATGATTTATCTACTGAGACAGTATCTTCTGAGTCTAGAGAAACCAGAGTGAGTCCACCAGACCACAGCGCAATGATTTCTCAGCACCTTGGAGACAATAACCTCTACCCCTCCTGGGCTAGGTGGGAATCCCACTGGAAATTCAGGACAGATTCCTCTCTCACACAAATTTCATGGCTGTGTAACTCCTTTGGTGCTAGTTCTTTTGGCACCAGCACAAGCACTAGTTCAGAGGCACCGTTCATAGCTGGACTCTGCTTTTGTACAAACCAGAAATACCTCATCAGGCAATTCTGACTGCTGGCATCAAAATAGGGCATCAGGTGGGAATAGCTATTTTTGGAGCCTAGATTTAACATGCAGGTTGGATTATCCTGAGACAAGATATGTAGGTATGGTCAAGCCCAATGATAACGCTAGAGAGGAATTACCTGTTATGTTAGTCATTCGTTCCACTCTCCCCAAATGCCTTCAGACAACTCATTTAAGAAAGGCAGCAGTGGAACTAGGGCTGAGAGGAGGGGATTCCTAGGCTGCCTGTGTACTGCAGCCCAGAACGCCTGCTTCAGAGTATTTTTATGTATTGCACAAAAATCCAATGCTGTATCTGATTTTTCATTCTGAAATAACTCTGTGGCTACAGAGGTTGATGAAAACTGCCAAGGTTCTCAATGTTATTTTCACTCTGCCTATATTTTCCCAGCCGTCTTTCTTCTGAAATAGCTGTTGTTCTAGCTCCATATATATATATATATATATATTATTTTTTTTTTTTAAATCCTGAACTATTAAATAGTAGTTTGCCAGCCTGGAAGAAGAATGTCAATGAATTGTCAATTCTTTATACCAAGTAATTGATTGATTGGCACAACGTTAATCTCTAAATCAGCAGCAATAAACTCTATAATTTTAAATCTTGACCTAAAAGTACTAAAACACTTCTAATTGCCACTGTTGCTGCTGTAAAATGACTGATTAAATTGCATTCATATCATAATCTTTGTTGCTCCTAAAACGTCTAATTGACAGTCACATCAGTGACTCAGTGCCAAGAAAGTAAAGGGATCTTGCTTTTGCTTTCTCTCAGGAGTGCCTGGAATGGGAAAACCTGATGTTGTTCCCTGACAGTCCTGGACACTGGCCTCTAATTTTAATTATTGTTGCAATGCTGTTTGTTGTCTGTGTTGAGTAACAATGTGCTGGGTGTTTTACAAACCCAAGACAGAACAGTTCTAAGCCTGAGAGCTGTAGAAGAATAGGGATAGGTAGGCAAGCACAAAACAGTGATGGAACACCACGACAGACACCAGTTTCAGAGTATCAGAACTATTGACAAGTTTTCATCAGGCATCAAAGCAAATGGCAGTTCTGAGGAGGAGAGACATTTAATTTTATTTTATACTTTATGTAATTATTTTCTAGCAATTAAACATCGCAAAGACCCTGGAAGCAAGCTTTGCACTGACCCTTGCATGCATTCCTAGGGAAAGGGATATAATCAAAATCCCACCATTATGGTGAACCATAAATCCTGGGGGCCACGGGCAGCCGGGAATAATGAAGAACAGCCTAGTGGTCCCAGGATTAGCATGGACATGTCCAGGTTTCCTTTGTCCTCATGTCTTCTCGAGGCTGAACCCAACCCTCCTGTACTATCATCACGTACAAACAGGATTTGTAAAGCAGTACTTTAACCTTATGAAAACCAGAGTTTTCTGACAAAGAAGCAAAGCAGACCATCAAGATCCAGCCCTGCCTGCTTTGAAGTCAGGGGAATTGGGGATGTTTTCTGGCAGACAAAATACAGCTCACCCTTCCTGTGTGAGTTTTCCAAACTGCTGAGAAAGTTGAGTGGCAGCTTGATGTTGTAAAAACCTAAAAAAAAAGAAGTAAAAATAATAAAAGACCCAAATCCTGACGGATTAAGCTGAGGCCCAACTTCTAAACTTTTGGGAACTCAGTCAGTATAAAAACTCAGCTAACAAAGTCACAATGCTTTCCATCCCAGGTCCTTGGATTCTGTTCTGGTTTATTCATTATCAGCCCAAGTTCTGTAGCTGCAACTTTATTATCGTTCTCATTCCACATGTAGTTTGCAGATGAAAAAATGTTGAAACTGTACCAGATGTGATCTGAAAGAAAATGAGAAAAAAAATAAATCCAGACCACCATGGCACTGTAACCATGATTTTAGATATTGTAAACCTTTTCCTGCGTTATTGCGTTTGACAGTATTACATTATAAGCGGCTCTATTGCCTCAAATTAAGAGTCGGTGAAGCGGAAAACCTGTGTTTTAGCACAAAATTGGTTAAAGGAATCCAAACCACCTAGAAAACCATCAGAAGGATCAGAAACCAGCACGAGCAACACCATTTCTTTTGCCTCCTTGTATCTTCCCATGATTCCAAAGATAACACTGTGGGCAGTTGAGTTCTGTAGGATTTTGGAGAGAGGTACTGGCAAGGCAGAAGGAAATAAGGAGTGGGAGGCCACAACCCTTAGCACAGGTTTCTCACAGTAAGTACAGGGCAAATGCCGTGGGTGCAATTAGCCATATGTGTTTTTAAATACATGTGTTGCCGTCATGGGGAGTGAGAATACAGGTGATGGGGACAGACATGGCCCTTGAAGGACAGAGGATTTCTCATCTCATGGACATCTGAGGGGCTGGAAGGGCAGAATACCTCCTCCCCACACTGGGAAAGGCCCCACATTTTGCTGCTTCGTGGTGTACATATTGTGGGTGTGGGTATCGACTGGAAAACAAGTGCATTGGTGCCGTGTAAACCTGCTCCTGTGGGTCAGCAGCAGGGTGGCAGAGGGCTGTGGGTGTGCACTGGTACTGTACCATTGCTTTTCTGGTTTTGAATCAGTGAGAAATAAATTTAACACTTTTTAAAAGGTGTTTGATTTTTTTTTTTTTTGTTTTGGTTTGTTTTTTTTTTTTTTTTTTTTTTGAGGAAAGGGTTTTGTGGGATTTGTCATATGTCATTCTTGTTTGCTTTTGCAGGGAATTTCCTAGCTATAATGTTAGCAAATGGTGGGCAGTGACCGAGTGAATGGAGCAACGGGCTTCAGAGGAAATAGGGCTGTGGAGCCAGCCAATTTAATCTTCTCCATATAAAATCTTGTAGGTGAGGAGAAGGAAACTGCAGCTGATGGCCATCTTTCATCAGACATTTCTGTCATTTGAAGTTTCCTCTACGAGGATTAGAAAGTATCGAGTATTAATCATAACTGATTTGGTTGTTACACTGACCTCTATAATTTCCTTAGGGTTTGCTCTGCTTTCAGAACACCCAATTGCTCTATCTTGTGCTTTAAAAGCAAGATGAAAATTTAAGAACAGGTTGTGTCTTTCGCTATAGGCCTTTATAAAGAACTCTTGGCAAGTTTGTCTCGCTTATTAAATAAAACATATCTTCTACTTCATTATTGCCTTAAAATTAGAAGAGATTTTTGTATCTTGGTCATTTCTGCTTCTCCTAAATGGGGCTGGGTAACTTGGAAGGTGAGTGCTGTAATTTCTCTGATCACAGGTATCAGGGTGGGAGTACTCTGTCTGCAAAAGAGAGAGCTGATGTCTTATATCCCAAATGTCAGCAACTGAAATGAAACAACCACCAAACCCAAAATCACCCAGAAGTCCTGTGGAAGCCATCTGACTGATCATCTCCTCTGATCAGTCTCTTACCTCTTGTGATGCCCTGACTCACCAGCTGCAAGGCACCATAAATTTCTGGTCCAGCCAGGGGCTGGCTGAAGAACTATAAAAAAAGAAATAAAAGCATACACTAAAAAAATTTCTTGTGAAGCCCAGACTGCATAAATGCAACAGATTTTAGGCCTTCCTTGAATACCATGAAGAAGCAAAAAAGATACGATATTATATTCATAATTTAAAAGAAAAAATTTCAGGTAATCTTTGTCCTTTAAAGGGGTAATTCCTGGCTCATATTCAGGCTGCTTTATCCCATTTCCTCCTTTTTTTCTCTCTATGTGTGCATGGTGATACATGTTTCTGTAACGCTGATATCCGCAGAATGATTTGCACAGTAGTCAGAGAACATAAACATCTGAAATGGCCTAACTGGGAGAAGCCATGATGGGACTGTGTGAACTTTTGGCACCAGCCCCCAGTACCATGGAGTAAGTGATTGTTCATGGGAAGGTGTGGGATTGCTGGTGGATTTTCTTGGGTTTAGTTACATGGGGTCAGATCCATTTCTCATGGTGCTCTGGCCTTCAAAGTTGCGGCTGAGCATCTTCACCATGGCCCTGGAGTTGCTACATCAGGTTGGTGCATTGAAGCAGCAGTGATGGGTTTGAATCGCTGTGGGAGAATCCCCTACACATGGGAATGGAGGAAGACATGGAACTGGGTCACTCTGAAAGATCTCTTGCAAGACCTTGCATGGCTTCAAAATGTCAACAAAATCCATAAAGAGCTGATTGTTTCTGATTGCTGGCTAATGATCATCCTTGCTGGATTTGCATTTCAAGCTTTTCTCCAGAGCTGTGGGAGCTGTAACCATGAAAGCTGGGGCTCCCACCCAGCCTCTTGCTCTAGGAGCTGGCGGAATGGCAGGGAGACAGAAAAAGGGCAAGTCTGGGGCTCAGACTGCGCTGATGGCGCCTTAGCGAGAGGCTTCTTTGGCCAAGAGGCCCTCACCCCGTAGGAGATGGGTTTATAACTCAGTGAATTGCTGAATCACTCAACTGGCAACGCTGAAGTTACTTCTCCGATAAAATACGTTACCTCTGCTGTTCTCTGTGTGACTTGTCCTGGAGGAATACAGTGCATAGCTTATTCTTCATCAGAAGTAATTAATACAAAATCAATTGTATGGTGCAATATTTGCCATGAAAAAAAACCTATGACAAACTCATTTGGAAAGTAGTTTACAACAAATACATTTTGAGAAGAGTGTTATACGGCAAGCTCTGGAACGTAAAACTGTGGTGACTCTATTAAAGCCAACATTTACACATTAGTAAACCTTAAAATAGTCTGTCATAGATTTTAGAATAATCTGCAAATGGGTCATTTTTCAATCTACAGACCTCAGAAACTATTGTTAGACAGATCCAAAGAAGAATTTTATTTGCCAACAAAATTTTCCAAAGGAACTGCTTTAAAAATGGTTAGAATATAATGTAATGCCTTTATCTTCCATTTTCAGCTAATGGTTTTGGTTTCCTATGACTAAGAGTTTGGGACAGAGACTGCTTCTTATTCATATATTAGAAAATAATTTCATTCCTATTTTAAATGCAAAACTCCATGGAAACATAAGTATTGGGTTGCCTTTTAAGTATTTGTCATCAAATCCATTAATCCTCCAAATATTAAGTCCATTTGTGATCAGATCCATTTGTCACATTAGACAATGTTTCTTCTAAAATAATAATCAGTGGCCCATTAAGTGACAACATCCACATGATGATCTGCAGATTGCAGAGGCAAGGCACGAAAAGATATTACTGAAGCAACTTTCAATCTTTCCCCAAACGTACAAGATTTTTAAACTGCCAAAATTTAAAAATAGCATACTGCTATTGCCATGAACATAATTAAAAAGGAACAGTAAATCCAAGGAATAAGAGATGCTACATTAGCAGATTCATACAACTGCAATGTACCTTCTGCCTTTGTTTTACTACAGTCTAGTAGCCAGCTTTCACAGCAGTAAATCTCTGAAATGCTGTATTTTATTACCTTTAACACTGCTTTTCATATGAAGGCTTCAGTACAGGGTAAACATGACCAAAACCTCATATTACTGCTACTAATAAAGAGAAAAACAACGAAACCCCAAAAGAACTGTACTGATATTCTTATGTTGTATAAGCTGTTCCACAAATGCATTTCAAATGTTCAGAAAACTTACTGTAGTCAACTACAACTTTCTGTAGTACAAAAATATCTAAATGCCTGCTTTAAGGGCATATCTCAATGAAACCTTCAATGGAGACATTTTTGTGGTTTCATACTAAATGGTGCCTCCATAATTGTACTTGTCATCTTGTCATAGAAATTAATTGCACAAGATAAATAACATGACAAATCTTGGATTTTTTTTTTAGCTCAAGATGAATACTAACTGTGAAGGAATGATGCAAAATTTGAATAGCTAAACGAGCTCATCCAGCTTTAATACTCAAAAATTAAACATTAATATTCTAGCTCTTTTGAATGGTGGAAAATTGCACCATTTGCTAGCTATGGTCTGATATTAGCAGGGATCAATGCCCATAACTGCTATGAATTAATTGTCTTAGTAGTGTCATCACTACAGAGGTAACACAATTTATTTTGCTTTAGGTTTCATTTTTTGAGCTAGCTTCACTTGAATTGAATTACACTGTGAACTAACTTTCAAATTGTGCCTGTATTCTTCTGCATTTATTCTTTTGTCTGACAAAGCTGAGTTTTGTAATTCACCGCACTGGTAAGAAATGACCAGCTCAGCAACTTCATTCCTAGTGAACATGAAAGAACTTTTCTTTCTGGGTTCTCATAGGATTTGTGAGAAGGCCCTGGATGAGCGAGGCTGGTCTGAGTTCACACTACCTGGTCACGCTACCACGCTACCAAGCGTGGACCAGGCTACTTCAGCATCTCTACCCCAGTGGTCTAATCAACTTGAGTTCAATGCATCATCTCGCTCAGATTAAAAGTATCTATGTGTGGACTTGACTATGACTAGAAATTACCTTTCAATGATGACATCAGCTAATTTTGCTGCAAATACCGGCTGTATGTCTATTTTCTTTTAGTTCCCAAAGTATTTGCCACTTGGTTGCCTGAACACCAATAATAGGAGCTTTTTTGAAGGCTCATGGATTAAAAATGAAAAGTAAAATACTGACAAATAGAATCAATGTGGGATTTAATAACTTTGGCATGTATGAACATGAAAAATAGATAACCTCACTGCAAAATTACTGACAGCATTTTCAGCTTTATAGGTTAAACTTCCATGCTAAAGTAAACCTTTGCAGTCCAGCCCATTTACAGGAAACAGGACACAAGGAGGTCCACACTGAATTCTGCTGGTCTCTGTTAGTGCTATCCTACTTGATCTTGGGCAACCTGTGCAGCCTGCCTTGTCTCTTCATGGAAATAAATACTTGCAGTCTCCCTTCACTCTCATGTCTGTTAGACCCAAACTCTCAAAAGTAATGGCTACTTTTTACTACATTTCCCAAACCAATAAAACTCCAGTTTCACGAAGTCTATAGATGATCTACCATGATCAAAATAACTTGAATTCTTGACATTTCTCCCTCTTGCCTTGTTTTTCCCTATCTGTCACACTGCATGTTTTTACAGCCATATTTCTTGTTTTCATATTGCAGCATTTGATCACGCGGGCTCTAGCAGTGCTAGTTGGTGTTTCCTGATCATCTCTCACACTTTGTTACAGTGATCTGGTCATCATATTTCATTATCAAATGCAAGGTTAAATACATTATATAGATACTTCAGGCATGAGACTTGCAAGGTTAATGCATGTACAGCAATAACTGCTCTTTGAAATAATTACACTTTCTCTGTGTTCACTCAACTATTTTGTTTTTTTTCCCCCCAGATACCAGGGTTATGCTATGGAAAATGTTACTCTCCATCAGGCCTTATTGCTGGACTGTTTGAGATCAATGTTCTTAAAATCAAAATACAAACTACAACAGATGTCATGTCTTGGGAAATTGTTACCAGAGATACTCTATTTAGTAAATTAATGATCAGCAGTGACATATTGTTACCATATGAAGTACAGCCTGAGACTGCTCTGCAAAACTGTCATTCTAGGAGCAACAGTCTGAAACTAAGTAAACAGTTTTTCTTGAGTTCAAAAGTTAAACATATCTACAAAATTTAGTTCCCTTTCCAGTCTTGCATACTAGATAGACAGTGGACAGTGCAGGGCCAACAAATACGTATCAAAGGCTGTATATTTTTTTGTACCACATAGTGTTCTGTTTGCTTGTGTGGCTCCTGAGGGCAGGAACTTTACCTAGGAAATACATCAGTTTAGTGCAGAGTCACGAGGAAAGATCAAACTTTATCACAACAGTTTCTAAAAATAACTTAATTACAACTAACAAGCAGCTAATATTAAAGATCTCGTTGTTCTGTATCTATAGTCAGATAAGTAATTATCTGAAGATTATCTGTGGCATACAACCTGGTGACTCCCAACCATGTTAAACATGCCACATTGTTGTGATTTAAAAATAATTAAAGTGGAGGCAGGGGATTTAGTTAGCTGCAAAATAAATAACAATCAACTTCCTAAAATCCTTTAGCATAATCACCTGAAAATTCTTAACACCAGTTGTAAGCAATAAGGAGATCAGATGCATGAGCCAGTCTCCTTTTGTAACAAATTCACGACCTGTTCACTTAAAGTTAGCTTTAAAACATACTATTTCCAGGAAGCCTTCCAAAGATAGTATACCCTAGAAACAAAGCCTATTTAAAACGCTTCATATGAATAAATGAAAATAGCAAGGGGACTACAGTAACTGATGGTAATTAACCTGTATATCTTTTACTTTTTTCGCTTTTTTTACTTTTCCTCTTTTTAGGCTTTACAGTACTTTGGATGGTGAGGAAAGAAATCAAGGTCAAGTTGTCTGTCATAATCCAGCTGCTTTGCGACATTGTGTTTTCCTTAAAATTACTGTAATTCCAGTTTAGTGAAGAAAAACTTCAGTCAAGCAGAACTTGTCTAAGATGAAGGGCCACCAAAGATGTTCTCTAGCACCTGTCCAGTCCCGGGCCTGTCTTGTACAATATTTCTATCAGTGACTGTGACACACACATGAGGGATCTGCCAATAGTAAAAAGTTGAGAGGCGCTGTCAATACTGAAGTGAATCTAAATATCCATCAGAAAGAAATTACCGAATGACTGAAAGTACTAGAAACCAAAACTGAGACCAAATTTCATCCTGCAGAAATGTCCTGCTTTAGGGGAACCACCAGAGGAACTCCTGCTGCGGATGGAACTCATCAACTGAAAATATCTGAGGAAAAGGAAGATCGGGATGTACCAGTAAATACCAGGACTATTAAGAGACATCATGCAAAGATGAGAAAAGTAAATGGAAATGATGCATTCACAGAGGTGCTTCAAAGAGGGAAAGTTTCACTATGACAGGGGAGAGCTGCTCTGCAACACAGCACCCAGCGCTGGTCAGCCGCGGTGACAAGCAGTGTGAAGAAGAGCTAAAAGGATGATGAAGGCAGCGGGCAGCTGATCTTACAAGAAGACACAGCCGGTGCGGTTCCTGGAGGTGGCCTGAACCAGCCTGGCTTTGACCACTTGCCGAGCTGATCCTGCTCACTAAGCCAGCAGGAAACCCTGCATGTTTTCTGATTAAATTCGTCCTGATTTAATCAGCTAAATTGAAAGGTCAGACAGGAGCCAGAACTGGTTGCACAGGAAACATACCCATGCCAAGAGAGAGAGGAGGAGGAGGCGAAGAAAATCAGGGATCATCCCTTTCAATGGCAAGAGGCTGATAGATTGACTCAGCCCGTTTCTGGCAACCTCAGCTTCAGTCAGCAGAGCAAGGCTTGCTCAGCCTAGCAAAACCCCATGGGGCAGAAAGAATATTTTGTCTAGCAGCACTCAACCGGAGGCCAATGCTGTTGCAAGAACAGATGGATCTAAACTGGCCACGAACAGAGTTGGGCTGTGAATTAGAGGAAGAATTTTAGGCTCCATATCAGCCAGATTCTGCAACAGCTTCTGATGGGATTAGTCAGGAAAATGGGAAAGACGTAAACACTGAGGGACAACCAATAAACACTCAAGTAAAAAAAGATTAAAACAAACAGAACGTGTTACTTTATCACCCACAGAGCATTTATTGGCATGTAGCAACAGGATTCTGCTGCTGGAGGATGTTACAGAGGCCACAAGGATAAATGCACTCAAACAGGAACTGGACAGATTTTGGAGGGGGAAACTCATCAGTTTCTGCTTCAAACAGCTTAAGTGTTCCTAGGATGGAGCTCCATAAATTTGTGCAAAGGGTTATACGTGTGGAGCCTGTGGTAGCAGGGGACTGGAGTGCATGATGCAGGATGCTTTTTCAAGTCCTACATCTAAAGTGTATGGATCACTGCAGAGGCAAATGGATCAAATTCCATGTCCTGTATTCCACAAGAGACCAAACCAGTGTTCTTATTTGGCCAAAATATTTATTTGCTTAAGACTAGGGTGCCAGATAATGCAAAGCAACCAAAGCTTGTAGGCAAGTTTCCATTTCTCAGTTAAAAGTGTTTTGTTTTGATTCTTCACCATCAATCACTGTTATTGACTTCAGTCGCCGCAGGGACTAATTGGTAGGCATAGAAAATGGAAGTGATGAAAGTTAGTATATAATTAATACAAATCGCAGTTTAGATGTTGTTTCAATTCACATAATTTAATTTTTAAATTATAGGTTTGTGTTCCGGAGATGCATAATACACAAAATTTATCAAATGGTCATACGCATGTAACAGAGTTCCATAAAATATTTTATTGCCAACCGTAAATATTTAAAAATTATGAATCAGACCCCAATAATCATGATACATCCTTAAAAAATACATTTTTTAAAGGAATCAAGAAAATTCTGACTGCATTAAAGTCAATGACAAACCTTTTGTAAAGTCAATGACGAAATCCATATGGGATTAATTTTAATTGCCTTTTGTTTTTTATGAGCCTTCAGGACTCACCTACTTGCCATTTCCAGTCTCTGTAACTAGAAAATTAATTTTCCTCTTTAACTGACTGCTAGAGTTTTCCTATAGTCTAATAACTCCAGAAGTCGAGGCAATAAGAGATGGACAAGTTATCATAAGGTTTGTGCTGTAATTATGAAAGTTATCTGGAGGACAAATATTTCTTTTCAAGTCACGCTGAAGGAAAAGGGTGGAGTGCCTCATAGGGAGATGTGATGAATTGGGCTGGAGTGCCCTTGGGATGAAGGGCTGGGAGCTGGATGCAGCCACCTCTGAGAAGGCGGAAGGACCAAGCTGGGAGGGAGAGTGGGATGCAGATCCTGGTTGAGCCTTGCCACTGCTCCTCAGGGGACTGATGGGTTGGGACAATGCCATCTGCTTTTGGGACTGTCCACCTCCTTCCTCATTGCTGTCACTTTTTATGCCCTGTGCCCTCCTGCAGAGGCAGGAGCTGATGATCTTCTCCACATGGCACAGGCAAGTGCACAGTGACAGCAGAGCTGCTGTCGTGTCCTTCACAGCTGGTTGCCCCAGCCAGCCATTGACTTCATCTGTGCCTGGTGTCAACTCTGCTTGCTGGGCTGCAAGCGCAGGACTACCCTTGGAAAATTTTTAATTATCAGGCCACTTACGTTCAGATTAAGCTTGACACCTCAAACAATGCCAGTGGACTCAATGTCATTTTACAGGAGATGGATTTATCTTCTGATGTTAGCTGACTTTATCTTTCAGACTTGACTAACTCTTCGTTGCTGGTTGAACCTCCTGGGAGCTGCTTCGCAGAAGAACAGTGATAGTGGAGCAGTGAAGGCCTGTCTTGAGGCTGGAAAAAAGCATGGAAAATAGCTGGAAACATCTGCTTAGAAGATAAGAGCTCAGTCTAAGGAGGGAAAACCAGAAATCTGCAAGAAACAGGAATGGCAGGATGGGGCCAAGAGGGACAGAAGGGTTTTAAACTAAAAATAAACCTAAATTCTCAAACTTAAATATATAAAGCTGTCTATTAAAAATGGTACCAGATTACATCTCTACAGTGCCAAATAATTAATGACTTTTAATAACCCTAATAAATTTGGATTTCATCAAAACCTTGTTGCATATCATTGGCTGTTTCAAGCAAGGACTAGGAGCTCTTAAGGGAGACTAGCACCTGTGTTAAAATGTACACTGCTGATATCTTTCCCAGGTACATCAATTATAATTAAAGAGTAATAAGAATGCCAGGATGGACTTCTCAGGCACTTTCATGCAGGAGCCCAAGCATTTAAAATTAAATCCATTAATTGTAACTACTGTACGTTTGTGATCTCTCAGCGTACAAACTAATTCATTGCTTTTGCAGTCATGCCAGTCTTCGTTAATTAGGTTCATGATTTATTTAATTTGAGCAGGGATGTATCAGAGTGCCCTAAACTGGACTGATAAAAGGTCATTAGTTCACACTGTTCAAGACAATTTGGAATCTGATAATGAAAAATGTTTCTAGGCGCCTGACAAAAATTGATTAGCAAAATGGGCTCTAATTGTTTAAAGGAAAGCTCCATATTTTCTTCCACCCAGCCATCTGAAAGTTCATGTGTTAAGAAGCTCTTCTCACTCTGAAGTGGCTCTGAAATATGTTTGAAGATAAAAGGCTTTTTAAAATTATTGTTGGCATTGCTTAGGAAAGAAGGGAGCCACAGTGCTGTCATCATCTGGAAGACTTTATTTCTTTTTTCTCTTTCCATATATAGCAGCCAACACCACAGTCTCTGAGCGAGACTCCCATACTAACAAATGTGTTCCTCCAAAAAAATAGGGAGGTAGGAGCATCTCTGCTTTACAAATGTGAAAGAGAGGTAAAGAGTGTGGGACTGATATGACTAAGTCATTGTGGCTCAGAAGGGACTCCCCTTTGTTATCAGAAAGATCTCAGCAACTGAGCAATATTACTGGTCGTGGACTGGTAATGTCTCATCTGAAAGTCAGTGTTGGATGAGTCACAACACTGATGTCAAAGGGAACCCAGAGCAACCAGGTCATATGTAAATGACCACACTATAGCTATTAGTTAGGTGAACTGAATCACAGCATCAGAGAACAGTTGCAGTCAGAAAGGACCTGTGGGCTTAGTCCAAACCCTGCTCTCAAAGCAGGGCAACACATTGCTCAGCACCCTGTGCAGTGCAGGTTTGAATACCCCCAAGGATGGAGTTTTCACTAGGTGTCTATTGGGGTCCCAACCCAGTGTTTGACCACCACCACCGTGAATGTTTTCTTCCTAATATCTAGTTGAAAATAATCTAATTTCCCTCATTGCAACTTGTGTCCATTGCCCCTTGGTTGCAACTTGTGTCCATCACCTCAAGCGGAGCCTGGTTCTACCTTCTCTGTATGTGCTCCCATTAGTTGTAAACTTCAGTAAGGTCTTTCCTTCAGCTTCTTGCCTCAAGGCTGAACAAACTCAATTCTTTCAGACTCTCTTTGTATCATACAGTCCAGCCCCTCATAATCTTGTGGGTCCTCTAATGGATTTGCTCCAGTATTTCAATGTCTTTCTTCCCCTGAGGAGCCTGAAATTACATGCAGCTCACCAGACGCAGTCTCATAAGTGCCAAACAAAGTGAAGAGTCACTTCCACCAAGCTGCTGGCTATGATCTGGTTAATATAGCTCGCTACACAGTTGGCTTTCTTTGCTGCAAGGGTACACTGCTGACTCACGTTCAAATTCTTGTCTAGGAGGAGCCCAGGTCCTTCTCTACAAATACGCCTTCCAGCTAGCTTACTTGATTGCGATTACACAGAAAGTTAGTGGAAGCGCTGGGCATTTAAACTACATCTCCTGAATCCTGGCTGTGGCATCTTCTTCTCTTCCTAATGCTATTTTTAAAAATCCAAATACACCAGCAGAGATCAAAGGCAAATGTAATTTCTATAGTTTTTTTCCACAGCAGATGTTAACTACAGCCTTTAGAATCAGTACTAAAGTAAAATGGGAATTATTCAACACTCTCTGGCACTTTTCTCAACATCCTTCTGTGACACTAATAATAATCCTGAACAATTTTATTGCTCATTTGTCATTTAGGTCTTGAAGACTGCTCAGAATTCTCTAAGCATCATTGCTCCTTCCTTATGGATGAAGGATAAATTTCTTCTTTACTGTGTGGCTTGCCTTCAGTCATATGGAGGGTGAACTCACCTCGGCTAACTTCAACCATACACATAGCAAGTGCCTAATCTCATAATGAACTTTCAGTTAATAAACACGTCCAGTGAGCTGAACCCTTTAAAAGAGAGAGTTTAGAAGAGGAAGTGCCTCTCTGTGTTGAGAGGTCTAGATGAAGAGGTTAGACTAGATGCCTAGTATTTAGACAGCTAAAATTAGATTACATTGATCTCACTTGCAAAGAAATCTAAGAGTAGGTAGGAGTAAAATTCAGGAACTTTATTCTAAGGCAGCATGAACTATCTTCACCCCTACTGATTTCTGTGTAACCACACTGATTTTTATCAACTGCAAAGCTAAATGAATGGATCTGAGCCATGCAAAATCTAAGATTATAGAAGAACCTATACAGCTCATTTAGGATTAAGCTAATACACCCATGGAGGAAATTAATCTGAATAACTTGAATGATGCACAGACATAAGTCAGAACAATCTTCTAGGATTCCATCGTATAGCTGTAGTAAACTGCCCAGAATAATTTTAAATATCAGAATACTATTGTTTCCTCTTAGTTACCTGAATTGATTTTTTTTTTCTTGATTTCTCTTAATTATTTTCCACAAGATCGTAACTTTTGCCCCTTAAATGATTTTTGGATGAGTCTTCAGGACTCATCTTCAGGACTTCCTCTTCCAGCACAAGAGAAAATGGCCTCAGGTTATGACAGAGGAGGTTTAGATTGGGTATTAGGAAAAGTTTCTCTAGTGAAAGAGTGGTTAAGCATTAGAACAGGCTGCCCAGGGAGGTGGTGGAATCACCATCCTTGGAGGTATTTAAAAAACACGTAGATGTGGTGCTTAGGGACATGGTTTAGTGATGGACTTGGCAGTGCTGGGTTAACAGTTGGACTTGATGATCTCAAAGGTCTTTTCCAACCTAAATTCTATCATTCACAATATGAGCTTATCAGCAGCCTTTAATTTCCACTGTTTCCAGTAGGTTTTGAAGGTCACTTCCATCTCGTAAGAGCTGGTCAGAGAAAACTTGTCTTCTGAGAGAGCATGGTATTGGCATGTGTTTTTCATTACTTTTTGTCACTGTTACAAGAGCCAAGGCCCTGTACACCAAACAACACATCTGAAGTTCATACTTAATCAACATAGGTTGGGATGTACTGGGATCTTCTTCTTCAGACATTCAAGACCTTTAACATTTGTAATTATGTTATGAAGGGCCTCTTTGAATTCTTCTGAGAACTTCTGCAAGAAAACACTTCCGTATATCCATGTATCAATACATACACACACACATACAAGTGCGTGTGTGTATGTGTTTTTCTGGATCGCAGGGAAGTTCAGGTGACCTAAACCAAAGAAATAATCTGGTCTGGTTTTCCTCAAACCACATGAAAGATTTGACTTTGATAAGGCTCTTGTTTACATGGGCACCAAGGGAAGGTGAAAATGCTCCAACCAATTTAAATAGGAAATGAAGTGGAACACATTTTAACAACAGCTAGATGTGTACTGGCCCATAGCACATATGTTTCTGTCAGCATAAAATCAGCATGTTGGAATTTGCTTGGAATGGCAACTTTTATAATGCTTATATATAGGGAAAGCTTCTAGGTATATTGAAGGTGAGCCAAAGATAACAAGGTAAATATGAAGTTATATTTGTCCTCACTTGAGGGCAATTATTATTTGCAACAGGGCTTTCAGAGGCATCTAAGGATCCTGACTGCTCCATTCCTATTAAAATAAAACGATACTTAAGCTTTTAGGCAGACTTGGAAAAGAGCATCCTAACCTTTACTTTATTACTTAGCTGAACATCTTTGCAGTACTAGTATTGGAATTAAATATGTTTATAGTTTTTAACCCCAGAAAACAAATTAGGATTTATGGTTAACTAACACTTGCCAAGTAACATAATAATGTCTCACAACTATAGCTATAAAACTATAATAAGCCCTTACCCCCACACTCCTCCCAAGACTGGATGCCTAAAATAAATGATCTTGTTCAATCAGAAGCTGTAAATGAAATGTGGGAATTTCATTTCCTCTGGGGGGAATTCCTCTGGGGGGAAATTTTGCTGTGTAGATCTTATAAAGGAGCTGAGACCATAGGGTAATAACTTTTTCATCTTAGAGACTATCAAAATAAGGTTCCTTAGCCTCTTCAGCCTGACATTCCTATAGAGGTATGAGGTGTCAATATTAAGAAAGGTACCACCTGTTTGACTGTTTTACAGCCTTGAGAGCATGGACTGCAGACAACCTATAGGTATTGACAGATTTCTAATAGAAACCCCCAAAATCTCATTGCACCAAGCCAACAAAACATGGAATGATCGCCCCAGACTGGAATCCAAATGCATCACTGTGTTTGCTGATCTGATTAGCTCTGTAGTACAGGATGGAGCCCCTCCATTTTTTGAAACTGGGCTAAAGCCTTGAACAGTTGTTTTGGTAATGTAGATGAGGTTTTAGGTCCTAATAGTTCCTACAATTACTGCTGAATCTGGCCTTGGCTCAGGAATAAACTCCTTGTATTGAAAAGATTTACTACCCTAACTATATCTGTATCTCAATTTAATGAAAATGTTAAGGATAATTTGATGGTCTCTTGCCAGTGTAATTTTAAATAAAATGTCTTCATTCCTTGGCAGTGTCTGTTGGCACTCAGGTTTAACTGAAGGAAGTGCTTAAGTGAAGTGCTTTTTACATTACAGTCTTGCCAGTATCTTCTCTGGTAGAACAGATTTAATTTTCAGTGTTTTACCCAGAGTAAATAAATTAAAAAAAAATAAATTACTTCCCACCATCAGTCCATATGATAGCAAACCTTACTAAAGCATTACTAGAAATCAGATATTGGCCTATCACAGCATTTGGACTAATCTCAAGCCTCATCTCCTGTAAATTAAAGTATTTCTAACTTATTTACTGTTCATTTATTATGCAGTCTTGTAAAAAATGTTTCTGCATCTTGGGAAGTAATGTAGCACATAATGAGGCGCTGTCAGTGCATCTTAGATTTTCATTTGAGTTCAGCAAGTCAGCATAAAAGTTTAGGACACTTTATTATAATTGCATAGGGAATGGAAAGTAATGGTAAGATGGTGACAATTTGGCCATCATACCTTACAGAACTGAGCAATTGCCAAATACACTCTTGATTGCTTACCCTGTCTAAATCAGGAATATATGCACAGAATGGGGCCAGAAGGACAATGCATCAGAAGTTAAATTGTTTGGGGATTAGTCTGAGAATAAAAAAGACTGTAGATATAAAATGGTGCTCATTCAAAGGGTAAAACCAGCATGTATCATATTTATTTTCTTTTAAAAATGTAAATGCCGTTGATTTGTTTTAATACGTAGAAAGAGTGTATACAAAAACTATAAAATCACCAAGGTGTCAACAAGCTACACTTAGAAGATCGCTTTGCTCTGAGTCACTCATAGTGAAAAAGGAAAAAGTAGATCTTACAATAGTCAGATACATACCACAAATTTTTTCCTGTCTTGTGGTAGTAAGAGGCAGGCCTAGGAGAAAACCTATAGATAAGTTTCTCTGTAATGTAGATTGAACCACACTTCACCCATATTTTTGACAAATGTGACTATCTTTGTGTTGCTGTTTTAATTTCTATGGTGTGCATTTACAAGAAAAAGAAGGTATTTGCACACCCTCAGAAAACTTGATTGTGGGGAGTGAAGAAACTGTTGATTAATAACATCTAAAAGATTGTCATCTGATGAGCAATTGGACTTCTGCAGTCCAGCTGTATCAGGAAGCAATGTGTACATATGCTTTAGAGGGAAAAAGGAACAATCAGAGAGCAGAGAACTGTGATTAGGAGAATGCAAAAAATCTGCTGGAATGTGCAGTAAGAAGGAGGTGAGAAAGATGGGAAACTGCGATTGGAGCAGCTAACTACACTCCAGCAGGTAAGGCAGGTGCCTGTTAACACAACATACCTACAAGAGCAATATCCCTAGATCCTGGAGTCTATGTTTGTCAGGGTCCTGAATTCACTGACATGACTTAATTGCCCTGAACAGCTTCAGCCAGGACCCACGCTCACCCACCCCATTGCTCATCGGTCCATCTAAGCTCAGGCACACCTGTCTCCAGCCCTGCCTCCTGGATGGACCTTGCACCTATGTCATAGCACTGTCTTCTGCTTGTGGCCTCTGTAACCATTGCCGGGCTCTGCCCACTGTGTCTGGATCCTGTGGGATTATGTCCTGACTGGGGAGGGCATGGCTTGTGCTGAAGTCATGCTTGGTGTCCACTTGTCTTTCTTCATGGAGCAGCCCTGTTCTTGTTGTTCCTGAGAGTATTAAATCAGTCTCTGCTCTGACTTTTTGACTAAGTGACACTGAGTTTTCTGACTTTTGTGTATTTTCTCCACTGTGACATAAATGTATATTTTGCCCTAAAAAACAAACATAAAAATAAAACACATTTACAGGTTTTTTTATGCTTCCATAAATTCACTGTATTCAAGATACAAACACTCAGTTTAATCTGTTATGTAAGTTTTCATTTAATAAAATTACACCCAGAGTGGCCTCTAGGGGCACATGCAAATCACTAAGACTTCTCAGACAAACATATGTCAGTTGGGCCCGTGTCTTTTACCAACTACTTCTTCAGAAGGTAACAGCCAAGGTCAGCAGAGGATCTTGTGTCCTTCTGACACTGAAGCTGGAACCTGTCAAATGTGTAGCAGTCCAAAACCCACTTCATACAAACCCACTTCTCTGCAGTTTCACACTTTTTTGGCTTATCAGATGAGGAGGGATTGAATCCCTAAGTTGGCTTTGCTACCAGTAAAAAATTGGCACAAAGTCATGACCTAACAGGTCGCTTCTGTACTAATGAAAATCAATGAATTAACTACTAGGGACACCTAGACTAGTCCTTTTCTGTGCGAGACTTAACAAAGTTTATCAAGGATTAAGTCCACTTGAAAAAAATGCTGTCAAGCTTGGAAAAAAGTTTACTATCACTCCCATATAGAGCAGTGTGATATTACATCAGCAATGCAACGTGTTGAAACTGTGAACGAACATTTGATGTGGTATTTCACAATGCCCTAAACCTCAACTGCCTTCGTAAACACTATTTATAGGAGGCCAGGCTTGCTTATACTGGAACTATGTTATCTTGGGAAATGCAGGGCTAATGTTTACTCTTGCCAAGCACTTCTTCCCTCATGAAAAGTTTGAAATTTGAAAATCTAGACTCTTCTGCATCATTCAAATCCAAAGAAATCTCCGTAAGTATTTCATTAGTCAGCTTGGCAATAGTTAAATGGCATTGTGTTCTTGGTATGAACAGCTGCAGAATGCATACACTGTCTCCTGACATGGGTCCTTGCATTTGTTTGTTGTGATACGCCTATGTGAGAATTCACAAGTTAGGGCTCAATCAAATTTCCACTGAAGGAAATGAAAGCTGGATTTGGCCACCTATATTTATTTAGCACCTCACAGCTACAGCCTGAATAACTGCTTTTTGTTATCGCTGTGGCCTTATCACCTCTGTATCTGGAAGGATGCACTCACAGCACTGAAAAATGGAGAACAGGCAGAGAAGTACAAAATAAAGGAGCCTTAGGTGCAGTTTCACCATTCAGGACTGCTAAATTTTGTATTGCAGCCTGTTTCTCTTTCCGTTCTTCATGGACTGTTGAGGCCCCGATCCCGCGTGGAGCCAACTTGCACCGGGAACTTTCTCAAGCGGATTTTCACGGCTGGGTAAGCGCAAGGGCCTGCACCTGGCGTTCAGTGTTTGGGCTTCGCGCTGGTCATGGAGTCTTTGCAAGGGGGTAGCATCCACCACGTGCTTATCCTACAAAAAGGACAAATTATATGTAAATATAGGTATGTATATACATACATATATATGTATAAAAAATAAAAAATGCGCGGTATGACAGCCCAGCGGCGCTGGGGACGGCAGCCCTGCGCCGAGGCCGAGCGGGAGGGACCCTCAGCTCAGGCCCCGTCCCCTGTGCGGCCCGGCGGGGGCCGAGGTGGTGCAGCGGTTCCAGCCGCGCCCGCCCCCCGCCAGCGCTCAGGTTTCAAGCGGGAGGGGGGCTCCGGACGAAGCAGCCGGCGCTGGGA
>JAVJGI010000050.1:59963989-60008365 GCA_035590275.1 Ibycter americanus
CCTGTATCCCCCTGCCTGCACCTCCTGTAGCCCCTGCCTGCACCTCCTGGATCCTCCTGCCTGCACCTCCTGCATCCCCTGCCTGCACCTCCTGCATCCCCTGCCTGCACCTCCTGGATCCTCCTGCCTGCACCTCCTGCATCCCCTGCCTGCACCTCCTGTATCCCCTCCTGCACCTCCTGTAGCCCCCTGCCTGCACCTCCTGTAGCCCCCTGCCTGCATCTCCTGCATCCCCTGCCTGCGCCTCCGCTCGCCCCTGCCGGCCGGCCGGCGCCCCCTTTGCGGGGTCAGCTCGGGGGGCTGGACCCCGCTCTAGATGGGATAAGCTGTAAACATGTTTAGCTTTGAAGGGGATTTCAAAACAAGGCCCAAGGTGTCTCTCGGAGGAGCGAGTAGGAAGGTAAGAAACGGCGCCTGTCTCCGCGTTTGTGTCTGTGTCGGTTTCCCTCGGCCCCCGCCTGCCTTCCCCTCTTGTATTATCGTTATTTTTACCACTGGGCCTTCAAAAATGGGAGCAGCTATGACTAAGGTTTAATAGAGGGGAAGAAAATCCTCCCCTCCCCATGATGTGTTTCTCTGACCTCGTCGGCTCTGTGTTGGATTTTTTTTGGTGTGGTTTTTTGTTTGGTTGTTTTTTGTTGTTTGTTTTTTCGATCAGGCCACACACACGATCCCAGGTTTGCATCGTGGTAAGAATTGTGGGAACCGAGGAAATGTCTCCTTAGCTCGTCCCGTCCCCCCCCCGCTAGCAATCCGGTTTGTTGTGGCTGGGAGCACCTCCCGAGCAGTTCGTCTCTAGGGCTCCCGGGGTGAAGGAGGGAAGGACTCGGAGATCTCTAGTCTTGCGTGGGCCCGCCTCACTGGAGAGATGGGGGGGGGAACAGCCTTACACAACTCGAGATCAATGCAGGTTGCTGGGGGAGGCTTCATCCACGTGAGTGAGGGTTGCCGGGTCACAGCTTTAGCTTTTCTCTGTCAAGTTCACGTTCAGTTCAGTTTGTCGTGTGCAGGGTGAGTAGCAGTTAATTGCCTGTTGCACCAGACTATTGAATATCCTTGTGTTCATGGCAAAGAAGTGAAATGGTTTATTTAGATCTTGCTGACTGGACAGGGTAGTCAAATGTTTAGTTGAGCACTGAAGGGCATAGAGCTACTGAAGAAGAAGAGAAAGGACAAAGTGTTTTTAGAAATGGCCTGATTTGTAAGGGGCACTTTAATTTACTACTAAAATACTTACTCCTCATGTTGTCATTGGACATGATTGTGTGGGAAGCTAATGAGTGTTTGAATTAATATTTTTGAACCTTAATAAGGGTAAAAATAAAGTTTATGTTATTGTGCACTGTAAGCAAGTTCGGTTCTCTGAAACTTTTAAGGTTTGTCAGTACAGCTGGGAAACTAGCTTGAAATACTGCACTATGTGATACTGAAATCACAGTGGAGTTTGCGTTTTGGTGTGTTGTCTTACATCATTTATTAAAGGGAATGTGTAACAGAACTGTATTTAAATTGTGCAGCTTTTCATCTGAATAATATTTTGTGTATCTTGAGACATTTCTGTTCATTAGACTACATATAAGGCCATTACATGTGTGAAAAATACCATAAATATTCCCCAGCAGAAGTAGGAATTGGCAGAACATGCCCTGGTCCTCAGCTGTATGGTTTAGGTACTTTGCAACTTTTAACACTGACTTGCTAATACTGTTTCTTGCAGAACATGTTTCCTTCTATAGAAGCAAACAGCTGTCATAATAGCTTTTTTTACACCTACTGTTTTCTTCATGAGAGTTCAGCAGAATTCTATCTTATTTTAATTATATGGACAAATTTATTGATGTTGTACAGGTGTAAATTTCCAAGGACAAATATAAAAGGTAAAGGAAGTGGAAACTGAAGTTGATGCATAACCTTCGCTCTGTGCAATACAGAGGTTGTGTGTCATGGTCAGATTGATACTGACTAGTGCACAGATTTCATGATTTTTGCATTGGTACGCTGAAGTGCTTGTGCTGCGTCAATGCAAATCAGTTAGTTGCAGCTTTGGATGTCATGGTTATATGGATGTTGTAGAATGCCCTTGAAATAGCTGCTTATTTTCAGAAACTATGTGCAGTACTAATGAAAAAAATTGTTTAAACAGTACTAAGAAAGCAGTTTACCTGAACTTATATATAAACATACTACAGCAGAGATTGGTGTGGCAAGTGTTTACGTGGGTTCCAGGACCTTCCATTATCTCACATCCCAGGCTCCTTGTGATCATGTTTCTCATACCTATAGACTTCAGTTTTACAGAAGGCTGAATTATAAAATGTTTCCTTTCAGCTTTTTGTGCACATGGAAAAAACCCAATGTTCTTTGACAAACTCCCTTGCCTTCCAAATGTGTGTAATTTTAGAGAGATACAGTTTATAGTTCCAAACTTGCACCTCTGTGATGCTTTATTAGTTAGCTGGGTGCTTAGTACTGCCTGTTTTGATTCCTTTGGTAGAATAAAGCACAACCAGAAATACAGGTGAAATCTGTATGCAAGCTGCTTAATGCTAAGATAACTCTCTACCCAGCTGCAAAAAAACTTCCCAAATACTGTTGCACCTGCATAGATGGCTACATTAGCAAAACCCTCCCAGCAGGGGCTGGATATGAAAGCAGGGACTCCGGTTCGAAGAGCTGGTCAGTGCTAAAGATGCCAGGGGTCTTCCTGATGTGGATACAACTATGGCAAAATAAATGATCAGCAAAACTGACTGTTAAAAGTATGGTTTTGCTAATATAACTGCAGCTGCAAACAATAACTGTGTTGGGCACAGGTCACGTGTCAGTTGCCAGTCTGACATCGGCATGCCTGTTAGTAATGTTTCTTTAGGCCTTGCAAGGGGCTGACCTCAGTAAGTCCTTATTGGTTTAGGCGCATTAATAGAAGTATAGCTGGGGACTTGTGGCCACTAACTTTTATGACATTTTTTAATTATAAAAGTAGAGAGTTCCAGGTTTGTTTTTATACTGTTTGCATCTTATGTTTATATGTGTTATGATGGTCTGAACTGTGAATGCTGTAGAGGGGCATTTCAACCCAACCAGACCTTTTGCCAGAAAAGTAGTCTTTTTGTCACTTATTTTTGTTAAAATCCTGGGTTGCAAAATTAATGTTCTCAAAATTACTACTCCTGTGACTGATCCTTTCAGAATATTATTGCAACATTTTAATATTGCATTGTACATCAGTGTAAAAATACAGATGGTATCGTCAGTGTTTGGACTTCTCCCTCCAATCTACTTTCAGAAACCTACTGATACATTTGGGCATTAGTTGTATATGAGTTTGAGGGTGTAGATACTGTGTCTTATTTACAATATGATAAGTTTGGTTTTTTTTTTAATTTTTGAGATTGCTTGTCACCTTTAAAACATGTTTTCTTGCTTTATGAGGCTCTTCAAAAGATATTTTCAGATACAGTTTTAATTGCAACTGGCAAAACATATTTTTTTTACTTCTGAAGTAAAGTAGCCTCCAAAAATGAATACTGTTATTGGAGTTCAATATGGTAATGTCTTGAATTACTCGGGGACTTTTTGTACAGGACTGTAATTATTGCCTAAAAGGCTGTAGCTGCAAAATTTTTGTGGTATGACAGGCAGGAAAAAAGATGTGCATCTGAAGAGTTGGTTTGGGGTGCAGTTCAAATTGAACTGACCCAACTTAACTGAGCAGTGGAATGAAACAGGTGGTTCTTCACCTGGGTGGTTCCTACGCCATCCTTTGTGTCCTGTACAGTGAACATGTTTTGCAAGGTGTAGTGTCACCGTGCCTTCTGGTGGCAGCTGTTAGGTTTCATTAATTTTATCATGAAGTTGGGCTCTTGGTGGCATAGCACAGAATCTGTTTAACCATGTCAGCTTGATTTGGTACCGTCAGGCCCAGTGTTCCTTTATTAATTTTGTCAGTGTTAAGAAAAATACGAGGTACTAGTCCTTTAGTTTATCCATGCAGCGGGATACCCCTGCCAGTGCTGAGATGTACAAGGGGCTCTGTAGCTCTACATTATTCGTTTAGGTTGTGAAATGGGTTAATGATGTCTTGTAAGCCTTTAACAGGAAAAATGGTTGAAAGACTTTTGCTAAGTCAAATATACAGTATCACTTGAGATATCTAAAACATGCTTCTATAAATTCCAAGATGGTTTTAAATGGAGTATTTTAAAATTATCATACCAGTATGAGATGGTTTAAAAATAAATTCCTTTTCAGGAATTTGTAATACAGATGAGTTTGCACTGTCGTGAAAGTGAAACCAACTTCGCTGTGTTTCTTTTTGGGTTTGGGTTTTGTTTTTGTTTTTGTGAAACACATGGAAAACTACTAATGAACCAATAGTGATGATTCCATCTGTATTTTAAAAAAGTCTCTGTAATTTTAATATGGACATCTTTAATAATCAAAGATCTCAGTTTACAAAGTTTGTCTATGTTTTATTTTAGTAGCTACTGACATGCTTTTTGAAATTAATAGCATAACATAAAGCATTAGATTCCTGTATATCCCTCCCCCCTCCAGCTGAAGTGCGGATACAGATCTCCAGAAGCACCTTGTTTGGTCTTTGTTTTCTATATTCTATGCATGAAGTAACTTCTTGTGGAATAAGAATTAATGATTTAAAAACAGTAGGGCGTAAGATTGCCAGTGGATGGAGAGATCTGCACATATGGGATTGCTTATGGTGATAGCTGTCTGTAGGATTTAAACAAAAATGGGACTGATTTAAAAAATGATTTTGTTTTTGTCTTACTGATTAGTTGAGGAAAGTTAATAATTTCAATAAAGGAGAATTACTGTTTTGTTATACCTTACTTGAACCTACACCAGGTGGCAATGGAAATAAAATGATGCTAGGGATTTATAGTATAGGATTTCTAGATTACAATTACAAATTTGCAATTTATTTTTGAATGGTGGAAAAGAATTGGACTGCTTTGCTCTGTAAGACCAGTGTCCCATAAGGCACATGGTGTAGATTCTTAGGCAAGTACCTACCTCATTGTGAGTCAGAACTGTATTTTGTCCAGATCATTGAAACGTCAAAACCTATGTCCTGAAATGCTCTTTGAATTTCAGATCTGTGGTGTGGAAATACGATGAGACCATCATGTTGTAAAATAATGACTGTCAGTAGGAAACTATATAATCAACGTACACTGGATTCTTTTGGATATTTTCCCTCTTGGTAACATTTAAAATCCTCCTCTTTCAAAGGAAGCTACGAATGATGGAGTTGTAGTTAGCTGACATTAGTGATTACACTACTGTTTTCTCAAATTCAAAGCAAAATTTTCTGCTTTTATAGATATATTTTTTCCCTGCTTTTTTCTGAGAAGATGAAAAGTCACTCGGCTACAATGATGCATACAATATGTGTCTTAAAATTCATAATAGAGACAGAGTAAATTTAAAGGCAATTTGTTTGCATTTCATTTGGCCTCTAGACCCTCCAGTCAAGTCCTGGTTCCACTGTGCGTGTCTTTGTAGCTGCCATGATAAAAGTGGTTTCAGATACTCCCTACATCCTACAGTAAAAGTTGAGCTAAAATGCTGAGATGCTTTCTAGCGAGCACTATGACATCGATTTCCATGAGGCCAGGCTTTCCCTGGCCTCATGCCTCTTCTTGGGTGTATTTTAAGTACTTTAAAATACCTTTTCTGGAAGAAGGTCTTCTCTACATATAAACTTAATCATGATGTGAATAACCAGAGATCTGAGGAGTCACAAACTATTTTAAAGCAGAATTTTCCAAGCTGCTGAACCTGTTTTACTCAGGCTGGCTGAGCTGCCTGTCCAATGGAATTTAAATTGTTGAGGTCCAGTTCAAGACACTGTGAATCTTTAAAAATGCTAATTTCTTTTAATATTCAGAGAAACCAATAAAAGTGGAGTTTATCTTGTCTAAAATAATGTTGGGAACTAGAAACATTGTTGAGAGCCACTTTAGAGGGGGATGTGTCCCAGTGCCCACCTTTGTTCTCTACAAATAAATGCTACAAAATCTTCCTTTTCTTTGTTGGACTTGCTAAATACTTAGGTTGAAAGGAATTTTATTCTATAAATTCCTTAGGTCACTTCATTTGCTTTGGAAATCGTTATTGATTTTTATGTGGTTCAAGCTAAATTCAGCTGAAAAGTCACATTCCTCATTCTAAGGAAAGGAAAAAATGTATATTCCTGGGTTTTGTAGATGAAAACCGTACAAGATTTTACAATTGTCCCCAAAGTTGAAAGATCAAGTGCTTATTTGCTTTTCCATGAAAATTTCCTAAAAGGCATGCCTTGCACCTTGCATGATCTATTGTAATGTTAAATAGAATAGTGTTGCCAACTAAGGGAAGTAAATAAACGTCTGTGGTTTACAAATAGATCTCAAATGTTTGTTAATAATATTTAATTTTTTGCATCAATGTATTTTTGTTATTTTTTAAAAAGTGTGCTCAGTGTTTGGACAGTACCTGAAAATTATTTAGTCAATTTCACCTTTGCATCTAGCATATTTTGGTTTTAAATGTATTTTCATGGAGCTAAGATAGGTTGATTAACATGACTGCCCAGGAGTGTTCAATTTCAGATTTTAAGAGTCAACAAATGCTAGAAGTATTTGAAAAAAATTCATTATTCTTTTTCTGAACCTGAGTTTTGAACTAAGATGGCTGAAAGTTTATTATCACTTTCAATGCAAAGTGTTAAAATGACAAAAAAGAATCATAATTTATGTTATTTGGTCTTTGTCTGGGATATGTAAAGGGTAGGAGTTGTGTAAACATACTTTTGCAACTAGGAGTGTATTTCAGCAAAATGAGGACAAGAAAGCAGTTTGAATTACTTTTTTTTTTCATTGTGTATTTAATTGGCATTTTTAAAGCACTGATGTTGTTACCCTGTCGGGTGCAGCTGTTCTCATCAACTGGTCTGTTACAGCAGTGGTGCGACTTTGAACTTTGCTGTGATGAATAATATGGTACATAGCAGTTTTATCCTG
Organism: Ibycter americanus; assembly: GCA_035590275.1. Lineage (NCBI taxonomy): Eukaryota > Metazoa > Chordata > Aves > Falconiformes > Falconidae > Ibycter > Ibycter americanus. The sequence goes on from JAVJGI010000050.1 coordinate 59,971,015, forward strand.
GTGTATACATTAACATTTCAATATTACTTAACATTTCTCTGATGATAGTCGCAAGCTTTCCTTTCTATCTACTGTCCTCCATCTGCTTTCTTGTTTTTACCTCTTCCTCCCTTCTTGTCTTACTCTTTGAGTCATCATCCATAATGTCACATTGTGTTTTGCTGTCACATACTGTTTCTTTGCTTTCTTGTTTCTTTGTGTCATGCCTCACTTATCTGGTGAAGAAAACTTCTCTAATCAGGCTTTTCATGGTCCTGGAGCTTGTGTGCTAGAGCCTGAGGTTGGTTGTCTTTACGATTATCAGCTGTTGTAGGAAGGAGCAGACAGGAAAGGGGCCGCTAGTGAAGCGCTAAACATTGCATAAAACACATGGTGTATTCCCTCGTCTGCACTTTGGAGGTCAGCTCCTGAAGAAAGACTACATCGTAGGAAGTGTCAAGAATTTGATTCAGTAAATGGCTTTTTGCTCTTTATGAATTAGGGTTGAAGGAATCCAAGACAAGCTGATGCTTCGTTCCCCCTAAAATGTCTGCCTGCCTGCCTTAATAGGTAGACGTGATACCTGACATCTGCCTATCTGGCAGGTGAAGAAAGAAGGTGGTGTGACCATCACAGAAGCGAGGGAAATAAGATGGGGAGTAGGAGTGAGCCAGGTTTGATCTTTGGAAGTTACTGTTGGATGGTCTTATGCTGTGAGTTGCTCTGGCTGTAGGTAGGCAGGAAGAGATGGTGGAGTGGCGGCTGTAGCTGTCAGCAGTCATGTGACCGTATAGATAGGAGTTGTCAAATGTATGTCACTTTCTGTAATGCTGTTGTCATTCACAACCAGCTGCAGAGCAAAAGCTACTGAGTTTTGCTCTTTTTCACTGTGCTGATTTACTAAGAGGCCAGGCAGGGAGGATTTCAGAGATGACAGTGCAGTTAGTTGTCTTTAAGAAATGAATTTTTTAGAATGCCCTTTGTAGGCAAAGATTATTTCATCGTTCTTTTAATCTTTCCCGCAGCAAGTTTATTTTCTATTGCATATTTACTGTTACTTTTTAATTTCTGAAGGGACAGTGTACTCCAGTTGGGCTGAATAACTGAAGGAGATAAGTTTTTCTTGCATTTAACTTTAATATGTTCTTTAGTCATAGTTATGATTCCATTTCTTCATGTTTCTGATCTGTGTGTGTCTTGTGAACAAGAACAATAGTATTATCTGACCCATAATAATTTTTTAAAGGTGAGATGTACTTACCTGAATGTTTTGTTTTGAGACAGTTCCTCTATTGTATTTAATTTATACTTTAACAAGTTGGTGTTTTTCTTTAAAAATACTCAAAGCAATTATGTGTCATTGACTAAAACCTTAGTTTTGCTGTTTCTTTAAAAATGGATTGTTTATAAAGAATGCTTGCTTCAGAGACCCTACTACTGATCAATGCAAAGTTGGTGATACAGTATGTGAGGATACACTGCCCTCTTACATCTTCCCCCCCAATACTTAAAATTTTTTTTTTTCTGATAAGCATTCTGGCTGCTCATTTTCCTTTCTCTACTAATCTCTTGCATTTACTGTGTGTGTATTTTTTTGTTTTGGTACTGTTCTCTTCTCCACTCACATGTAGCAGTTTGTCTTCCCTTTTCTGTATGTTCTCTTGCTTTTTCTTTCAGTCTGCTCTGTAGTGTAAGAACAAATGCAGCAACATTGCTTCTAAGCAGAAGTGCTCTCTACATGGTGCTGCCTGCAGAATTAAACTCTCTTAACACATGGAAGAGAGACCACTTTTTGGTACACTGATCACTTCTAAATAGGAACATTTCACTACTCTAATGCATTGGGTATCAGCTGTTGAAAATGTAGTACTCGATTAAAAAAAAGTCCTGAAACTTTAAGCCATCTGTTGATTATTTCTTAATTTAGTACATTATTTTGTCTTTTTTGTGTGTGTGAGGTCAGAATCTCTTGCCTCACCTCACCACTCCGGCGGGGGTCTTTCCTATTGCTTGAGTGGAGATACATTGTCTTATGTATGGATTTTGTTATGATTTGTTTATACTGTGTTTAACACATGAAAAAAACCCTGTCTTTAGAGGGCAATAGCTGTAGTTAGTGGTGTCTTTGGCCGTAAATACTGTCTTTAGAGGAAAAGATGGTTAACCTTCTTGTGGGATTTTTTTCTTTATGCTCCAGTAAATGGTCTGAAATACAAACCCGATTTTAAATTCCTTTTTTTGCATCTATGTTTTTCTCTTTCAGCGGTCTGTGTTAAAGTATCTTCTATCCTAAAGAAATTAGGAGAGTTATGACCTTGCTTCCTCTGTATTGTCAAAAAAGAAATGCAGAAGAGTTCTGCCCTCAGTCTTTCTGTCTGCATATAGACATTGAAAATATTCCAGCACAGTTGTTTTAAATGTGGCTGAATATTTTATAAACTTTTGTTTGCCAACTCCAAATTTATTTTTATGTATTCAGATATAATAATTTTCATCTTGACTGTGTTTTATTTCTTAACTTCTCTAGGCTAGCAAGGGCATAGGGAGAAGAAGGAAGTATGTGTCATAGGGGCAAAAAAAGAAAATAGGTTCCTTAAATCTATTGTCTGTTTTAGATTGGGTTTGGGAAGGTGCCAGGGTAGTTTAAACTCTTACTGTCTGCAGTGGGAGCTGAATACTCTGCATCAAAAAGGGATTATTTTGTATATTTCCTTGGAAACTACACAGAACCGTCCAGTAAGAGATTCTTGCAAATAAAGCTTTGTTTATGTTTTGAAATCAATGTGTACTGATTTAGCATTGTGGTTTAAAAGCTAATGCACAGGTTTTCTATTGTAATGGTATAGTTCTTTAGAGGCCTTATGAATACTTCAGTATTCTTTTTCTTTTTCTCTATTGAATAGAGAGGTCACGATCCTGAAAGTTTCAGTTCCTAGCCTTTGACTGGGTGAAGAGTTCAAAATTTTAAAAGAAAAAATTCCTACTGTTTGTTATGTATGTCTGTTTTGGTATCTTTTCTGGACAAGTTTTGAGGAAAAGGATAAGTAAATATAAGAGCTTAGTGCTATTTTGCAAGTGAGACAAAAGCAGGGGGGCTTTGGAGCAATATGTGGTTACTTTGAACGTGCCACAACTTGCTGTATGCACCTGGGCCAGTGACTTAGTGTGTTTCAAGCAAGGAAAACACTCCCTAAACATTTGGTACTACCTGGCGGGATTGGGACTGTTATGTTTCAACTCCCCCATTTGTAAATAGGTGATGTTTGCCTAGATTACTGGGATGCTGAGAAGACAAACCTGGACAGGGATCAGTACAGTTCGCTACTATTTGCCTGTCCCTTTTCTTTTTACATAACTTCCCGCTGTCACTGTGCTTTTGAGAGGGCTGCATTACCTGTATTTGTAAGCATGGAAAATGATTAACACTTAATTTTCTCAAATGTTTTGTGTATTACAAATTAATGAACAATCTCCAAAGTGAAGTCTATATTAAATATCATAAACGCATTTGAATCACATTTGAACGAAAATGCAATAGTATCTTTATTTGTGCCTTATAGGAAGAAAAGGCTTCTCTCTTGCATCGTACTCAGGAAGAAAGGAGGAAACGAGAGGTAAAGTAGACTGTAAGCGTTTGCATGCACACTGGATATTTTTTTTTTTTTTTTTTTCTGCGGTACCATTGACAGTCCAAAGTACTTCTCCTGCAGTTGTACTTAGTTCAGGAATATTTTGTTGCAGTTTGCAAGTTCTATGTAGTCTTCCGGTATACTAGAATTGACAAACTGTTTGACTGCTTTTAAGATGCTTCCCAGAAGTGATTTTCATCTCAAGAGAAGGAACTTAAACATGCACTGGGTGCAAAGGGAATTTTTCCTTTTATTTTGGTGCTCATTGGATCTAGTCTTTGTTGAGAAGACAGGTATTTGGCTAGTAAACTGCCTTTTTTGCGATGTCCGTAATCTATTACTATGGGTTGATCTCAGCAAACTGTCTTCTGCTCCTGGTTCTGCTATGGTTTCCTGGATGACCTTCAGTAATTGACTTGCCCGGAGTGTGTATCCTCAGTTCTTTGAAGATGAAGTCAGAACAATGATACTTGAATGCATCCTACAGTGCTTTGAAATCATCTGATGATTGAGGAGCGATGAGGAGCTGATGTGTGAGGCTTTAGAAAACCTTAACACAGGTTTATAACAGAAGCTTACTGCCATGGATAATTCAGTGTGGAATAATTTAAAGGAGGAATAGGCATTGAAAGGAAAAAGCACTAGCTTTAAAACATGAATAGATGTGGCAATATCAAAACAAAATTTAGTAGTATGGAATTAAAGTGAATATGTTCATTTTGTTGGGTTTTTTTCCCCCCTTCTGATATGAGCTGAAAAAATTTGGTCTTAAAAATGATTTAACAAGTATAACTGCATAGGTTTCATGCCGATCAAGAAAACAGAGCTGTTTGGCCCTTAGAGGTGTGTTTGACCCTTGCTAGACTAAACACATTTTCTATAGTGACACCTTGGTTTCTGAGGATAGTTACTGCTTTTTTTCCTTTTCAACCTGGGTGTAGTTATGGACCAAGTTTAAGTATGAAGTTACTAGGGTTTCGCCAGTTAGTTCAGAATGCTGTGTTGTGCATCAAATTATGATCAGTGAGTCCTTACCAACATATGCAAAAATACTTTTTGTGCTTCATAAACTTTTTGCCCTATATTGAAATAACCCGTTCAGTTGCTTAATTCTGCCTGCTGCTAAGCTGATGCAGAGTCACATGCTCATAGCTGTATATGTGCATACATACACACAATGATTTTCTGTAGCATGTATCAGATTCTTACAAAATGAATGGCTCCTCTGAGAATAAAATCAGTTATGGCTTTTAAAAAAATGCCTGTAGCAGAATCTTAGCAGTGACCTCAGACTTAAAACCTTTGCAATTGTGGGTCGCTAATTGACAATTATGTATTCTAGAATAAAACCTGTACCTAGAGAAAAAGAGAACATACCTACTTTTTAGTCCAGTATTACATTATGATTATGAAGAGATAGTACCTCTCTGTAATTGAAACTCTCTCTTGCTTGCCCCCATACTTTGCACTTTTACTGTTAGATAACTTTGGAGAGAAAAATATCCTTTGGCTTATCAAAATTTTGATTTTGGTCCATGCTTTAGAGATAATTGGAGAAGTGTATGCTTATTCAGAGAAATTGCTTTAGGAACTGGGATTTCCAAGAAAAATAAAATAGGCATTGGATAGCATTTTCATGTGGAGTTTCTCAGGTCAGTTCAGGTTAAGTTTTTAAGTTGGATGTCTTTATGGGATAATAAATCAGAAATCAAGGTTTTGCGGGTAGAAAGTTTACGTGAACTTTCCCAAATGTATTTTAATGAAATTTATAAAAACGTTTTGGTGTTCTGTTTGGTGCTTGGTGGCCCTCAGAATTACAGGCTCATTCTAGTTCAAGGATTGATTAGGTTAAAATGTCTTTTCTTAAAGAGGCTTCTCTGATTTTTACTCTTGGTCTTTGTAGTTCCTCAGCCACTACTTTTTAGCTCTAGGTTCACGAGCAACTATTTTACTTACTTCCCCCTTTCATGCCCTAAGAAACTGTATGGACATTGTTAGAAACCTAATTACAGTAGCCACTTCCTTTAGGTATTTATTGCGATGGGATATGCTGGGGCTGTTGTCAGGGAATTTACTGAGTGCGCTTTCTGTATTACCTTAAGCAGGCTGGGTTTCAGTTCCTCAGAAAGTGATCCATTGTAAAGGGATGATTTTAATTTCTCCTCCTAGCTACTGAGGAAGAAATCTTAAAATTACTTACTTAATATGTCTTGTTTGAAGGAGAGAGGAAGAATGTTTATTAATTTTTGTACTGTGCTCCTGAGCTTAAAGCATTTAGCCTCATTTTCCTTTTGACAGCAGTATTGTCTCCAAATAACCGATAGGGGGTTTTTGTGGGTTCCCCCTCCCCCCATCTAAACTGCACCAGCCTCATAATACTGATATATTATTTGAATGGAAACAAATAAGCAAGTCTTCAGTGTTAGCCGACCTATGCAGAAAGAGGAATGGTGTAATTGAATTTGAGTTCTTCAACATTTTAGTATTAAGACTTTGTCTAATAAAATACACGTGTTTATTTTGACTTACATAGTATTATATACTTGTTGAGTATTAAAAATTCTTTTGCAATATCTTAATGGTAAATCTACACTTAAAAACATAAAAAGCTTTCTCCCTGATGTATGTGTATTGGATGCAAACCTTCAAACATTTTATTTTACTAACGATTAGTGCTTAATTTTAATTTTAAAAAAATCTTTTTGAATACAAAAATATTTGTTAAAATGGTAGAAATTAGAGTCAGTTCCACAATGCTGATTTCAGTTTTCTTGCTTTGTTGTACAGGAAGAGAGGCGGAGGCTGAAAAATGCAATAATAATCCAGTCATTTGTAAGAGGGTACAGAGACAGAAAACATCAAGTAAGTACTTATTTATTTAGGAAGATATAAAATAGTTTTGCTGAAAACGAGACTTTCTAGTAATGAATAATTCCATTGGAAAATCTTCATCTTTTTGAGTATTGTGTGTGCCCACAAAGTGGAAGTTTTTTCCCACTTGATGTTTTCATTTGAACCTCAATATTTTAGTAGATGGACGTTTATTCTGCAAAGCATGTGTGGGACACTAGACTTCAATGGGATTGCACAATTTTTTTGAGCTGATAAAGCAAATGAAAACAGCTGGGTATTAGCAGCTTTCACACGCCGGTGGAGCTTTTTTCCCCCGATATGGCTAAGGTGGTAGTTTGAGTCAAAAAGATGTTCTTTCTAAGCTGCTGTTTGGTAGATGATTCTAAGAGTTGTATCTGTTTAAATTTGCTAATATTTATTGAGTGAACTAGATGAAAATGCTTGATGTGATATTCTTTACTTGAAAAGCAACAAATTCATTGCAATGTGTACTTTCTGAATTATAGAAAGCATTTACGGCTTTAACTATGATATTGTCTGTATGTTTTCATTTCTTAACAAAAATATGTTGTATCCAGTTTACTACTTTGCATCCACTTTGGATGTGAAGCTCAAATGAAGTTTTAAAAATTTTTGCGTCTCAATTTTAAATCATGACCATTATTGATATATTGATGCATGTCTTATTTTTAAGTATTCTATCCAAAGAAGTGAATTTGATCGCTGTGCTAATTTGGCCCAGTCTGGAGGAACCTTTTCCACTGCTAATGGAGCCAATTTGACTCTTTTAGTTCGTCAGTTACTCTTTTTCTATAGACAGAATGAGGATTCTAAGCGTTTGGTGAGTACTGTTACATACTTTGATCTGTAGTAGTTATGTCATGCACTGTTAAAGTACTTTCACTTAAAAGATTTTGAAGGGATGCAAAGAAGTCTTTGGCCACTTCAGTAACTTCATTTAAGAATTCTGGCTTTTGCTGACCTGTACTCTGCTGTTCTTCATTTAGTCAGAAGAAGTTAAAAGTTAGATTTCATACGTATATGCACACACAAAATCTGTGAAACAAAGCCTTGAAAAATCCTGTTTGTATTATTATTTTATCAAAATTAATATACTTCTATTAGAATTTAATTTTTAATCGATGTTTTCCACTTAGCTCTCTGGTCATTCCAAGGGCATTTGGGTGGTTGGTTTTTTTGTTTGGGTGTCTGTCCCACCCCCCACTGGTCAGTCATGCTGGCATATCAGTTGCAGAGTCACTGCAAATTTCCTAAATGTGTGAGTAAGTATGGTTCGCAGCTAGTATTAATAATGGACTTATTTATGGCTATTTAAAAACAAAAAACTCATAGATAAATTTGTTGCAACAGTGAAGTTATTTGTAAGAGTAATTCAGTCTTAACATTGAAAATTTAGTACTAGCAGTCATGTAGTGTATGTTGGATAACAATTTTTTTTTTTCTCGGCTGAACAGAATTGTCTTTGTTTGTTTTGCAAGTCCTCCAAAGTTATCCAAAACAGGATTGAAATATTACTGTGTTGTAATAAACAATACAACTTGTTATAAACAGTAAACGTGTGCGTATCTTTTCCCAGGTATGGATGTGTCAGAATTTAATTAAACAGAGTTCTCAGTTTGTTAAGCAATTGGATGGTCCAGACAGACTTACTTGTTTATTCCAAATAAAGAGACTGTTGGGGCTGTGTTGCAGGTAAATTCTTTTTTCTATGTGCTACTATCTAAAACATGTTCAGAGATTGTTGGGCACTTGTTGGCTTCTTTTTGCAGAGGCGAATTATTAAATATAAATTTATTTTATGGAGAGGACTGTTTGTTAGGTATGTGTATAGGCCATGGTGTAGGATAGTTGTGTAAGACAATGGAATGTTCTTAAACTTCATTTACTTTTAAGTTCAACATGTGCTTAAGAGATGCACTGCCTAGGAACAGGCTTAAGTATGTTCCTACTGCTTGCATATACAATATTTGTGGAAAATAGAAGGGTTTTTTTGGAGCTGATAGTAATTAGAAGATGTTATCTGAGTTAGACTAATGTTCCAAGGATATGCTTTGGATGTATTTTGTTTTAAAACTCGTATTCTATAAAATGCCTTTCCTCACACTTTATTTTGAATTTAACGCATGTTAAGCAGTTGTATTACTGGCTTCAGCAGTACATTTATTATTTGTAGTGGGAGGATCACAGGAAGGTAAATGTGTCAAGGTGACTTGAATATCTGGAAGCTAAAGCATAGTTTTAGAAAACAATATATTTGCTTTTACCAATAATAGGAGCTGGTTATACTTTTCAGAGCATTAAAACAGTTTTTTTTTTCTTTTAGTGTTGACATTTCTTTAGAAAATTTTCATTCAAGTCATTGAACCTTGTGTTCTTATAATTGTGTACAGTGTGTGTGTAATAAACACCAGATACTAAAGGAGACTTGAGTAGTGGGCTTCGAAGTCCGTGAACAGTGGAACACAGCTGTGATGTCCCTGGATTAAACTGTACATTTTCACTACAGTTGAAATTGTGGTTTTTTAAATGCGGCTTTGTTAGTATTCCCACTGTCCTTTCCTGACTGGGTGATTTGGGAAAGCAAAAGCAATGGAAGAGGTGTCCCTGCCTATACATACAGGGAGAATGGGGGAAGAAGCTACTCTTACCTTCACCTTGCCAGCATGATGATGTGTGTCTGTATTTGCTTTCTGAGCTACTTTAATTTTCTGCAAAAGCTCAGAAAGCGTGCAGTGGGACAGTTAGGCAAAAAAGTTGTTTCCCTGGGATAAGTTCAGATTCATGAGAAGCTGTAGCTTTTGATGCTGTGGAAAAAAAGTGACCATGTAATATCATAGCAAAAAATGGTGGTTTGATCACAGCTGCAGCTGCAAAAAAGGTCTTGTTACCAGAGTATCTTTTTTTCTGTTTAATGAAATGTCTTAGCTATGGTGTCAAAGTAATTTTTGCTGTTAGGTCCCATCTTTCTGAATGACTGAGAAAGAAAGCATACTGTTAGGACAGTTATGCCTAGATACATCTCATAGTAACAAATCCTTTTAATTCTAAACAGGCTCTTAATATTCACCATTTCTGTGGTTACTGGTAGCTGTTTCATAAGCAACTTGCTAAAAAGACAGGATGGTTGTACATTTTCAATATTTCAGTCCGTAATTAAAGACACATTGTTTTAGTTACACGTACGACATTCCCCAGTGTTTGTTCCCAGCCTGTATTGCTCTGGGGCTTTCATGGCGTCATTTTTAATATGGGTGGTAATACATGTTGGAAAAACATGTATTACTCTTTGCATCTCATCCGGTTTGTACAATAGACCTCCCATCTTTCAAGTCATTGAAAGGAGGAATTTAGTAGGATTTAAAGAGGCAGTGCTATATTCATAGAAACCCTAAAATGAGGAATTATTATTATAAAGGTGCCAACAAAAAGATGTAGCTAAACTACTGAGAACACTTGGTAACAAAGTAGAAATAAGTTACTTTAAGGTGAATGTGGAAGGTTTTTTGTAGCTTTATTTTTAAGTCAGTGTACATATGCCTGTGGTGAAGGAAGAGAAATATCTTGTTAAATAATTTTGATTTCATTTCATTTATAGGCTGTTGCAAAATTGCAATGATGACAGTCTGAATGTTGCACTTCCTATGAGAATGCTTGAGGTATTTTCATCTGAGAATACGTATTTGCCTGTTTTACAAGATGTCAGCTATGTGACATCATTAATTGAACAAATTTTGCACTACATGATTCAAAAAGGTGAGTAGCTAGGAACTAGAAGTTCTGGGAAATACTCAAAAATTGAACAGAATGTGTAATACCTGAGGACCATGTTGTTTAATGACATTTTTGCCTTTACCATAGATACAATGAATTAAGTGCTGCACACATTAACATATTCATTAGGTGGATATTTTGCTTGTGATGAGGTCACTGCCTAAGAAACTACTGTTTGATTTCTTTGGAAATTCTGGTTATAAATTGAATATTCTGCCAAATTACTTATACAGGTTTTGTGAGTAGGTGGGTATTACCTAACAAAAGTTTTATTCCAGTAGCTGTTCACACACACACATATGCACATGTGCCCATGCACACCTCTGTACACACTGTGGCAGATCTAAGCTTTAGTTGTGTAAAAGTTGGGCATTGTGTGGCAGTACTGTTCTCTAGAACTGCTAATGTTCATTATTATTGTCAATTGGCATTACCTTTTCATCCTGCTAACATAAGACACCTTAGCAAAGAGATGGTGACCTAGCTTTTGTTTCCCTTGTACCATCATCATCAAAACTGTTTGCTGAACTGCAGTTACACCTGTGCAAACATACTGAAAGTTAATGAATTGTGTAGTTATCACCAAAATTATGTTTTGCCTCAAAGAAACTATATTACTCTGAGAGTGTGTGTGTGTGTGTGTGTGTAAATAATTTGGCTTTCTGATGCCATAGTTTGAGGTTGCAAGACTTGTGGATGAGAACAGCCAAAAACTTCATGAAATATCTTGGATCCAGCTTCATTGGTATAAAACATACAAAGAGCACCTTCCAATTTATTAGGTAATTGTTGGAATAATTCTACGTAAGTTTTAAAAGTACGTTCAGTGGATTCGGCTATTTCACCCTGTTACTAAGGATTTGGTTTTAACTACTACAAGTTGACAGCACTATGAGAAAAAAACCAACCCTTTTATTGTAGCGCATTTATTTTACTTGCATAGACATAGCTAAAACTGTAGAAGTATTCATGTTTGTCTCATTGCTTACTGTGTAATAAATATATCTTCCAAAATACTTAATTTGCTCTGATAGTATAATATTCAGTCCTCACAACTGATATATGAAACTTTATCACAATGTTAGATCATACATTTTAGTAAAAAAATTCAGCTTTCTGATCACTTATAATGAAAACAAAAAGAAGCGGTTGTGTGCACCTACAAATGTTCTGTTTCCTAATCATTTGTGATAGTTAATTTGTAAAGAATCTCTAATCAGATTCTATTAGTATATGTTTTTGCATATAATATGTCTTCCATGTATGTCTTGTCAGCATTGCTAAGTTACTCCTTTATTGGGACTTCCACTTGTTGCATTGTGTGTCAAGTTAGATAGTCCCCAACAAAGGGTCTTAGGCTGGATCTCTCAATGATGTGACATTTTTTATGCATTTACAGTGGTTCCGGTAGTTGTGAAACTTCCGTCTTAGTTTAGGAGTTCATTGAGCAAGAGGAATTCGGTTTAAGAAGAATGAAAAAATATGATTCCATTTGTACTTTAACGAGACAGAATTAGGTTACCCTCTACACGTCTGTGGTTTGGGTGGTCATGCGTTTTTATTACTGAGACATCCCTGTTTTGGAAACGGTAATTGTATCCTTAAGCCTGCTAAGACAAGGTGCTTATAGAATTGAGATACTCTGCCAACAGGACTCTTACCTGTATGTTGCAGTCATGTTTTGGAGTAGAGGGGAGAATTCAGTTTCTGAATGGGTGGAAGGACAGCTGTCAAAAACATGACTAGAGGCACTCAGAGGAGAAGGGAACATCTTTTTCATAGGTCATAGTTTTAAAAAAACCAAATTACTCACTTCAGGAGCAGGAGCGATTGGTCTTTGAAAATCAAACTGACTCTGAATGCAGTTATTGGTCTATGATTTTTATAAAGTGATGTTTTCAAAGAGGTTGCTAGTGTATCTGTTATGTGAATGTGACTTGGGCTGTTGTAAAATGTCTTCTGAAATAAAGCTTCATGCAATTAAATTGTGAAGTATTTTTCAAGTTAATGTAGAGTGTATAAGTTCTTCTATACAGAAAATAATAATAATAATAGTACTGTATTTAAAAAGTGATATTTTGTGTTTGCAGGCTACTACAAGTCGCTTTATTTGTTAATTAACAATAAGCTTCCCTCGAGTATTGAGTATTCTGATGTTTCTCGAGTCCCTATTGCAAAAATACTTCTGGAGAATGTTCTGAAGCCATTGCACTTTACATATAGCTCCTGTCCAGAAGGTGCAAGGTAAATAAAGATAATACTGGGTGTTTGTATGCTTGTTTGTTATTGTCAAAGGTGTGCAGTTTGCTGTTGAGTGTCTAGCTATTCTTTCAGTGCAATTTGTTGATTTATTTGCAATAGTAATGATTTTTCTGGTAATGCTGTACATTGATGAAACAGTGTAGTTTCAGGTGCATTTAAGAAAAAGGCCATAAAATGCTGAAGGCTACAATAAACAGCACAGAGAATAGCAGTTATCACAATATGTAGGAACACAGGTGTGGAAAAAGTTAGATGAGAGCAGAAATGCAGCTAAGGGCAGATGGAAACTTAGGAAGTTAACTTCTTGACAGAGGAGCTGAGGTTTATGGAGAGAAATAACTAAGTCATAGCTTACGAGCAGAAAGAGTCAGGTATGTAGAAAGATGGAACAAAAATGAAACTCTGGTTCTATCACGTGATGATGTTTTGTGTTAAAGTAGTATTTAGGGAGTAAAAGAGACTAATTGTGCTTTTTTAGTGTATTTTTTATTTCAAGATTATAAACAATGACTGTAACTTCAGAATAGTTTTCTGTGAGTTCAGGAAAAGTTTAAAGGATAAAATTACATGTAAGATCACCAGGAAAAGGGTGTGGTACAAGAAGTTTATTTTTGAGGAATCTGAGAAATTTGGTTTGTTAGCACAGGATTAATGGAGTGCATCTTTGCCGTCTTCTTGACGGACATGTTCAAACTTGCAAATTGATCTATTATTCCATGGATATAACTGTGGGAAATTTTGCCTATATTTTCTATAAAGACAATTTTTCTTCATTTCAGGCAGCAGGTTTTTGCAGCCTTCACAGAGGAGTTTCTGGCAGCACCTTTTACCGATCAGATATTCCATTTCATCATTCCAGCGCTTGCTGATGTGCAGACCATTTTCCCTTACGAACTCTTTCTGAATGCACTATTATTAGCAGAAAGTGGATGTTTGAGAAGAAGCGATCAAGCCCCGTGGCTTTTTTACTTTGTGTTAACAGTTGGAGAAACATATTTGGGTGAGAAAGCTGAATGGCCATTTCATTGTTTTTTTCATGTTTCAGTTAGTATGTTGCGTGTTTCTACAACATGGTTCATAGCCAAGCAAGAAGGACAGTTTGTGGATTAAAGTGTTGTAGAGATCCAGTCTTTTAGCTATTACCCTTTTCAATAAAAAATACACTTAATTTGGGAAGATTTGGCGTAGTGTGTTTTGGTCAGGTATTTCTGGTAAAATATATTTTATAGTACAGTGCAATCTGGCTAATAACCTTTTTTTTTCAACGTACGTGCTATAGGATCCCTTTCGGAGGAAGGACTTCTTGTCTATTTGAGGGTACTCCAGACTTTTCTCTCTCAGCTGCCTGTGTCTACTGGTGGTACGAATTGTGAAGATGCAAATAGTGATTCTGAAGATGAGGATGAAGAGATCAGTAAAATGACATCTACAGCAGTAAGCAGTACAGAATTTCTTTGAATGAATTTGTATTATAGCAGCAGCAAACACAGGCAAAAAAATGATTGCTATAAGTCCAGTATTTTTCTAGCTAAGTGTAGAAGGGAGCATGTTTATTTTTTAAAAATACATGGCTGCTCACTGTAAACAAACAGAACTGGTGGTTTACATTAAAAACAAAACTCTTACTGTAATAACAAGTCTTAAAGTATGGGCAGCAGATATTGGGTCTGCTGAAGAGCAGAGCTTTTATTTAACAAAAAATATTTAAACTTACCTTCTTTAAATTTGTATTTTACAGAGACGGTATTACTCTCTGAATTCTTTTAAGTCCATGACGATGCTAAGATATCATGAGACTTACCAGTCTGATCTTCAACTTAGTATTTTTTTTTTTTCCCCTCTCATGGAAATATTAGAAGTTCAACTGCAGTCTTTACCATGTAGAATTAGCTCTGTATTTAAATGCATGCACTACCTTGAAAGCCTTCACAGGGGGAACACCCGCTTTCTATAGTGATGTATAGAGACTGTAGTATAAATAGAACTTTTCACTATAAACTACCACCAGTAAAATGAATCTGTGCTGACTGTAACCTTCTAACACTCTGATCGAGGCTTTGAACAACCAAAGTTGGAGAGGTGTAAATTCAACAGTTTCTTACTGGCCTTTATATAATCTCCCAAAAGGCACTACCGTTCAAAGGATTTAGGCAGTGTATCGTCTTTCCTTGTGGAATATGTGACATGTCACCGTATAAAAAAGTCTCATAGATTATTTTGCCTCCTCACACTGTGCTGGGAATTCTGGATTTCTGTCTGTCTCAGGCATTCTAAGGCTTACTGCCATTTTCTTCACTACGTCTTGAAAGTAAAAGTATACCAGCTCTTCTAAGAAATACTGTTCCTATAAAGCGTGCTTGTATAACACCTTACAGGAAATGTATTTCTGAAAGATGCAGCATTTTTAAGACTTCGATATTGAGAGTAATCTCTTATAAAGAGCTGTACTGCTGGAGAATACATGCAACTTCTTTTCACTTGTGCATTTTTAGGTGCAGTGTGTTAACCATTACCCCAAAATCTTTACCAAGATAGTGTGAATAAAATACTTAATTTGTCAGACACCCACATATTGTATGTGATGTAAATATTGTCAGATTCTACTTGTGGCTTAGAGGTGTTGGTGACATTCAAGACATGATTAGGTAAAAACAAAGCATATTTATCTGTTAAAAGATATTTATCTGTTCACAGGTAACTTACAGTGATTTGTAAATCAGAGGAAATCTGCTCTGATGGGGCTTTAATGCATAATACTATGTATTGCAATGTGGGTTTTGTGTGTTTCTCCTGTGGGTTTTTATGTATTCCGTATTTTAATGCATGCCTGTCTTAGAAAAAAGAAAGAAAGGGGGTGGGTGGGTGGGTAACCCCTCTTTCTTAAAAATTCAGAACTGGATAACTTGTGTCCTTCAATGATCCAGACTGCTTTGCTCTGTTGGGGGCAAGAAAAAGAGAGGAGATAAGGAAAAGGAAAGGCTGAGCTCCACTCAGAGAAAGCATTCTTCCTTGTGCAGTTCTGTATTACCCAAATGTGTATTAGACACCCTGAAGTTTTTTGTTGTTTAGCCCATGGATTATGAATGTGAAAATACTGCTTGAAAAGGAACTTAACAGTAGACATCCAGTTCTGGATTTCGTGTCCACTGCTGGCTGATGTCAGTGGGGAAGAGATGACTTTGCGTATTTTATGCCAGTAAATGATCTTGCCTTATTGTATGCAAGTGTTGCAGTACATCATTACATTAAAGGGAGTCTTTCCCACTGGTCTAAGTGAAAAGACCGGTACCGCAACCCATCGGTTGCCTACCTAGGGATTTAAGTTGGCTCTTGGGTCTGATATTTTTAAGAATGCTACTGGTATATACATATGTGCTTAAGTGTGCTTGATCATTAAAAAAACTTTTAGCAAATTTTTCATTGTGTTTGTAGGGTGATGGAAGAATATCAGTTCAGTACATAACTGAGGAATGTCTAAAGAAATTGGATACAAAGCAGCAGACAAACACTCTACTGAATATGGTTTGGAGAGATTCAGCTAGTGAAGAGGTCTTTACCCTGATGGCATCAATCTGCCACACACTAATGGTACAACATCGAATGATGGTGCCAAAAGTCAGGCAAGTATAAATAATAGTGATGTTGAACTGCAGTACATGTAAAATTTGTTTTATTAGCTACACTGGTTTTAAATACCCTGTGGGTTTTTTCCCCGTGTTTTCCTTCTATGATCAGCTGAAATAATTTTAGAATTTAATAATAATTCCAGGCAAACCAAAGAGTAGATTCTTTCTTATTTTAATTCTTCATTGTGCTTTCTCTGGAGTAATCATAGAGTCCAAAAGCGTAAGCTCTTGGTTTGCTTAGTGAGTTGCAAATAAGTTAGTATTCTATCACCACATTGAGGACTGTGGAGCAGGTAGTGTTTGTAATCAGAAAATGACACATAAATAGGGATTGCAAAGATGCTTGAAAGGAGTTTGTCCGTCCCCTTGCTTACAGGTAGTTAAGTGTCATTTTAGTAGAAGTTTGTCTAGCTTGTTTTTAAAAATTTCAGTGATATGGATTCCGCAGTCTCTGTTGCTAGTTCAGCACTGAAACCAACTTGTTCTCTGCCGTCTTTAATTTACAGCCAAAATATCTCTTGCTACAAATTAAAACGATTCCTAGCTATTGAAGATCACTGTTGTTGGGGAAGGGCTTTGGCACCTGAGGTGGAGATAAAAGACTTGTTCGTTTATACGCATTCTTTTACAACGGTTGCAAACCACAAATGTCAGTAACAATCGAAGAAGATTTTTGACCTTTTTATTATCAGAGCCATAAATATTAACACTGTTCTGGTGTAAGTAGTTTTGAATAAGTATGTAGTTGCCGGTAGTAAAGTAAGTATTTAGAGAATGTTGTAAACATAGTCAATTTAAACTGCATTGTAAACAGTGATACAGAAAACTAATTAGGTGCTATCTTAGCCCAATGGTGTTTATAGCTGTTAGAGGAAGTAAGATGTCAGTGAAACTGTGATTGCTCGATTAGGGTAATTAGTTCTTTGTAGACTAATTGCATTAGAGCAGGATGTGAGACCTGAAGATCATAGCAGCAGTTGAATTAGTATGCCCACTCTATTGTTGCAAGTAGTACATTGCCTTGGATAGTAATTACTGAGTTTAAATGCATCACTGCTTTGACTTGAGGTTTGCTGGTGAGCTGTGTGGAAAAAGGTGTTTAATGAATAAAGAGGTCCCACAGAACTTTAATTGTATGAGTATGGCATCTATTTCCTCTGAGACGCCATATTGGGTCTTTGTAATTATTTGTAATAAAAAACTAGTTACACACTGGGTAAATTCAGGAGTTATGAAAGCTCTACTCAAAATCTTTTAAGGGAAAGCAATTTACAAATTGTAACTTTTGAATAGCTCCAAAATAATTGAATGTATCAATTTTAGAAATAAGTAGCACAGATACTAATATTTGTGTCAGTAATACCAATGAAATTACTTTCGTGGTCAAAATGAAATTAATTCATACAGGTATTTGGTAAATTAAAGCAGACATTTAATTACCAGTTCTGACTTCCAGGCCAATCATAAGTGTTGGGTTTGCCAGGCATCGTCATGTCAGGAGATGCCAATCTTTTGTCCTATCCTCAGTCCATTTTAGACCTGGCCTAAGTCACCAAGCAGCTATTCTAAACGTTATTTTTAAGTCTTTTTCAAAGGACATTTGATGATTGTTTTAAAGGTAGTAACATTGTGTCATTTCAAAAGACAATTAAAAGATTTTTTCATGACTGATTTCCAATTTTTTTGGTTGTCTGGTGATTTCTTTTATTGCCCAATTGATTTTGTGAAATTTAATGATAGACTTTTTAAAAATGCTTGACTTGTTTTGAAATGAACTGAAATGACTTAGACACACTTTACTCTGTAATATTACGTAATTAAACTATGTACAAATAGTTAAGCAGAAATAATTAATTTAAAATTATTTTTAGTGTATTCTAAATAAAAAAGAGAGCTCAAAAATGCTCTTTTATTTTCTGTTTGGAAACATACTGGGTCAAGTGGTTTAAAAGATAGAGAAGGATGTTCCAAAGACTTTGCTTATTTAACAGCATTTACAACTGTAATAGAAAATAATGATGATTAAAACCATAAAGACTGCAAATCTGCAAAGTGGTATGCTAAATAAAGACTAATAACTGAAAATAGCTTTTCAATAACTGTAAAGAAAATTAGGCTAAAGTTAACACAGACTTTGAAAGGGACGAAATGACAAATGTCTCTGTATTGCTTTAATAGTTCTAAGGCTTTTTTCCTTCTGGAAAAAAGAAACTTGTAGTATAGACTTATGGCACTCCATTAAAGCTGAATGCTTTTTCTTCTTGTGGCTTCTCAGTACATCTTTAATTTGACCGATGATGATCTTGTATAGTGTTAGCAACATTGGTGTTGCTGCATTAGCTCAGTAGTTTCTTTGGTTTTGCAGCAGAGACCAAGAGAGAATAGAACAAGATACTCAAAACTACAGTGTAGTTCTGAATGGAAGGAGCAAGCCTGTAAAGTTTCATTCTGATTCTCTACAGAGGGTGGTCGGATCCAGAGGTGGATTACTGGAAAGGCACATTATTTCGGGTTAATTGTTAGGAATTTGATAAATTCTGAATGAGTTCTGGAGGGATCCAGTCAAGCTCAATTGAAGAAAAAGGCCATAAGATTGGAAAAACCTAGCTGTAGCTAGGGTTCAGTAAGCCAGATTAGAGGTATAGAATAAAAATCCTGATTGTAATGAAGTCATTGGGAGTTGTGCTTCTTTTCAGAGGGGCAGGGCTTTCATCTTTTCCCTGTAAAGTTAATACATATTATTGAATACGGTTACTACAAAGAAAAAAAAAGAACCCAAGTCTTGGAGTGTAGTTCTCATTAGAAAGAGATTTGCAAGACTTGTTCGTCAAAACTGTATCTAAATAACTAGTAAATGCTGTTTCTGCAAAATGTTTAGGGGCATAATTTAATACCATAGACCTCAGGTCATCACTGTGGCTTAATATTAAATAGTAATGGAAACTGTGCTTGTACTGGGACTTCAGTTGCTGTCAGCTGTCTGATCAGTGCCCCAGAGTGATTGCTAATCTTGGTTTAGCAGTTTCATGGTGGCCGTACATTGCTACTGTTTAATTAACATAACATTGCTAATCTTAACCTGTGGTTGAAAATTTTTTGGAAAACTGACATTCCGGTGTAATGTGAGCAGCTTGTCTTCATACATGTGTTGAAGATACTTAGGCTTTACATGAAGCTGTTTTAGTAATTCTTTAGGGATGTTCTTAATACCATTGTGTTTTTCTTAAATCTTTGCTGGTTTTTTTTTGGTTTGGTTTTTCTTTTTTTTTTAAGATTCGCTTCACATGCTTGTTCCAATACAAAGGCAGGCAGAACCATAAAGCAGCCTAAAGAATGGTATAGTTCATTTAATGATGGCTTTGCATGCTGTCTCGTACCTGTGACACCTTGCAGTTCTGAGGTGTCAAAATCTGCTGCCCTGGCAGCAGTGACCTTTCACAGACTGTATGAGCTCCTCTCATTCTAGTGTATTCTCTTCATTAACTTAAATGGTCTCAGTGGGAAACTGGGCCCAATTTATGACCTAGACTGAAAATCTTGCCTTTAACTAATTAACTTGTAGTGGTGCCTCAGCTAAATTAAGCTTAATGGGTCATTTAATCTGTCCCATTGCGCAGGAGGAATTTGACACTTTTTTTAAACCAGAGGTGCCCGAAATACTATTCTGGCAAGTACACATAAATCATGTGGCCTTTGTGGACAATTAGATACCTACAGAGAGAAACAAGGTTCTAAATAAATGATCGTTATGTACTTACTTTTGGGAGCAGATAAGTTAATTTGGTATGATTAAAATAAGTACTTAACAGAAATGACTGGAGTGAATTTAACTCTATCATTGCCTGTGGCTGAGATAGTGTTCATTTTTCTGCTTCAAAGGAACTTACCCTTTCTGATAGTAGAGAAATGGTTCTTCTCCCAGACTATAGTGCTAAATCTGAATATGAACTTTACAGAAAAATCTATTAATGAATCCATTATATAAAGCCATGTATAGTGATCTCATAATAAAGATGATGGTGGTATGCACTGATATTTTCAACCAAATGCAGAACCATCAGCTGGAAAAGGTAAAAAGCCAGGGTTTAAACTGTAGCCACTTGGTTTGTTTTTAGAATAGTACAGATATTGAAAATGAAACCCCTGAGTCAGATTATAACAAATTTACATAAAAAGAAATAATGCCTAATCTTTTTGTGTGTGTGGTCTTTTTTTTTTTTTTTTTATTTTAAGGAAAAAGTGATCAAGATTGTATGGACACTCAAGCTTTACATTGACTGATCTCTAAACTTTGTGAATTGATAATGCTTTGTCTTCGGTTGTATAAGCTATCTCTATAATGCTCTGCATTTATCAGAAATTATTATCTTGAGCTGTGTCATTTTAATGTAATTGTATCTGGAAATGCTGTTTTTTAGCAGATGCCCATCTTTTTTTCTGCCAAAGAAAAAGACCCAATGAGGTAGATTTTGACCTATTTTAATTATAAAAATTTTTAATTGTTTACTTCCTCATTTTTTTAATTTAAAATTCTTAGGCTTTTTCATGTTTTTTTCAATGTAAAGCCAAAAATTTTGAAACTACTTAGTACAGCTGATTTCTTGAACTTCTGCAGAGATAGGACTTTTCAAGGTCATCCTTGTGTTGTGGGTTTGTTTGGATTTTTTTATTGTTTCAATTGTTACCTTCTACTTTGAAAGCAAATTTCTATACTTGAAGTGGGAGAGTAGTAGTTGGTTTCTGCTCTCATTCTTTTCGCAATGGATTATATTTCAGGTGAATCTAGTGATGTAAAATTTTTGTAACGCGAGGCCTCCTTCACCCTTCTGTGTTTAGTTTGCAGTTTTATGTTTATTTTCTGGTAACAGTATGGAAACTTTAGAATTGATGAATTCATCTTCTTCATATTTCATAGGTATTTCATATTGACAAATAGGTTGTATGATAACATCTTCTACCAAATTTGCATTTTTGTATCTAACCAGATTTTCAGGGAAGGGAAATGTGAAAGTTGAATACATTCAGCATTTCTGGAATCGGGCCATGAAATATAGCAGTTGCTACAATTGACTACCTGAATCGCGGATGTGGAATAAAAATGGCTAAAACTTAGACAAAGGTTATTATTATAAGCTCTTAAGGTTTGTCCTTTTTTTCCCTTCATTATTGCTGAATATTGCTAGAATGAAAAAATGAATTACATTATGATAGGTTCAGTGTCCATAATGTTTGTTCATTTCTGCTAAAACTATTACATAATTTCCAGGGACAATTGTAAAATTAACAAGTTTTTACTTGGAAGCCCTATGAGACCTAACGGCACTGTGCCAAATTACTTTTAATTTCAAATATGAGGCTGAAAACTGAAGGTCACTGAGAAAATTTCTCATTTCAGAAACCAAGACATCTGAGCTATCATTCAGATATTTAAACATTAAAATACCAATCCTTATTCTAAGTTAGCCGGTTATAATTCCTTACATGATAATGCGTGATTTCCACCGAAATGTCAAAATAATGTGACATTAGAAAGAAGTAAAATTCCCATGTATCAAATTCAGGTTGAATTATCTCAAAAATTCCAAATGTTTAAAGTAGAACTTAATTTTACAATAAAATTTATCTTAAACTGGCATTAGCTGCAGTTACTTCAAATGTAACTCAGACTTAGTAATGACCACCAACATGCAAATTCTCTGGAATATATGAAGCTCCCAACTCTTTTTAAAGGTACTGATCTATGTATTTAAAATTCAAAGTTTTGAAACAGAAGGCATGATATTTCAGCAAAGACGCACTGCAAACCAGAGGTTGCTTGTATTTCATTTTTCCTTTTGCATGCCCTATTGTATTTCCAGAACTCCCCATACATGTGAAACTCTTATCCTTTCTGCTTAGTGAAGAGTTCTGCCCTTCCTCATGCTATTTTAACCTTGCACAGTTCCTTGTCTGTGCGACTGACTTTTGGTGAATGTGTGTGAATTGAGAGCCTGAAGAGGGGAGTAGCTGTGTGGATGCATGATAGAGGTTGTACTTCAGCAAAGGCAGCAAAAAGAGGCTACAGGGCTTCAGCAGCCATTAAGCGAGGACCCAGGGGCATATGGCACTATGCACTATTTATTTGTGAGTGGGAGTGTAGATTTTCTTGTGGTTTTTTTTTTTGTTTTGATGTCTTTAAATGAATTGCCACTTAAAGCGTTCTCAAATATTTTGAAGTGTTTACTGATATTTTACTTTTTTCTTTAACAAAATGTGTGCTTCCTTTCCTGTTGCCATCTGGTGAATTTTAATTTATCCATGTGGTCCATAATAAATATTGTTTTTTCAGGC
Source organism: Ibycter americanus (assembly GCA_035590275.1). Taxonomy (NCBI): domain Eukaryota; kingdom Metazoa; phylum Chordata; class Aves; order Falconiformes; family Falconidae; genus Ibycter; species Ibycter americanus. Next base: position 59,993,486 of record JAVJGI010000050.1, read on the forward strand.
AGCAGCTAGTCTACCCTCCCTGCTCTCATTTCCCAGCCTCCTACCTCTTGTATGCATGGTCACAGGGAATTTTGATACTATGAGGCTATTCACTTCTGAGAGATGTGGACCTGAGCATCTGTTTTACCTCATTTATTCTAATAGTAATTAGGAGACCTAGGAAGTAGCATTTAGGCTAACTGAATATAGTTCTTCAATATCTGAAAAATGACAGTTTAGTCAGTCAAATCCTGTTAGGTTTCCTAGAAGACATTAATTGTTTCAAATTATGTTTGTCACACATGTTGATTCCTGCAGGGGAAAAAGTAGGCTGGGGGAAACTTTTTAATTCTGGGAAGCTTTTTATTTCTCATTTCTATAAAAAAATCTATCATGCTGTAATCATGCCTGAAATAATATGGTTAAAGTCAGTCCTATATAGAACTGACTTGTGAACATACACATTTATTTTTACAGGTGTATAAACCGTTTTTCGTCTGCATATGGATTAATGTATGTGTATGGGTAGTTGTCCTGACAGACATTGTTCCATGATGATGTTATATCTGCCATGCAGAATATACCAGTAAAATTGCTACATAATTTTAAATCAGTGGTTGTTTCTAGTGTAAATGAACTTTAAGGTATTTTTAATCGACTTTTTGCAAAAATTGCTATTTTAATGTCAGAAGAACCACGGAAGTGACCTGTTGAGTAGTTGGTGTGACTTTTCTGTATTAGAATTTTAAAAAAAACCCAGATAAATAACTCAGACTGTATGTTATTTTCATTAATGTGTGTGCAATACTGCAAACTTGGGTTTATATTGTGTTTTTTTGTTGCTGAGTTAATGAAAACTGTATTTTAAGTATCAGAATTTATATGCTTGTTTTTCAGCTTTTAGGGCTTTCACCATATTTGATTAGAATAAGAACCTCCATCTTGAAAAAGTAAATTTAAATTGTTAGTTTGAGAAATGCTTGACAGAAAAGTTCTCATAGAAGCATTGTGTTTTGTGAATACAGTATTTTGGAAGACACCATTTATTTGAACTTCCTCTTGCAGGCTTCTTTATAGTTTAGCCTTTAATGCCAGATTCCTGAGGCATCTCTGGTATTTGATATCTTCAATGACTACACGAATGATTACAGGGTATGTATTATACCATTTCTGAAACTGAGCCTTTGTGAAACTAGGGCGTATCTAGTGAAAAGAGAGTAAGACAATTAGTGGTATGACAGTGCTTGCAGAAGATGATGAAATCCAACACTGTCATGGTTACTTAGCCCCTATGATTTCATAAAACTGAGCTAAATAAAATGTTTCTTTAAAATAAGGTGGATGTTTTATAGTTTTTGGAGTGCTTACTAGCCTCAATCTAACAAACACCAAAGCCCCAAGAACTTCATCCTAGGTATGTGAGTTTTTTATCTTCTGTACTTTGACTAGTCCTGGAATTGATGGTGGCAGAAACATGTTCACAGAAACTGAGGCATTGGACCTACAGATTTGTTCTGTGCTGACATGCAGAATAGTTACTCTCTGTTTTGTGTCTCTGTTCTAAACCAGAAAGTATCTGCAGTCTGTAATGGCAAAATGCCAGTTTATATATTATAAAGACACTGAGATACTATACTAGACAAGAACTTACAAAGAGTAACCTTATTTTGCAAGGATGGGAAATAGTAGTTACTTAACTGAGGGTGCAGTCCTTATTTTGCTGTAGGAACTACAACTGAATATTTTTACTAGAATGATGAAGTTAATACTTTTTTAGAGTATTTAATTAACCATCTCTTTAACTTTGCATTTTATATTTTAAGGTCTATGGTGCCACTCCTTCAAGTGATTTCAAGAGGCTCTCCAATGTCCTTAGAAGACTCTAGTCGAATTATCCCTCTCTTTTACCTTTTTAGTTCTTTGTTTAGTCATTCACTTATTTCTATTCATGATAATGAATTCTTTGGTGATCCAATAGAAGGTGAGTTTCAAGCATACTTTTACAAAATGTTTTTGCGTAAGGCTACAGAGTTCCCTGTGCAATGACTTGCTGATATGTGGGGAAGGCTCTTCTGGGCTGACTTGCTGATGGTCCCCTGAGGCCTGAACTGTGAACTGGCTCTTTCATGGTGATTGCTTTTAGGAAAAAAAAGGCGGGGGGGGGGGAAGATGGCTGCACCTTGGAAACCTTGGCGTTACAGGGTGTGATATGGAAGTTCTTAATCATGGTAATTTTCAATGAGTCAGTGAATAGAATAAAGTTCTTCTGGACTGAACCTGTAGTCTAATGTAAAAATTTAACACAGCAGGAATCACAAAAGCAAACGAGAATATTGTGATTAAAATAAGTAACGGCAAACAATTACAAGACCTGATCACCATTGTAAATGTATACTTGTTCTCTTTTTGGGTGATGTTTCTTTCCTCTGCCTTTAGAGTTTGTGTGTGAATATTAAAGTTCCAATGAAGTACATGTATTGTAATAACAAAATTATTAAGAAAAGGTCATTTAACGAAACTTGTATTTTATGTAGTTGTAGGTCAGAGACAATCATCAATGATGCCTTTTACGCTAGAAGAGCTTGTAATATTATCACGCTGCCTTCGAGATGCATGTTTAGGAATCATAAAGTTGGCTTACCCAGAAACAAAACCAGAGGTTCGTGAGGAATATATTGCAGCATTTAGAAGTGTTGGAGTAACCAAAAATACGGAAATGCAGCAATGTATACAGACAGAACAAAAAAGGTGGATTCAGTTATTCAAGGTAAATTGTGTCAATTTTCAGAACATATTTAAATAAAATTCTCAGCCTTCTGCTGAAGATAAGAGATTGGGAATATTTTTTCTCTCTACACTTTTAACACAGTTGTTACAAGGAATGTGGATTTGGGAAGGTTGCTTTTTGGCGTATATGCTAAACTGAGTAATTAAATTCTAATAACTGCAACAATTTTTTTTGCTTCTGGCAACTCTTAGTTTAAATTTCTTGCTTATTCTGTTTATCACAAAGTTACTGTATAGAGTATAGGCTTTAACTTGGACTCCCATTAAGCAGGGTACCTAAGCATGTCATAACTTTATGTAGGTGTGAAATTTTGACTGAATTGTACCATTACTCAAGTACTTCTGTGTTAGAGGCTTCACTAGATTTGTACCATGCTGTATTGGTTTTGTTGGTATTTTACTAAAATTTGTTGATACTACTCCTTTTGGGTTTGCTGGAATACTAATGGAATAGTGAATCCAGCTTAGCAAATGTAAACTTACTGCATGGATTTCTGGATATCTACCAATGTATTTCCGCTAGTTTTATCCATGGTATCCTCCCCAAGACGTGAGTTAAGAGAAGCTGAAAATGTTGGCAGGAAAAAACCTAATACAACTGTTGCCGAGAAAAAAAGAGTGCTTGACTTGTCATGAAAATCCTGCAGCAAACACATCTAGTCAGCTAAAATTGCTCATTAAAGAAGTGGGAGCAGAAGAAATGCATTTTCCAAATTGAATGCTAGATTTACAGTCTGTTTAATACTGGCGACCTCTCGCACACTAATGTTCAGATCGAGTCATCAGCTGTCCCTTCAGGTCTTTTATCACTGCTTTTGTCAAGCTATCTATTTAATTGAAAGAAGTTAATTGAATGAAAATGATCAACTAAGCTTGTATTAATATTGCTAATGGAACTTTCTTCTTGGCCATGTTTGGAGAAAGATGTCATGCTAGACTTTAGGAAAGGCCCATTAAGGCTTGCACTTAACCTGATGGGCTAATTAAGGAATGCTTATTCATTCTACAAGTCTAAGATAGCCTCTATCCAGCCTATTCTGCCTGATTTTACAACACATTTCACTTATGACCATAAGCATTAATAGCAGTGAGAGTAACTGATAATGTTTTGATTGTACTGAATACAGTCCTAATGCACCACTGAATATGTAATTTGCATGATTGATCTAATATATGTTTGCACAATTTAATTTAATTACTTGTCTTTAAATTGCCAAATAAACTTTTGATTTAAAGGTCACAAGTGAAAACCCCAGTATGTCTATTTTTCTAAGAACGGCATGCTAGGGGTGTTTTTAAGTATGCAGTTTATATCATGCCATGTTCCATTTCTTCTCTTTAGTTTGTCATAGATCTTTTTATAAGCTGCTTACATTTCAGGTGAATTTGATCATATTTTGCCATCATTCAGAAAATCCTGAGTTACTTTGTCCCGCTTTGGCAGTCAGGAATTGAACCTACAGTGGAACTGTCTAAGTTCAGTGTACTTTTACTCTTTTCAGGAGCCAGTGGTGACTTCCATTAACTGAATTACAAATATAAATCTTGAGGGTATCTCGAAGGCTCTGGTTCTATCAAAAAAAAAAAGTAGCTAATAACAAAGCTTCCCTTGTTTACTCCTTCAGAAACATATTGTTATAGGTAAAAATTCAACACAGCTGAAGTTCACCTTGTCAAGAAGACTACTGGACATAGCACTGAGTCTTTCCTGATGGCATCTTCAAAATACCTTCTTGCCAGTAAGCAGGCAGGAATATCTTCTTCCAAATCATTAAACCAAAGCTAAAGTAGTCTGTCATAAATTTAAGTGTAAAATACTTTCTTTTACATTGTGTCAAATATGAGAGATTTATCTTTGCTAAGGCTTTTGCAAGCTGCCTGCAGAGAAAGAGGCATGTTCCTTCCTTGCTGTCTGTGCTTTTAATTTCTCGTTTTTCTTTTTTTCTCTTAATTTGTCACACTAGTTTTGCATGTTTTCCATGCCCCTGGTGTCTAATGAAATATATTCCTGTATATATATATATATATATGTCCAAATACAGGCTTTACTTCTGCAAGGTAATGGTAAATCTGAAAACAGTGAGACTGCTGACAACAGTGTGCATATTTACTAACAGATTGAAGGTCTTTGGTGAGATATAAGTGTGAAAATGTCTTTATTCAGCAGAATCCCCCTTTTTTATCTTGGTATAATATTGAATAGTGTATTCAACTGTTACGGATTCCATAAAGGACTTAAGTTAAGAGTACATGAAAATGGATTTTGTCAAATGAAATAATTATTTCACTATCTTGAGTTAATCTTATGAAATGAAGTTGCTAATTTTGCTGAATTTTAGTTTTTGAATGTTACTTGCACTTGACACTTTATTGGAAAGAAATCTCCATTTTAATACTTTTTATTGAAGTGGGTCTTTCCTTTCAATAAAATACATACTTATAAAAAAATTTATAAAGGAGTCTTGAATTTAGATTGCTAATATTCTCAGTACCCATTCATTATGTAGAAGGAACTCCAATTTCACAGAACTTGATTCAGCTTCCTTTAAGGATTTTTTTAACTGTTTGTAAAATATTTTATTAGCATGGTCTTCACATGGATAATTTTTTCTGATTCTTTTTTTTTTCCTTTATTTTTTAAAATCTCTCTCTTGTGTGTAGTGGTAATGGGACCACAGAGCTTCAGTGACTCATCTCACCCACACTGAATTTTATAAGGGCAGGGTGACGAAAATTCCTGTGTAATCAGACAGTTCCTTTAATAGCATTCTCTGTTCTGCCTGTATTCAAGACTTTACACACTGGATGTTAAAAGGTCTTTTGTGTAGTATCTAGAGATAGAATCCTTTAGAAGGCCTATTAAACTCTTTATTGGTCTTGACACCTGCCCATTGAGATTGTCCTTTAGCAAGATTGCTTTGTCTGTGGTTTTTTGCTATTCATTTTTCAGGTGCTGTTGTTCTAAGTTGCAAAACAGGTGGTTGTTCATTGTAGCAGTGATAACATCTTTTTAGAGTAGTAATTTAATATTCTGTTGATTCCACTTAAGTATGTTTTATGTGGTGTTTGGATAAGTTGGTTCCACTTTGGAGAGAAGGCATGCAACAAAGTATGACAATTGTCCTTGAGATGGAGTAATTGTTAGCCTGATATCTCTTCTACCTTTTCTTTTTTCTTTTCCTAGATCGGTGGAAACTGCCCCAAAAATTACTAAAATTGCAAAGGCACCCTAGTGACCATGATAACCACTTCTCTCAGCCTCCCAATTTTGTTATGAAGATGTGCATAAATTAGTTATCTATTCAGTTTTCTCATTTTCTAACTGCATGGTTATAATAATGACAGAATTACCTTTCATCATTTGAATTGCCTGTGAATAAAAATGAATTAAGCATAGTGGTTTAAGTTAATGTACTTGTGGTTAGGTGCAGTATGGATGTACACATCGTTATCCACTGTGGTCCACCTAATAAGCTGATATTTGTTAAACCACTTTTACTAGGCGGTTTTTAGGTAAATGCTTATACCTTCTGTTGGAAAAAGGCTTACTAACTGATCACACTAAAGGGTTGTTACCGAACGCGTTTTAGTTTGTAAATAACGTTATGATAATACAGTATATATGTGCATATTAAATGAAAATTACAACCAGCCACCCCACACATGTATTTTTAGGACTGTAGGTGCTTTTTGTGCTTCTTATGGTGATCACTAGAAGAGTATTTGGTAACCATCCTTTCTGGGGAAATGCTCATCTTGTAATCTGCTTTCAGGCGTGTTTGGGCTAGGCCCTTCTCAGGAGTGATTTTATTTTCTGAAACTGGTATGTTGGATCTTTTAACAATCTTATGGTAGGGTTTACTGTATACTATAAACAACTGAGCTAGTCACACTAGAATCTGTTTTAGTAGAGACAAGAGCTTTGAGGGTACAGTTCATTTGATAAATTGTTAGCTGCTTCTGGATGAGATGATCTTTTTTTCTCCAGCCAACTTTGAAAATGTTAATATATTGACAAAAAAAGGAGCCTGTAGTGTCTCTTCAGATGTAGACCTTTACCCTTAAAAATATCAGCTTTTGTTTTTTACATGAATAATCACCTCAGTGTCTGGTGAAGTAGTGTTATCAGCAGACACTTAGGATTCCTCTGAGGCACCTTTAGCTGCAAATGTTTTAGTTTGTTGGTGCAGCAGCCAGAAGTAGTCAATCTTTCATGTACTTTAGAGATGTAGCTTTTGCTGTTTTGTTTTACTGCCAATTTAATGCTCCTGCCCCCTCCTCTACTTTCTGAAGTTGGTGTTGGCTTTTGAGAAGCACGTCACACCATCCTCTGCTGGTTGGTTAGTTAAATTTATTGACTATGGGCAGAAATACCCACTGTTTATTAGATGATTGCTCAGATTTGCCAGGTGTGGAGTGATACATGTGACCTTTGTCTTGAGATGGCAAGCAAAAGTTCCATTCTTCTGTGGAGCATTTTCCTTGAAAAATGATGCACAGAAATATAAGAAACTCCTTCCTTGTGGACAAAGAAAACCTACAAATCAGTCAAGTTGTTTGGAATCTGTTTTGGAATGAGAGGTAGTAAAGAATAGCTATATAGCGCTCTCTTCTAAAATTTGTATCTATTCACACGTTTAATTTCTGAAAACTCGTATAAGCAAAAAAGACTGTTGTATACATTACCTGGTTAGGTGTTACTTTCTTTAAAGAAGTAATTTAGTGCTGATAATGATTTGTTTAGGCTTCCCTGAACTGGCATATAACTTTTTATGTGTGCAGGGTATTCCTAGGATTACTTAGTCCTAGGTAGTCCTGGTTCTTAGGTTTTGGAATAAGACTTTAATAAGCCAATTTTTTTGATGGCTTAGAAGTGAAGCAGAATTACTTACTCGCATTTTAAGGTATTTAAGAGCAAGTTTTTGTAAGTAAAAAATAAATAAGAATTTCATACATTACTGAAAGACTTTTTTTTTTTTTTTAAAAAGTTTTTGTTTGTGGATTACACAATTTCATTCACAGTGCTAAATGTATGTTGAATGTATGTGTTTCTGACACCTAGGTCATAACAAACTTAGTGAAAATGTTGAAATCTAGAGATACCAGGAGAAATTTCTGCCCACCAAATCACTGGCTATCAGAACAAGAAAACATTAAAGCAGATAAGGTAAGAGTAATATCCGTTTTCCACATAGCCTTACAGGTGCTGAAGTTTCAATAATAAAGTGTTTGGTTCATAAAGTAGAACCTACTTTACAGTGCAACAGTGTAAGTCATCTGCATTTACAGAAAGGAGAACTGAAAATCTGGTAGCGTTTTGTTGCATTTTATTTTCTAGTTATTTTAAGTACTTCTCATAGTAAAAATGCTAAATAAAAGAATTGCTTTATAGTGGGGAAAAATGCCTCAAAATTCTCTTCCAAAATTAAATTCAGCATAATTTTCTGTACTTACCTCACCTACAAATTACTTTTTTGAAAAAAAAAGTCATTGTTTGAGTATAGAAAGTGTGTTTGTGTGCAGAAGTAAGCAGTAATATGAATGTGCAAGGACATCCTTTGAATCATTGAAAACTTGGATCATAAGAAGCTCATTACACCTCAGAATACCTTGCACTATTAGATGTCTTAACAGTTGGAGGTTTTGCATGGAATAGTTAATGGTGTGAACTCTTCTGTTTATTTTGATGACTGCATGTTTGCTTGCCTTGTGTTCAAGATTTCCATTTCTCTGTGTGACAGTTCTTTATAATTCTTAGCAAATAGTGCCTACACACCTTAAAGTAGTAGTAGTAGTAGTCTTAAACTGTGATGCTAACCTGATTATCAGTACAAAGTAAACAATTTATTTGACATCTCAAAATTCAGACTCAACTTCTCTAGTATCTTAAATACTGGAACTTATTTGCATGGTATTTTTAAATGATACATGGACTTTCTATTACATTGTTAACTTTGCAATGCAAATGCAGACTTTAAGGCACAAGTATAAGGAGGAGTGATTAGAAATGAAGATGCTTAAGCATTCAGACACATTGGATGTGACAGTTTTATCTATTTACTGTGTAATAGTAAATTGTGATATGTAATTCAATAATGTGTAACTGTAAAATACTGTTAATTTATTAGGTTACACAGCTGTATGTGCCATCTGCCCGACATGTCTGGAGAGTCAGAAGAATGGGAAGAATAGGACCATTGCAATCTACTTTGGATGGTAAGATGCTTCTATGCAATTTTTGCTTTACTATGTCAAAATAACAGTTTGCCTTATACAAAGAAAATCAATGTTTTATAGAGTTCAGTTGAGTGTTTTGTCTAAAAGTCTTAACGATAGCGAAAAGCAAGGCAATCTTTCATAATTTTGTTTCAGATGCTTTAAAAATGTATATCTGTATACACATTTGTGCGTATGTCTTTAGAATATTTAATGTGTAACAACTTTCCCCCAGCTACTTCTGGCATTGATGAGGGGAAATGATGCGGTGGACACAAGATGTGTTAAAAATATATGTATTATTATGTATAACAGGCAATTGCGTAAGGTACACAGTAAAGTAGCAGGTGATATAAAGCACTGACATTTTGCTTTTACTGTATACTATAAGGAGACTTCTATATTATATATTAAACTAACAAACAAGCTTTAGGTACCATGATAAGTATTAATTACTGTTTATAAATATTTTCTCTAATTAGATAAGGCAGAAACTTAACCGTTTGAATTACTCATAATATCTGGACTGTATGGAACTTCCAAAGAAAGATGAGAGAATTGGATCAACTTAGCAATCAGGGTAAATTTACACTAGTTTAGTTGTGCCAATATGCTTTCTCGTGTAGACAGTCTTTCTTTCAGCTTTTCATACCTTTGTAGCTTCACTATTCTAGAATTTTACCTTGCTATGATCAGGTATAATAGTCATTAAATCACTCATACTTGTGAAGATTTAATAATGAATTAAAAATGGGGCCTTTAAGCAGCAAATCATTCATCTGCGATGGTTCATACTCATTCAAGATGATGTAATCTGCTTGAGTATCTTAGCTGGATACAGTAGATCATTTAGAGAAGACCGTAGCCTTTGAATGCTGCCATAGAGTTGTACAGAATTAAAGGCTTTGTCCAAGGTCAAAACCTATGGACTTCTTATAATGATGTTTTTTACTGGAATAGCTATGATGGTATAAGTTGACTTTGATTACCTTATTAGCCTAGTTGCCAGGTAACAACTAGTTGGTCCAGTGTAAGTACTTCTCAGAATTTTAAATTGAATATTTTTTCAGTTTAGCTTTTCTCTTTGGAAGTTGCGTATTCTAAGTGATTAATAATATGAAATCTTTCAAATAGGTGTTTTAGCAAAAATTGCCAGGCTTCAACAGGTCTGTATCCTGTATACCTTATGGACTCTAAATCAGTAGTCCCCATTTCTTCCATTGACCTACATGGCTCTTGACAGCTGTACTGTCATGGTGCTCACTGTCAGACCTGTTGCACATTTACTACTTCCAGATTCTCTCCAATGTATATAGTCTTACTGTTCTTACGTAGTTTTACTTAAAATGGTCTTACTATTCCTCGCCTCATACATACAGTATCTTGAGCTCTTTCCCTTGTCTGTCTTCCCATAGTAGCCCCGGTTCCCTCTGTTCCATTAGTTGCCTTGGTCTGGGCAGTTGGTGGATAAGGAATGTATGTGCTGCAGTTGGTGTGGAGCAGCTACATGCCCTCACTTTGCTGGCTGGCTGCCAGGCAAGCAGACACACTGAACAGAGCAGATAACTGAGCTGTCCTTGCTGTTTCTGTGATCAGGTCACTAAAGGAATTTCTCTTCTCTGTTCAGCTGAAAATTTTCACAAAACTTAGTATTTTTGAATCTCCTCTGTCAAAGTTAAAATTCAGCTGGTTAGCTCAAAAGGGTGTCTTGCGGGCAAAATGATAAGGCAAGATGTCACTATGTGTTCAAGTAAATGTTGTTTTCATACAAAATCAGTCTGAAAAAAGCGCAGTCAACTTGAATGTGTGAAAACGAGCAGGTAACAATGTGCACATGACTTGTTTAATCCTCTTGACTCCATATGGGTTAAAGCCAATTAACATGAAAGTAGTGCTGAATCACATATGGTCATGTTTATTTGTGCTTTTTCATTTACTTAAATGGCAGACTCGTTAGTTCTAAATGCCCTCTGTATTGATGGCTCCATCCCATATTTCTCTTTAAAGAAAGAAGCTGTGATGGAGAAATGCAGATAAAATTGACTAATTGACTGGAATAATTGACCTGTCGAAGTCATGTAGTAGTTTACCTTTGCTGTACATGCACTTTTTCTTTAAAATGCTTTTAACTGTTAGCTTAATAGGCTGCATACATTGACTTTAATTAAAAATGTTTACTAAGTAAACTAAGGGTAATCACAGATAAGCATTTTATCAGAAATTCCAAAGGCTTGCAATGTTGAAACCTGCCCCAAATAAATAGACATCAAGTGTAGTGAAGTTTTGGGTGACATCATGTATAATTGGTGCTTAAAATATCCCTACTTAATGTGCTTTGAGGAGTGGGGAAAAAAAAAAAGTAACATTGAAGTGATGTCCAGTTGCAGAAGGGCAGCAAAGTATTAGTCACCACAGGTAGGAACCAAAGGAAAAACCTGTAACTGTCATGGTAAACTTTCGGACTGGGTAGTAACATGAAGCATTTACTCTGGCTTTGTAATATGGTCTGTAAATAGTCTAGACTCTGGATTCTTTTTTTTGCTAAGGTGGTCATTAAACATGAAAACAAAACAACTAAGGAATTGTGGGTTTTGTTTCCTCTGTAGACTGAAGCTAGGTGAATCTTTAGCCGCAGTGTCGCAGAGTCAGTGAGCAGTGTCTTCCCCCCCCCCCTGCAGTCAATTATTTTACAGTCAGGTATGTGCTCAGCAATTGAGTTTCTTCCCATGAGGTTAGAGCAGGGTTGTCACTTCTACTGCGCATCACCCAAAGTTGAGTTGTTCCCTGAGAACAACTAAGAATCCTCTGTGGGTATAAGGAGGTTTAAAAGGAGCTGCATGGTAGCTTGGGAACTGCATGCAACAGAGTGTCTCTTGCTGTGGCTTCTTGAATTCTTTTTTAATCTTCTCAAGCACATTATACAATTTCTTGATGTTCTTTTCACTGTTTCTGCAGGGACTAGGATTTAATACAATCACGGTGACCTTGCTGTTGAGAAAGAGAACCCTTTGAAATAAATGTTATCTTTCTGTTGGTTTCATTAGATTTGGTTTAATTCTTAGGTTTTATACCTAAAATGATTTGATTGAAAGTAGATGTAGTTGCAGGCACAATTCCGTTAAACTATTTTGATCGTTGAGATGGGAACATTGTGTATTCCTGCAATGAAAATTTTAATTGCTTACAATTTCTTAATTGTCTTCTAGAATGTATTTTTTCTTAATTGAAAAATTAAAATGTCATTAATAAGAAAATAACTTTCTTTCTTCTGAATAAGATGAAAAATACAGGAGTACTTATTTTTATACACGTTTTGTTTTCAGTGTGTTTTCACTACTTGTATTTCAGTTTGCTTGTAGAAACCAATCTTTAAAGAATGGTAAGGCTTTGTTTAGTTAGTAAATAAACTATTTCAATGTATGAATTGTTATACAAAGTAAATTGAGTCACTTGATACAAAATAAACTGTTTTAAAAAAATGTTCTTTGCAAAATTTTAAAAATTACTATTTTTATTTTAAGTGGGCTTGGAACCAGCACCTCTTTCCGTATCTGAAGAACGACAACTTGCAATTCTGACAGAGCTACCTTTTGTAGTTCCTTTTGAAGAAAGAGTAAAGGTACCTAACTTCCGATTTAATATGCAGTTGTTTTTTTAGTTTTTTGTTTTCAGTAAGTGTAAAAAGAGCTCTTAAGTAGAAACTGGATTTTTTTCCCTACAGGATACAGGCCATGCTGTTTTTCTTCAGTACTTATGTGGCAACTGAACATTTAAAGTTAATTACTTTTCTCTTCTTTTATTAGCTGTATTACCCTTTATAATGCATTAAAATTAGAAGCATGTATTCCAAGTTACATGAGGTATGTTTACAATAAACTGCAGTCCTGATTCAATGATTGATCTACATGATTGCACCCTCTTGTGGTAAACAGAACAACTAACTAGTTGTGTATCTAATAAACAGCTTGCAAGGTCAAGACTGGAGACTTCTGTGCAGTGGGTGGATTTACTGAGAATGAGATGATGGCTATCCATTTTGGAAGAATAACACCTAGAGATTAAATTTCTGCATTCGTAGCTGTGTAGCTGAACTTCAGCAGGGTATATAGTTTAAAACTTGGAAAATTCTTGTATTACTTGATTTGCTTTTGAATGTTTTCTAGATTTTAAATACGTAATTTTTAGTTCTAGTTAGTATTTCAGTTTGCATCATATATATATTTTTAAGGCTATTACTCTGTTATGCACAATTTTTTTTCTGAACTGCTTTTGTTGTCAACAGTATCAATTACTTAAAAAGTGCACCCTGAATTGTTTTGGAAATAGTAAGTTGCAAGATACCGTCAAGGGAATGAAGAATAGTACTGTAGGAGAAGTAAATCAGTATTTGTCAAAAAAGACAGTGACAGGTTTGGTAGAAAAGTAATGTTTTTTCTGCAGGCTTCCATGAAACAGTTCCAACAAAACATCTTAATACTGTATGGCAATATGGCGCTAGAATTACAGGGAACCAACTGGAAGTGACCTCAAGCAGGAATCTCCATGTCATGATTTAGTCGCTGTCTACAACTTCTGGACTTCTTAAAGCTATGTTGAGATGCATTTATGTTAAGTTTCTGGTATTCATAAAATCTTGTTTGGTTTTATCACAAAAACTGAAATAAGTGCTTAGAGAGAAGGATAAAAGCTATAGACTGAACTTTTTATGCTTCAGAGAGGAGATCCTCTTACACTGCTTCTTAGACCAAGTATGGTCCTTTTTTGTGTAATAGTGGGAGTCAACATCCTTTTGGAGTCTCCCGCTGCCCATGCAAAACAACTTGCAGTAAGGGAAGAAGATAACCTTATCATGGCCTTGTGGGTTATTTCTTTTTTTTTATTTATTTTTCCTTTCAACCAGTTGCCATCTGTTACCCTATAATGTGCTAATACAGCTCAATGCTGTTTCCATGTGTGGGTTGTTCCATGTGTCCTTTTATTTGCTGACTTCGTGATATTTTTACCTTGAATTACCAGATCCTGGATACTCTTACAAGCAGTTACTGAGTTCAGTTTCATGGCAGACTGTTCATCCTCCTGACACCAGAGGATGCTATCGTTTTTAGCCTTAAAGCACATTGGTGTACACCTTTCAATCTGATATTTACCTGTGGGAGGTAAAGAAACTGATTTGTATCACGTGTCTTGGTTCTCACTTACTTAAGCCATACTTTCAACAGCTTGCCTGTGGTGATGTTACTTCTTATGGTGTGTACTTCAGTCAACATTGCTTTTTCATGTGCTAGTCTGAATTCATTTTAAATGCTTCAGTTACGTGTTAGGGTTCTTATTTTCAGGACTAATGCATGCATGAACATTGGATTATGTAGGACTCCAGACTCTGTATCAAGGCGAATTTTGCTATGAGATATACTTCCAAGTGATTCTTTCCATCTAGTGTTGTGTAGCAATAGTTAATGAACCATATCTAGCCATGCTTCAGGGAAGAGAATGGTGGTGAGCATATATAAAATAGCACATTATATATATAAAAAAAAATATATATAGCACATAAAAATAAGGTGTCTGTGGCTATGTGTCTTGATATTGTAGAACTGTAGAAAAATATAGGTCAGAAGGGACCTCTGAATATACTCTGGTCCTGTCGTGGTTTAACCCTGGCCAGCAACCAAGCACCATGCAGCCGCTTGCTCACTCCCCCTTACCCAGAGGGGTGAGGAGGAGGATCGGAAAGGAATGTAAAAGTCAATGGTTGAGATAAGAACAATTTAATAATTTAAACAGAATAAAGAGGTAAGAACAACAATAATAACAATAGCAGTAATAATAATAACAAAATGGAAAGGTGGGGAAAAAAGGGTAAAGCAAAAGCCGCGCACGCAAGCAAAGCAAAGCAAG
>JAVJGI010000050.1:60008465-60021645 GCA_035590275.1 Ibycter americanus
ACCCAGCAACAACTAAAAACATCAGTGTCCTATCAACATTGTTCTCACATCATAGCCAAAACACAGCACTGTACTAAGAAGAAAATTAACTCTATCCCAGCTGAAACCAGGACAAGTCCACATATGTCCTCATACAGGAATAAATTCAGAGTTGGATGAGAATGTGCAAGGACTTGTCCAGATGATTTTTAACTTTCTCCAAAGATGAAGATTTCACAAACTCTTCGTGTAACCTCTTCTGATACCTAATCACTCTCATTATGAAATGTTTTTTCTTTGTGGCCATTCAGCATTTCTCTTTCTACAGTTTATGACTATATTCTCTTGCCTTCCTCCTGTGTACCTTAGAGAAGAACCCAGCTTTGTCTACATTATAATCTTCCTGGTTGGAGAGCATTCTCTCCACTGGCTGCAGCTGTCCATAGAAACAGTAGATTTGAGTCCTTACTGTAGCTTTGTCTGCTGTAGTCAGATTTTCCTCTTTCATGGTAAATTTGTTGTTTTTAAACATCCCTGAAGACTCTTACTTAACTTTCTAATTTAAGAAGGCAGTCTGTAGTAGTATTGGGAGATTACAAGCCTTGGAAAATGTGCTAGACTACTTACTGAATATGGGAAAGATGCAAGAAAGGATGTAGTAAACACAGACTCCCTGGATTGAGGGTATATTAAACATTGTTACACACGTTAGGCAACCCACTCCCAGGCATATCTACTTGGCTATCCACTATTTTGCCCTGGATTATTTGCTCACTGCTCCTGAGAGGAGAACTGATACCTAATTTCTTGTTACTGGGAATGTTCCTAAGCATTACAAAAACCAACAAAAAAGTATTTACTAGTATTGAGGATACTCTGTGTGTGCAAAATACTCATGACTTTTCCCTTTTGTTTTTGAATACTTTGTATTTCAGAACTCTGAAAGTTAGGGAGAGAAGTCTGGAATCACTGACACAGTGTCTGTAGATGTGTCTCTTTGTGTAGAAAGAACTAAGGATGATACCTTAGCATGAAAAAGTTTTTTGTGTGTCTGTCCTGTTTCCTTCCCTCCCCTGGGATATGGCTCTGTATTATGTTTCTGCAGCTCAGTGAGAGAGAAGACAAATCACTTGAAAATGAGTGCCCAGAAGCAACTCAAAGGACAGTAATAGTGAATGACCATCTGTCATTGAGTATTTAGATCTGCACAGTGACAGATTTCTTTTTTCACTGTAACAGATTTTTCAAAGACTGATATATGCTGATAAACAAGAAGTTCAAGGAGATGGGCCATTTTTGGATGGAATTAATGTCACTATCAGAAGAAATTATATTTACGAAGATGCTTATGATAAACTTTCCCCTGAAAATGGTAGGTTTACAATTATCATCAGCTTGTTTATAACATTTAACCATTCTTAACATGTAGTTACGTATTTGCTTCCTTGAGTAGGATGTACATATAAAGTACATCAGCTCTGAGGTGTGAAAGTTCTTATAAAGTTGAATTTCCTCATTTTTACATAAAGTAATTATCATCCACATTCTTTCTGATTGTTGCAGTCTCATCCTCTTTGAACTAAGGAAGTGTGTGTTAAACCTACTTTTATGGGACTTCCCATTTACTTATTCAAATAACTGTACTTTGTATATTTATGTATGTAGTTCATTAGATATATTCTGCTTTGGTAAATCAATGTCAACAAATATATATAGACTGCACAGAATTTGCTAGGTACAGTGTGACTGGTAAGGATAAAGCAGTGTACTTCGTAGTGATAGTGTGTAGTAGTATGTATTTTACCACATCGATTTAAATCATACCTTAGTGTGAATTTGTGTGAGAGCGGCCACTTTAGAAGTAAAATTCCAATGTAGATAAAGGCTGCCAGACTAAAGTCCTTAGTATTATATTGTATTTTTGCATCTTAAAAGAATATTTGCCAAATACTTGAGGTTTGCCATGTGAATCTTGCCTGCTGTGCCATCTTAGCTTGTCCTGAAGAACTGACTAGTTTAGAGAGGAAGAAGAGGAGGTGCTAGTATTCTTGCTTAGTATAAAACTACTGGAGATCATGTATTTTCTTAGTTTCCTTTGCTCTGGCAGTATTGAAGATACTATTCTATTTATAAATAGGATTTTGTGTTTCAATACCTGTGTTTAAAACTACTTGAAGGAGATATATTTAGACATTTTTTTAAAAAAATAAAGTACAAATTATGGTACCAGTAGATGTACAGGCATTTGCTAATGGGAGAGTATAAGTAAGACACTGGGTGGTTCAGGAGAAGTTCTTTTGCTACAAGGTGCTAAAGATTCTTTCATGAGTATCAGCTTTCTGTAATGTGTGCATTTTTAGCACATGGAAGCAGTAGAAGATTTTATTGTTATTGGTTTATTACTGGTTGCTTTCCTGGGACACAAGTGTAGTCAATGCAAGGGTTTGCATAAAAGCTGTGTATTTGGTTAGATCTTTGGAATACTGCAGTGAATTGAGCAAAAAGGTCCTCCTTTCCTGTTAGATGTACGTAGTTCAGGGACCTAAATACTGCTTGCTTTCTCAAGTAGCAGCCTTCTATGGAACAAGCAGAGCACCTTCCTTCAGAACATGTCCATCTTTACCACACCTTGCTCATTGGAATTACATGACATAGCATTGAGTCCGGAGTATCAAAAATATGAAGTTCAATTTCAAATAATACTATTTAACGGTGTAGCTTAATAGTCAGCCCCTCTAAGTGGCAGTGCTTATTGAAGGTTCCTTCAGACAGGAAAAAGTTGAACCTTGCAGTCATAATATTTTATATAAATAGAATTTTCAAATTATTCTTGTGCCTCTCTACAGTACTCTAGGATTTTTTCCCCTCCTCCCTAGTGTCTTTCCACTCCCACCTTTTGATGCTCTTAAAGCAAGACCCTTTGTACAAAATGAGTTTCACATACTGAATATTCCAAAATTCAAGCGAGTAATAGAATTTTGATTCTATTTACTAGTTCAATTTTTTAATATAAAGTTAACGTAGATGTTTTTATGTGTAGTTACATGTGTGTGTATCCAAACAAATTTCAAGCAGATAGTTGCATTTGAGTTTGTCTCTCTCCTTTCTCTGCAGAACCTGACCTAAAAAAGCGCATTCGTGTTCACTTACTTAATGCACATGGTCTTGATGAAGCTGGTATTGATGGTGGTGGAATTTTCAGAGAATTTCTGAATGAACTACTTAAATCAGGATTTAACCCTAACCAGGGATTTTTTAAGACCACCAATGAGGGCCTTCTTTATCCTAACCCTGCTGCACAGATGCTTGTTGGAGACTCTTACGCCCGACATTACTACTTTCTTGGAAGAATGCTTGGAAAGGTAAAACCAGTGTTGTATAATATAAAGCTACAGCAGTACTGAAATCATTCAGTAATGTTTTTTTCTTTTTAGATAGGGGTAGATGGGGAAAAAGTCATGATTTTTATAGAGTTGGGGAAAAATAACTTTCAGATGATGGATCTAAACATTATTTCTACATATCACCCAAGTTTCTGGTTCTTTTTAGTAAGTTACATACTTGAGAAGTACAGAGGATTTGAGAATACTCATGACTGCCAATTGAGCGAAGTATGCATGTGTCTGCTTCTGTGTTTGTCCTGTTGCTTAAAGTTAAGTTGATTGAAGCCAATAGAACTACTGTGCTTATGGTGATTTTTGATCTGGAGGTTTCTGAATTTGACTGCAGTTAAATTTCCATGATTTGGAATATATGAAATTAATATTTTAAGAAATGAACAGTTTCTAATTGTATGAGGTGTAAAATTCTTGCTAGCATTTAAAATTTGCCATACCATTACAAATATCCATTACATTGTTTTGTTTTATGGTCCAGTTCAGTCATGAGGCTACTTCCTTCTAAGCCCTTGAAATAATTTTTGTAAAGCTAATAATTATGAAACAAAGTTTGGAATACAAATTGCATTTCAGAAAAAAAAGTATTGATTGCTACTTAGCTATCTAAAACTGAAGGTATTTAAGATATAAAAGTCCCGTTTAATTGCCTGAATTATTTTGGAGACTAAAATCCTGCTGACTTGCAGTGAGATTTTTACTTAGATTTGGATGTTCTTTTAGTGTAGCTGGAAGCAGTTTAAGAGGATGTTGTTGGCAAACTTGAGTTGTTGAAACAGAATGCTGTTCTTTAGAGTTGCCAGTGAACAGATTTAAACTGCCACTTTGTAGGCAAATTCTCTGCTAAGGCATCCTAGCTATTGCAATATCCAAACTTGTTCAATAATGAAAATTTCAAATCGGCCGTTTCAGTAAAATAATCTTTGAAGGATGTTCCCGCTTTTAATGGGAGATGGATTCAGTACTATTACAATAGTTTGTAATTCTGACCTATGTTACATATCCAACATTTCATTTCCTTTCTGCATCTGTAGATTTTTGGAGTGGGGATGCAAATACTGCTGTGGTATTGTGAGGAAGTTACTTCACTTGAAAAATGTTTAGTTTTTATCTAACATGGAATGGGGCAGGGCTCAACTGTCAAAGGGAAGTTTGAAACATTATTTAAAAGAAAAAAAAGACTAATTTTGAATTGTTATATTTCCTCTGTCAAAATTCTGTAATTGGATTTCAAATATTAGTGTAAAGACGGAAGTTACAAAATGTGGTTTCTCTCTCATAAAGTGCTACAAGTATAGTTTTGGTTTTGTCTTTTTAAAAGCAGAGGATCTATTATTTAACATTTTGAAAGCATAAATTGTTTTTGTATTTGCAGTGTATTTACATAAGGTAAGAATTGACAGTGTTACTTAATAATTATCTCTACCCAGGTGGACAGACACGTTTTTAGTAGTGTGTTTAGAGACTTGACAAATTAAACAGAAAGATAAGGCACGACCATACTATTCAAAACCTGCCAGTATTGCGATCTTGGTTAACTTATTGAATACTCACTCACCCATTTTCAAAAATGTGTCCATTTTATGCTTTGCACAGGGTTATTTGAGAGCAATAGAGGATTATTAAAAGCCCCTTTGTAAACAAAATAGATCTAATGCAAAGGAAGCAATCAGGCATCCACAGCAATTTCTTATTTGTGGAAACCAGTATGTAAAGAGCGCCACGACTGAAAATTCTAACGTAAGAAGTTTCAATGTTATCAGAAAACAAATACATTAAAATATAATAATTTATAGAAATTCTCTGTCTCTTGGTAACCATTCCATACTAATACCCAAATGCATTTAACTTTCAGTACCATAGATACACACCTAATTTAGTTTTTCTTCTCATCAGGAAGTTTCTAACAGCTTGACATCTTCTGTGTTAACTGGTCAGTTCAAAAGTAGAAACGTCTGAAAACTTAAAACTTACCTTTAAAAATAGCCTATCTAAAAAGTTAAATTATTGTAACCCTACATAAATTATTGACTCTTTGGGGTGTATTTTTGTAGTTAGTGAAGAAACTGAAATTATATACGATACAAACTGCATGGCTGTTCATGCAACTTTTACTGATCACTCAGTGAGGAAAAGGTCTTGTAGAAATAATACCGTGTGATCATGCACTTGCATATGTTGTCTGAAATCATTCTTAAAAAAAAAAAAAAAAAGGCAAAAAAGCAGACATGAGTTTGCTTAAACAACAGCTACTCAAACACTTCCAAAGTTTACATTTCTCAACTTTCAGTGACTTTACTCTGTAATGTAAATATTATTTTAACTTTGGTGCCTTTTAAGCATTTCCCTTTCTCTTCCTTAAAAGTAAAAGCTCATCTTTCTGTGCACGCCTCTGGTAGCAGTCTGTCACCACTGGTGGGGTTTGAAACTTGAATTGTTTCGCCCACTGGAAGCATAGCAGTGACTTTCTGAGCCTCAGGCTTTCCTTGAGAGCTGAGGGTGCCCAGGGCTGTCAGGGACATTCAGACAGAGGTATTCTAGCCCCAAATACTTTGTTGTCCTCTCTGGAAAGTAAAGTCTTGTCCCATGTGGTGTCACAGAAGTATGGATATGACATTGTAATCCTTTTGCTCTCTCAGTAGGGTTGGGCTGTGGGAAGGCACCTGATTCAGTTTAACTTCCTTTCTATGTGCAATAGTTCTGGCAGCACTAAAAAAATCCCTCCACATGCAGACTTTCCTGCTGCAGCTTTGTCAGTGTAGTGGACTTGGCTCAGCAGAACACAAAAGTTGTGATTTTTGACAGGCTACCAAAACTAAAACTTCAAGCAACATAGCCAGAGAAGGGAAGTTTGGAAGCAACACCTGAGAATCTTAAATGAGGATTTTCTCAATGCTGATTCTTGAATGGTCTGCTGCAAACCTGGAAAGAGGGAAACACTGGTTAACCATTTCAACAGAAACAGGGATAAATAGAACAGTGGCAGATACAGAAGTAAAATCTGAACTTCACCATATTCAGACCTAAACTCAGTCTTGTATACCGTATTATCTTTCTCCATTTCCAGTTTACACTTGCATGTATTATATGATGTTAATGTGCCAGATGTTGTGGAAAGGGACATTCTTTGCATTTGGAATTATTTGGCGTCAAGTAGCTAATTCTTATGATAATTTACTTATATTTAATGAAGTATCAGCATTAGTTTTAAGAATATGGCAGGAAGTCCGTAGAAAGATTAGAATGATTATTTTAATGGTTTTCTCTTACTCCTTTTTGACATAAACCTGCTAGTTCTTGCATGTGTTATGTTTTGCAGTGATTGCCTTTACACCTTTAACAAGGTGACTCTTTCTGACACTAGAGATTTTTGTCTAATACGCTCAGTATTTTTGGTTATACTGAAGTCTACTGTCTCCATTTCTCTTCTCTTACTCCAGCATATTGAAGAGCTCTAGTGAGTCACGTATTCATGTTGCTGAAGCATATATGCACTATCTTTGAAATATAAGATTAAATCTCTTTTTCTAAGCAATAGAATCTGCGGTCCTTGGAAGACACTGGAGTTTTCTGAAATGCTTTAGATTTGTTTTGGAAAGATTTAGCTTTTGTCTTAAATGGTTGGGAAGGCAGTATGAAGGACAGAATCTGTTTTGAGTTACTGTTGTTTTGAACTGAACCCTTCCTTTGTGGATCCAAATAAAGAATTTTGATGGAAGAAGCAGCAAGGACTGAGGAAAAATAATGTGTTTATTTTAAATGTTAGCATTATTTTGATGATGGATAGATGAGACAATCTAGGTTTAGTCTTTGATCATTAATATTTAATGTTACATAGAATTCAGTAATTTGCATGGCCTGGTGGATATTACATTAATGAAGGTTTGTTTATGTCATACGACTTTTTATAGGTTACTCTACTGATTTAAGATATAATAAACTGTTCTGTACACCTATCTAAATGTTTTTAAAGATGTATAATTGAAGTTTATAAAATATGTCTTTTTGTAAAATTGAACATTAGAAAGGTAATAGTAGATCAAATACCAATTTAATTACCGTAGCAGTAAATGTGAGGCCATTAATTATTGATTTGATTAGTTTTCTAGATCTTAGAGAGTGTGACTTGTGGTTACTGTTTGTAACTTTGAATAGAGCTCTGATAGATCATTTATTGTGTGACATATTATTCCTGGCTGGAAGGTGCAATTCTAAGATTAGCAGTGTCTACAGTATCCATTTTGCAGAAAACCTAAAGTAGTTCTTAATCATCTTCAGGCCTTATCTAAAATGGATTGAATCAGCGGGAGTCTTTTCACAGCAAGATCTGGATCAGATCCTAAACTCTTAAATCATTACTAAGCTGCACATACGGAGTTAAAACCTTCAAGCAAATGTTTCCTGTAACATATTTGTGTGCCCTTTTTGTGCCAAAAGCTTCTGGAGAGAACCAAAGCAAGAAAACTCTACAATGAGAAGAACTGGATTTCGTATACTTGAATATTTGATAGGATGGTGCATCAAGCATTGCACTGCTACTACTCTTCCTCTGTTTCTCTGACTGTTGAAGGGTGGTGGTGTGGGGTTTTTTTCTTCTGATTTTTAGGCAACCCTTTCCCTTTGCTTACTGTCCATTTAATTAAGATCCACTTTGACTTGGCTTAAATCAGTACACTTAATTGATTTGTGCTGCAGCCACCATTGATACTACTAGTGCCTAGAAAGGTAGGTATGTAATTAGTGATACTGATACAAAGAGGAGGTAATTTGTGTGAACTTTTTGGTTTATTAATTTCATCTACCCTCCACATGATTTTGTAGACTCAGCATTTTGCTTAAAAGCAAGTTAGCTGATGATCATTTGTATCGGAAAATCCTGAATCATCTGAAATGGAATCAAAACAGAAATTTACCATGTAAAGTGGCATGCTCTTTTAATTATACATTTACAGTGCAGAAGCACAATCGTAAGACAGCAAAATTGATACCTTATGGAAGTTATTTAATGATTTATGAATGTAGATGTAAACTAATCTGAATCTGTTTTCTGACACAGTTACTCAGCTTGACAATTCCTTTGTGTACTGGTTCATTTAACATAACCAATTATCTTTTGATTACAAATAGCTACGTTAGTACTAACCTTGTAAATATATGTCTAGCACTAAAAGACTACTGAAATGTGGTATTCTAACTCTAAATCTTTAGGAAGGAAAAGTGTGTATTGATGGATTGTGATATTTATTGGGTCATAATGTATTTAAATTTTCTTTAATGCATATGTTAGTGATTGTTTACCGTGATAAAGTGCATAGAGGTCTCTGTAAGGAGTTCTGCATGGAAAGAATTACCTCATGTCAGTGGTCAGTCCTCAATTAAAAGTTCCATTAGCAGATGATTCCTGCTTCTGGTTTGTGTACTGATTGCATTTTATTGCCTCTAAATCAGGTTCCTAGACAGGGAATAAATAAACAGTTAAGAGTGTGTGGTAATGGTAACCTTATCTTTTTTCACAGTTGGGAACACCTACGTCTATTTCAATCAATTAAGTTTGGAATACTTACTGAAATTCCTTATTCTATTTGAACTGTCTTCAAAAATGACTGGTGTCACTGCTATTAAAATAGAGATTTATCTTAGAACCATATCCAGAGGTTAGTTATATAGTAGTAAATGTTTCAGTTTTTCATAAGACTAGAACTTGAGTAAGGAGGAGATGTCTTCCTTTTATCTTTAGTTCTTAATAAATTATGCTTAAATTTGTGACAAGAAAAATCTGTTAAGCCTTTACTGGAACTTCAGTAGTGAATGATAACCATCAGTTATCCAGTGCATCCACAGGTACCTCTCTGCCATCCCTCAAAACCCCCAAAATGACATGGATTGCAATTTATATCATATGTGTGATATAAGTTACAGAGAGAACTGTTCCTATTAAAACAGAAAGAAAGTACTGAGCTGATGAAATGGTGTTTTTCTGCAAGTACTAACATTTCTGAAGCACTCTATTTTGGTAATAAAAACTTTTGTAATAAAATTAAATGTCCTGGATTCTTAGAATAAAAATACTAGCATGACTTCCCATTTTTAAACTAAAAATTAACTCAAAGGTCATCATACTTGATATGCTTCAATGGAGTCTTTGGAAATGGATTCCCACATTTTTATGGTAATGTGTTCATGAGTCAGTCAAGAGTTTCTTTGGTGTTTGTCACACACTTGCAATCCATTTTCCGGTATTTACACAGATTGCAGCAAATCTGGCAGGCAGGCCCTTTGCATCTGAGTCTTCCTACCCCAGTTCTCTGGAACTTCTGTGAACTTGTACTTACTGATCTTCAAATGACCAGTGAGTCGGAAGTCAGAAGTAAAACCAGTCTACAAAAGGCTTTATTTTTTCTGAAAAAAATATTTTTACATCTGCGGATGTAGCACTGCTGCAAGTGGTGTTAATACAGCACTCTTGGAAGTCTAATTGCAGGCATCTAGTTGTGAAATTTTGGCCTCATACTCTTTTGAAAGACAGGAAAGGCATCTAGTATTTGAGCAGAAAATGCACTATGAATTTTTGCAGTCATATAGGGAAGATAATGTACCAGATTTTCCATTACTATGGTGATATGATGCATCTGGATGTCTCTGCTATTGTAGAGCTCAGAGAACTGAGAAACAGTGACTTAAAGCTACCAGATAGACATATTGCATTGTGACACACCACCTGATAGAATTAATTTTGTCATATTGGCGTTAGGAACAGTATAAATTTGTTTTTGCTCACTTTAAAGCACATTATTAAGTATATCTGCAGAAATTATTTTATCTTTAAAAATGCTTCAGAAATAGGAATACATGTTAACTTTAATGTAGCTTATATTTTTTAGTTTTATCTTTTTCATTAGGGTAGAAAAGTCTTTGCTGGCCCCAAAGGCTTTGTAAGTGTGATGAGATATTTCTAGGATATAAATAATAAGGTAGAAGGAAGTTCTAATGGTTTTGCTATTTTTCTATCATTTTTATTAATGGTTCTGTACAGCTTTGAAGATCTATTGCACTCTGTAAGTGCTAAGTATTATTTAATAGTAATTGTTTAAAATGACTGAAATAGAAAGGGTTATGGTCTTGGGGGCTAATTAGGGAAATACCTGAATTTAAGCTCAATCATTTACTGCCTTAGCCCATAAGCCGTGTGTCTTTCTAGGTGTATGACTTTAGCATTGTTTAGGTTTTAAAATACAGTTCTGGGTTGTGAAGGACTAATGGAAAGTAGGAACAATGACTGATTAATTATTTTTCTTAAGAAAGATTTTTAGTTGAAATAGTAGAGAAAATTAATTGTAGACCTGAAAGTATAAGTAAAGGCACTAAAGCTGCCTCACAGTCAGGGAGGTTTGGTTGGTTCATCTGTGAATTTGTTTACACAATTTGAACCTTATTCAGCATGTTGTAGTGCTCACATAACCTCTACTGTGTACAGCTAATTTGTCTGAAATAACTAGCTTGATTTTGTCCAGTTTTAAAACATGGCACAAAGTAGTTTCTTTCTGAAGAGTGTTGCCTAAATCTTGAAGTCATACCTTAACAATACCTTATGTGACCATATAGCGCTTAAATAATACTGTGATAGTTATCATATATAGTCCCAGGCAGATGTTATTCCCATTGTGTTGAAAACAAGGAAAAAGTCTGACTTGCCTGGAGAACTGCATCATTTTTCTTCCTTTCTTACTATGTACTGTATACAACTGTCCTTCTAGCTGAGATCTTTCTTCTATGATACATTAAAGCTACTAATTGCATGCCTATATTCTTAAAGTTGTTGCCTTAAAGAACGATTCCTTGTTTCCACACATCACAGGTACTTAATGAATGCATTCAGGATATTAGTAAGTATCTGAACGTATTTGTCACTTTAGATGACCAAGTTGTGATCTGTCACTGATTTGAGCACAGGCTTTTGTAGCTAGTCCATGTTGTAATCAATTATAGTTGAACTATACTGTAATAACAACTAGCTAATATTTAAAAGAGGAGCAATAGGCTTCGGGCTGTGTGCTTTGTGTGTGAAGTCAAAACCTATTAACCACAGTAGGCTTTCTGTTATTTTGCTTGTTTTTAATATTCTGGTGTGTTCTACAGGCATTTGCACACAGAGAGGGAGGGAGGTGTATGAAGTTACTTTTGCTGAATACTACTTCTTCCGTAGTGAAATAATTGCTCTCGGCCTTTTAACCAGAAAAAGCTTCTTTTAACCCATTTATGTTAAAAAAAAAAAAAAAAAAAAAAAAAAAAAGCTAGCAAGGCTTCTTGGATAATGGAAGAACACTGGGGTGAAGAATACCAAAAGTAATTTGTTATCAAAACCCAGATTTCTTTGTTTGCTCTGTTTTGTTTAGTTGTTTCAGAAGCTTTTAAGTTATTTTAATGGTTATCTACAGATGTCATCACTTTGCCTAAAAAACATCCCTTACCTACATGAGTTTGAAATAGAGCTGGGAAGTCCAGGTTGGCCCTTTTAGCAGACATAACCTTTTAGCTCCTGGGAATGCGTCACCCTGTGAGCATTACAGTGCTTGTGTGATTGTCCTTGATGTAGACATCCCTGTCTCTGCTTCAGACTAGCCTCTTGCCCCAAACTTGCATATGCAAATTGCGCTTCCATGGAAGTGGAATGCTAATATACTCCCAGCCTTTAGAGGAGGTAGAGGTATATAGGCTCTGTTAAGGTGTTTGATTCTCCTTCCCCAAATCTAAAGGTTAGAAACTAGGAAGTCAAATGTCATATTTGACCACTAATTGCTCCTTTCGTGACTTCCTATCAGGATTTTTTGCTTTATGTAAGCCACTTGCAGTTTATGGGACTGCATGATAGACAGAATGAAGTCAAGTAAGGGGCTTATTGGATAGGAAAGTGGGGAACGTGAGCTCTCAGAATTCGTTATAGAATGGCATCAGTCCCATCAGTGACAATTGTAAGAGTTAAAGGAAACTTGCCAAAGAGTGAGAGTACTTGAAGTTTGAGAAGAGATTAGTATTAAAATATATATTGGTTAAACTTGCTGGCTTTGATCTCTTGAAGAAATGTATGAACAGGAACTTCTGACTTACAGTCAAAACGGAATTCACCTCCTTCCGAGAGCAAGCCAGTTTCTTTGTCAGCATTGTTGCCTGTTGGCTGCTGGAGGCGAAAAAGAGGACTGCTTCTGTGGGGAGAGTGTGATTGTATTAAAGTAAATATTTAAGTATATTCTAGTGGTGCAGCTTCATACTGCAGCTGATTAATCTGACAGCTGGTTACCTCTGTTAGAGGTGGTCACCATTCCCTTGCCTGTCACTGAAGCTGGGCTCCTGCCTCCTTTATGTTGATGTCGCAGAAGGCCTGTTCAGAGAGTTCAGTAGGCAGAAAACTTAAGCTTAAAATGAGGTAATTTATAGCTCCCCAAGACAGTTCACTAAGAGAAAAGAGGAAAGGAGTTAATCTCCAGTTTGGGCCATTAGATTAGATGCAGTAAGAAAAGTACCTGTCAGAGTGGACTTCCATGCGCAACTGACTGCTCTGAGGTTGTGGTCCCATTGAAACAAATGGTCTTGCTCTTCCTGCCTGGTTTCAGCCATAGCAGTGAGCTGGATCTGATTCTGATTTGAAAGAAAGCTCAACTTCAAACAGCGTCCGTGCTGTGTCCATGTCATGGTTTAACCTCAGCTGGTAATTAAGTACCACGCAGCTGCTCACTCACTCCCCCCTCACCCCGAGGGATGGGGAGGAGAGTTGGAAAGGAATGTAAAACTTGAGGGTTGAGATAAGAACA
>JAVJGI010000050.1:60021946-60049695 GCA_035590275.1 Ibycter americanus
GCCCCTCCAGCCTTTTTGCTAGCAAGGCCTGAGGAACTGAAAAGTCTCACATCAAAGCCAGAACACAACACCATACCAGCTCCTAAGAAGATGATTAATTCCATCCCAGCTGAAACCAGGACAGTCCACCAACATCCCCCCACCTCCCACCTAAACCCCAACATCCTGAACAAAGCACAGCACAAATAATCTGCAACTTTTGAACTTTATTCAGCATGTCGTAATGCTCGTGTAACCTCTATACTATACAATTACTTTATCTGCAATCAAACCCAGTTGTTTCAGCAAGCTGATTTATTTCATAGCTGTGGTAGGAATGGGTGGAATCACATCTTCTGGCAGCAACAGGTAGTTTGATCAGTTTATGCTGACAGAGAAACAGGGAAGTTAGAGGGAAACTGAAGAATAAAGTTTCAGTTTCTTTGGTCAGGTTCAATTGTACACAGCATTTCTCAGCATCTTTGCACAGTGCTGGAGCTGTAATGGTGTAATTTACCTCTTTGAAACAAAAACAGTTTTATTTACCAGAGTTTTAGTGCATTTTTTATTAAACTTTATTAGGATAGCTTGACTTTCAGACTAATTAAAACGCTACTGTTTGTCTTGTTTCCAAAAAGACTTCTTTTTTAATACTGCAATTACTTAGCTAAGAGAAGAAGGGGTAATTAAAGTTATTCTCAAGTTGCACAATTTAGTTTATTTAAAAATGCTTTATATAGTTTTTAGATGAAATTATAAATGTTCACTTTGGAACTACCTGAAGATTAATAGTGATGCATTTGAAATGCATTATTTTTTTATTGATTCTTAATGTAGTAAATTACTGAAGTTATTTGGCAGCAAACAGAAGTAGCCAGTGATGTTGTTCACATTTATTTTCCTGATAGCGTCACAATTTGCATTAATTGCATTGCAGCTGCACTCACTTATATTAAAAAGCTTCTACTATAATTAATCCTTTTTATTTCAAATCATTTTGGCACAATTTCTAGCAATAAACACTCATAAAAGACAGACACTTGAAAAATAACATACAAGTTTCTTCAATATACCTATTGCTGTTTTTTCCTGACAAGGAATTATTGATAGGCTTCTAGGATTAAGTGTTGCAAGTGGCTAAGACTTAAGACCAGTTTGAAAAATGCTAAGTGGATTATTTTGCATAAAAAATAGACAGGTTTTGAATTTGTGTAATTAACCTGTGTTTAGAAAATACCTTGATTTATGTCTACATTTGTATTTCAGTTGCATACATTATGGAAATTTAATTTATAATCCATTTAGCTGATGTGATCATAGTTTTTAGTGCTATCATTTATTAGTCCTTGTATATTAAATGCTCTAAAGGCTTAAACCTGCCTTGTGTAAAAAATTACACCTCTACATTTACATTTTATGAGTCATAGATGGAATTCCATTTTAAATTCGGGTAGCTTTGATATATTTAAGGAATTACAATAGCTTTATTGTTACTAATGCAGGAACAGCAAACAGTGACCTTATACATTGCAAATTAATGATTTATCCCTCTAGTTTGCTTTTAAAGTCAACTATACAAATGAGGATTTCGACTTCTACACCTTGAATAAATCATACAGCTCTAAATATAATGCACCCTCTGGCTTTGAACTCGTTATTCTCAATTCTTTCTGCAAGGTCTAACTCACCTCATAGAAATGTTCTTTCAAAAGTTTAAGGAATTGTGTATATTTTTCTTAACGTTTTTGTTGGAATATCATTGAGTGATTACAGCTACATTTATTCTTCTTTTTTCCCTTTTTTTTTCCTTCTCATTGTACTTCCTTTTCTAAGCTTGCAGCAGATTCTGGAGGAATTAAGGAATGACAGAACACCGCTCTTGAAGAGTAAAAAGAGCAAACAATGATGTTATGTTGATGATGCCTTTTCTGATCAGCCTGGCAGGGATATTAATGATACTGTAAAGATTTGGTTGTCATTGTTAAAGATGCTGATGTGGCAAACAAACTAGACAATGGGAAAGGCTAGGCACAGCCAGCATGTTTCAGGAATGGCAGTGGTCTCTTATTTTTCCTTTATTCATGTAGGCTTTTTCTAAATAATATCATGCTTTCTTTTTTTAGCGCTGAAGTCTCCATCTCACCTTGTTTAGAGAGCTACCATACATACTTTTTTCTTCCCATCAACAAGAAGTTGTTACTTACTATATGAAAAATTTGCAAAGTTGCTTTGCTTTACATTGAAATGTGGTCATACAGTAGATCAACTGAGAGTGGTATTGCTGGAGTTTTGTGCATTTTTGAAAACTGTTGAGGAAACTCCGTTTGCAGTAAAAGTACATTTTTCATGAGTGCTGCATATTCGGGCCAGGCTCATGTTTGGATCAGCAATCTTTTGACAGGTGTAACAGTGTCAGGCATAGGAAGGATTGGACATACGGTACTGTCATAACTGGTAAGCTCCTGGTGGGGAAATTGGCATGGTTTGATGATGCCATTAAGCAGTAGAATTCACCAAAAAGATGCAGCCATGAATCTGTATAACGTGCAAGAGACATAGTTTATTTGGATTAGTTTTAACTGTACTGGTTTTACATAGTTATTTTTAAGGGGCAGACTATTTTACATGTAGCAATTTTTAAGAATGAGAGAATACAGCTTGTGACAATGCTAATGGAGGCAGAGATGCTTATTTTATTTGGAAGATACTTGATGCAGTTGCGTTGTCCTTCAGCAAACTTGCTTTTCTTGTCAGTCTATGTGATTAATACACTTTCTGTTTGTTATCATACTTTAGACAAGAAGATTAATGTAAGTCACTACATAACTAATTTGTAAAATTTAGGAGCTTGGTATTTCACAAAAATATTTAATTTTCAAACTTCAGATGAATGTTTTTAAATTCATGCAATATCTGGGCTATTGCTATACCAGAAGATCCTATTCAGGTACCAAATTAAGAAGGAATTACCAAAAAGGTGAGAAATAGATAATAGCCTTCAGAATTCCTGCATGTACAACAATAAAATATAATGTGTTTTTCATTGCTTTGTTTTTCAGGCTCTTTATGAAAATATGCTGGTGGAGTTGCCATTTGCTAGTTTTTTCCTCTCAAAATTACTGGGGACAAGTGCTGATGTGGACATTCATCATTTAGCTTCACTAGATCCAGAAATGTACAAAAATTTGCTTTTTCTCAAGAGCTATGAAGGGGACGTGGAAGAACTTGGACTAAACTTCACTGTGGTAAACAATGACCTTGGGGAAGCACAGGTAAGAATGGCTTTCACTTTTTTTTTTTCTTTTATGACTGATGAATTGTTACTACCATGACTAATTAATTTTTAAAGTGATAGGAAATAACTGTTGAAGGTGCTGTATGTTTTGAGGCATCATAAGGATTCTGACTCAGTATTGGGAATAGACAATAACTAATGTGTGCTTAAAAAAAAATAACTTTCGATGATGACTTAAAGGTCTGGTCTTTTAAGTAGTAATCTATAGTGATTCTTTTCTAACAGACATACATGAAAAGTTCTGTTGCCCAAAATAATTTCTTCAACAAAATATTTTATGGTGTTTCTTTGACTGCGCTTCAAGTAATTGCAAAAGTTAGAGGATATGTAAACTGTAGAAGTACTGTCTGGTTTTGGAATCAGTTAGAAATCAGAATGGTTTTAAATGATGATCACCCTTTATTGTGAGATAAGCGTTGTCTCCTTTAGCTGTCATTTTCAAAGTAGAGGTCCTGAAGTTAGACCTTAAATTTTTTTATACCCTCTGCCCCTTACTGTTTGGGTTTTTTTTTTGAGGGGTTGAGACACCAGGTGAATCAGAGGGGAGAAATGGGTGTTCAGTGCTTCTAAGAAGCAGTTAGTTAGGGGCCAGTTAGTTAGGTCCTTAAGTATGAGTTTTTAATGCAGTTGTACTATATAATTTGATTATGGCTTTTATTTGCTCTGGTGTGAGTACTAAAGATCACTTATGTTCATAGTAGAAAATAAATGTCACTAGAGCTGGAAAAGTGTGCCTTTATGTGCTAATACAGTTAACCTCTTTAGTTAAAGTCTTTTGTCGTATTTCCTTTTTAATTTTTGAGGATTTAAAGCTGTGTACTGCTTGTGGTCTACTTATACTTGCTTATGGTATGTAATTAATAATTGGATCAAAAAAAGTAGACCTGACCACATTATAACATGCCGCAGCATCTGAATTCAGCCTTGTTTCTTGCGGAAGAAGCAGAGACTATAAAAGGGGTCAGCAATTCTCTAGGGTCAGGTAAGCCTGGGACTATGCACATCTCACAGAAGCAGCAGCAGCACTGAGATGCAGCAGCTAGTCCTGGAGATTGTTAGGTGTTCTCTGCTGCTGCTTAAATCATAGCAAGTTTGATGTCCAAGACTTCTGCTTTAACATCATCAGGGTCAGACTTTATCTTGACTTTTCTGTCATCCATTTCCTGTCATTTTGGGAGATCCTAAAACCTGGATTGCATTACAATTTTAAAGTAGTATCTTCAGATTTGGGGTTCCTGAATGATACTGAAGGGAAGAGTCAACAATTGCCTGGTACAATACGTCTTTTTTTTCCCCTGGGTTACACTCCCTACATGAAAACTTCTGACCACTGTCTTTAGAAAAGCACTCAAAAACTGGAAATAAAGGCATGTGATACAGATGTATGAGAAAGCACATTCTAGAGCACCTACTCTATCGTACAATATTGTACAGTAGAGTGCCTGCTGCGTTGCAGGATGTGCTGTAAGTGACTGATACTGAATTGAGTTCTGTGTATTTGGTTACTAGGTTGCAAAGCACACAAGATGGCACCTTGCAATATAACCTAGAATTTTTGTGGGGGACAAGAAAAGTATTTTATTTGTATTCTAAAGCCATTAATTTAAATGCACTTAAAGTAATAGTTTTGTTGATCACAGCTAATATAAATCTGGTTTAGTCTCTAATTAAAAATAAAAAGTAGCTAATACTTTTGGGAGAGGTTTTGGTGTCCATACTTCATACATCTATTCTCTATGTCCTCAAAAATTAGCCACACAAATTAGAACCTACCTTAACAAGTAAGGTAGAAGGATATAGACAAGAGGAAATAGCTCAGAAATAACATGAAAGGAGATCCAAATTAGAGATGATGTCAGTTCTACCTACTGCAACAAAAACTTGTAAAAAGGGCATTCTTGCCAAGAAGCCTAATTTGTTAAAATTCTCTTGAGGGCTATGGCTTGTATTATCAAGACTTCTGATTTTTAATTGTTTGGAATTACTCTAAAAGGAAGATTAAATATAATAGTGAGTTTCTGAGTAATTAAATGCAATGTAAGTTAAACTAAATATTCTGATGGTGTTTTGCTATGTTTATACTTGGAGAGAGAACACTATACCCGTGAAGTATTATTAATCATCTTTTAACGAGACTGCATGTTTAGTGTAGTTCAACTAATTGTTTCTTGTCAGTCTTCTGTGTTTTAATGCAACAGGTTACTTTTTATTCTTCATTTCATTGCCTTAATAAACCTCATATGGATAAATACATTTTGTCTAGTATTTGACTGGTGTAACCATTGCATACTAATTAATTGTGTCAAGGTAAGGCTAATTCACTTTGGGAAAAGAGCTTAATTTGCACTACTTATGTTGAATGCACATTATCTCTAGTTTTCAGCTAAACAGCCACTTTAGTATCTAATAAATTAGTGCCCAATAAATGCATCATAAATCTATCATTGTAAATAGCTATCCTCATGACAGTGTCCATCCAGCAACTGTGGCACAAAAGCATTATCTGCAATGAAAGACACATTCAAAAGAGGTTCTATTGCCTCGTGTCAGTAGTAGAAGGTAAAATTCTATTATCAGCATATTGATTCCAATCCTGTAATGTGCTTTTAGATCCCATTAAACTATTGTCAAAGTGCATTCACCAGAAGTTGAAAAAGGTACTTAATAATTTGCACATTAGACGTGCTAATTAGGGGAGCTATGCCATCAACCTTATTTTCCAACCCCAAATAGCTTTAGTTTTTGATAAAGAACTATCTAATGCAGTGATACCAGTTGAGATTTCAGCTGTTGGATCTACTGCATAAAATTGTGGCCAGTAAAAGTCTCAAAAGAATGTCAGCCTACAGTTACAGGTGCCTTCAGGTAGCTGTGTATATTGACTTTATTTTTCCTTTTATCTTGTAGATTAGATGGTGATAAAATGGTTATAAAATGCTTATAATGAGTGTAAGGTTAACAATTTCAAGAAAATACCTACTCTTTTCAGACCTTCCCCCACCCCTGCAGTGAGGAAAGTGAGTTTTGTGGCTGCCCAGGGGAAGAGAGGAAGATTCAGATATGTATTCCTCGCCCTTCAAAAATGTTAGGTTCTGTACTGCAGTGACTCTTCTAAAACATTGATTTTTGAGATTACATGGATTCGAACAGTTGAATATGATCAGAAGACTCTGTAATTAAACTGTAGAAGCACAAATCCACAGTAAAGCACTATAATATATATGGTAGCAGTTTCTATGAAATCCATATAGTATAGAAGTCAGTGTCAGGACACCTTCTTCGGCTTTTTAAACAGATGTGATTGCCATTGCTGTTACTGAAAATATGTTGACTCACTAAAGGAGAGTTCTTTGACTTTAAATTTTCAAGCCTTAAAAATAATTCTGAAAGTGGCTGTCTTGGCACCTTCTTTACCATGATACAGTGGCTTAGAGGAATGATTCTGGAGGTTTTTCAGAAGCAAAATATTTAAGTTGAGGCTGATCCTTCTCAGGCAGATTTATAACACTTATGGCAAATGCATTCTTAGGCATTCAAATGCAATCTCCTACCTGGAACTCCTGCCTGAACATCTGGAAGGCAGATGACAGGGAAAGAAAGAAAACCTTTATTGACTTGTTTTCAGAATGGGGAAGAGCTTTAGGGGTGATGTGAACAAAAGCGATCAGAGTCCAAGAGGAAAGGTGAAATATTTTCTTCTGTCCTAAAAACAAGTTTGTAAGAGTTCTTGACTGTTTATAATGCTTTTTGAAATTGTACTGGAGATTCTATATGTAGGGATACATCTTTTCCTGCACAAGAAAAGAATACCTAGATGACATGTCCCTTATTCTTTCCTGAAATACCTCCTACTGAACTGTCTAAATGTTCCCTTTTTCTCTGTTAGCTTGGAACGCAGCTGCCACTGCCACAGATCTGTGTGAGCAGCAGCTGGCATTAACTTTGTCTACCAGCAGAGACTTGCCATTTTCTGCCCGTAATCACATTAGAAATCAACTTTGTGTGACAGGTTATTATCAATAAGATAGGAGATAAAGTCTCTGAATTCTGCTTGACAAATAGTTATTCACTGTTTTCCTGATTTTTGGTGTGTATTTATTTCATTATTGTGATAACGTTCTAAATAGTAGCTATAATAATGATCGTCTGAACTGTGCACTTGAACTGCAGCTATACATAAAATAGACTTACTACTTATTTAAGAAAACCACCACAGTTTGTTAAAAAAGAATGTAAATGTCAGTGGATCCTTTTTTTTTTTTTTTTTTTTAAATTATGTACCTGGAGAAACACATAATGGAATTTTGTAGCCAAGAAAACCCTAAGTGCATGCAATTGTAGTTCTGACTGTATCTAACCTTCAGTCAGAGGCCTAATGCAATACTTCTGTCTACAGTACTAAAAAATACAAAGCACCTTTTCTTGCAGTTTTATAAAAACACGGGACTTCTTTACCCCACTTTGATATTTCTCCTTCATTTTGAAGACATACTTTGTGAGTATGGAATCAGATTCAGTTATCTGTGGTATCGTCTGAATGAGCTGAATAGTTATCTAAATAATATGCATGAATTGATTGCTTTCAAAATACGTGATTTTGATAATAAATGAAGTTAAGATTTTTTTTTTTAAACTTAGATCTACAAAATAGAAAATAAGGTGATGACACTAGTCTACGTGTTTTGGGTAGTTTTCTAGTCTTGCCCATCCTGTGTAACCTGTGTTATCATCTTGCACCATCTAGTGGTAAAAATTGGATGGATAAAAATAAAAAAGCAGGCTGATAAATCTTTTAAGATGTAATAAATTGTATTGTGGCCTTTTTAAAAAGGAACTCGTCAACAATCACAGTGTGTCAAATCATTCCTGACATTTAGAATTAGGTGGGAATTCTACAACAGTTCCTTTAAAATGCCATGAAAACACTGAATGCGTAGAAAGTGCAATGACGTTTACTATAGTTTTACTGCTACCAAGTGATACTACTTTCCGTCTTCTGGTTTACATCTGTCTTAGCTTTTATGGCATAATATATTTATGATTCCTGCTACATTAGCCTTTTTGTGTCAGACTGTGATGATACTTTGACAAAACAGTGGTAGGAAAAATAGGATTTCTTAAAAAGTATTTTTTTCCTGTTTTCTAAAAATAGTGGTCAGAAAGAGTACAATGCTTTTTTTCCTTTGATTTGTGGAAGAACATTATAGGGAGAGAGAACAGCTTTTATTACACAATTAATTCAGCTTTCCCAACATCCTTAGACCACTATGGAGACAATACTGCTATAATGCAAACATAAGCATAAATTAAACCGTGCCCTGATTTCTATTTGCTGACATGCAAGGAAGATCAGATGTTTTACTTCACCTAGTGCTGGGATGAATCTTAAAACACAGCAGTTGCCTAAACACCCTGCCAGTAGTTCTCTTTGCTATTTTAGGAAGTCAGTTCAAACATCTTTTTGTGTAAATACTGAGCTCACAGAAATTATTGTACACAAATGGAATAATAACTATCACTTAGGTTATTGTTGGTGTCTGTATTCTTAAGAGAAGCTTGATGAGTTAGATGATACAAATATGCTTTAAGACGGCCAAATTCAATGTGTCCATACCTCAAAGAGAAGAATTGTATTTGGTGAAGTAGTGACAGAAGAACAAGCAATTATGCAGTTCTGCAAAACAGAGAAAATTTGTAGGTGTACAGATAGCGAAGTGTTATTAGTGTTGAGGTCTCAACAATGATCTATGTGGAATAGCATTGGTAGCTCTGACTCTGTAACACTGAAGAGGACAGGAATTTAAATAATAAGTAAGAGAAAGCTTTCTGATCTTGTTAGGCTTTGTAAAGGGGTATTTTCTAGGAGGAGATTGAGGGAACCTGAATTATTTTGGTTCAGTGAAAAAAATCTCTGGGAAGATTAATGAAGTTGCTGCCTATAAGTAATACCTCATGGATATAAACTATAGGACAATATTGAAATAAGAACAATAGGTGTGAAGAAACTTTACCCATTTGACTTGAAGTGGAAATTAGAAAGTTTCTAATCATTAGATGAATCTCATTATTGACTAACTTTCCAGTGACAGTAGCAAAATTACTACGGTGGGATCAAACACAGTACATTTCTAGACTGCATTGTCGGCTGCAGTAGGAGAGGAGAAAGCTTAGCAGTGACCCCTTCTCATCAGATGTTTCCACCGTGGTATGGAACATGTCCCGTACTTCCATTAATACTCCTTTTGGACTTTGACCAGTAGAAATATCCTCACCCTCTGGCCAATCCGTGGCATCAGGTACTGGCTGGTATACCCTGGAGTGGCCAGCTGCATCGGTGCCAGGCTCCACAAGGGCTGGGCTCCAGGGAAAGTGTTGTGGTTTAACTCCAGCCAGCAACATCCCCTGGGGATGGGGATGAGAATCAGGAAAAAATCAGGGAAAAGGTGAAACTTGAGGGTTGAGATAAGAATTTAATAATGGAAATTAAATAGAAATAAGAATGATAACAATTGTAATGAAAAGGAGGGAGAAGGAGAGAGGAATAAAATCCAAAGGGAAGGAAAGGGAAAAAACCCCAAGTGATGCACAGTACAGTTGCTCACCACCCACTGACTGATGCCCAGCCGGTGCCTGAGCAGTGATCAGCAGGCCCTGGTCAACTCCCCCCAGTTTGTATTCTGAGCATGGCGTTCTATAGCATGGAATATCCCTTTGGCTAGAATTGGGTCAGCTGTCCTGGCTGTGCCCCCTCCCAGTTTCTTGTGCCCCTCCAGCCTTCTCGCTGGCAGGGCCTGAGAAACTGGAAAGTCCTTGACTTCGTTGTTGGTAGGTAATTTTTACACTAAAACATCAGTGTGTTATAAACATATTCTCACACCAAATCCAAAACACAGCACTGCACCAGCTACTAAGAGGAAAATTAACTCTATTCCAGCTGAAATCGGGACGGAAAGCTATTCTGCCTCTTGTGTCCGTGGTTCTTGTGGAAGGGGACTCAGAAGGGAGCAGGCTAATATGTGCAGGGTATGAAACAGAGTCAGTTAAACTGACATCTTTTTTTTTATTTAATTCTTCAGGGAGTAAGGTTTAAGCATAGTCGGTACTGCCTGCACACAGACATGGTAGAGTATTAATGACGTTTTTTACTGTGGGTGTAACAAAAGCAAGAAGCTTGCAGTTGAAGGATTGAAGTGGGAAGTAAGACATATTTTTAATACCTATTGTAATTCAGGTTGTTCTAGCTTATCAAGGAAAGTGGTAAATACTCCATCACATGGAGTCTTTATACCAGGATTGCCTGTCTCTCTAAAAAATGTGCTGGAAGTCATCTGTGGATTTATTGAGTTAAATACAGGAATCTTCAGATAGAATCCTCTGGCCTGTTATCTGGAAGGTCAGATTCACAGATCAAAATGTTCACTTTTGGCCTTAAAAAACTATTAATCAAGTAAAAAATCTGAATTCTCAAAAGCACTGAGAATTTTTAATCTTATTGTTTTGCATTTTGCTTAGTACTGGAATAGCTTACATTATTAGGAAGCATATTACAAAAGAAGCTATTCACATGTTTAATTCTCTGTGCTCTAAAGATGTGATCATGCACAGACTGAAATGCACAGTTGTTTAGTAAAAAATTTATAATTGCTGATTCGAGTGCAGAAAACCAAACATTTTTTTGAAGGGTTCAGAAGGTGACAGTATCTCGGCTTTTCAGGTTTTTTAATCCTCCTCTTAGTTCTCTAATAATTCCTTCCAATTGGGCTGCTACTCCGCAAAATTAACCTCATGTAAAGAACAGAATATGTAAAGGTCTTCAGTGTGTTAGTAACGACCTTTGATCCTGGTTTATATCTTAATGCAATTACAGTATCTTTGGTTCGGGTTTTTTTTCATTAAAAATTCTTCCATGCTGAGGTACCTTGGTACTTGAACGACAAAAGTTAATCTTCTCAGTAGAAAAACAAGGTTTAGGCTTGACTTGTTTGTTTTTTACTTTTGCTGAAAGTACTGAGCATGTATAACTTGGATTTTGAATGGTAAGAGTTGTGAATGCTTATCATTCTGTAAATTATGCTTGTATTAGAATCTTAATTTGCACTCAGCAGACATTGCTTTTACCATAACGTGATCATGCAGAATTCGTGATCACTGGACAGTTAGAGAAGAGCATAGCCAGTCTAGCACAGCTTTTCTAATCCAACTGCAAAGAGAGTGCTCTGTGTGAGCTCTGTGCTCATACAGGCTATTGTCTCTTCCAGGGCACTTAGTAGCGTAAGGGAAGCTAGGGGCAAGCTTGCCAAGGGGAAGTTTCTCACCTCAGTTTCTGCCTGACTTGCTGTGGTGAATTTAGAATTACACACTGACTGCTATAAAAGAGATCTGTCTTTGCTGAATCTGCTTTCTGGTAATAAACCACAGGGCCGTGCAGTCAGCTGCATTAGCAGCTGGATGCCTAGATCTAAAAACTGGATGCCATAGAATGTGCTCTTATGAGTAAACAGAAAAATCCCTACCTTTACAACCTGTTGTAATCTTTTATCTTATTCTGAGGTGAATATTCTTGTGTATATTCTAGTAAATTTCAAATATATACATCACTTATTAGACTGTTTTGGAGTTCAATTTTATGGTTACAGCACTCAGAATTAAAAGTTTACGAAGATGATGAAAATTGTTATGTTTATAGGTGGTTGAGCTGAAGCCAGGTGGAAAAGATATTCCTGTTACCAGTGCTAACCGAATTGCGTACATCCATCTGGTGGCAGACTACAGGTTAAACAAACAAATTCGACAGCATTGCCTTGCTTTCCGTCAGGGACTGGCCAACGTTGTGAATCTTGAATGGCTTCGAATGTTTGATCAACAGGAAATACAGGTACTTCTGCTTAAAACTGCAGAAAACAATTGCTTTAAAGTGAAATAAATGCTAATTTTTGCCTGTAATGTAACTGTCTAATTTCCTTTGCTGTTAGGTTCTGACTTCTGGTGCCCAGGTTCCTATTAGTTTAGATGACCTTAAATCTTTCACAAACTATTCAGGTAAGCATATTTTACTTAAATAAAAGAAAGTATTATGACTGACTCAGGAATAAACAAACTTGCTTTTTATCCTAGCTTTTAAAAAATTTTGTAGGGTCATTCTTATTAACTTTGGTTGTTAACTTTGGCCAAACTCCAGACGGGCCTGAATTTCAGAAGATTGGGTAAAATTACAACCTAATTTTATGAATGCTGGAAAATACAGGTATGCAGTTTATTTTATTCAGACACTTAAACAGAAGTTTAGAGCTGGATAATTAGAGGACATGTAATTCCTTTCCCAAATGGTTGTTAGTGATGGTGTCTGCCATGAAAATAAGTCTGCAAATGCCTTTGGGATAGTGGTTTATTTGCTCTGCGTTTATTATGAATTTAATCAAAAAGTAGCTACTATATCATCAGTTCACATCCAGGCTTACCTCAAGGTAATTAAACAACAACATGAGTCTTGCAGATTTTGGAAACTCTTGGAGTAAAAGTCAGCAATCCAGAGTTACTAGGTAAATGCTAAACTAAATAAAATTAATTTAAAATAATCAAATAGGATTCAGTGAGAAAACTGCAGTTAAGAAGCTGAGGGAAATAGTAGCCACAGGAAAGCAATGAATGAGAAATCCAAAATGCAGTGATCAAAGAGATCTGTAGATACTGGAAGTTAGCAATGTAAGGCTGCTGGTTATAATATTTTTTCCAAGCTTTTCGAGATTGATGCTAGGTTTTCTGAAGAACTTATTTTCTACATGAAACTATTCTACCTGTAAATCATTTAAATCTCATTACAGGTGGCTACACAGCAGACCATCCTGTAATCAAAATATTCTGGAGAGTTGTAGAAAGCTTCACTGATGAAGAGAAACGCAAACTACTCAAGTTTGTCACAAGCTGCTCTCGACCACCTCTTCTAGGGTTTAAGGTATATGTCTTCCCAGCTTCCTGGCAAGTTTTGGAAAATGCTACAGATGATGAGACAAGCTTTTTTTGTCTGTAGGAATTTACAGTTTGAGAAGAATATTCCTCTGTGACTACAGAAACAGCTTCAATGCGTTTGCATGTATCATCAGTGTAGTTTTAAAATACTTAATGAAATGTTGTTCTCTTGTCTTCTATTTCAACTGCAAAATTTGATAAGCCTACAAATACATTGGTTAGAGCACTGAACTCTTTGTCATGGAAGATCCTTGATGCCGTTTCATGTTACTGTGCAGAAGCAGTATTGCTACCAGTTTCGAGGAACAGATTGTTAATGATGTCTTTTAAACCAGGCAAAAGAGGATTTAGGGTATAAAAGCAGCCATTAAAATTAAACCTTTTAAATTAACCATTTGAAGCAGGAGATGTTTTTCCTTCTAATTATTGTTTATCTGCTTATAGGGTCACAGTTCATTACCCTTTGTATCTAAATATTTTGCTGCTGTC
The DNA here is from genome assembly GCA_035590275.1 of Ibycter americanus. Lineage (NCBI taxonomy): Eukaryota > Metazoa > Chordata > Aves > Falconiformes > Falconidae > Ibycter > Ibycter americanus. Next base: position 60,035,676 of record JAVJGI010000050.1, read on the forward strand.
TTTAACAATCTAGTGAAGCTTAAGTATGAAGAAAACTTTTGTCTACTGCTTATAAAACTAAAGAAAGGCTGATGCAAGTTGAAGGCATTTTGAAACTGAATTCTGGAGATACTCTAGATAGTTTCAGCTGTGCTGCAAAATTTTGGTTAAGAACTGGCCATGGACTTTATTTCTACTAAAATGTAGGAACATTCAGTGCTTTTCTGTAAGAAAATAAAAGAATAAATTGCTTCAGGGCAACTTTTAGTTGCCTCACTTTTAGTACAATAGTCAACAGTGTGTTTGCTGTTGTACTGTTTAGTAAAGTATCAGTCACAAGGGGTGATGAAAGAATACTCCCAGTTGCTTAAACAGCTGCTTTTTTTTTCCTAGGCTACAATGTGATTTTTGAAGTGGAAGAGTTGTTTCTAGTGCTAAATCTGGCAGGGAAGCATGGCCCTTTTCTCTTGACTTCGATCTATCCCCTTATGCTGCAACTTCGTGATCTCTTCCCTTTTCAGTTTTCCTATTTCTTTGTAAGCTGATGGGGGTATGCAGCACTGCCGTTGCAGTGTGTGATCATTCAAACCTCCCTTTGGTACAGTTGTGCTGTAACTCTCTGTGCAGTCTCACCCTCTGCCTGCTTCAGCTGCTGTAGCAAGTGCTGTGTGGTGGTGGTAGCATGTGGATAGGCAACATATCCTCCATCTTCAATACCTGTAACGTATAGATCAGCCACACTTCTTTTATAGGCACCTAGAAGAGGAATTGGCACTTGCTATTCATAATTTGTCTGACTGTTCCATGTGTCTACTTCAGGGTGAAATGAATCATGCCTTAGACTCCACAAAACATACTAACTAGATCCCCTTGAACAGTGAAGAGTGTCTGGGTTGACTAGATTTGGATATGCAGACAACAGAGATGGCTGTTTGATCACATGAATCCTATTTAGGGTATTCATTGATTGATTTATGTGATTGATTATTTACAAGCCTGCAAGCATTTCTCTCTAACTCTCCAAGTCTGTGTGAATACCACTGTACGCAACTCTTGCAACAGAGTTTTATAGGACAGTGTGGAATGGGACCCAGATAGAACAGTGCACGAGACATGTAATGAAGGGAGAATTGGGAAACGGTTGTGTGGAAACAAAGTAAACGAAGTCACCATTTGTTGTCATATTTTTTAATTACAAGGAGAGAGGAGGAAATGCAGATGTAGCTAGCCAGCTTTGAGGTAACCAGCGTGACATTTGAAGAGATGGAGGAAATGAATCAAAAGTCTAAAAATACTAAGGCTGACAGTGACATATTAGAAAGAAGCCACATGTGGAAAGCTGAAGTGTTTGTGTGTGTACTTGAGAGGTAGGCCACAAACTGACTTTAACATACTTGGCTAGGAAAAACGGAAGTAAAATAGTCATCAAATTTTCAGCACGATGGCAGCAAGTTAAAAGATTAATTCACTGTACAATGGACTTGTGAGCTCAGCCACATGCAAGAGTCTTGGCAACAGAAAGCAGAGTGGAAAGGCATGGCTGCTGCTTTGCTGGGCAGCACCTAGCAGGAGTTAGGTCAGTACTTGCATGGTGCTTGCAGTAGTATCTTGTTAACATGTATTTACCCACAAACCAGGGGTTTGCCAGAAAAGAAAGTGGGTAACTGGTGTTGTCATCAGCAGTAGTGTCTTGGTAGCCTACAACAGTGTGTTGTTTAGAGCTCTGAAGGAGAAGAGTGCAAAGTGGCAGGAGTGCTGAATATTGTGGGCCAAATAACTGTCTGAATATATCTATGTTGATGGTAGACGTTAACACAAGCCATCTTAAAAATTTGTTTACAGTTTTAATATGTGTACTGTATTTTTCTGAGGAACACAGTTGCTGGTTCTCACTCTGAAACCTTCTGTATGCTTTATATTGTGGAACCTTCACGTTTTTTTACAGTTAATGCATGTTAATTTAAGATAAGGAAATGTCTTGACATTCATAGCTTACAGATGACACAGTCTAACTTTGCATCATTTAAAAATGTTGAACTTTCACTGCGAAATTCAGACTCAGAATAACATTTACTAAAGCTAATCAAAGTTTAATAAGTTTAATAAATGTGATTGTTATGGACAAAAAAAAAAAAAAACACCCAACATTAAAGCATGGTTAAAAATTGTTAAGTTCCAATCAGGTCACATAATAAATTGATGATACTTTTCACTTCCAAACTATTGCAGTTTCCTGCTGTACAGTATTTAATTATGCAACAAATGGTGCCCTTGGCATGACATTTCAATTTAGAACTTCATTTTTCCATTTTTAAAGCTAAAGTAGGGGAATTCAATTAGCATTTTGAAAGGAACACTAAAAATGCAGCATTTTAGCCATGAAATACTTTTAAGGCCTCCATCTGAACAATAATTTAGCTTAGAATCTCATTGACCTTTTGCCTTTGGAGCTGGGATTTTTTTCCAGCTTTCAAAATCAGAACTGTTTTACCTCAGGCAAGCATTTGATAAAATGAATACTTTCTTGCCAGCAAAAGCACTGCTCTAGAGGTAACAAATAAATATATTTTCCACTATACTCTTTTTCTTAAAAGAAAAAAAAATCAGATATTATTGAAACAAATATTACATACAAAATGTCTTAGAAGTCTGTTTGTCAGATCAATAGTTATCACATCACTGTGCACATCAATATCATCCCAATAACAGCCGAGTGACTTTAATAACAACTCTGAAGAAACACTGAGTATAATTGCTTTAAATAAAGTTAGACCTTTATTTGGAGATTATAAAGTACCTCTCAGTTCAGAGTTCTAGACGTAGTAGTGTAAATACTTGCTTAATCTGACACATGAACAGATCCACTGAAGTCACTAGTACTGTTCATCCTGAAATTCATGAATTGCAGGCTTGCTGAAAGATTAGTTTAAACGGAAGTCTCCTTAGGGCAAGAAATGCCTTTAGCATTGTATCAGATAATTGATTTTAACAAAGAAAATATCATTGTATATTGTGGTGAGTAGAAGGAAAATGTTGGCTTGATACTTATCCACTGGAAGAATTTAATTTATATATCTGGGGCATGCTAACTAAAGTTCTAAAAGGAAAACACTGAAAGGGTATGTTTGATCATAGTTTGTTTATTCGGGATTTTTTTTAACGTCACAAATTGATGTAGTACTACAACTTTATCAAATTTATTCTTAGAATTGGTCACTCATCCTTTTTCTCCCCAGAGCATCACTTGAACATGACAAATAAATGCTCATGTAGCATTTGTGCATAAAATTGGAATACTTTTAAACTAACAGAAGAATGTTGTAACTGGCATAGCACATCATTTCATTAGCTAGAGCAAAATTGCCTTTGTTGGGATTTTTTGTGTATACAGAAACAATGTCTTCCCTGCCTGGAAAGAAAAAAACAAAGTATAATTCTCAGAAGAAGCTATGTCATTATACAGTGACAAATATTACATGTCATTCAAACACGACAGACATCCTTTTCCATTTACCTCCATTACTGCTGGTGGTCTGTTGTTCCCTGTGTTCAGCACGTTTCACTATCAGAAAACATCACTGTAGCAGGGACCCGTCATTTTCCTCTTCCCACAGAATAAACAGCATCCATGGACATTTGAGAGATTGTAAGAAGAGTCTGAGGTTGTGAAACCCAGTTGTTTCTCCCAAATGCAACAAAAAATTTCTTGCATGCTGCTGTATCACTTTTTCCATTTTGGGGTTCAGTGTTCTTGTAGGATCATGAATATGCAGAATAGAATGTACAAAAAGTAACAAATTGTTACTTTTTTCCTTAGAACTAAACTGCTTTCTGTTTTGCCATTTAATGGATCTCAGTGGGGACAAGGTAGAGGAAGGCACTATACAATTCAAGAGTTCTTTTGGGGCCACCAGGAATGAAAGAAGATGCCACTTGATTATGTCATTATGACAGGCTTTAATCTCATGATTTATTTCCTAGAAGTCTTTGCTAGCTGTTACGGGGTAGGTTTTGGCTTGTATATATTTTTTGATACGTTTCTTCTGTTGCATTTTTCAGGAGTTATATCCTGCCTTTTGCATTCACAATGGAGGATCTGATTTAGACAGGCTACCTACTGCCAGTACCTGCATGAACTTGCTGAAGCTTCCTGAGTTTTATGACGAAAATCTTATGCGAAGCAAGCTTCTTTATGCCATTGAATGTGCTGCTGGATTTGAATTAAGCTGAGTCGAACTGATGCTTATTTGGATGATCTGCAGAGGAACTAACCAGTGCCTACTCTATAAGCAGCACCCATACCCAAGCAGTTTTAAGGGAATTCTGTCTAGATTTCTGCAGCTCTTGTGTCTTACCGAATGCCCTCAAATAGGTTTCATTTTTAAACATGATTTCTTAGTTAGCGTTCATTAGTTAATATTACATTGACACTGCTTTATGATTGAAAACAATGAATGCTGTGTGCAGTGTGGCTGTTTTCTGTGTTTATGCGAAGAAAGAGCACATTTATAGAACAGTGACATCTCAGTGAAATTAACCAAAGATGAAGCTTTGGCTTTGTGCTGTTCAAACATAAATAATTTCACAAACTGGCAATAAAGTTGTGTACCATGCAGCGCATTGGGATGAGACAGGGCTAACATCCTGTAATTAATCTCTTAGATGGAAGTGAAGCAGATGTTTGCAGATATCCCAGAAACTGAGAGGATGAAAATGCTCATTACCGATAACCTAACATCTTTATCTTTACTTACGTTGTAGAATTGTTTACAAATCATAGTTTTTGCAGAACTGATTTTGTTTTATACTACCTTCCCTCAAGATGGTAGGCACTGAGATAAATAGTTTATAATATTCCATTTGTGCTTTCTGAAATACCTTGGAGAAATTGGATTCGCGTTATTTTAAGTTCAACCTTTGGCTGTGTCATTATCACTTGAACACTGTCGTAAATGGATGTGACTATCCATGTTTGTTCTGTTTCTGTCTTTTGTGCCTGTACAGATTTTTTTTTTTAAAAATGTATCAGACGCCTATTGCATACACAGTACATACAAAAGTCATCACTTTGGAAAAATATACGTGTAACAACTATTAAAATTATTTGAACCAAAGTTATCAGGCTTTATCTTTTTATATTTGAAGCCTGTGGTGTTCACATTCCTTTTCCCTACGGTTTCTTTCCATCTTAAATATCCTATCTGTGCTGTAGACACTAGTCAAATTCCTTTTTTTTTGTGATTAAACAGCTTTTATATCCATCTGCCTGCAGTATTTCTGCTAAGAAAAGTAGGTGGGAATATGCTGCTTAATATAATTTGATATCTGGGAAAAAATTTGCTTTCATTTGGAAGGGACTGATCTTCTAGTAGTAGGCACGTTGTTGGGTATTCATATGCAAACTGCAGTCAACTTAAAAAAGGAATTATACTTTAAACTGTAAGTGCATCCCTCTGAACCTTAGTTTTATATTCTAAATCATCAAAATTTACAATCAAATTTGTATTCATCTCTTATGCAAAAAAATATTTTGCTGTTACTGGAAACTGTTGGATTTCGTATTTAATAAGCAGTAACCAGCAATATCCTTTTAAATGTGGGGAAACTGAGTGATTTTAAGATGTTTACTAGTAATCATATAAAAATGTATAATTTCTTAATTTGGGTAATAAATGAAGTGTTAAAATACTATTTGTAGTCTTGATGTACAGAAATAAAACAATTGGTTTTCTTTTTGGTTTTGATTTAGGCTTTTTATTTATGTTAAATGTTACATCCTCAACCTATTCTTTATCCCAAAATTCTTTTCTTGTATATTTTTCTACCTAAATTATAGAACCTGTAAAGAATTTGAAAAAGAGATCAGTAATAGTGGAACTGCCTCCTCCTAATCACAAAACCTGAATGCTTCTTTTTAGATAGCATTATTTATTTTAGATCCTAACACTTTAAATATTTTGAAATTATTTTTCAATTCTGTTACTTTGCTAGATTGGGTAGTGTTATATCTGTGTTTTGTAAAATTGAATTTTCTATGAAATATTCATACTTTGAAGATTCTGTTGGAGTGACGTCAAGTAATCATGACTGGTCATGTATGCTTTCTGCTTTTGTAAAAGGAGACAGTGCACGCTATTCCTGTCTGTTACCATGAATGCAAGTTCAACAGAGAGGGTAGGCAGGGGCAAGTGTGAGTTGCAGATAGGTATAGTCATGTAATTGCAGGAATCACACAGTTGCAGAAAACTTCAGCAGAGAATTTGAGTTTGCTGAAAATACTCCTTTATTTCTTCAGTATGTAGTACTTGGTGATCTTGTTTTGTGTATTCTGTACATTAAGTATGAAATTCTGACATACTCAAGTCAGTGGGATTGTAGCCTAGATTTCATTCTTCAGGTGGTCGGGTGAAAATCTGTGCTGCAACAGCTTATACCACCTTCAGTATCCAGACTGCAATAAGAAGAGTGCAGGGTTTTCCTTTGGCAATGAGTGCTTTCCATTCTGACTGTCAGCTGTTTTCATATAGTCAGGATGAAGCACGAGTCCCTGCTTTTCAGTGATCCATTGCTGGATATTTTAAGGAACAGGAGATGAAGGTATAAGAAATAATATAGGTATAGTTAGTCATGTCCTGAGGAGCTAGGTTGTCTACATGATCTCTTGTAGCTCTTACATAGCAAGAGTTGTTTATATATGAAAATGGATTTTCTGTTTTTTAAGAAGAGTGAACTCTCTCTCCATTGTGATGCTCCCAGATTTTAGGTAGGCAGGGGCAGGAAGCACTTTGCATGCAAGTAACCTGAAATACTAGTGTAGATTTTGATCATCAGAATTATAGCAGTAATAATTATAGGTTTGGACTTGTTTTCTGTACAAGGCAACCCTTCCTTAAAGTCAATTTCTACACTTCACTGTTTTGTCTGCCTAGTTCAGTACTTGCTTTTTGAAAAATAACAGCATTTTCTGTTTAGTTTTTGTTTTCAAATAAGTTTTGGTTTATAATTTTGTAATCTTTTAAAAACATTTTTGCCAAAGTTTATCTTTATGATGGGAGAGGTCACAAATTCTTCATCTCTCCAAAAGTAAAAGGCATAACAGCAGAATAAAAAAAGAAAATTAGCACTTAGTCTGTTTCATTTTGGTGAGCATTTTTCCAGATGTGGGTTTAGTCCTACTAGCTGGATTTAAAAAAAAAAACAAACAACAAAACACAGCAAAACAACCAGAACATAAATTATTTGCCTTGTTCCTTAATCTCAGTTGTCTTCCATCATGGTCCTGAAAGCCAAACTTCTATAAATTTCACAAAACTCACTTGTGATTTCTAGGGAGAATTTATGTCTACAAAAGAGGAAAGATTTGGCTCCAGTTTCACATGTAAACACTGAGCTGACAGAAGTTTGATTTGAATAACAAGGGTATCTTCAGTTATTTTTGTGTGGGGTGCTCCATAATTAAAAAAAAAAATTAGCTTCCTGATGCTGTTAGTGGCAATGTGGACAGTTTTTATGGCATCACTTGAGTAATCTAGCACAAACATCCTAATTTGGTCTATAAAGGGGTTTGGAATTCAAAGAAAGCACTTTAAGGAGTGCAGTGATCTCATGCTAAATTTCATTTTAACCCAAAAACTATTTGTTAAATGCCAGTGAGACAGCACATACTCTTTACACCACCGAAAAACAGTACAGCACAGAAACAAAAAGGAAAGAACAAGAGAGCTTTTTTTCTTGGAATGTTTTGTTGGACCTGTAATTTTTTTTTTGTATTTATAATTATATGCAAAAACTTTAAAACATTTGCTCATATACATGAATCTGTGTTAAAAATGGTTTGTGATGTAAATGCTTGTTACTATTTTTTTTTCATGATGCTTTGCCTGTCAGTGAAGGAGTGAAGAAATTAACATGGTCTGTAAAACTGATCAGGATATCTATATTTTTATTGACTTCTGCTTTTGTGAATAAAATAATTTGAGTTTTCTTGAAACTTTGCAGAAACACTCTCTTCTTTCATTTTTTTGCAGTAAATTTGGCAATTTGCTAAAGATTGATAGTACTGAACGGATTCTAAAAGGGAAGCTAATATTAACTGTTTGTTGGTCTTGAAGTTACTACTGTTGGAACAGGCTGCCAGGGAAGTGGAGGAGTCACCATGCCTGGAGGTATTTAAGAGGTGTACGTGTGGCACATAGGGACATGGTTTAGTGGTGGATTTGGCTGTTAGGTTGACGGTTGGGCTCTGATCTTAAAGATCTTTTCCAGCCTAAATGATTATGATTTTACTGCTTCAGGATGATCGTAACTTCAGTTTTTGAGCAGTGAATTTCCCACTCTGTCAGTCAAACTGCAGCTGTAAGGTTAGCTTTGTTTCAGTCTGTCTTTCAAACAATGTAGCTAAGATCACTGATGTACTTTGAAAAAGCTCCTTCAGAATCTTTGGAAAGAACAGAACTCCCTCCTTGGATAAAAATACGAGAATCTGTAATTCATGGTGAAGAATGCTGCTCTGTGAGCAAACACATACAAAAACATCTCTTTCAGCCTCTGGAATTTTAGCACGTGTGTGGCCTCCTCTGAAGGTGTAATTTAATTTTTACTTCCTTTGATGATTACAGTTATCTGCTTCCCTTTGCTTTTCTATTATTTTTATTGCTAAATACACTTTTAGTTCCATGATAGCATTTATGAAGTTAGTATTGGGCCTGTTTCTTTCGGAATACTTAAAATAACACCATATATTCTTCAGCTTACCTGTCACTAAAAATGTTGTAAACAAAATTACAGAAAACTCCTCTTGTAGGGCACTTCATAGCATGCATAGAACACAAATGCTGAGATATCTTGCCTGTTTTTCAGTATATATCTGATAGTCTGGAAAGCTCATACAATTTCTGATGTGTGTGGAGAGACAACACAATGCAAAAAGTGATTATGAAGTTATACCAGTTGAATCTATTTCAAAGAAGAGAGAATGGTTGAGGTCAACTAGGAGGTCACCTAGTCCAACCCCTCTGCTCAAAGCAGGGTCACCTAGAGTGGGCTGCTCAGGACCTTGTCCTGTGGAGTTTTGAATGTCTCTGTGGATGGAGACTCTACAACTTCTCTGGGCAACATGCTCTTGGGCAGCTTCAATTACCTTTACAATGAAACATCTTTAATCTGGTTTAAACATAATTTTTTCTATTCTACTTTGTGCCCCTTGCCTCTTGTCCTGTCACTGGGCAGTACTAAGAGCATGTGAGCCTTCTCCAGGTGGAACACCACCAGCTTTCTCAGCCTCTCCTCATATCACACATGCTCCAAAGCCTTGATCATCTTTCTCTGAGTTGCTTGTTAGTGAACACAGCAGCATCTTCAGAATATATTTTGTGGACTTTGATGTGACTGGTGAGGCCACACCTTGAATCCTGTGTTGAGGTTTGGGCTCCTCACTTCAAGAGGGACGTAGAGGTGCTGGAACATGTCCAGAGAAGGGCAATGGAGCTGGTGAAGGCTCTGGAGCATAAGTTGTATGAGGAGTGGCTGAGGGGACTGGGGTTGTTTGGAGAGGAGGAGGCTCATGGGGGACCTTATTGCTCCCTGCAGCTACCTGAAAGGAGGTTGTAGGCAGGTGGGGGTCATTCTCTTCTCCCAGATAACAAGCAACAGGACAAGAGGAAACAGCCTCAAGTTATGCCAGGGGAGGTTTAGACTGGATATTAGGAAAAATTTCTTCATTGCAGAGGTGGTCAAGCATTGGAACAGGCTGCCCAGGGAGGTGGTGGCATCACCATCTCTGGAGGTGTTTAAAAAACATGTAGTTGTGGGGCTTAGGGACCTGGTTTAGTGATGAACTTGGCAGTCCTGGGTTAACGGTTGGACTTGATGATCTTAAAGGTCTTTTCCAACCTAACCGATGCTATAATTATGTAATTCTCTTCCTTGTCAGATGCCTCTAGATGTCTGTAGTTGGTAATAAATGGTGCTTACCAGGTAAGGATGGATTTAAAATTTTGTGGCTTTGCTTCCAGTGCTGCTTTGTGTTTTCAAGGATTTTGGAAATTGGTTATCAACTGCAAAATAACAGACTCAGTAAAAACTGAGGTCTCAATTATTTTCACAGCTTTTTATAGATATGATGCTAGACATTGATGCAAAACCCATCAGATTAATGCTAAATGTTGTACCACCTAAATATGTATTCACTTCTTCCGCCACCAACAGTATCAAACATCTAGAAGTGCAACTTCTTTGACAGACTCCTGTAACTTGGCTGTCTAGAAGACAAAGGTTGTGTAGCCCAGTGCTAGGTGCAATCCAGCAAAGCATGTCTGACAGTCTGACAGGAGAAACATGGGAATTCTGACTGGCACCAGTGGGACTGCTTGTACATAAAGGCACGCACAGATGTCCTGCAGGCCTGATTGTGTGCTGTCAAGGTATGAACTTTTCTTGTGTGATGGCTAAATCATTGCTATGTTTCTTTGCCAGAATAGTGGCTCTCCAGTCTGGGACTAAGTTTACCTGTCCACAGCTCTGTAGGAAACATATATCTGCTTGCAGTGTTTTTTAATGTGTTTATAGGAACAGCTTGCTCAAATGTCCTACTATATTTAAGATCATTCTTTTCTGCATTCCCAGAGCAGCTGTTAGTTCATACTGCGTAACGTTTGACTGAAAATTAGTTTTGCATTATTTCTATTTTATTCTCTGTTTATAGTTACACATAGTTCTTGATTGCTGAAGAAGGAAACAGGCATTCACCAGATGGTGTTATTTCAGATCATCTTGCTACTTCTGCTTACCCAAATGTTAGATCTAGGAAAAACATCTCTCATCAGTTGCTATGTAGTTTTGCTCTGTGTTGTTAAACACACCTTCTGAAGAAATTAGTTCCTTCTAGCCCTTGTATCTTTAATTAAGAATAATTCTTTTCATTACAGCACTGCTTGCTGTTTTTCCTCTCTGCGCTTTCGGGAAAACAGCAGCCAAGCTCAAAGTTCTGCAGAGATATTTTAGGTCTAATTATCTGTTAGATCCATCTGGCTATTGATGAAAAATTGCATAGAATTAACTAATATTTGGCATTGGCATATGGATAAGAAAGCGTATCCCTGATCCAGTTCATGAACATAAATGCTGATCAAGCTGTCCTTGCAAGGAATAAGCACTTGCCATAAGCTGTGAGATCTTCTGACTGCCCGCAACAGTTCTTAGGTTGTTGTCTGCACACCCCAAATAATCCGTAGAATACATCTGATGCTTCAGAGGAATTGACAAAAACACCAGCTATCCTGAAATGTTTTAACCGCTCTCAAAAGCATCCACTAAGCTCAAGCCTTTGGTTAGAAAGAGTCCTGATATGCAGCCTCTTGATTACCTAAGAAGCATTGTACCAATAAAAATTGAGGTTGTGCTCAGGGGAAAAACTCTGGAGAATGCTAATGAAAATTGGTTATTTTGTGCTTTTAATGCTTCTACTTAAAGTTTTAAACTTTAGGTGTATTGCCCATATTTCAAGTCTAATTGTTTCTGATAAGCTATCAGCAAAAAGTTATTGCTTACATTTAATTAAGTGGCACTTTCCAGAATTACTTTGCCAGTAGTACTATAATTAAATGATGTGAGAACAGTCTTTGATACATATGCTCATATTCTTTGCTAATACCAAAAATAGAATCTGTAAATCTGTAAATAGAAAAACTGGATGCATTAAGCAGCAGGCCAGAGCAGCAGGCTAAGAAGGCTACAGCCATTACCACATCAGAGGGACTAATATTAATATCTCTCTAATGCAGCATTTTTAAGCATTTCTTGTGTTCTGATGGGCTTTTCATAATTGACCTCCATAAGTCATAAAAAATGATTAAAAAAAAGAATCTGGGAACTATGTGAATTGCTAAAACCTCCTGGAATGCTGCCACATTATTTCCATCACGAGGTTATAGCTACCAGTTAGGCCTGAATTCATCTCACTTAACTTCAGCCATCTGTAAGGTGGTTGTCAAGGCACTTCCGATGAAAGAGAGGGAACCCAGAGACAGAGCTCCAGAGGGCGGTTCTTTCTTTACTAAAATACATCTCCGAAGTGGGTGGAATAAATCGTGTGCTGGAGGTGCCCCCTCTTTCTCTCTCTTTTTGTAGTTGGAAGCCTTAAACTGGATGCTTAACTTTTAGGCAGCTGAAGTTAGTTGAAGTGAACCAGACCTTTCCCTCATGTTCCCAGGTGAGAGTTGAAAATTCCTGAACAATGAAGATCCTTTGATAACAGGGTTTATTCTGACTTATGACTTAGCACTTGGATACCAGCCCAGGTCTGCTTGGATCTTTGATATCAGCTTCGACAGACCCACCAGACTTTATCAGCTTTTGTTATTGGAATGTTGATCCTCTGCCAGCAACATCAGATTTAATGCTCTTTAACACAATACTCCAGGCTTTTGCTGCAAGCAGCTAGCCATAAAAACATAGAACACTTTTGCTTTATACTTTTGCAAATACCTTTAAAGAAGGTTTTCTGAATCTAAAAGCTTTTCTGTTTTATTAGTCCTGTAAGTAGATCTAATTAAACATGTTACCCATTTCTATGAGCGTTAAGAAAAATCTATGGGCAAATTAATGTAATGCTATCACCCGTACAACAACTGTGTTAAAGCAGCGGTGGTCCTGGTTGCATTGATGTAGGCAGTGTTGCAATTTCAACCCTGAAATTGCATTTCAGGGTTGAAATTGCATACAGAATTATGCTTCTTTGCGGCTGTTCTGCTTGTGTGGATAAATAGAAAATTGTATGGTTGGCATCCATTGTACCGTAACTTTAATATAAAATCTACTCTGTAAACAATTAAAGCAACTGCCTCATGCACTTCTTCTGGCGTACTTAGTGCAGGTGAGATTTTTTTTAAAAGACTGAAGACTTTTCACACTTTGTTCTCACTTGTCATCTGTCATGAAAGGCTGAGGGAAAGCCTCTTTATTTCCACATCAATAAATGTTTAAAGCATTAAATTAAATTTTTTTATGATCCCCTCCCAAACTACACAGTGCTGACCTGCTCCATGCCTTTGCACTGCTAGGCTGGCAATCTTTAGAGATTTGCAGCCGTAACATTTAGAGCGAGCCAGTCTAAACTACTGGTGTTCTTCCACCCCCTCACCCCCAGTGGATCAACAACTTGGACTTCACAGCAACTTGCTGATGGGAAACTAATAATGGCGCTAGGTGTCTCTTTGATCTAATTCTAAAGCCTTGTTTCCATGACCACAATTTAGCATCAAATCTCACGGAACAGTACTTCTTTTGAAGCTTGTATTTTCCCCGAAGCACCAAGCCTAGACTTTTCTTGGGGTTGTCCTACTACTTGCCTTGCTGATCTGTGTTTTATTCCAAGCTTGCTTTTTTGTTTTTCAACTGATCCCACTCCCACACAAACACCTCGAGAATAATGAGTAGCCTTTTAATTGACAATATTTGGGGAGCACGCATTTTAGGTGTGGAAACTCTCTAATTTCACCTTGGTGGTTTATAAATCGATGCCTCCTCCAGCTTTTAAAATAAAGGGCAAGAAATACAATTTTGCAGCAATTTAAATCGTGGATAAAGTCCAAATTTTTAAAATAGAGTAATAACTTGGCTGCTTATACTTTGCTCTCAGCCATGACACTCAGAAAACCACATGCTGAAATATAACCCTGGGGATGCTTAAATATATTCAAACAGCACAGGTGCCAGCTGGAAAACGGGGAATCTGGCCTCAGAGGAACTGTGTGTGAGGGTTCCCATTCTGAGACTAAAATAAACACATGGGGGAAGAAATTTTCTCTTCTCGCTTGTAGCAGCCAAACTCACCTATTCAATGGGTGTTTTTTTAGAATTATTAATGTTTTTCTTCCTCTTTTCCCTCAGCAGCACACCTGGACATCGCTCCCCCCCCTCCCCCGTCCGGCCGTTCCCCTCAGAGGGGAGCTGCCCGCTTCGGGGGGCTTCAACCCCCGGCCGGCGGTCCCGGCGGTGCTGCGGGGGGAGGCGAGCGCCGGGGGAGGCCCCTGCCCTGCCCTGC
>JAVJGI010000050.1:60050305-60127567 GCA_035590275.1 Ibycter americanus
CGGGCGGCCGGTATCGGTGGCACTGGGGGGCGGGCGGTGAGGGAGCTGCCCCCCGGCGCAGTGGCTGCCTGGGGCTTAGCCCGTAACCCGCCGCGGAGGAGGTCCAGCTGGGGATCACCGGGCCGTACGATCCCAGATCGGCTTTGTCTCCTGTTTGCCGCAAGCAGAGAAGGCCTGGAGGGGGAAAAAATACCCGCATTTCCATTTCTGCTTGTAGTGGTTTCAGTCACAAAAAGGTGAGGGAGAGCTTCGCTTTACTCTTTGCTCCTGAACTCCTGAATGTGTTGCACAGACCTTTTACTCAGGGACCTTTTCTTCACAGCGTACTTTTTTGGCGTGCTTGTAAACTAAACATGCCCCCCCTCCCACCTTCCGCCGATAGAAGTGGTTTAATTAAATTCTGCTCTGCATTATTTATTGACTCAGAGTAGGGTCAGTCGTAAGGTTTGTTGTGGGTGAAGGTGGTAGTCATCAGGTGTTTTGAATTTGCTGTTGGCCAAGTTCCAAGCTGAGTTGAAAATTGTCACAGGTGGGTAAGGAACATACTTTGTCATCGGTGTTTGCTGGACTTCTGAGAAGGTAGTGAGTTAGGAAGTGCAGTTATTTATGACCAGTGTTTCTGTTTGTAGCAACACTCTATCCTGTTAGAATTTTACTGTCAGAGCTCTTGTTGGCTGCCAAAAACCTGTGCTGCAGGCTTGAGCCATTCTAATGAAAGCATTAGAAAAAATTAAAAATCCTGAGCAAATTTGTTTTGAATTCTGATAATAATAAAGCTGATTGTTTTGCATCTGGACGCAGTAACATTATAGAAGCTAAATTTATAACAGTGCTGATATGCAAATGGTCAAGCTTGTGACACTACATAGTCAGTGATGAAGCCCTGAGTTTTTATGATATAAAGAGTCAAAAAGTGGTAAGAACAAGGTGTTGACACAGAACAGCTGGAATGAAACTAGGCTCTGCCTCTCTGGTCCTCTGAGGTTGCAGTTACTGCTGACCTTAATTTTTGTTTACTCTTTGGGGATCCTTGTACTCTAGTTAGGAGGGATTTTATGTCCTGGTGATGATCAAGAGTCTGGTGGTTAAAGTACCGTTTATGGTACATGCTGGATTATGTTGTCAAAGAAGATTTGTTTGAACCAGTGAGTAAATGTATGTACAGACCTTGTCTCTGTGATTATTTTTTTTTGTCATTTTTTTTATTTTACACAACCACAATGCTAACTGTTGCACAATATTGGTCTAACTTTGTTTCTCTCTCTTGGCTCTCGTGCTGGCTTTTCAGTGGAGAACAAGAGACCATTCAAAATGGAAGTTAATTTAGGATTAAATTTTCTTAAATAGTCTCAGACACTGGAGGAGAAATTTAATTTGCTACTTGTACTGACAGTACTGTTTAAACTACAGTGTTAATAATTTCTGTTTGTAAACTGTGAAGTTCCCCTTGTTACCCATCAGATTCGTCTTTTTAGCACTTGTGCTTTCTGACTACAGCATGTTCTTACTAAAACAGCTTTTCTCTCTGGTGTTTTTTTCTGCCTTTCCTAGATGGATGCAGTTTGCTAATTTGTCTTGGCTGGTCTTTGGGAGAAAGCATGTAGGGCTTCACTTTTGTGTAACACAGAACTTTTAGTTGGAGGGATAATGTGTTTTGCTGTTTATTTTTTTAATAGATACATACATTTCTCTACCTATTATATTCTTTCATTCACTAGGAGTTTTGCAATTTACATGGAGAGAGGAAACAATTTGCATTAAATCATGATCTCAGTTGCAAGTGTATATGAGTTCCTAATAGTATTTGGACTGGACTGAGGAAGGAAATACCTGGGTTTTGTATGGGTGGGGTTTTTTTGCCATTTTTTTTTTTTTTTTTTTTTTAGACTGTAAAACTTTCAGGATTCTTTCATCTGTACTTAATGCTTTGAGCTGAGGTTGTATGGGATGAGGGTGATGATTGTGTTTTACTTTGAATCCAGAGGCATTGGAAGTTCTAGCCTGGAATTGACTGAAATGTCACACCAGGTTGAACAGAGTGCAGCCACCCATGTTAACTGTGTTCCGCTTTTGTGCTGCTGGCTATAGAGGATGGTACATCTCTATCATGTCAATATATTGGACTTCCAGACTTGAGCAAACCACCTGTTTCTTACCATATAAATAGTAATGTTTTGAAGGGAATGTTTCGTCTTAATTTTCAAGTTAGTTGGGTGAGGTTTAATGTTCTAGTATTTTGCTCTTTAAGTAGGAAGGGCTCCATTTCTCTAATAGCATTTGTAAAGAACCTTGTCAGCTGCGTCCTGAAAACATTTTCTGTCAACAGCTTTTCCTTTGTCTTGATTTATTCAAGGAATGGAAGGATTAGTGAGAAATTACTTAGATTTGTCAAAACTTCTTGGGTCTTATATATGATGATCGTTTTTGTCAAGATAGATTTAAATTAAAACTGTAGTTGATAATATCAGTAGGTTTAAATTGTATTTTCCTTGCTTTTGAATGAAGTACTACATTTGAATGGATGGTAGATGTTTTTGTAAGTTTAGACTTAAAGCATTATTTTGCTCCTGTTTATTTAACTGCTGGAAAAGAAATAATGCATATGAATTTCACTCCTACAGTTACAGGTTGTAGGTTTCATTTATGTTTTTTATTTGTTCTGAATAAGTACTGAAATCCCACTGAGTGAGGACTCAGCACTTCACAAGGATCTTACAAGCTCATATGTCTGAAGCCATTCATAGTTACATTGCAGCCAGATTTTGTTTAAACTTTGTTAATTCTTTTGATTAAAGAAATTATTTTCTGTCTTAAAATGTAGTCTGAATCTGTGATAGTCTGTCATTGTTTTTCTGAAAAAGAAACAAGTGTTTGCTTTAATGTAACTTTTTTTTTTTTTCTGGTTGGCTTAAGTAAAATTATTGTGACTCCAAAAACTACTTCAGGGGAAGTGTGTAGAAACTTTAAACTATTCTCTTTCCCCTGAAGGATCTTCTGGTTGCATGTGATTATTTGACTGAAACTTTCAGGACTTGATCTTTGCCAGTTGAGCTTTTCACTGTTTTTAATCGCTTAATCAAATACAGATCATACATTTTTAAAAATTAGTTAGGAATATTTTTACTTTGTATAAAATAGCCTTTTATGGTTAGTTTTAGGAGGGTGCCAGTGTTCCAGATAGTTGTATGACACAATTCCAAATTTGGACACCTGAGTTGTTGTGCTTTGGAAAAATGCCCCTTTACTTTTTGAAGATACTGTGAATAAGTACCCCTTGATTTAAGGCATGTTAATAGATCAGACAGATAAGCAGTAGCATATCAGCCAAGAGTGTGAGGGTAGCCTATTCACTGATCTACTTCCTTTTCCAGTTTTTGTTAGCTAGTTTACATTTTTTTCACAGATGAAGATTTTAATTTTCTTCTGTTTCCGTTTTTGGTAGGTTAATTGTTTTTTAATATTTTTTTACGTGTTGCCCTCTATAGGCTTTCCATGTGCCAGGCAGTAATACAGACATGAAAGTTCTGTATTTCTTGCCACAGTTGTGTCTTGCTCCCCTTGGGGAGGAGAGGCATGGGCAGTTACTTTTTGTAACTTCTTGCCTTGAGGGGTGAGGGAGCCTTGTACAGGAGGCTCTTTATTTGGTTGTGGTGGTGGGGTTTTGTTGTTTTTTTAAAAAATAGAACTTGAACTGCAAGGTAAAGCAGTCAGCCTAGCTACCTTTTCCACTGTATGAACTGCATCCTCTCGTATAATAATCACTGTCATCAAGTCCACTCTGTTTTCTGACATAAAACCAGGATGTTTGGTATAAACATGAAATTAAACTAAGCTTTTTGGAATGTTGATTTTATTAGATTCATCCCATGGGGATGCTGTGGCAGTATTAATGTAATGAGTATAAACATTGCTATTTAAGTACATTTTATTAACTTTAATTATATGTTAAATTTACATTTTTCCTTGAAACAATCCATTTTGGAACCTGTGAAGTTAAATTGTAACAGCTTTTCTAAGCTTAGCAAAGTGGAAGTTAAAAGTACTGAGATTTTTAATGTATCTTAGTCTGTACCCCACCCTGCATGTATCAGTGGGAAGAAAAATGTAATGTTGCTGCATTGTTTAAATGTATTTGTCAGCTTAATTAATCACAAACTTTGTACAGGTTTTCTTGCTCTGTATTATTGCACTCACCAAAATTAAAGTAACTTTCTTTTGGTTCCTTAGTATTCTTTAACTTCCTCTTACAAAGATTTTCTAGTATACAGTGTGGGTGTTTTTATGTTAGCGCTCGTACAGTGCTAGCGTGGTGGACCTTTGCTAGTACAGCCAAGAGACTGCTCATGGTCTCAGCTCACATAGCTCATCCCAGGTACTGTTGTTAGAACTGACAAAGATCTCTTCATTTTATTTAGGATTTGGCCAAGGTTTTGGGACTTCTATGACTTCTTGTATTGCTGAGTTGTACTAGGTAAAATGCATGTTATTGTTGCCCAGGTAGTGGTCCGCTCTGAAGAGTTGTGATGTGAGTTTTGTCTTTTTTTTGGTTAAGGCGCAGAACACCGGAAGGCAGTTTCTGGAACCAGTTATCTGTGTGTTAAAGGCAGCGGCCTCTTCAAGCCAGTGAGAACTTCTTGAGCCACTGGTACAAATGTGTTTTGGAAGCCTTGGCAAATAGTGCTTTATGGCTGATCTGTATTTACCCTTCTTTTAGACAGGTAGCTTGGGGAGATACAGGCACGTAATCACAATTCATGGATTGCATTTGAAATCTCTAGCTTGTGAGCAGATGAAGTGACTGAACTTCATCTGAAGTTTGTTACTTTAAGACTGAAAATATTTGTATATGTCTCAATTTATGAGACTGTAAATAATAAAAAGCTTAGCAAAGGTGTCTTAGCTATATAAAAATCAAATGAACAAATACTATAAAACTTTGAAAGTGTGTGTATGTTGCTTGGTATTTGTATGGCCCTGGATCTACAACAGTATTAATGCTACTATGGTCTAGTTCGTGCTTTGAAGAAGTGTAAAATTTCATCAGGTCCAGCTGACATACTGCTTTCTAATAAAACTCTTGGAATGTGAAAAATCATTTTTTGTTTTTAATTGTAGGTTGCAGTTCCCAAAGGCCCTTGAGTGTGTGCATCATCTGTTAACATAACCAAAGACATCTCTAAATTGCTCAGTTGCTGTTGAGGAGGTCAGATGCAATCTTGAGCTGAACTGGGATTCAGAACAGGGTACTTACTCTTCCTGTGTTGCCAGCAGGATGCAAACCTTTGGGTATGTTCATAGAAAGCAGGCAGGTACTAGGAATTGGATGGCTGTGCAGCTTGCACAGCATGTTGATGAGTGGCTGCTGCTTTGAATTGCATGAATCAGGAATTTGGAACTCCGTCTCCCTCTGCTGAGGTGACTGCTCTAGTCACTAAGCTTGAGCTGTTCTGGCATCTTTCAGGACTCTCTGTGCTGTCCCATTGCTTCATGGCCAGAAATAGATAACTTTTTCTGACTAGGCTGACTGCAAAGGTCGCATGCCCCTTGCTGTCTGCATTCCCTCCTGACTGCTTTAAGAATTTCTTGTTTGGATACCTTCTGTCCTTCTGTATTTAGTTAGGGGTGCTGCTTTGTCATCCTTCTGGGTTGTGCATCTGATTACTTCTTTTCTTTTCTTTGCCATCTGATCTTATAAAAGTTTGTATCTCTATACATGTGTATCTACTGTAATTCTTCTCATGCCTTTTATGTAGCTGAGGACTTTGCTGTAAAAAGAGTTTATGAGCCAGGTTTCAAGATAGCTCTAAACTGATCCAGCTTTGGGCTGTGCTGTGAGAGGAAGGTCTCAAGCCTCGTCATGTACTCCTGTCAGTTTAGCATTCAGGGTTTCTGCTTGGTAAGCCAGAACAAAGCTGACTTCTCCTGTGATGACTGAGAAATCTGTAAGCTATGGAAACTTCTGGTTTGCATAAACATTGGGTGTTTGATTTGTTCATGCTCCAAAGGAGGAGTTAGAGTAGCTGATAGCATTCTATAAACATAGTTCAATTACGAACACAAGTAACTGTAGATTTTTGGAAGCAAACATGAAGGCCATGAAACAACTTTTTTTCATCTGGAGTTTTTTTGCTTGTTTTTTCTTCAGAGACTTTGAAGATTTTCTGTGGTTGGAGGCAGGAAGTTAGCTAATGTGGGCTGCTTGGAAAAAAACTGCCTAGTTAATGAGCCTTGCTTGTGTATTTGGACACAAATTGTTTGACAGATTCGGGGTTGAAAGATGATTTTTATAGTGTCATTTTGGTTGGGACAGTTGAGTATTTTTGCTTTTCATTTTGCAGGAAGGTATATGGTTTGCTTCTTTGAAACATCTAGACATTTTGTCTGTGCAGATTCCTACTGGTCTTAAAACTGCTGATGTTATTTTCTTTTTAATCATCAGCTTTCTGTTTTGTTGTAAGTTGATGGTGGTTGTTTTCTTGAGTAAATATTTAAAATATTTTGTTCCTGGTGTCATGGTTTAACCCCAGCTGGCAACTAGGCACCACACAGCTGCTTGCTCGCTCTCCCTGCTTTGGTGGAGAGAATCGGAATGGTACAAGTGGGAAAACTCATGGGTTGGGATAAAGATAATTTAATAGGTAAAGCAAAAGCTGTATCTGCAAACAGAGCAAAACAAGGAATTCATTCCCTACTTCCCATCACCAGACAGGTGTTCAGCCATCTTCAGGAATGCAGAGTTCCTTGACTTAGTATAAACATTACTTGGCAACAACTGGAAACATCAGTATGCTATCAACATAGTCTCATACCAAATCCAAAACACAACGCTGCACCAACTACTAAGAAGACAGTAAACGCTATCTCAGCCAAAACCAGGATACCTGGAAAGATTGGAGACAGAGGTCTTTTTTAGTTTGTGAGTGTTGGTTTGGGGTTTTCTGAGGTTTTTTCTTTGTTGGTTTTTTGTTTTTTGTCTTACTGGGTGTTAAGTATTTTTAAGGGGCTAAATATTAGCTGGCACTGTTTCATGTTTTGGCATGTCTTGCTTAAGCTGGACAAAAAAAGCTGCAGATAAATTTTCTTCATGTCAATATTGCTAAAATGTTTTTGAGCACAAGAAAGGTGTTCCTGTGATACCGAAAATTGTAGCAGTGCAGTTTGTGCTTTATGGTAACTAGCAGGTAGAAATAATGATTAATTGGAACTTAATGAACTCTTTATTGTTACCCGAATGTTTGATTAAGAGAGGAGAATATAAACAGTTTATTTTCTTTAGGGAGCTGATGGCTTGTCGTAATTCCAGACTTTATATTAGTGGCAAGTGAAAACTGAACAATAACACCCTCACAAAGAATAGAATATGCAAGCCCCAGACGTCTCTTTGAAACAAATAATTCCTTTATTCTTGGAGGAGTTTTTTAGGGTCAGAGTAATCTCTTAAGAGCTGGTCATGTTGCTGCAGCACTCATTTTTGGTACCAGCTTCAGGCTTCTGTTATTTAGGATATATTGGTGTATATATTGAGTCTAAACTTAGAGTACTGCAGCACTGTTTTTAAACAAGCAGCCTATGTGTTTGAAGAAATACATGTTGAAATCAATATGACTGCCAGTGTGCAAATTTCTCTAGGAAAATGTGATTATTTTTTAAATCAAAGTTGCTTTTCCTACCTGCTTATTCTAGCTAGAAGCTTGAGTTTTGAATTTTCCCTTTCAGATACCTGCCTAAATTGACAGGAATGCTAATGCAAGTCTTGTATTCAAGAAAAAAGGAGAATACAGAAAAATCATAGTATCTCGTTTGGAGGGCCTTACGTTTGACTCATACTAGAATTCCCCACCTGCCCCCCATTTCTTTCTGTAAACTAGATGCTTCATATATGCCATTACACATAAGGATTAGCTACAGGATTTGATAACATACTTAACCCATGCTAACCTTTTTCCTCACTGGTATATTCATAGAGCTGTTTTTCTAATAGTTGTTTGGGAAACAGCAAAACTAGCAAGGCTAGTTGATAGCAAATACTCTGGGATATTTTTGGATAATCTGTATGTTTACATATTGAACCCTGCCATTACTACATTAGTATCAGCATTCTTAATGTACATTTTAATGCATGTCTCCCAGCTTCCCTTGGTGTTGGTCACAATATTCTATAAACTTAGTATTTTTTTCAGTATGGAAGTTTCTTCAAAGGGCAAAGTCAATTAGAGGTCTGTTTACCTGCTACACTTTAATTTTGTAAGTGTTTGTGGGACTGTGTGGTTAACTAGATTGCTAAAATCACCCAAGTTTTACAAACACGTAGCTTCTCCAATACATTTGCTTCTGTAAGTAGCTTGGAGGCGGGGAGGTAGCATGGGAGGGTATTTCTTAAACTGGTTTTGCCATCTGAGGAAGTGTGTGTGTAACCACATCCCTAATTAAAGTTAATTAAGCTTTAACCTACAACAGCAATGTATTTTGAAGATGTACCAGTTTGTTTTAAAAGGAAGGCTCTCTTTAATGTTTGTATTCCAGGATGCTGAAAGATACATGTAATACTAGTAAAATAAATTGGTTTAAGAATATTTCACTGGGCTTTATCATGCTGGATTCTTTCAGCATTTATGTGAAAGAACATGACAATGAGACTTTGTCTGGGCTGAAATTAAAAATACTGACTTGAGGGGGGAAGTGATTTCGGTGAAGTTTTGTTCTTGATGCATGGGATAAGAAAATGTGACTAATAAATTGCTGTGTTGTTATGTTCTAAGTATATTTGGGTGACTTTGCCCACAATGAGTTGGTAATTCATTGAAAAGGTCAGTGTGCCTTGTTCATTAAACTTGAAATGATCCAGCTGTAGTGGTAGGATGGAAAGGTGGTTGGAAGTTTTGCCAGAATGGAGACTTGTTACAGTGGTGGGGAGAAGAAGCCTTTGCATGAAGACATGAGGTGTTCTTGAAATGTTTAGAAAGATTCTTTCACCTTAGTGGTCATTCAGTTGAAGTAACGGTTAGTATAACTGCTCCTTGGAACTATTGTCTAATATTGACAAGAAACTGTCAGTATTTGAGTAGTGCAAATTTTCTCTTTAACTTGTAGGTTTCTTAGGGCCCTTATGAAAACTTCATTCTCTTATACCAAGACACACAAGGTGCCTCTGTACTTGAGTTGGTTGGTTAACCTTGCCATTTGAGCAACCTTGCCTGGCTCTGTACTTGATGTTGGTAAACATAAAGGAAATAAATGGAATTCAGTAGCTTTGGCAACATGGGAGTTTTCTGTCAAGGTTTGAGTACCTTGGAAACGATAGGTGGAATTTTAGATTTCTAAGACCTGTACATATATTGCTTTTTTGGAGGGAGCATCTCAGTGGAAGTAATGTTCTGAACAGTAGATATGGAAGATGTGGCCCTGTGTTTATGCTCATATGTGCTTAAGACATGACGTAGTTGTCAGAGATGACATAAAGTAAATGTGATACATGGTTTCTTTTGCATTCAGTTATTAATGTGTATATCAAAATGGTGACATACTGTACATACTCTTTGTAATGTACCAATTAAATCAAGTTTTTCAGTCTTGATTTGTTTCAGGACGCTGCTCTTTACCTATGTCTCTGTACACTGTGTTTCAGTGGGATTAAAGAACATAAACAAAAATCAGAATCAAGGTACTTGTTTGATCTGTTAACCTAAAGTAAAGTGATTTTATTTTGAGCGTTTGGAACATTCACATTCCTAAAAAACAAGCATCGCACTCAGATCAGGTTTGGTACTGCAAGATACTAGGCTCCTACCTGATTTCTATGAAGTAGCGTTAGTGGACAAGCTTTATGTACAAGTTCTTGTTGTTACAGGACGGAAAGACTTGGCTGTTGTTAACAAGATAACTGCTGAAACATGGTGGATTACTATGAAGTTCTGGGAGTGCAAAAGCATGCCTCGGCAGAAGATATTAAAAAAGCGTAAGTATCACTGTTATACATATGTTATGTATTTTGACGACCGTATAATCACATGGTTTCTGGATTCTCACTTTGTTGTCAGTACTAGGATGAGTACTAGTCTTCTGAGGTGATACTGTCACTAACAGAAATAGTGTTCTGAAGAAAAAGCATTTACTCATTTTTATGAAATGGGAGAAAGAATGCTGAGTACTGCTAAAGTGAAGATGCTGTCAGTCACTGGCTTTTGATCACTGTTAAATACATCTCTGTACCTGTGTGCCTCCAAACCTGATACGGTACAGGCAGTGACAGCCCCTTCTTCTGTGGCTGAATTGCAGTAACTAGTCTTCCCCTCTATTTGCAGAGGTGCCTTCTCAAAGTTATTAGCAAGTATTTGGCATGCTGCTTTTTTGTATAGTAGCTCTTTCTTAACATGAGTTCTGGTTTGTGTGCTTAGATATTGATGGACTGAACATGTGTTACTAAAATGCATACCCCCACACCCCCCTGTTTAAATTAGGAGTGTTTGAAGGAATTATACCCAGTTCTTTGTTTAGATTTACCGTTTATGTACTGTTTTAAAATGGATGTATGTAACATTTTCAAAAGATACGGTCCACTTTTCAACAAACAATTGGGAGAAGACATTTCTGGAGTACACATTTCTAGTAGACCAAAACTATTTGATAATAAATTGCAGTTTCAAGTGACCTGGAAATACTGTGTTTCTCTCTTGCCTTCTCCTGGGTGCCTGAGCTTAATTAATCAAATAGCGCTAGTGCGTGGAAGTTTGATTTATGCTTTTTTCCTCCCTTGTTCTTCTGCCAGTTCCTGCGCATACTACTTTGTCAACACAAATGTTTGAACTGTGATCTTGTATGACGGAGTATAACACTTCAAATCAACCGAAGTGTAAGCTTACCTCTGCCCCTCTAAAGTAGTTATGAACGCTGCCTAAAATACTTCATTTGAGGGTAGGAATTGTGTGCAGGTGTAGCAGTCAAAGAAGCCAGTGATGTTAGGATGCTGCTGCAGTTTGGTATCAGGGTACTCTTGGAGCTTGTCTTTGTACCAGAAGAATAGTTTTGATGCTTCTGGTCGTTGGCTGTAGTATTGAATAATTATGGAGCTCTAAGAAGCAGCCCACAGCAGAAATGTTATGGAATGTTTTGCTGAGACATGCCAGATGTTGATCATCAGACCCAATCTCAAAATAACTAAAGAACCCCAAACCCACTTTTTTACTTTTTTTTTTTTTTAAAGCAAATCTTTGTGTACTTGAAGAATCTGTTGTACTGTTCTAGATGCAAAGTACAAAGCACTGGGGAGTTTCTAAATACTTTAATGCCTGATAACTTGTTTGAAACATTTTGTGTTTATCTGTGTAGCATACTCCTTCATTTCAGAGTAAAATATCCTTTGTTTTCCTTCCATTTAGGTACCGTAAATTGGCACTAAAATGGCACCCTGACAAAAACCCGGACAATAAAGAAGAGGCAGAACGGCAATTTAAACAAGTAGCTGAGGCCTATGAAGTTTTGTCAGATGGTAGGTATTTTAAAAGGGCTCTTGAACTGCCTGCCCCTAGCCTGGGTATCAGACTGAGAATGCTGATTTATGGTGCTTTAAAGGAACATTGTAATTTTGGTTTACTGCCCACCTCAACTACTTCCTTTTCAAAAGAAGGGAGAGAAAAAGAAGCTACAGGTGAGGCAGAGTAAGCATAAATTTTGAAACAAAAATTTCAGGTTCTCTCTAGATGAGTAACCAAACCAGTTTCCTTCTAGAAATTGAAATCCTATGTTTGCCAGGCCCTCTTCAGAAATTTCTGAAGAGATATCTGTGAATACCAAGGTTCATTTTATCTTAGGGGGTAAATCCAATGTTACCATCAGTATAGGGTAATTACTGTGTTTATCTAACAAAAATCAGGCTAGACAAACTGAAGTATCTACTGCTGGGCCTGCTGCTTCTAGCTCTTGTAACAGTAAACTATTCTTGACAAAGGCCAAACATACTGTAAACCTTGCTGAGAATTTGGATTGTGTTTGGGTGAGTTCTGTCAATTTAGTCAACTGTGATACTGAGGGGAGTGTTTAATTTGAATTGTTCTGAAACAGTTGCTTAGCATGATCCATGTGGTGCAGGAGTTCAGCTTATAGTTCACCCATGTCTTTTTGCTTGAAAAGTATCATTAACTTTTGCTAGTGTTCTGGCAAGAGCAGTCTGAATCATAACGAAGTACTTTGATTATTTTCCCGTGTAATTGACTGCAGCTGTCTATATGCTATTTCTGAAGTGTCCTTGATTTCACCTGAGACCAGTGAGCATGGGAAAGCTATATTTAAAACACTACCAACATCTAGATTACTGTTCAGAATTTTGCCTGGTTAATCAAGATGCAGTCTTATACACCCTGTTTTGATATGTAATTGACATGGGAGAAAATTTATGGTCAGTTCATTGTATACTTGTCTTTTAGATTAATGTAACCTTCTTAAGCAAATCTTTTGAGCAAGATAAAAACAGGATACTGGTCTGGTTGTTATACAGATCTTTAAGTTCTTTGGAAACAGTACACTGCTAGAATTTTAGAACATCATCTGAAAATGCTGCCTGTTTTTGGATCTAGACCAAAATCTTAAGTTACTGGTGTCTTAATCATTTGTGCAGCAGGGGTATCTGACTCCTGAGCCCCGTGGTTGAGAGGCAATGAACTGTTCTGCAGACTTAATGAAATTTTCTGACACCATTACAGGCTTGAATGAAGACAGATTTTTGGCAGAATAATAGTTTTGTAAGGGGTTACATAAGCAAAGAATACTGAAATTGGATGATCACAGAACAGACTTCCCTTGTGGTTTCAAGAACGTTATATTTTTCAAGATGAACTTCGGGCATTGTGAGCCCTCAGGTTTTCCTTGCTGTTTCCTGCTCTTTCTGACAGTTTGTCCACCTTACTGCTTTGGTCTTTTTACACTGGTGGGTAGGTTAACCTCCTTTCTTTAAAAGTCACTTTATAGACAGGCGATACAGATAATGTACCAAGCTTTCCTGGGGAGTGTGTGTCCGTGTGAACCTATTACAAGTTCCCATTATTTGGAGATGATGACCAATACATAAAATTGCAATTTCTGTTAGTTGGAAGTATTTTACTTTTCAGCAGCCATTTGAGGTAACTGCATGTTCTTTCAGTGATGCTATTTAAATTTCAAAAACATCTTTCACTGGAGAGATCCCTGTGAGAATAGCATGTTAATATTGAGTCTAAAATCAGGTGCCCTGACTGGTTTTTGGCTGATGTGTCCACACCAGTGCAAGCAAAATAAGCTAACTCTATGCCCCTTTAAGCTCTTCAGGTTCCCTCCAGCACCAACAGTGCAGTCTGATCTTGTGCAGTAATGTAGAGTTAATTTTTCTCCCCTTTCTCATGGATACGGGAAAGCTGGTCTGTAGTGAAATTAAGTGAGCCATTCCATGCTTTCTAAAATAGTGAAGAGCAAGCAGTTAAGAGTCAAATCCTTCCATGGTATTTTTTTTAACATCACTTCATTTCCCTTTAACTAGAGTTGATTGTAATTAATTTGAGGGGTTTTGCAGTCACTTACACAAACACTGTCCTTCCATTTTCATAAGTCTGTCACAACGGGCTTGGTCTGGTGCAATAAAAGGAAGAGAGGCAATGGTCAAGGTCTGCAACAAGGGAAATTCCAGTTGGATAGAAGGAAGAGAATGCTTACAATGAGAATGCTTGAGCACTGGGACTGTTTTTCAGAGAGACTGTGGAATCTTCTTTTCTTGGATATTGATGAGATCAGGGCTTTGTCCAGGCAAGTTTTGACCAACTTTGAGATTAGACTTGTTTGGAGGAGAAGCTTGAATTCCGTAGGTCCTTTACAACCTATAGCTTTTCATGGTACTTGTGTAAAGGTGAAGACCGCAGTATTCTTTTTGAAGGCAAACTTCCTTGTGAAATTTGTCCTTGTATCAGAAAAAATTCTTGTATAACAGGACTGGAGCTTCTACGACTAATGGTAGTAAGTGTAAAGTTCAGTACCTGTTCTTTTTGAATCTAATTGCTTTGGCAATCCTCCTTAAAAACGTTCCCCTGTTATATGCCAGAACTTCCTTAAATAATCTAGCTTTGTGAAGATGTTTAGCTGAGAATACCAGTTAAGTGGTCTTGTTTTTATTCCAAATTCAATGTGCCTATTTACTGACTGATGTACAACTTCTCCTTGTAGCTAAAAAACGTGACATCTATGACAGATATGGAAAAGAAGGCTTAATAAATGGAGGCGGAGGTATGTTAACTAGTAGTTCTTTGCTTTCTCTATTCTGATAGGAAGCAGTTTGCTGCAGCTTTCTTTTTAAGATGGGAATCTGGAAATGCCTATGCTAAGGCCTAAAATGTAATCTTCTGAAAATTGAAATTACAGTTGTTTCACGGTTTTTCTAGTTGTTGTGAAAAGTATTACTGATGTCTAGAAATAGTGAAGAGAATTAATTACAAAAAAGGTATTGTGTGTACTTAACTTGAGTTAACCTGAAAGGGAGAGAAAAGTTTTGGAAATGTGTTTGTATTTCTAAATTATTCAAATACCATATAGGCCTGAATTTTCTTGTTAGTAAGAATATGTGAGGGTAGTTGAAATTTAATTTCTGTTTGTAGGTGGAAATCATCACGATAATCCATTTGAATTTGGATTTACATTCCGTAACCCAGAAGATGTCTTTAGGGAGTTTTTTGGTGGAAGGGACCCCTTTTCATTTGACTTCTTTGGTAAGTAATCCACATGAAAAAGCGCTCTTCCTATTCAGTGTCTTGATATTGCTTAATCTCTATAATAATGTATGTAGATGTTTTAATGTTTTTAAAAGTAATTTTTTATCTTTGGCAGCAATAAGAGGCTAATTCAGCTTAGATTTTAATTATATCTTTCTCTCGTTTGCTATTCTGGAATCATCAGTTGTTGGATGACTCTAAAGAAGGATTAGAAAAGGGATTGAAGGGCTAGGGGTTGAATTAAGTAGAATGTTAGTTGATGAATTAGATGAGTATCTAGAGGAAGAATCTGGTAGAGGATAAGCAGCAGAGCTTGAGCAATTAGATGCAGTGAGAAATCAGCAGTAGTAGTAAAGGGCAGATCAGAAGAAATGTCTAGCAAAATGCTGATGAGTGAAACAGGCTGAACTGGGAAGATGCCACTTCCTCACTGCTTGCAGTGGAGGGAGAATCTTAAGGAATACTAGCTGAGGGTTTCAGTTTAGGTGAGGTGAGTTATCTCGGCACTGGTTAGGTCACATCTGGAGTACTGTGTCCAGTTCTGGGCTCCCCAGTACAAGAAACAGAGCTACTGGATGGAGTCCAGTGAAGGGCCACTAAGACAATTAAGCGATTGGAGCTTCTCTCGCATGAGGAAAAGACTGAGAGAATTGCTGGTATTCAGTATAGAGAAGGCTCAGGGCGAGGGTCTCAATGTATATGTGAAGGGAGGGTGTAAAGACGGTGGAGCTAGGCTGTTGTCAGTGATGCCCAGTGGCAGGAGGAGGAGGCGGCGGCAGTGGGCACAAATGGAAGCACAGGAGGTTCTGCCTGAGCTTAAGGTAACACTTTCCTACTGTGATGTTGACTGAGCATTGGAGCAGGTTGCCCATGGAGGTTGTGGAATCTCCATGCTTAGAGATGTTCAGAAGCCATCTGGATGTGGTCCTGGGCCATTGGCTCTAGGTGGCCCTGCTTGAGCAGGGGGTTGGATCAGATGACCTCTAGAGGTCCCTGCCAACCTCAGCCATTTTGTGATTGAGTGGTAGAAAACCTAGAAAAATCTGAGCAAGATGTTGAGTAGGATAGATAGTGAGGAGGAGCTGGGAGAAAATGTTTCACTCTTTTGTTTGTTTTTTAATCTAAGATACTTGGAGTAGTTGGTTCTCAATCATATGTCTTCATAGTAAAGGTAAGGCATGTTCTAGCTACTGGGAGACTGACATAGGCTTTGTTTGATTTTGACTGTATTTACTTCATCAGCACTAGCAAAAGATTTTAACTTGCTGTCTCTAAAAATGTCAGTGTTGATGACTAACCTTAAAGCCGTGAGGTCACGTTCTCCATGTTAATGGTCCTGGGCTTAAAAAGAACCTGAGGACTTACCTTTTGGATTCCTTAGAAGGAAGGCTGTACAGCGTAGTACATAGAGCTATGTAGTTTATCAAACAGAGGTACCACTACTGCCAAAATTTTCCTGGGATATTGTAGCTACTTTAGTCTCTCCCCTGTAGAGGAAAAGTGTTACATCTTTCTTGCCCTGTGGAAACAGAGGACTTAATGATATAATGGTGACATCGACACATGCTTCCAAAAACATTTTCCACCTGCTTAACACCCAAATTTATTTATTTATTCAAAAGCAGGTTATCTACTTCATGTATTGATCACTGTCATTGTCAGCTTTAAGATACGAGTAATGTAGCACAGGCACACTTCTTGCAGAGGAAGGTTCTGACACCGTCAGCAGTGTTGTGTATACTCCATTTGATGAAAACGTAATTGTTTCAAAGCTGCCTCCACTTTGTGAGTAGCACTGTCAGTGACTAGAGTCCTAAAACCTGTGTTGAGCTTTGAATTCGACTAAAAGCTCTAGTAATTTTTCTTATTAGGTGGCTTCAAAGTGAGCACTTTTTTTTTTTTTTTTTTTAATTCATTTGGTTTTAAGATGCTTAAGACATTCTCTAATATGGGAAAGCGTAACTCAGAACTGTTATTTCACAGTTTCTATTGCAGCAGTCTCTTTACGTGAATGTTTAAGGTAGCACAACATGAAAATACAGGTGCTAATGCAGTGCATTAAATAATGCCAAAAGCAAGCAGTAGAATTGTGTGTGTAACATGAATATTTGTATTGGTGAACTAGAGCACTTGTAGTATTGAAACACTGGTGGGACAGCTTCTGTCCTGAAGAATAGGGGAATTTATTTGTCTTCTAAAAATGAGGAGTTTTCAACTTGTTGATGAATTTTCTGTGGAACTGGTAACTCTTTAAGGAGATACTCAGGTTATAATAAGCAACTGAATAAGGACTGGGGTCATGCTTTCTGAAAATGTACACTGGTGGAATCGAAGGTGAAACTGAGTAATTACTTTGAAATGTTTCCACCTTTTATACAGTTTGAAGTGTCATGTAGTGAAGCCCACAGAATGCAGGTGGGACTCTATAAGTCCTGATTGCCATTGAATATGTAAAGAGCAGCATTCAGATGCATAATCCCTGGAAATCTATGAATGTGAAGAGTTTCTAAAATCGTGCTATGAATTGAGTCTGTTAAACCGCACCGAGTTATGTTGCAGTGCTTATGGAGTTTCAGAAAGTTTTCTTTATAAACAGAGGCATCTTTACTCCTCTGTAGAAAAGGGGAGAATGTGTGAAGACTTCTGTGGTGATTTTTAACTGATGGGTCCCTTCAGACTTTTCACATGAAAATTTGTAATACTGTTGAAGACAGCTCTGAACGCTTCTAAATGGGGCAGAGTTGATCTTGTGTGCTGTGTGTTCCACTTAAATTAACTCAGCCAGTCACTGTTTCTTGTCGCTGATTTTCAGGCAAATTCTTTGTAAAAATAAGGATTTTTAAAAACTTAATCTGATAATACGACAGATGGTTAAGTCTCTTAACTTTTGAGACTTGTGGGCTTGCCTTCTGTGACATCTCGTTACAGCAGAATCTGCTTTTTCCTAGTGAGCTCTTGCAATGGTAGTGTTCAGTCTCTTTGACATATAGATCGATGGTAATCCTTTATAGCAGGAAGAAAAGGTGATGCTTCTTATGTAGTACTATGCATTGTAAAGTACTACCTTGGAATATCAACATCTGGTTAACTGGTATTCAGCACGCTGTACTATATACTACTCCTGTTCTTTGACTGTCCTTTGACATTAGAACTGAGTGTTTATTCTTAATATAGGGATTGATTTCTCTTGTCAGTAAGTTTGTTTTATGTTTAAACTATATCCTACTCAATTTATGTATGATGCTTGCCTTGAATTGGTTTATTTGTGTTCCGTGTAGTGTTTTGTTCATATTTTATTCGTAAACTTTTCAAGGACTTTTTTTCTGCTGTATTTTAACAGTTCATAGTGAGGGAAGGATCTTACTGTTACCACTGGTGATGGAGGTGTGTTGATTAAAGGTTGTTGCTTCAGGCATTGTGAGGAACAGAAACTGATGTGTTTTGCTGTAGGCCAAACTGCTTGACTGTGATTCTGGGCTGTTAAAGAATTGACTTAGTTTTGGTTTAGAAAATTTCCAGATTCTCACTTCAAGAATAGGGTATGTGTTGGAAGGGATTATCAGTGAGGAATTATATTGAAAAATGGAGTGGATATCACAAGAGCATAACGTTACCCAACAGGCAATTTAGTAGTTCAAACAACTCCTTAAGTAATTAAGCCATCTTTTATATAAATTGAGCTTCACATAGACCGTAAACCATCTCAAATGTCAACAGTTGTATCTGAAATGCCAGAGTAATTTCTGTATGGGCTAGAAAATACAATTCTGGACCTACATCAGATTAGTGTCTTCCAGCAGCGGTATCTAGAAGCTCAACAGGATGTTTCAGGGCATTTCAAACAGCTTTAGGTGCCTGTATGTCTAGTTAAATTAATCCCACAAGGTACCATGCTTTCCTCTGTGGTAGAATGTGTTAATAATGTGACATGATAAATTGCGCCAGGTGGATGCCCTCTCTAGACTTTGATGTCAGAGAGGTGTCTGTGGAGTCTCTTTCAACATAGATCATAATTGTGATGGCTTCGCTGTAGTTCCTAAACACTGCGGTGTTCTCAGCGTGCATTCTGAGATTTTTTTTATAAATGTCTTAAATGTTTTTCTTACATTGTGAATTCTAATTCACAAGGTATTTGAATTTAAATTTAATACCAGATGATGCATATAAAGCCATATACATTCTGTGGAGTTTCCCTTGAGAATTCTGATTACCTGTTTTATGTGGTATTTAAAAATCTATACTCTTGGAAACCAAAGGTAAAATTAAACTTAACACCTTTATATGACTAGCTAGATACAAATATTTGTCACAGAGAACATCAGCTAGCTAGTTACATGGTATGTAGTTTGGTTCCATCAAACAACAGAATTGATGCACATTGACTACTGTAGTATTGATTACATACAATGAAGCATGAATGTTCTGGAAAAGTATAGTGAATTCCTTTAAGTATCCGGGCTAAACAGTCTTCACCTGACAAGAAAGAGGAATATCTATGTGCAGGAATCATTGCAGACTCTTATTTTACATTATCTGTGTTTTAGGATATTGTTCAGGGATGGGGTAACTTCATCAACCTTTTAGTCTCAAGGACAGAAAGTTGTCTTACTGGCGCAAAAGGTTTGCCTAAGAGTCAGGTCATGGTTTTAATCCACGTGTAATCCCATTTCTGATAATTATGATGTTTCGATGTTCTAATGCAGAATGTGTTTGTTAGTTAAATAGGTTCTTAAAACTGAAAATGGAGGTGGCTTTCAATTAAAGCTATGTTGCACAATGTTGTGCTTTTTGTAATTAGCCTTTTGTTGACATAAATTCGCAAGTTTTGATGCAATTTATGAAGTGCTCAGAGATTTGCATGTGCATTCATTGCTTTGGTATGAATGTGCACAGTTGTATTTTCCAAGCACGAGTTTTAAAACATAATTATCTACCAAATGATCGAAATCTCACTCCTGTGATTTTTTTCAGAAATAACTTTATAGGTTTGAAGATGATTTTTGAAACACAGGAATTGTCTCGCACAGACAGCATTATAAAACAGAAATAGGTAATGCTGTGGCTCTAAGGTTAGCTAAGCTAACATATAGCTTCTGCTGCTGAAGGGGAGGAGGCCTTGCTGCAAATTCTCGTGTCTGTCTTAAAACTTTAATCTTTGACTAATGTCCCATTAGACACATTGAGAAGCTGTTTGATAGTACACTGGCCAAAGAGGAAGCTTCTTGGGCATCCCAAGTCAGTTCAGGTTGTTAGTTCCCAGGAAACTGGTTTTGTTTTGTTTCGTGTTCTTGGATGGCTAGCTGGTTAAATTGGTCAGAGGACAAATGCTGACCATAGTACAAGGAGAGCAGGTCATATAGTGGTGGTAGAAGATTCCTCCATTTTTAAGGTGTGCCTGAACGTTAGGATGTTAATTTGATAAATATGAAATGCTGGTTAGAGTTGGACTTAACTGTACCCTAGCATCTTCCTAGTCTTGGTGTAGGTGGCATTCAAATGTAATGTCTTAAGTCTCCTTTTTCTAGAAAATTACTAATCGCAGGATCTCTGCTTTATATCATTAGAAAGACTTACAAATGCTGCTGCTGGTAAACTTTCTTAAATAAGTGGGGCAAATATGAAACTGAATCTGATACTCTGTCCTCCCATAAGCTTCTGGTAATACCCAGATTAGAATAAACTGAATTTATCTCCAAGCAGTATTTAGAAATACTCTAGTTTAGCATTTCAGTTTTCTGAAGCTTTTAAGTTGTATAGTATTTATATACTGTTTTCCCTTTTTAGAAAGGCCTTCACTTTGTGTGGTGGTGTGGGTTTTTTCATTTTTTCTTTTCTTTTTTTTTTTTTTTTTACTGCTTAGTTTTGTTGATCTGATATGCTTCTAACATTCAGTAGGAAAATTACATGGATTATAAGCACCAAAATGACTTACCATTAGAGGAGTCGTTAAAAAGACCACAACACCCTGATACTGTGCTATCCACTACATTTGAACTGTTTGGAAAAAGCCATCTATGTGAAAAGGTTATCGTGCATGGAAAGGGTCTGCTAAATCACAAAAATAGACTACCAGGCTGAAATGTTGTTACTTTGCTGAGTGGTACTATTAATCATCCTGATTTAAGGACTAGAAGCATAAACAGGGTCTGAGTAGTTGTGAGGCTGCTATGTTAATGTGTGTTTGGTGGTGGATACAACAAATTATAATGCAGGAGCCTCCTGCTGCCTTCTTTCCTTGGTGTTTTTGGCAATTTATTTTTCTTTCTGCATGCTCTACCTGGATGGCTGTCAGGAATCTGAGATTCCCTCAGGAAAGTCCTACCCATTTTCCTGTGTCTGCATAATCCATTTTGCTGAGAATTCCGCAGTCCACTGCAAAACACTGCAGAAGAGTGGTTTGAGTATCTTACTGGAGAGAATTGCTGGAGGAGCACTGGAGGATTATTAGCAGAGCTGCTAACAGAATTCACCTGAGGCTAGAACATTTGCTAATACGGAGTGCTGACCTCTTTCTTTGGTGTGTAGGCTTGCTAAAGGCTAATAAGGCATGTCCAAGTCTCAGTTAGGTTTTTGTGTGACTAGGAGTAGGCAATAATCCATTTAGAAGCTGGATTGATAGTAGGCATCTCTGGGAGGTTCTGTGGTCCTCCCTTAAAAACCTTTGTGTTGCTGCTGCGTTTGTGCCGAGGAGGAGAGATTAACTTGCAGAATAGGCTGATACACAGTGGGAGATTAAAAACTCAAAGCTTACGTGGTAGGTTGTTTTGTTTTTATTTGAACACCAGGTAACAAGAAAAATTGGACTATAAATAGAAAGATTAACAGTGGGAGTAATATAATATAGATCATTTGTACACGTGAGTGAATGACCTTCATAACTAACTTATGAGTCACTCTAGCGAGAATAAATTGGACTACAAAACAATTAACTGCAGTGATTTTACTTGCTAGTTAATATGCTAGTCTGACAAAAAAAAAATCACCCGTTTTTTTAAAGGGACATGCTGCCTGTTTTGGAAATGGTAATTTTGGTGGTAGCTTCCCATATTTCCATGCCCAAGCATTTGTTTAATTTCTGTTGTTTTAAAGGTAATAACAAGTCATCTTTGTATTGAAGAATACTTGTTCTACATGGGGGGGAAAGAAAGCACAAACAAAAAACTACCTGAGTAGAAAAAAAAAAAAATCTTAACCACTTGGTTGTCTAGTGTATATAAGATAAAGTTTGGTCCTGCCTTGTTTTATGCCATAACTGTGGAAGCTAATGGAAAGATAAGGTTATTTTTTTTGTTCTTGGCATTTTATGTCTTTGCTGATGGACTTATACGTCCGAACCTCAGTGGCTGCCTTTGTTCAGCATAAATACATTGTGACGTTTCACTTCTGTTAAGTAATTGCACATAAACCAGATGGTAACTAATATCTTTTTATCATCATATTGCTTGTTTTACTATTGTCACTATTGCATTAACTTTGTGATTTATCATACATCAGCTTGAATTTTTGTGGGGGTACCACAGGTTGAATAAAGACTGCATGTCTGACCTTTGCTTTGTCAGTTTGTAGTTTTGAACAGTGATGCAGTTACAAAAGTCTTTGCTTGCT
This sequence comes from Ibycter americanus, assembly GCA_035590275.1. Classification (NCBI taxonomy): domain Eukaryota; kingdom Metazoa; phylum Chordata; class Aves; order Falconiformes; family Falconidae; genus Ibycter; species Ibycter americanus. Next base: position 60,072,634 of record JAVJGI010000050.1, read on the forward strand.
TTCATACTTCTATTGCTGCTATCATCAGTTTCTGCATTTTCCAGTGAGAGCTTGTTCTGAGCAGTGTCTCAGACTGTTGTCTTTCAATGTTGAGTCCCCAGCTGTAAAGCTTGGTAAAATCATTGGTACTGTACAACGCTCATTCTGAGAGTATCCATTCAGGTTGATGGAGAGAGTCATTGAAGTTCCTAAACTTTTCTGATTTTGATGTATTATGTTTATTGAGTATCTGTTACATGATTGCAGTTTTATATGCTGCTCTTCGTTTTCGGAGCACTAGTAAAAAGGAGTTTTCAGATAATTCTAGTAATTATTTTTTGGGAAAATGTGATAAAGCGAGTAAGGCTTGCTTTTGTAGGTGTCTGGTCCCCCTTTGTGTGGTTTTGTTGGTTTTTTTTGGTTTGTTTTTTTGAAAGAGACTATCGTCATCTTGATGGGGATGGAACAATAGCTGTTCTGAATGACATAACAGTTGTGCTTGAATTTGAAATAGCATTCTATCGGTGACCCCCTTTCTCTGTTTCTCCTCTCACCCTCCTGCTTGGTAGGGACCAAATGCCTCTTTAGGACACTGTGTGTAAACCTCCATACTTTGGTGCCTAAATGTGCATCAGAATACATGTTTGAAGTACCGAATGTGGCAAGTGCTGAAATAAACACTTTGAACGCTTTGAGATTGTGAGTCATCAGTCCCTGGCTGCTGTTTTTATATTTCAATAATGGACTTAATCTGGAAGTTACTTTTCAGAGACCTCATCATGGTGATCCACAATAAATCTTAAATAGAAATAAGCTAGGAAATTCAGGTACCTGTATACAGTATTTTAAGACTTGTTAAATTCAAATTCTAAGAGTTTAAATTGTCTGTGGTGGTACTCTTGAATATTCTGCACCTTGGAAAAACTTAGTCTGACAACCAGGAGTTCTGTAGAACAGCTGAAGGATTTGCCTTATGGTGACTTGATGTAGAGAGATCATGATTATGCATCTGGAGAGCGTTAAATCTGTCAAATGCGAAGTGACTGGACGTAGTTAGCCTCAAATAAGTACTGATTTCACTTTTTATCATACCTCCAGTGTATTATGCTATATGAGCATGTGGTGGAAATGATACTATTTCTATAGCTCTTGCCACTTCTATTATACTGAAAAATATAAGAGCGTTTACATTAGGTGTACTGGTTTTTAATACTAAACAGCTAAAATAAGGAAATAGAATACTACTTGTAATTAATTTTTTTTTGGTCCGAAAGTGAGAGAGAATTTAGTCCAGAAGGAGCATAGGAATTGCCATTGTTGATGAACTGTTCAGTTCAGTAGCATCAAATATTTCAAAGGAAGAATGTTATCTGTAACAGGAAATTTCTTTTTTCAGTGAAGAATCCCTGATCATTAAATACAGAATTGCTCAGTAATGTTGTCTTCTGTTTTGTAGAAGACCCTTTTGAGGACTTCTTTGGAGGCAGACGGGGTCCAAGGGGAAGCAGAAGCAGAGGCGGTGGATCATTTTTCTCTGCCTTTGGTGGATTCCCTGCTTTTGGAAGTGGTTTTTCTTCATTTGACACAGGTAAATTTCACAACATTTAACAAGGAATGCAGTTTTGGTTCACAAGGGATCTCAATATAAAAGCTGATAAATACTTTTTTTAAAAGTTGCCTGTTTCATTTGGGAGATTCTGATGCTGATTTTTTAAAATTAAGCAGCTCTTATCAAGTCTGAATGTAAATAATGCTATAGTTCCAATATTTGGTCTGCTTGAAAGTTCATGAAAAGTAAACAGACCTCTAAGGGATAGAACTTTGTGTTCTTAATTTTGGTGCTACAGTCTCTTTATAGCTTTAGAATAGTTTTTGTTGCATTTGCTTTTAGGTGTTGGGGGAGTGATGGATTTTATTTAAGGTCCTGAAAATACACTGGGAAAATGTGTGCCTAGAACCCAGGGTACTACTTAGCATTGGTTCTGGGGCAGTCAGTTTTGAATGCTGATGGCTGTATCTCAGAGGTTGCTGAGAGTTGCTGGTAGTCACCATCCTTTCAAGTGTTAAGATTCTGGGTATTAGGTGATACAAAATTTGTTTTTTCTGCTCACTCAGGGCATTGCAACTCATACATTAAAGCAAAAAATCGGATTCATTAAACTTACTAGCTTTACGTTGAGTGGAAAGAGTGATACAATGGTTGACTTCAGCAGACAGGCTTGAATGTCTTTTCTTCAGGGGATGAGGTGACAAATGGTTTTTGGACAGTGCTGTGCATTTGGAATTTGAACTATGGGTCCCTGTGGGAGAAATTGATGGGGTTGGAGCCATGTTTTTGTTCTTACACTGGTGTTTTATGCCATTTAGTCACTGATGCTGTGTTGATGCAACCAACTAAGGGCATCCTGGAGCTAGGATGTAGTCTGAGTGGATGATAAATTTGGATCCCACAGTCATGCAAAAATACATTTGTAGTCAAATACCTTATTTCCCAACAGGTTTTACTTCATTTGGCTCCCTGGGACATGGAGGCCTTACTTCATTCTCCTCTACGTCATTTGGTGGCAGTGGGATGGGTAACTTCAAATCAGTTTCAACGTCAACTAAAATAGTTAATGGCAGAAAAATTACTACAAAGAGGTAAGTGATATAGATATATTTGTATGTCTTGACATATGTCATACATAGCTATAAATACAGGCATATAAATATAAATATACACACCCCCATAAATACAGTGGTACATGTATGTATATATATTTTTACTTTTGTTGTTATGGTCATCACATTACTTGGATTTCTCCGAATGCTTAAAAAAAATTGGAAAGTTTTATTGGACTCTCTGACTTCTTGGCATTGCTGAGTTACTTAAAGCTGTAGCATGTGAAAGTGGCGAAAATGGTGTTTTTGTCTAAACTCTTGATAGTTGAGGAGGGTTTGGATGTGTAAGACATGCTTTTAGAACTGCGCTGATGAAAAATGAAGGTTGCAGCTTCTTTTATCTGTTAAGTGAAATAGACGACTGCAACCTGCTTTGGAGAAAACTATTCTTGTTTGTTGCAAAGTGAATTTTCAAGTACTATACATAGTGTTCCTTCTCACTGTTTCATGCTTTTGATGGTGAAATCACTGCATTTGGGAAACTCAAATATTAATTAGCTATGGAGTAACCTACATGGAACATTATGATCAGTAAGTTATAGGAGTACTGAACAAGTAGTTAAACATAATTTCAGTACTTAATAAAAGCTTATGGAAAAGCAAGGGAGAACCAGTTTTTTTATTTTGGTAACTTGTGTCCCATACACATGTGCAAGGTTCTTCTGTGTCCTGTTGTACTGGAGAGATCTTGTCATCTTGACCACTTAAATGTAGCTTTTGTCATCACACGCTAGTTTGGTCATGATATTTTTCTGTGAGTGTATTCCAGAAAAATCTGAAATCTGCCCACTTTTGAGGGAATTGTACCCAGTGACAGAGACCAAAGAAAGTAGAAAATGTTTATGCAAAAGAAGATAAGGCACCATGTTTGTTTTAATATTAAAAAAATAGGTTAAGTCAGGTTTGCTGCTGTCATATCTCTTGTTACCGTGTTTAGAAAGAGGGGAGAGAAGCAAGAAATGCTGTTAGCCACATCTAGGAAGACGCACTATCTTCGAGAAGTGTGTTCCTTTGTAGAATGTCTGCCAATATGGTAGCTAAGTCTAAGGAAGATTCCTATCTCAGCATACCTGATGAAAATCTTCTCTGAGTAATATTTTGATTCAGGCAAGAAGCCGTTCCCTCTGTCTTTAATATGGGTGCATTCTCTTGACTAAGCCTGATCTCCAGAAAAATTTGTATTCATCCATGTGGTTTCCTCATTTGAACCATGAGGGGAGAAACCCCAGATAGTAAAATTTCAGGCATAAATTAAATGTTTTAAAAATAACTTAAACATTCATTATACTCCATTCTTAAAACAAACAAAAAAAGCCCGAATCCACAGAGCTCTTTAATAATCTCTCCTTCCAGTCAGGGATACTTAAATTTTGCAACATATGTGCCGGTCATAAACTTGCTGTACAGTAGGTCTCTAAATTAATTGCTCTGATCAAATTAAAAGTGGATTACAAACTGTCTTGCACGCCATACATCATGCAAAATTGTGATTTGATTTAGAATATTATGCATTTAACAAATGGGTAGGTACTGAATGCAGTGTCAAGATTGTACAGTTCATCTGTCAAAAGACATTTAGTTCTAGATTACAGGGTGTAGTGTCAGTACAACTGTGACAGTGTATGAGGTGACAGCTGTAACTGTGAACTCTGCAGACGGGAGGATTCAAACCTCCAGAAAGCAATTTTCCTGCTATAAATAAGCAATATCAGTGGGGGAGTGCAGATGGTTACTAGTTAGAGCTTCTGCGCTGTTAAATACAGAAGTTTGCCAACTACAGTTGCGCTAAGCAGGCAGTGCGCTGCTATAGTTCATTATCTAAAATCCTAGGTCTGGTGTGTGTTTTCAGCTGCTTACAGTGCTTTAAAATGGCTGTGTTTTTATCGACAGAATTGTTGAGAATGGACAAGAGAGAGTAGAAGTTGAAGAAGATGGCCAGTTAAGGTCGCTAACAATAAATGGTAAGGAGCAGCCGCTACGCTTGGATAACAAGTAATTCAACGCACGCATTTAACAGAAATTTTAAGCTATAACAGCCACCATTTGAGGATTGACAGGAACATTTTTTGAAGATTTCAAATGAACTCAACTTTCTGTATATCCATACTTAATCTTAAGTAGTATAAATAGCTCACCGAAACTCGTATTTGTCATAGACTTTTAAGTTAATTGTTGGGACCACCTCAATTGGACCATTTTTTGTCCTTAAAATTGTTGTAAATTTCTGTATGCACTTTTATTTTTATTATATATGATCAAGGTGACCATGATCCTTCAGTAGTGCTAGGGCGAGATGTACACTAACACTAGCATGAATCTTGCTTTTTCCAATTTGAAATGTGAGCCAATTAGTAGTTTTAAGTCTGCTGTGAAGTTAACATTTCCAGGATAACCTTTTTAATAATTTCAACTTTTTTTTTTAAATGTTTAGTAGTGAACAATGTTAATACATTTCTGGTAATGCATTTCTGGTTTAAATAAATTAAGGATGTTTTCTAGTTGTGCATGAATGCAGACAACTTAGTAAGTTTTGACAAATGTTTAAATGTGTAATGTAAGCAAAGGTAAACAAAAGTGAAGCCAGTGAGCTGAGTCTTTTGTCATTTGCTAAAAAAAAAAAAAAAAAAAAAAAAAAAAAAAAAAAAAAAAAAAAAAAAAAAAAAAGAATAAATGCTGATGTTTGTGGTGCATTCTTTCATGAATGGCATTTGTAACCTTCTTGTGTCTGTGTGTGATTTGGGCAACTTGGGAAAACTGTGCGCTTTTTTTCTTTTTTTTTTTCTCCCCCCCCCCACCTCCCTACCACCTTTTTCTTCAATCTCAAGGTTGAGGGCCTTTTTTCTTTGCAGGTGTTTTCTTCAGTGTGACTGAAAACATGATATTTAATTTCTTTTCTAAACCTGTATTTGAAGCATCTATTTTTAAGAAGCATTTGGAGGCTGTCTGTCTTAACTCCATCTTTAGCCCTAGTACATAATTTTTTGTGGTCTAGGCCTAAAGTAACTAAAACAGAAAAAACTACAAAAATAGAAGAAGTTTTCTAAAGTTGTAAGTTCTGAGATTGCTTCAAAGAATAATCTGTAGTGAACACAGATATACAGGAAAACATTTAATAATTAAAAAGGCTTTGTGAAAGATAAGATTTTTTTGCTTATTTTGAGAAACACATAATTGCTTTGAAGAAGATTTGTACAAAATTAGTAACATTAAAATATCTCACTCTTATATTTAGTCATCAATCAAAAACTGAAAGATTAATGCCTTTTGTTAAATTAATGGAGTGAAGCAAAGTGTTAGTTTGTAGTTAAGACCAGATTTTCAAAGTTTAGTGAAAGATGACTTGATTTCTGTATGTCATAGAGAAAGCATGCAAATAACTATTGGCATATGTTAACACCTGCTAGTCTCTGGGTAATTTCATGTGTAAATTGTGGATGTGCAGTTTTTATCTGTGCACCAGCTTTGAACATCTGGCCTTCACGGAAATCTTTAGGGTGGCTTAGTGTTTTTTTAAAAAAAAGGCATGGTGTTTTAAAATGATCACTTAATGCCTTCTTGCTGAGCACCAACTGCTTTATACTAACAAATGCATTGATTATTAAATACATCGAAAAGATTTGCTCTTTTTTTTTCGTGCAGGAAAACCAATTCAACTTAACCCAAGCCAACAATCTAACAAACAGAGTTCATATTTTCAGCAAACTTAGTATATCTTACATTTGTCCCTCTACCATTAATGCTAATTTCATAGAACCAAACAAAATAACAGGTAGAAGAAGAAATAAATATGCAGTTTGGTTTTGGGACTACAGAAGTTAGGTACCTTTTCCGGTTCTTTGCAGAGTTCTTGTTATTTCACTGTTGTGGTTTTGGTGTAGAAGCACAAACTCAATTTAGAATTAAACAGTGTTTTCTTGTTAATGCTGTTTTTTCCTTCCCCATGTATGTTCCTTCTTGATCCAGATAACTAAACAGGCAATTTATTTCAAAATCTGGCTCTGTTGTGATGTCTTGAGTTATTAAAAATGTTAATTTATATTTATAGGACACAGTGTGCTCCTTTAAGTTTATGTAAACTGTAAAAAGTGCTTCAAAATTGGTTAACAAAGTCAAATAAAATCAGGACAATCTGGAGTTGAGTTTGAATTCCTTCCTGTGGCTACCCATAGGTTTTACGTTGAGCTGCCAGACTTCACCTTCTATTTTAATCCCAGGTAATTGTTTAACATTTAAATTGCCTAGCTCAAGTTAGGAACATAATTATGATAGCATAGCTGCTAGCGGCACATCTGTACCCACATGCTTGCCTTAGGTATTCTTACCCAGAAGAGTGTGGTCCTTCTCATAGTGTTATGTACAAACAGTTCACTCTGGGATTCTATAACGAAATCTTTTAACACTGTAAATTTGCTGAAGATCCAGTGTTTTGGATAGTCTTTTTCCTTCGCATCCCTGAACCTGGTTATTGTCAGAGCTGGACAAAATGCAGGATTGAATGGCAGCGCTGCACCTTCTTGGTAGAAAGAGAAACTGGTGAAACAGAGAAGAAGAAATGAGTCAGCAGAAGGCAAAATCCATCAGTAAAGGTTTCAACAGTAGTAAGCAGCTACCCATACAGGGGTGTTTGAATAGGCTGGTGGTTGTGCTGGGTGGATACGTGGTTTTGGTCCAGGTATATAATTGGACTGGCAGTTCCAGGTCCAGATGTAAAAAAAAAAAAAATGGGCATCACCTTATACTTGACCAAAGCCTGGTAGTCTCCACCTGTTTCAATACATAGAACACAGTTTTGGTTTTTTTCTTTTTTTTCTTAAATAACACTGCATCCAGCATTCTTTTTTAATGCAACTTCTCACATCCAGCTTCATTTTTAATACACAAATCCTTATTCTATGTTTACTGTGGATCCAATTTAAATTCTTCCTATTATGTATTATATATTCAGAATTTCCTCTTATTTGGGCTGTTGAAATGAATTTCTTCTCTGTTGAAAACCCACTTAGTAGGTTGCTCTGAGAAATTTTATGTTGTTCCTTACTAATATGTAATTTGCATGGATGTGACAAACCTACTCACTAGAAGTAATGTATCATCAAGGGCAGCAAATTTCCCTAAACTTCAGTTTTGGCCAAGATAGCATAAAATACTCAGTAACAGAAAAGATTCTTAATTCTAGCAAATGCTAGGCATCAGTGTGCAGTGGGCTGAGGTAGCTTTCAAAACCAGGTGCTGTTTGATTAAAAGTACCATTTCTTCATACAGGAGGGATTAATGCTGAATCTTTAGGGACACCATCCCATTTAAATTAAGCTCTCTCCAGTGGTCTGGAAAAACTGAGATGGAGTTTTTGAACCTAAATCACTTACTCTTTCATGCTCTGCTTCAGAGTTCATTGGTATAATACAGTAACTTTGTAATGCTTTTTCTGGGAGCAGCCTTTCGGTCTCTTGTGCATGGCAGTAATTTCAATGCAGTACACTGTAACACGAGTTTCTCTTTAGATTGCATGGCATCTACCCCTTTCGCTTGGCTTTACTGAAGAACTTTGGGATTTTCCCTTAGAATGCTTCACATCTTAAAATTGCTGCAGCTATTGTAGTTCTCAGTTCTCACAATACCTTCTCTGAGAATCACAGACATTGTTTTGTGGTATAAGTGACAAAGCTGTCAAAAAGTAAATTGAATTCGGAAGTGTACATTGCAATTGTAAGATGCAAACTATATCAACTTGTGATTAATTGATGGACTGAGTCTTAGAATGCTGAAAACAAGATTGTAAAAGACTTAGAGAAATCCCCATCGTCACTTAAGCCCAAGGGTTTAGGTGTCTTTGTCAGTGTTTGTGTTTGGCTGTCCTGTTTGCTTGCCTCCTCCAGTATATTGATGTTAAGTGTAAGTGTAGGTTTGTCTTTTGTATTTATCTGTGCTTCTGTGTTTCAGACCACCTCTGGGATGGTCCAGCGATAAAGGAAAGTTAGATTTTATTTTTGGAAACTTGAGTTCTGTTCCTGAATCTGCTTCCGGTTTGTTTGAGAAGCGAGGTTGTTTCCTACTTTGCCTTAGTTTAATCTGTGATGGTAACAGAATAGCACTTGCTTCTAAAGATGATGGCATTGCAACATGAATGCTACAGCTGTGTGATGCTTATGGTCAGAGACCTTTTGAAAAGTGCTCAGTGGTAGTGCAGTGCTTTAATTTAGTATTGAAATACTTGTTAACCTTTCTGTGGAAACATTTCTTTGTACTTCTGGAAAACCTGTCTCTTTGGTCGTGATTTTTGGATGTCTTCGTATTCAGGTTTGTTTTTGTCATGGTGTTCTCACAAGGTAGCCGCAATACAGACATCACTGGTCTGCCAGTCAGCAGTTACCTGAACTTTGAAACTTTACTTTTTTTAACATAAGGAGGGGAAGCTTGTTTGCATTGTCTGCTTCCTCTCGTCTTGTTTACTTTGGGACTGAATTGTGACCGCAGACTTTGCTTTAGGTAGTACTCAACATAGACAGCTTGGGTTTTCTTGTTGTTACTGCTAGTCTTCAAGTGGTTGTCTTAAGTAAAAAGTTCTTCCACCAGAAATGCTGAAATGGTCCTTACATTGCCATAGTGCTGGAATGAAGCGTATTTTCTTTGTGTTACAAACTGTACCTGTTGAATTTATAATTTTGGTGGGTTTACTGCTTGATCTGCTTTGATGTTGGAAAAGAATACCTCAGCTAGAGTTGGTGGTGAAGTGCACTACTGAAAAGGTAGAGCACAAGATGATTGGTTTATACGCTTGCTACATAGGCCATACATTCACAAAACAGTTACGTTTCACTTCTGAGATGCTGCTGTCAGGTTAAAAAAAATAAATTAAAATGCTGTGACTGTCTAAGCTGTAACCCTGACCCTAGGCAAGCTGACTGCTGATTCGAACTCATTGAAACTTCTCTGAAAAACTATGTTCTGGCAGGCTTAGCGCTGGGTTAGGTGTTATCTTACTTAAAACAGCTGGTAGAAAGTTAATTGAAAACCCACATGAGTACTATACCCTGTCATTGCTTACTATGTCTAAAATACATGCAGTAGTTTGGATGTGATAGTACCCAGATCTGAAAGCTATGAAGTCCTGGTGTGAGGTAGATTGCACCGGTGGCCTGAGTGCTAATTATTTTCCAAATAAAGGAGGCTAAACACTTCTGCCTGAGAAGATGTCAGCTTTGAAATGTAACGGTGGGGATTAAAGAAAATTTAATTCAGAAGATAAGTGAAAAGTTTTATTAAAAGATGCTATTAAGTAGAATTGTTTCTTTAGTTCTTTAGCTTTTTAAATAATGCTAGCTTTTGCAGCATAGTGGGTTCATTTTAAAATCACTAAAAATAATCATTTTTGAGCTTGACAATCAAGAAAGTAGATGTTTAGAGGTTTATGGCAGTAACTTAAAAGTTTGGTTTGCCCTGTGACTTAATCCTTTATACTGAATCACAAATGAGAGCTCTTTCAGCTGTTCTTTTCGATGCAGCCAACTTCAAATGAGCTTCATAAAAACAGAAAAAAGCCCTGTAGCTGCTGGTTTACCAGCGGTCAAAATAAAGCTGAATCCTTTCATACACCTGAACGTTAATTCTGAGAGAGATTGAATATTACCACCTGGTTTGTAAAGACTATAGTAAGGATGCTAGTCTTTTACATGATGTAACAAATGCCAAAGTACATTGAGAAAGCTTCCAATTCCTCCTTCTATTGACTGTTAAAAATCAGATATGAAATCTTCTGCATTGTTTCTCATTTGTAAATTTATTTGAATGAGTTACTAGTATGGGAGAGGCATCCAGCCTGGGTGACTGGTCATAGAATTCACATTATGGAACACCTATTCCTGATGGCTGGGAGAGAGAATTATTTTGGCAGTGTCTGTAACGGAGTTGCTTGAAGCAGTTGCTAAGAGAGCTAAAGGTGCAAAGCAGCAGCTCTGGAATAGGATTCTTCTCTCTTGGTTGCAGTCACAGGCTTGATTGAATTGTGGTCCAGGAGGGCAGTTTACCTGGAAATACAAATCATGAGCCTGCAGAGGGTTTGACACATCGGGTAGGGAAGCTGGGCAGCTCCAGCAGTCTTTCGGTTTCTCCTCAGGAATACATGCCATGTACATTTGCGTAACGGTCACCATAGGCACCTCTGGCAAACTTTTTTCCTAGGTGTGTAGTTGGAGGCTGCTTTTTACAGAAACTAAACTTGAATTTGTCATCCTGCTGTGGTATTTGTCTTTCTCAGCAGCAGAGTACTGTCTTGCTTTTGTGAAAAGGTGTATTCTGTCGTATCAGTCTCCATCATTCCTCTTCCAAAGGGAGCCAGACTGTGGATGCTTTAGAACTGCTTTGGACTTGTCTATGAAAGTATTTCTGGAGGAGAATGGAGAAAACTCAGATAGCCAAGGTTCAGCCTTTCCTCCAGTCTCTCTTAGCCAGAGTCAGAGGACTAAGTCTTTTGACTTCAGAGGACTCTGGCCAGGCTTTCTGTAGTAATACTGCCTCTCATCAGAAGGCACTTTGGTACTTTTGATTTACTTGGACATGCCCTACTAAGTAGTCAGTCACTCAGACACCTCCCAGAATTAGTCTGCTAATCTTGATGTATACATTTCTTACTACTGGGTGCTTATGGGAAAGTCCTTACGGTCAGGTCATTGTCACCAAGTATGCTGCACTTCAGTGACGAAAGGGCATTATTCAGCTCTTCTGTACAAACTGGGAGCGGGATGTTTGGGAGAAATTCCCTTAAAGCTATTCTGGGTGTATCTGGCATTGCCTGCAAGCATGAGTAGCATTCACAGACCTCCTGCCCTCAGTCTGTGACTGAGCTCCTGACTGAGTGCGAAGAGGTGGAAGATTTTTCTCTTGGGGAGATTCACCTTCTGAGGACAATCACCAAAAATTGTGGTTTTTTGGGTTTTTTTTTGTTAAATACCTCTAGTGCTGCTTCCATCTTTTCTGGGACTAGACGTTGTAGCCCCAAGAAGAAAGGCAAATCTTGACATCCTTGACAGGCACGATGCTGCTTCTCAGTGCAATTTGCAGGGCATGAAACCAGTAAGGGAGAAGCAGGAAACCAACACAGCCTGTTTTGTGCTGTTGACATAAATCTCAAGGACTTTTTTCCTTGTTTGGCTTTGGCCTTTCTCATCAGGAAACTGCGCTCATGAATTCCTGCAGTGAGTGCAAAAGCAGTGGGTGTTTGCCCGTGTCTCCTCTTCACCCAGCACAAGCAGGGAAGGTGCTTCTGCAGCCCGAGGGTGGTGCGCCAAACTCCAGTTTGATTGTAAAATAATGTGTACACCAGTAAGATAAAACTGCGCATATTAAAGGTCGCCTTGTTTGGAAGAAGGGTATAAACATTTGTATAAGGCTAGACAAATCCAAATGAGAAGATAAACATACATGTTTAGCACATGGGTGATTCACTGTTGGAAGAACCTGCCAAGAGAAGTAGTTTCTGCAGCCTTCAAATGTCTTAAAAGACCAACGTTCTGAAAAATACGTTTTAGTGAGAAGAGAGTGTTTGAGCTTTACAAAGAAGTAGCAGAAACTTGGGAGCCTGGGGCACATATCGAGATGCAGCATAGGGTGCAGTGTTCCTTCAGGCTTTTCTTCATAGTTTGTATCTTCGCTTCTTCCCTCCCTCTCCTAACGTGTTAACGTTAATGCACATGACACATTCTCTTACTGTGGTTGTGAGACTGGGGGGTGCTTTCATGGTGAAGGAGTTTGAGGGGTGGTTGGGGCTGTGGGAGGTGCTGGGGAAGCCGGTAGCTGGGAAGACAGGAGGCAACACGTGCATCTAGGGCACAGATACTGTTGCCTGGTGACTATTGCCCTAAAGCATCCAGTTTGGGATGTGTAGGTGCTGAGAGGGGACTTCATGTGGGAGAAGACATTCTGGATCTGTTAAGGTAAGTAGTTGCGTTATGGTAGTGGACAAACTGGGTGTTTAGTGACGATGAGGAGCCAGGGTGAGGGCCATGATGACTGGCCTGGGAAATTTGATTTGAAATTCGCATTACAGTGAGCCCTTGTACATCTCCTGTCTTCTTACCAACAACAGATTGCAGAGCTTGAGAGAGCCTAATTTCAGCTCCTGAGATGAAGGTTAGGAGGTCTCTTGTTAAAATACAATGTTGTGACAAAGATTCATTTGGCAGAATGAACTATTGATTTTCTTAAACGTTTTAACAATTGAAAGTTTTTATTTTTAGTGCATGTTAAATCTTATGTGGATAGCAGTATGCATGTTTTGAATTTTGAGTGACTACGATGAAAAAAGCTGGCTTTTTGTTATTTGGATTGTCTGTGGTAGTGTGCTGAATGCCTAAGACTGCAATATGTCAGAAAAATATTTTTACAGGGAACAGCCAGAGAAGCATCTCCTACAGGGCTTATGTGCATGAAGAAAACACTCTGTGGACGCCTATTTGGGTTTTGTATATACCCAGAGCTGCATTTGTTAATCAGGTTTTTTTTGAGGAGAAGCTTGAGGAAAGGCAAAATCATGGAATCGTAATTCAGCAGCATTTGGGCCATGTAACCATCAAACATAGTTTGGAACAAAACCAAAATGTAAACTCTTGTATGGCAAAGTCCTGGTATCTCTAAGGGCCTTCCTAATGTTCTGAGGAAGGTGTCCTGCTTGGAGATCACTGGAACTCCAGAACTAAGTCTTAGTTCTTCTGTGGTCGAAGTAACTGTATTATGAGATCTAAATATTCTCAGCCCTTAAAATAGCTTTTGTGGAGAAATCTCCTTTCTGTACAAATGATAAAAACTGAGAGCAGAGTCAGGGAGGACACCTCCACCAGTACAGACATAGCCAGCTGCAGGGACAAGGAAACTTGGAAATGGAAGAGCAAAGAAGCGCATGTGCTGTACTGCTCTGTCCTTTTCTGCTTTAAAAGAAGTCTCGGACAGAAATCTTTCTGTAGTTGGCAGAGTATATAGCCAGGGTACACCTCGTGTGTGTTGACTGTTCATTAGCAGTAAACCACTTCTAAACTACTTATTTTTAAAGGTATCAGAGCTGTAACTTGTCAAAGCACAAGAATTACATCCATTTTATCCATATTTTCCAAGTAGCTTAAAAGTTTTTGAGTTGCATCCCGCGTGAAACCTATTTCAGAGTTAGGAAATGCCATTCCGTTTGCTGTACAGCTCAAGTCCTCTTAACATTGCTGGAAGAGACATCACCAGGTGTTCTTAGGCAAAACATGACAATTTCTCTAGGGAATCAGGTAAAAAATGACAAAGTAGATGGTTGTTTTTACTGCTGTTAAGTAAAAAGAAAATTATGCGTGCTTTACTATGCATATTCATATTTTTGATGTGTTACATCAACGCCAGCTGCTACTACATGGTATGTCACTTGCACTGCCTGTTGCCCAGGGGGCTGTCTAAATAATATCCAAAGTATTTCTGAAACATTGGTATTGACTTACTTTTGATCCATCTTGAACATATTAGCCCAAAAGAACTGGAAGGTAGTCCTGTTTGAAAGATTAAGAGAAAGTTGAGTGACTTGTCCTGAATCCTACCCATCGCAGTTCTGTAGCCATTAATACTTTCTTTATTAACAAATATAACTCAGTCTTGAAAAGTGTCATAGAACAGAAGGTGAATTTTAAGTGCTTTCTAATGCAGTGAATAATCAAGAAGATGATTCTTGTAATCACTCCTTAAAACAAGAAGCTCAACTCAGGGAAATAAAACATTTTTCTAAGAAGACACAGGTGTTTAAGCTCCCTGCTCTTCTTGATGAACAAAATGAAGAACGTAAGATTAATTGATTACTCTGATGTGGTTTCCAGTCTTCTGTCTCCTCTAGCGCTTGCTCTGTGCGCTTTGCTCCTGGGATGTTTATAGACGAAGACGACCACATCCCTGGTAACCCTTTTTGTAGAACAAATCATGAAGCCAAGTGCATGCCTGTGCTTTGTGCAGTGTTGCAGGGGAGGTGCTTGTTGCTTTGGACAGAATAGTTTCCAATAGTGGAAAACCTTTTTTTACGAGAGCTGTTTGACAGGGAGATTTTGCCTTACACCTCCCAGCTTCTGAAACAAAAAGCCAATGCTTCGTTCATGCCGGGCTCGGGGTTCAGCTCACTGGTGTGTTTTCTGGGTGTGGCGGCAGAATTTCCCAACTTACCGGTGTCTCTCGTCAGCGTGGACCTGAAAGTGGCACGGAGCCAAGCAAGCAACTTGTAGTGTGGGTTAGATGGTACACTGCTAGCAGAGGTCAAAGCCTCTCCAGTTTTCTATTTTTGTGACAGTTTTGGCTAATCTTCCCTTAAAATATAGGCCTTCGAGATTTTCAGCTGAAGTTGTGATGGAGACGGGCACTCCGAGGTCCTAGCTGAACTGTCGTCAGTGTCCAGTGTGTTAGTGTCACAGCAGCCTGGTTTTAGGTACCGGTTTATCTTCTCAAGAGAAATTCAGTGCTTTGAAGGCTTTTGCAAACAGATTCCACCTCCTGGAAGGTGACGTGACTGCGTTGCCTGCTGTAATTTTATTTCCAGTCTACTATTCAGTCTTGAGTAAGTAACTTTCTTCTTTAGAATAACAGTTGTTCATTCTTTAATTTAGTATTTTTAAAAATTACTGTAACAGGAGATTTTTTTTTTCCTGCAGAGGTACCAGGCTGTATCCAATACCGGGAGTTCAGGCAAGGTCGGAATTTTATTTGGAAAGTGATGAAATGCTCTCAAAAGTACAAAGTCTGGGCCTTTTTACGTCAGTTGCTGACTTGCATGATAACAAATGTTAAGTGAATGTCAGTCTTACTTGTTGTGCATCTGTTCTAGGTTTCCTTTTGATTTCACAGTGCTGACTGCAGGACATTTTCAACCCTGCGAAGGGAGCAATAAATGATCTTACAAGGCCGAGGAGAAATGCTGTAGCGTAAATGAAGTTTGACATCTTCAAACTTTGTAAAACTCTTGGCAAGTGTTTCTGAGAAGATTTTGAGTTTGCTGGTGTTCCGGGGAGGGGGTGGAGTAGCTTTGCTGGCTCCTGCACTTTGGGCTGCTAGTAGTACAGAATTGTCTTTGTAGTTGAACAGTTCAAACCTCTGCAGTTTTGATGATTTGTTTTTAAAGTGTTTGAAATATTTGTACCATGGTATAACGAGTCTGCTGACAAATGGTCACTTGAATATTTGGAAAAGCTTTTGCTGCCATTGCAGAATTACAGGAGGTGCGGGGATGTCTGTACGCCGAGTGATTTTGAGCAGAAGCTTGTTATGGCAGCTTCAGGTGTTGAGTTGTCCTGTCGCGTAGTTTTGGTGGGCGCATCCCTTCCACAGGCGCATCCACCTTTCCACCGAGAGCCGGTGGGCATTTGGGTGCTCTTTGCTCCCTTCTGGAATGTGGTATTCTCCGGTTTCTCTGCCTTTGTGGTAGCTCTTAAGTACTGGTCTCCCCCTTTTTTTTGCTTCGGCCCCAGAGATTGTGGTAGGAAATGGTTGTTGTTGTCCTTGGTGCTTCATCCCATCTCGGAGGTGCGTTAAAGGAGGAGATGGTGGGGTGGTGCCGCTGCAGCAACATAGGATGGGAACAGCCATCGCTCCGGGCATGGGCAGCTCTGGGGTGGCCTTCCCAGGGGATGCGTGGCCACGCTGGGTACACCAAGCAGGTACTAATGCTGCTCTTCAAACTCTCCTGTTTCCAAAACTCACAAAGCTCTCTGGGTAAAACATTCCCTATTCCCACTGGATCTCTGCAGAAGGAGCGTATAAACTGACTGACGATACTGTTCCCAGGCACAAAAGATAATTGTAAGTATTGTTATTGTTGGATGGTAGTCATGTTTCTGGTTTGGTGTTGTGTTTTTTTAATTGAGAAAATTTTAATTTCTGTGCTCTCCATCAGTTATTTTAGTTAGAACTTCAATTTGAGCAGGATACATGGAGCAATTTCTTTTTGTGTGTATAAATATATCTATGTACATATACGTGTGTGTATGTTTGCATGTGTAAATATATAGTTATTGACGCGTCTTGGATTTGAGAAATCACCTGTGTTCCTAAGCTATGGTGGGTTTTAAGACACAGGCTGAAGAGCTTGACTGTGAGTGGGAAAGAGTGTGTTTGGAAACTGAGAGTTCCCTGATGGATTGGAAGTGCCAAACAACAAAAAGTGGAGCAGCTTGGGAGGTATGGCCCCTGTAAGGCTATTGTACAGGTTCCTAATTAAGTACAGTATTTAGTCAAAGTTAATACTGAATGTCAACTTGAAACGCTACTTTTTAAAATGCAGACTTGTCATTAGTGTGTCAATATTATGGAACTGAATGCCACTAACAGCTTATTGTTCTTGTCGGGAAGATGTCAAAAATAGGATTGGGTTTTGTGGTGCAGGTTCATAAAACACTTTGAAACCTACTGAGCTGTAAGAAGAGGGAGTTGTCCTGCTGCTATGAGCCTGTGTCGTTTTCAGGGTCAATTAAAAGATTATGGTCTTTGGAGCTCTGTAAATCAGGAATGTGTGCAGGCAGTGGGAGCTGGGATCTGCCAGGATGGATGAGGAATGAATTACATGTTGGGGGGTATGATTGGAGAGGGCATGTATCCCTTTTTTTGGTAATTAATATGTGAAACCCTTAGTGTCATATTTAAGGCCCAGGGTAGAAGAGAGAATATTTTCCTAATGATTAACCTGAAAAGATGCGAGCTTACCAACTGAGCGTGGACGATGCAATATAAACACGGAGCTTGCTCTTACTGCCTTGGGTCTGTGAGATTTCAACAGCGCTAATAGCCATTTGGTGAAAACATAAACTTGGTGATTTTGTGCTTTTGCCAAATTACTATGGTAGTGTTGACAAAACAGCTGGGGAAGTCATTCATCACATTTTTCTGAAGTCACTCATGGGATTCTTTTCTTTTTAAATTTAACTGCATGGCTTTTTGCTTTAGATATATATATTTTCTCTTACGGTAATCTGGGTTGCTGTACATTAAGGTTTTGAAGATTGATTTAAAGCTGATAACAATGGAAAAATGTGTAACGAAGCTGTATAATTTGCAAATTAGGGCTTGCTCATAACTGCTCTGGAGATGCTCCTTTTAGTGAGGGCCACTAATGGAAATGTAAGACGACGTCTTGATGCTTTAACTCATTGGTTTTTAGCAGTGATAAGATCTGTTTGTTGTGGAAGAGCACTTCCCTCTGCTCACTGTCTGAAGAGTTTTCTAATGAGAAGCCCAGTTTTGCTTGACCTGGTGGTGGTAACGCTGAGGAGGGTTGAAGGCAAAAAGCAAATTTTGTCTTTTGGGGCAGCGAAGGGGCCGTTTTGTCTGGCACTGGGAGGTTCTGCAGCATGAGTGCAAGAGGTGCGAAGGTCCGTGGGGCTCTGCTCGGGCACAAGGAGAGAGGAAACACCAGTGGAAGGCAGCTTGTGCCTGGGTGCGCAGTGGAGGACCTAGCCGGGCTGCATGTGGTTGTGCTGTGGATTTTTTATTTATTTGTTTTCCTCTAGTAGTGAGTATATTAAGTTGTGTTGTAAGGGCCCGTTGTTTTTTTTTTTTGCTCAGTAGAATTTCGGTTTGCACTTCAAAACCAATTTCAAAGGGGAAGATGAGCTGCAAGGCTTTCCTCATGGTAGAGGTGAAACCTGCAGGGATTTTTGCCTGAGGTTGAAATCTAGGTGAGATGAGGAAAAACCTCTGAATATCGAACCCAATCAAGTATTTTGATCTTAGTACTACCAGTTCTGGAGGAAGAGGGGCCATGTAAAAGAGAGAGAGAGTTACAGTGATCTGAGCCCCTTCTCACCTGTATGTTGTGTAGGGAGTGTGTTGGGGAGAGAAGCCCCAGGAGTATGAGCCCCTGGTGTGACTTTGTAAGGGGGTCTGGCGGGCAGCACTGCAGCGTGGTGGCACGCCACGTGGCTTACAGGAAGCTGCGATAGAGATCTGACATGACCCTGAAAAGCGTAGACAGCATCATCTTTTAAGTAATCTCAATTGCGGTTGAAAAATTGGGTCCATTTTTTCAAACTGAGCTTGAAATCTTGCTAATTTGTATTTATATATCTCAAGCTGTGAAGCTCGTTCCTCGTTCTTTGCTTCCTTTCAAAATTCATGCAGAAATGAATAAAAGATCCCTGTGTGGTAAAGTCTTTTAAAATTAATAAAATTCGCTTTGAGCAGCAGCATGCAAATGGGGTTATCTCTCTGCTTGCTGGAAATGTGGGGATTCATGTTACCTCCTGTCATTTGCATTTCCCACATCCCAGCTCTTTAAGATGAGAGCCGCTGGCGTAATCGATACGGATGCCCTGGCGTGCTTCAACAGAAGCAAAATAACTGCAGAAGTCTGGATATGCTCAGCCTTCACTTCTCTCTGGCCTCATATTTAATGTGGGATCGTTCATTGGGGCTTTAAAAGGTCTTCCAATGAGTAAGTTGGCAGCGAGGAGGTAAATCCAGGCTCTCTCAGTGACTGCCCTGTCTATACATCAGGCTGCAGAGCTCTGTGCCACCCCGTATGGTCAAACAGGAATGGCTTTAGCCATCAATCCCTGTTAGCCGCTCAGGGGAACAGCATGATGGCATTCCCTTTAAAGTACCCGTTCGCAGCACCGCTGTAGTTAGCATGTGGTGTGGAATCACTGAATTTTCCCCGTTGGTTGCAGATCGGGGTATCTTTGTGGCAAAATACTGTCGCTTTGATGTGCTGGGAATACCGGATTTGTGTTGGTACGTGCTGGGCTGAATGCAGGGTATGATGGGGTTCTGGGGCATGTAAGGGGGTGGTAGGTAAAACTCAGATGGCTAAAAAAAAAGACAAAAATCAAAAGGCTGAGCTTTCTGAGGGAGCTGCTGCGGGGTGGGGAGGGTGAGCGGACCCGCTGGGGGGCCTGCCCTGCCCTGCCCTGCGCCGCAGGGGTGCGGGCTGGGTGGGAACAGTTGTGAGCTGGCACGGGAGCAGCTGGATACGAGGGCAAAAATACAAGGAGCAAGTCCATTGCCAGCTTTTAAAGCCAGGAGGGCAGAGGATTGCTATGGGTGTTGAGCAAAATGTATGGAGCTCTGCCCTGCCCTGGATACTGGATGTGCTGCAGCCATGGCTGTCCCGGGACAGAAATAGCACCGCGAGAGCTGCTCCATCACACTCTCTCCTTTTTCCCAAATCCCACCCCCTTTCTTTTCCATCACTTCCCTGGACTTTGACCACCACCTCCCCTGCTGACTCCTGCCACTTAGGAAGTTTCTCCATCCTTGCAGGAAATGTCCGGCTCCCGTGGTGGAGGTGCCAGTGCTGGTGCCGGCCTGGGAAAGTGTGGCCTAAATCCCCCAAGTTGGAAACTTAATACGAGTTTTATTTTTGAGTTGGAGCGGGAAGACGCAGCGGGCGTGGGAGCGCGGTGCGGGGGTGACGGCAGGGCTGGGCGGTGGGAGCCAGCGCGGGGGTTGAGGGGGGCCATGGCCGCAGGTCCTGCGGAGGGCACAGCTGGTGTCTTTAGTCTCTAACCAGCTGAGCGCTCCGGGCACTGCTCCGGCCAAGTGTTTCCGAGCATTTTGCAGGAGGGATGTCTCAGGCACAGATCGGTTTGCTGCGCTAGAGGAAACCCTGAATCTCCTCCTGCTCTCAGTAGCGGTTGTTCCAGAAGAAAAATAATTGCCAGTAATCGGTGAAAGCCACTAATTTGCGTGAGAGGACTCAAAATGTTGTCCTTCATCCTGTGCTTTAGCTGATAAACTTCAGTGCTGAAATAAATTCCCTTTATGGTTTTCAAAAGCTCTGTCCCTAGAAGTGGTGGTGCAGATGGGGCAGCTGCTCCGGCATTCCCTGGATAGTTTCTGAGTGATTTCAGGCTCTTTTGGCTTTCGAGACTTACTTGCATTTTTTTTCTCAGTAGACTTTAAAATGGCTGCTTTTTCTCATAAATATCACATCAAACAGCAAGAGGGAGATATTTTTTTTTTTAAAGGCTGTCACCGTCACACTCAGACAGCGACATTTTCCAAAGAGGACCTGATGCAAATTTCAGTTTCTGTCGAGTCTGACAAACCCAAGAGAGCACAGGCTGAAAGTGGGTTTTATAACTCCTGCTGTTCAGCGTTGCAGTATTCGTGTTTCCTGCTATTTAGAAACAAGTTTAAGAACAATTAATCAGAAGAACTTGCTCAACATAGCCTCCAGTAGTGGTGAGGGAGTATTTTCTTGGCTAAGCGTGTTGCCTACAATTTCAGGAGGGGTGTGTGTGTGTGCACATGCGGTTTTGGAAAATACCCTGGGCTTGGTATCTTATAATGAGCATCCCTCGCTCCCAACAGAAATTAAAAGAAACTGTGATGGTTTGACAGCTCTCTGAAAACAACTTTCAAGTTCGGTCCCCTGAATTAGACCACTTCTATGTTTTAGTAGAGTTACTTGGTCTTCTGATGTCTTCTCTGTGCTGTAATATGTTAGATATGGAGCTTTTAAGAGAAGAAACAGAAGAACCGGTTAATCTCCAGAATTTTTCAGCCCAAGGTAATCCTGGCCTGTAGACAGGTCATTTCCATTAAATAAATTCTTGGATCCAGTGGGCTTCTCTGAAGTACGAAATTTCCCAGCAAATGTTGGATGTTGGATACCAGAAGAACCTTGGTATTTTCTGCTAAGGTAAACGTCAATACTGGAGCTGCTGTAACAGCGGAAGAGTTTATTAGTACAAAAGTCTTATCAACAGGTTATGAAGATTGTAGCGCTGTCGACTTCAGATGAATGTATTTAAATGGGGATGTTTGTTCTTTCTCTTGGGGTTGCTCCTGCAGTCACAGCTCAGTGCTCTGCAGCAGCAGCGGGTGTAGATGAGTCATCAGGAACTCCAGTGCCCTCCGTAGGTGCAGGGAAAATTCCAAGCCCTTGTAACAGGAGGGAGAAAAAAGTCAAGCAAAGCTTTTTTCTCTTTTGCACTCCTGTTCTGTTGTCGGTCAGCATTAGTAGCAGTTCAGACTAACATCGGACTTCCAGTTGAGTCTTCTCTAGAAGCAGCAATACAGTGTCCTGCGTTGAGTTTCAGAAAATACATTACCTCTTAACTTTAAAGCCTTCAGGTATTAGAAGGACACTTTTGCTGGCCATCATTCAAGAAAGATTTGAATGGAGTAAGTTTCCTGCAAGCTGTCCTTCCACAACTGGCTGGCTGGAGCTTAGCTCGGAGCTGTCTTGTGCCATTAGCTAAAGCCAGACATCCCTCACCGGCTGGATCTTCTGGTGCTGGTTACAGGGAGGGCTGCGGGGTGGATGCAGCCTTGGGGAAGTCTTCCTTTGGACTGAGCAAACCGGTGTGCCAACTTTCTGTTGCTTAATGCAGGGGAAATCCTGATTATATATGTGTGTGTGTATATATATATATATATATTTTTTTTTTTTTTTTTTTTTGGTTAGGTGTGCAGGAAAATACCATGCAAGCAGCAGAGCTGCTGTGTGGGAACCGCAAAGGCTCCGCTTCCTTTTGTGCGGGAAGTGGCACGGCAAATGTAAATCAGTGGTTTGACGTTCTCAGGATGTTTACCCCCGTTGGTTCAGCATGTTTCTGTTAATTACTATCTTGCTATTAATTACTGCTGATTCCTGGTAGGATTTCAGTTTGATTCCAGGACGTACACGGATGTTACTTACATGTAACACAAAATAATAACGCTTGTGCAGGGCTGCTTTTGTGCGAAGTGCTCCGTGACTTACCCGTCCCACCTGGCCTGGAATATCCTCTGTCGCAGCAGTTGTATTCCTGTGTGTTATCTCCATGTTCCAGGAGCACACATGGACCCCTTGGTGTAGCTGGCAGCTCCCCTACAGCACCCACCTAGTCCAAGAATCGTACTCATGGTTTGCCTTAGACATACAAAACCGATATATTGCCGAATAAACACGAGTTGGCAGCGACTTCTCTGATAACGTTGCCCCTCACGATAGGCAATGTTGCCCTCTACTGGTTAATTACAGCTTAAAGGATCCATCTTTCCCCCTTTCATACAGCAGCACTTTGCTATGAGAAATTGTTTTTCAGCCCTTCTTGCTTGGAACAGAAGGCAGGTTTTGGTCCTAATGCAGCTTTTTAGGATGCTACGGCTCGCATTTAATTTCTTTTTCCCCCAGAAGCTGCCTTTCCTTTGGGAGAACCTGGTGCACCAGAAAACCAGACTTAAATTACTGTTTTTAAATGTTCCTAGTAATGCTGAATCCTCATTTTCAGAATTAACCCTTAGAAATGTAACTTCTCTGAACTAGTTTTGCAAGTGAAATAACTGCAAGGTTTTTAATTATTATTTGCATTAGCACAATAAGACCTTTTGCTTAACACTGTAATCTGGATGCCTATTCTAGCAGCCCCAATAATTGTCCCCTTCCCTGCCCCAGCTGGGGCAGCTGCACAATGACCTGGATCCAGGCACTGAGCTGAGTTAAAAATAAACTCGCAAAAGAGAATGTTATTTTTAACCCAGGTCAGTCCCCTGCCTGGGTTCGCAGCGTGGCTGCTCAGGCTCTCACGTGGGTGTGCTGGCTTGGAGGTGCGGGAGGGGGCAAGAAGGAGCTGTGGGGGAGAACCAAGGGCTGGAGTACCCCTGAAAGTTGCTTCTCCAGTGGATATTCCAGCTCTGAACTTGGCTATGGGCCGCCCCCTCCCCCAGCTGTCTTCCTGAAAGGCATTTCCAGGACAGACATCACCGCTGACAAAGCCCCAGCAATGTTCAGGCACTTGGTGGTGGTGATGCCCTGTGTGGCTGGCCTTTCCCAGGGTCAATTCTTTGCAAGTCTCACACTTTGCAATTGGTATAGCTAGCTTTATTCAGAGTCTGGCTGGAAAGTTTAAAATATGTTGAGAAACAAGAGAAAAGAGTTGATGCAAATTACGCGTTAGTGGTGCTTTGCAAGGTGTGCTAAAGATAAGATGATCAGAGGAAAGACCTGATGGCTCATACCATGCATAGCACTGTCGTTGATTCAACATTTGAATCACAGCTGACGTGATGTTACGATATTTAACTAATTCGTGGTGCCATCCTGCTCTCCTGCAACTCATAAAGGGGAAAAAGTTTGGACAATTTGTTGGGGTCCATTTGTTGAACTAAAACTTGTCTTTTCTTTGGGGGAGATGGAAAACGGAGTGACTCAGTTGGGTGATTGAGATGGATTTAATCCTTTCAATATTTAAAGGGGCTTATAAGAAAGATGGGGACAGACTTTTTAGTAGTGATAGGACAAGGGGTAGTGGTTTTAAACTAAAAGAAGGTGGATTGGTTTAAAACTAAAAGAGGATAGATTCAGACTAGATAGAAGGAAGGAATTTTTTACCGTGAGAGTGGTGACACACTGAAACAGGTTGCCCAGAGAGGCTGTAGATGTCCCATCCCTGGAAATGTTCAAGGTCCAGGCTGATGGGGCTTTGAGCAACCTGATCTGTTTGAAGATGTCCCTGTTCACTGCAGAGGGGTAGGACTAGACAACATTTGAAGGTCCCTTCCAACCCAAACCATGCTGTGGTTCTATGGTACAGCCGCAAAATGTGCTGCCTGTGTAGTGGTGGGGAGCAGCTCTGCATCCCCCCAGGGCTCCGCTGTGGGGTGAGGGACAGATGGAGGCAGGCATGGGCAGCCCAGAAATAGAAAACATAAATTATTCTTCTGGAGGTAAATTGCGTAACTTTGTAGTCTAATCAAAGTAAATAAACATTTGACTTCAGTTGCCACTATATTGTGTTCTGTGGCACGCAGATGCAGCCCCCCTGGTGTGCTGGTGCTTCCACCCCAAACAGCAGAGTGATGCCAACGGCAGCCAAAGAGGGAATTTCTTTGCTGTATAACACGGGTCGGGTCAGCTCAGCTTAGCAAAAACTCTAATTTCAAATCCTTAGTGACAGAAAGTTAGGGAGCTTCCGAGGAAAAGCTGAAGACAAACTTCTAAAGGGATGCTGGTTCCCCAGGTCCAATGCCGAGGAGCTGTGCTCTAGGTTTTAGCACAGGTTGTCACCTCTTTTGGGGCAGGCGGTGGGTTTGAACAAGTTTGCAAACAGCCCTTTCACCATTTGCGTATCAGTGGACGGTCTCTAAGCGTTCCATACTGATGCTCTCGGTCACGTACCCTTTTCCTGCGCTGCAGCCACAGTTGTGTTGCAGAGATAAACCCCGAGCAGGAGCCGCAGGGTCCCGTCCCAGGCGGTGCTGGCGGAGCAGGCGGCGGGCAGGGGCGGGCCAGCGGCACCGAGCACAGCCAGGGCTCTCCTGGCTGCGTTGGGCTGGTGCAGCACCGTCAGCCGATGCGATGGTGCAGTGCGAGGTCCAGCTGTGGGGGTTGGTTTTGGATCGGTTTTGAAGGGAAGAGAAATAGGCATTACAGGAATTGTCTGTGTTGGGTTTCCCCGCCCCCCCGCCCTCTTTGGTATATTATCTTTCATGGAGCAATTGAACTATGAACCCCGCTGGAGGAGGGGACAGTTCTTGCTCTGGGCTGTTCGCAGAAGAGCTGCAGGTGTAGGACACCCCAGACCAAGCCTTGGAGAAGGTGTATCATGACTTTTCATGGTCTAAAAGCAGCATAGTTGCAAGGACTTTGTCCCAAAACTCACAGAAGGTGTGTAACAGGCAGGTATCATCATTTTCCAAAGTCAGAGCTGTGCTCATACTGTCAGGAGCTGAAGGCTAAAACCAGTTGTGGAGAGCAGCTTTCATGGGATTTGATAAAGCAGGACAGGCTCTCCTGCCTCGTCTTTATACTGCAGTTGGTTTAATTGGAAAGCTTGGAGTATGGAATGTCTTCAGTGGTTTTGTATTTTATTTTAAGCTGCACTCGAGCAGTGAGTGCTTGCTGGAAGGAAGGTCTTTCTGCCACTTCATTAGGTGCTCAGTGGTGTGGGGCTGGCGGCACAGCTCGGCTCCCAGAGCAGGGGAGCTCTGCAGGAGCGTGCGCTGCAAGCAGCAGATCGAGGAGGCATTAGGGTGCCAGAGGGCCAGCACCCAGCGATGCGGTGGGTACATCACCAGGGAGGAGCAGGGTTATCGTGATTTCTTCCAGTCTTAAACTGTTCCTTTCACGCTGGCTGAATTAGACTAAAGTTGTCAAGATTGATTGCTAATATAGTTAGGAGTAATTTATTGGGGTGTGCGTAGAGCATCTGATTTGATACTTAACTGTAGTGTTAGTGTGTCTGATCGGGTTGTCTCTGTGATGTGCACACACGGGCACAGCGACACAGAGCTTTGAGAACGGCCTCAGAACATTTCTCATTCCTGCATGTGCTTGCCAATATCGATTCTAAATCTGCATCAAGCCAGACTTTGCACATCAAAAAGAAAGCCGCGCGGTTTGTGTTTCCATGGGAGGGGAGGGATCGCCTGTTTCTGGTGCGCTATAATTTGTTAGGAAGTGAACTCTCTTGACTGGTTTTTATATGTGCAACTGCTGTACGTGTGTTTCCTATGCTTTTTTTTTTTTTTTTTTTTTTTTTTTTGTAACTCCTGGCACTTTATAGGCTCCATCTCCATAGACCTGGTACCATCAGGCTGATAGATGCTTCAGTGCTGTTTGTATAGTGTGTAGAATCCCATAGCCTCTTACGGAAAATGCCAACTAATTCTGTATCTGGTGTTTCCTGAGCTTTTCTTTGCCCACCACCTCTCATAGCTGAAGCGCTGTACCCCGTGTGAGGGGGGGAAGCCGTCCTGTCAGCCTTCTCCTACTGCAAGGAGAGCCACACATCCAGAGTTTTACACCGGTATGATGCAGGCAGGTGGTGTCTAATCGCAGAAATCCTTGGTGTTACCATCACTTGTGGTTTTGTCTTGTTTGCTTGTGCCTTTGGAAATGCGGGAGACTCAAGGGTAAAACAACATGAGTGTTCAGAGGGTGGGAATGGGTGTTTAATCACCCAGGAAAAAGGGTCCTCTGCGTACTGCCCGTGCACATCAGGTGCTCAGGCGTGCGGCGGAGCGACGCGAGGCACATCTTGGAGTCCTCTTCTGCCAGGCCTCAGGTGCCGCATCACGCTGTGAAATGTCTTTTTAAACAAACCTTGCCTCCTTTTCCTTATGCCCTCAGAAGCATCTCCCCATGTACGATTACAAGGTAAAGACAATGCAACCTGTTCTGTTTGAAAGTGTCAGTGGCTTGGTGCGCACAACAAAGTGGGTATTATTGTTCTTGTTCCTTACTGCATACGTTGGTGCTTTTTCCATCTTCAAAGCATTTTCCAGCCATGAACTAAGAGCACACGCATTAGCTGGGAGCACACACCCCTCCCTAAGCAGCTGATGCCGGGCACATCCCAGGAAAAACTTCCAGAATGTGACACACCACTTTTGATGCAAATAAAATGACGCTGTATTTCATCAGCTCTATTAAAAGTACTTAAGTAATTGAATTAATGAAACTTTAAAAAGCCTTCAAGACACAAATGTGGTACACACCTTTCTTCTCTCTTTTTTTTTTCCTGCTTTTTTTTCTTATTTTCCCTGTTGATTGTCTTTGGTTGGCCTCTTTATTTGTTACCTTACTGTTTGCTTTTCGATGTGTGGTTTTGCTGGGGTTTTTTTGTGTTACAGTAGCTGATTTCTCTACTTTGCAGCATTGGTACTGTTACAGTTTCGTGCAGCAAAGGGGAAAGTGTCATCTGCAAAACAGCATGAGTATGACTAGGGTACCTCATCATTCATATTAATTTTTGCAAACATTGGGGTTTTATTTCCATTGTGTTCATTCGCCTTTGCTGTGTGTGCCTGCCTTGCCCCCTGGACTGTGCTTACCTCTTACATCTTCAGCCCAATTTCCCATCTTCATGTGATCCTTCACACTTCTCTACTGTTCTTCCAGCTGTGGATGTCCAACATCCAGCCCCTCTGAACCCACGTTGGCTTTGGGTTTCTCCCACCCTCCCTGTAGCCAGCTTGGGTATTTCTCCCTCCTTTCCCAATGGCTGTTCCTTGAGCAGGGGCAACCCTTCCTAGGCAAGACAGTCCAGCTGTGGTGGGATGAGATGACGTGCTCTGCACAGGGCAGAAACACCATCCAGGGCCATGGGCTCAGCTCGCTCACCCTGCCTTTGGGAAAAAGGAGACAGTGGCCCCTGAGCTGTCATATCCAGCTGACTTTTTTGGGTGGCTTCAGTGTGGTGAGAGGCCACTGATGGAGCTTTCTGCTCCAGCCGCTCCCCAATGGGCAGATGGACAGGACCGTGTGAGCTAACCACAGCCGAGGCAGTAGTTCTGTGACACCCAATTTCCAGCCTAGTTTTGAGTTTTGTTCAGGCTACATTTAAGCATTTTGGGCGCAGCTCACTTTTCTTGCACTCTTTGCTGTTTCAGGTGAGGCAGATGAAGAAGCCTTTGCCGAGGAGTGCAGACGGAGAGGACAACACGCCCTGCCTTGCCAGCCGACCAACCCGCGCCTGCTGAAGCCTCACAAGCCTGCCAGTTCCCCCAGATATGCCTATCATTATAATAGTGACGAGGTGGAAGAACAAGATAGAAGCCGGGTTGCAAGCAGCTTGGAGACCCCTTTTTATTTATCAGGTGTGCACAAGCATGTTGATGAGAAATGCGCAGAAAAGGATCCATCAGCTAGTCAAAAGCCAAAACCAAAGAGCCAGGCAAGAGGTTGTTGCTGTGTGTTGACTTAATGTTAGCTCCCTGGTAAATAATAAGTAGCAGCTTGTGTGCCTTCGTCCTGCGTTTGCTCTGCTCTTCAATTTAGTGTAGATTCACAAACGCCCTGGGATATTCAAGGATCCAGGGCAAATATTGTTACGCTGCTGGAGTGCCTGTGCTCTTTGTTCTTAAAAGTGAAGGCCTTTTAGAGATTAACTCATCACAATACTTTGAACGTTCATTTACTTAAATTGTACTCAGATTCCTTGTTGAAGGAGAAGTTCAGCAACTTGATACTATTTCTGGAAGCTGCTATTTCAGGTGCCTAAATCCTAACAGAGAAGGCTGAGACCGTTCAGGCTAATGCGGAAGCACGGCAATTGTCCTAGTTATTTTTGGAAGTAATTAGTCCTTTGATATATTTCCTGTCTGTAATGTTTCGGCACTATAGTCCAGAGGCTATCTTGGACAACAGAGTCCTCATAACTACTTGATTTAATTTGAACCTGTGGTCAAAAGATCATCCAGGACTGCCGGGACAGGTTTTTCTGAAACATGAGGATGCCTTTCTACTTGGATGCCCAAACCAAGGGCCCTTCTCAGTAGTGCTGAATTAGGTGAAATGCTGGGAAGTGTGAGTGCATGAGGCTCCTCAGGGCACACACAGTGCATGAAAAACATGCATCGTACCCCAAAACGTGCGCTCACATGCTCCCAGTGCTGTACCAACTTCTGCTGTGTTTATGAGCCTTTAAATCTAACACTGTCTTCTGTATGGAAGACCTAAAGACATCATGTAGGATGACAGCTTGAAAAAATAGAAACACTCAGATAAATGTCTTCCTGATCAGTTGTTGGAAGTTTTGTCTCTTTAGGGATGGCTAAGTTGGATCTTTTCTTAAAAAAACCCCAAAATTTTAACATTTCTCTACAGAAGCCTGAATGTAACCTTGGGACTGATGTCCTGATATCTCCCATGCAAGGGATACAGGTTTTGTCTCCGGTGTCGGCAGCTGGCAAAACAAAACCTTGGCTCTGCATTTGGAGACTTGAGGTCCTCTGCAGTCGTAACAATAGTTTGGTGATGGTTTCCAAAGAGCATCTGAGTTTGACAGGCACCTTGCAATTTTTGGAGCAATTTTTAAGATTGCTTAAGACTTTTTGCTGTGAAACTATTTATGCTCCAAGGCGCACAAGTTTGCAATTAAAATGAGTTTCCAGAAAAATGAATTTCTAGAGGTATTTGTGCAATCACAAAATCCTCTCTCC
Source organism: Ibycter americanus (assembly GCA_035590275.1). Lineage (NCBI taxonomy): Eukaryota > Metazoa > Chordata > Aves > Falconiformes > Falconidae > Ibycter > Ibycter americanus. Next base: position 60,102,136 of record JAVJGI010000050.1, read on the forward strand.
TACCAGTAGATTGTGAGTTGCCATAAAAGATTCAGGGTGAAAACTTGATTGCAGTAAGACTAAGGTTTTACTGTTGCTTGAAATATTTTGCCTACTGTTCCTCTGACGGACAAGGCTGCTGAAGGACAGGTTGAGTCAGTCATACAAACCTACCTGAGTGTCTTAATCTCTCCCTGGGAAGCTTGTGCACGAGCCCCGGTCAGTAATGCAGCTCTTCTTGGGTGTTCACCTCTGCCAACTGCCTTGCCCAGCGAGCAGCTTCACCGGCGCAGCTCTGTAATTACACAGACCACTTACTCGCTCCTGTTTGGCTTCTCATCGATCACTGCAACAGCTGCTGTGCTTCCATGGGCCAGCGCTGGGAAAGAGCGGCATCGTTTTCTGCCTTGGTCCAAAGCCCCCTCAATTCAGTGGAAAATAGTTAAGTTCAATGGCCTTAAGCTGGGCGCCGTTCCACCTCGAATCAGACTCTTGTGCTACCGTTGGCGTATGGCCCTGGGCGGCGAGACCGTGTGGCAGTTTGAGGTGTTGTCCCAGGTAGAGCACCTGAAGCAAATCCTCAGTCATTAATGATTCGCCTGCAGCGAAATGGTTTTCTTTTCCCAGCTCTAAGAGTGGGAATGTTTGAGTGTGAATTTGTAAGTCTGTAGCAAATTTAAATGAAGGAAAAGGGGATAGGTTTCATCTTGACTATGTGGTGGGAATCCCTCTGGAAGTGGCCATCTCTCTCTAGCGCTCCAGGAGAAAGGCTGGCCAGCTCGTTTAGACTGGCAACCAATACCCAGAGGTGAGATGAATCCTCTGTTTAGTCAGGATTTCCATTCCAGCAGGCATTTAATAAAAAAATTAGAGTTTAATTTGATTCTCCATCTAACATTGACACTTTGCATTTCAGTAGAAATTGCTCTGGGTTTCAGACTGTTCCTGGTTTCTTAATGGCCTTTTAGAATAAAACTTCACCTCTTGTGCTCAAGTCACTGCATATCTCAAACAGTTCTCTAGCTCCAAACAAGTAATTTTTTTAATAAGGTTTCAGATACTGCAAGTAATGCGCTCCCTGATAGTATGATGTACGGCTGCCTGCTGGTATCCAAGCTGTCTCAAAGTGGTATTAGTGCCAGCGGAGACCCGGGGGTTGCAGCCATTCACGGTAGAGGTTGTGGTAACTACCCCTAAAAAAACAACTACTCCAGATTTGAGAGTTTTGACCTTTACCTAGCAAGGATGGTTGAAATGTTTAATTGTTAAAATACTTCAAAATACACGATACAAAAGATCGTTATTTGGAAGATAATATTGCAAGGTTTGCTTTTCCTTTTGAATGAAATAGCTTGCATTCACCTAGAACTTACAACATTAATAATTAATTTCTGCTGCGTTTTCATCCACTGGCATCCCTGAAGAGGAAACCACTTTAAAAGAACTAGCTTAACTAATCTGGATCCTTTTCTGGCATGGATTCTGCTGCTGGAAAGTTGAGCTATTTGTGTGTTATTTCATCTTTAATGCAGTCTGTGTTCTTTTTACCACCATATGGTTTCCTGAATTACGCTTTACTAACTAGTCAAATCGATATGCTTGGTTATCCAAACTAATTACTTTATAATTCCCTCGCATACTTGTATTTGGGCATGTAATGGAAAGAGAAAGGAAAGCAAAGCCACTGTTTTCTGTGGAAATCTAATATGTAAGGAATGCTGGAGGTGTGGAGATGGGAGGGAGTTTGCTCTCCCTTTGCTCCACATCCCCTGGCTGTAACTGCGTGTGAGGGGGATGGGGTGAAAGCTGTACTCTTCTGCAGGCAGAGGGTGGGAAGACTGGCTGATGGATTTGGAGGCTGGCTGGTTGCTCCCTGGCTTAGCCAGAGCTGCCTTCGTGCATGGGTTTTTGGCTGCTAGTCCAAGAGCATCCCGCTACCCATTTACTTCCCAGAGAAGATAGCTGGGTTGCACATGGAAGGGCTTCCAAGGCTGCATTACCTTGCAAGCTTTTGCTTGCCATGTGGGAGTAAAACCTTGGACTCTATTCAGTAACAGGTAATAACCTTAATTAATAGCAGGCAAGCAGGTTGTATCTGGCTTGGTATGTTCTTGTAGCAATTCTAGGCAGAATTGGTAATGAAAATAGTATGATGAGCAAGCATGAAGGAAGGCCCCGGTAAGTTGGTAAAGCTTTTCAGTCCCCTAAAACATCAAAGTTGGAATTACGTCACTGGGTTGGCCAGTGAAACTGGAGAACTCGCCCCTTGGATTTAACAGTGCAGATAATTAAATAGCAGATTGGCATACCTAGACGGGGTGGGATGTTTTGTCACCTCAGGTCTTTACGTAAAGGCAGGTTCTCTCTCTGTGATGCTCTGTGGCATGGGCAGGAGCTGTGGATGTGGTGAGAGAATTAGTAGGTCAGGTTGTGGTGTGTTGGGCAGTGGCTTGGGCTGAAAGGAGGGAATGTGAAAGTGTAGCGTAAAGCTGTAATTGTAAATTGAGTCACACACATGAAATTATACTGCAGCTGTGATCCGAGGTGAATTTTTATAATGCCATATGCAAGTGTGTTCAGTCTAAAATAACAGATGGTGGCTGCAACTCAGAAGTAAGCTAGCTACCTTTGAAGAGAGCTATTTGTAAGAGCAGAAAATTACAAAGCGCACTACAGAACCCAGCTTGTGCTGCCTCGCTGCCCTGTTAGAGCTCTGTGTGGATGCTGGAGCCGTGATGGCTTCTGTGGCTTCAAGGAGGGCAAAAGACTGGCTGCAATCTTAGCAAAAAGTTAGTAGGTCTTGAAAACCACTTTCTCTGGAACTTAAGCACAAAGCATGAATCCCTCCCATCCCCAACCTCAGCGCTTCAGAGCCTGAAAGGAGGCTCCTCCAAAGTCTTCACCCTTGCAGGAGATCCATAAAAATCAGGACATGGCCTTTATTAGCAATTGAAGTGGGTCAAGAAGCAGCAATGTTGTGCATTAATTGTCAGTCATGACTGACCTTGTTTCCTTCTGCTGACTCCTGTGCTCTCCTGTGCTGGCAGGAGGAAGGTGGAGCAGAGCCGTGGCTGCTCTCAGCATCCTGGTAGAGCAGGCAGATGTCAGGCAGGGCAGGAAGAAGTGGGATACCACAGATGGGTTGGGTAGGAGTGTTTTGCCCAGGACACTTGTCCCTTTGGATCAATCACTCAATGTGCACACCTCCCTTGCAGTTGCCGCCCAAGAACTTGATGAGTTTTGTAGTCAGTGGCTGAGCAAACTTGTGACTTTGGGAGGTGCAGATGGCAGAGAAGTAGAAACCCAGAAATAAAGTCAGAGATGCAGCAGAGAGGCTTCCCAATTTGTTTTGGTCCTTGCTGAGGGGTTGAGGGAGTTGCTACTAAGTGTTGCTAGAAGTTGGTTTCAGTCTTCAACAGCTTTATGAAAGCTGGAGTAGCTTTTGTGCTCTTTATGGTTCTTCTGGAAGTAGAAGAGAAGGGGATGAAACAGGAAGAGTGGCACAGCTGATGCTGTTTGTTTTAGACAAGAATTTTCCAGGTCGTAAACCAGGTGTAACTCCAAATGGTGTGGATTCTTGCTTCATCTGTCTCTGCTCCTGGTAACTGACAAAAGCAAGAACATACCAAGTTAGGGTGATGCCTATCTCTATTTGAGTGAATCTGTTTTCCAAATGTCAAAGCTTGGAGAAGCTCTCAGCAACCTGTTCTCCCTCCATCCTGTAATGCATTTTTAGAGATTAGATGGCTAACCATTGCTTCTAAGGGTGGAAATTTGTAAAGCCCTTCTCCGAGGCCAGAACTGTTTGGCTGAAGCCAGTTGAGCCAGGCACTAATTATGGGAAGTTTCTGTGACCGCTTTGTGATGCTGGCGGCTCGTCAGGGGACAGAGTCACTGCAAATTAGTCAAATGGTAATGGGGCTGCTGCTTTCTAATTCAGATTTTGTTCTCTCCTGACTTTGCGGCTAGCCTTGTAATCAAGGCAGCTAAATATGCTTTTAATTAGTGCTGGTTGGAGTATTCAAGTGAAATACACACCAAAGGGTTACATCTTTAGTGTGCGATTTTTATTTTTGTTAGGAGCTGCTACGCTTGTTTGGATCAGGTTTTTGGCTGTTATCAGCCAGCGTAGCATCGCTGGAGCTAGCAGACGGACAAAGTTTGACCTGTCCTTTCTTCTTAGGTGGGGGTAGAAATGGAATTGGTCGAGAGTGAAATTATTTATCACAGCAGGCTCAAAACAGAAAAGACATGGCAGTTTTCTCTTGAGGAATACTCTGTATTTGTGTGTTATCTCCTCCTTTGGCCAATCTGTTTCTGTGTGTCAGTGATAACACTTGAAAGATTTCCACTTTCACCCTTATCGTTCTGGAGGCTAGTAGGAGACCATGTTGTCAAATGCCTAAATATCTTGATACCACATTATTTTAATATTTGAGTTATTTGATTTTTAAGACAATGAATTATGTGGCATTAATTTCAAGTAATAATTTACATTGACTCACAGTATTTTTAGGGAAGAGTTACATTTGAGAAAAATGGACTGTTGAAAACAAAAGAGTATTATGATATAAAACAGCAGTATCAAATGCAATCATACCTGTATGTGGAAGCCTTTTAGAAATACTGACAGTGTTTTGAGAATGAAAAATGAGAAAATTACGAAGCTAATAACCTGTTAGGGTTTAATGATCCTTTCCCAAATATCTGTGTTAATGTTTCATAGTTGTTACATGAGCTAGTTCTGATCAGCTGATATGATGCTGTTTTTCCCTCCAGTAAAGGGAAGAATCCTTTGAATAACACCCCTTGGATGACTGATTCTCAAGAGTCAGCATGTCTCTTCCGCCTCCATTGGCCTTTGTGGGAAAGCAAAGAGATGCCTGAGCCCTTCTGGGATTTATGCCTTAACAGCAGCAAATTAAATGCCAAGGGATCCTATTTTTGCCAATGTATAGGTGACCGAGGGGCTGACATTGAAGTAAACTTCATGAATGGAGGTCTTGGTTCATGCAGTGTCCCCAGGGACAGGGTTGTAGCTCAGGTGGGTGGCAGGGTGCAGGGAAAACAGCGTCATCTGCAATTCTGCAAAGCACTGCCAGTTTTTCTCTTCCTTAAACAATAAAACTGGTTTCCACTCTAACTTTGCACGGGCTAATCGCTCATGGCAGAATTTCTAAATAAATATCCTGCTTCTTGACTCAGATGATTGCAAAAGATGAAGTCATGCTGTTGATACAGCATAGGAGCTAGAATGATAACCCAGGAACAGTTTCCCTTTGCTACAAGGGAGTGTATTTCCTCTAATGCACAAGCTTTTGATAATGTCTTAAAGTGATTTTAGCCCAAAGACTATCTTGTGGTTCTCCCCAAGTCTTAAACTGAAGACCTGCAGTTCTGCCGTGGGCACGGCCCGGATCGCGCCCGGGAGGAGCTCTGGTGAGGAGCCAACTTCCGCCACCACGTGGCTTCATACTCCTCTGACCTCCCGCCACTTCCTTTTCCCACCTTTCCCCGTCTTTATTTTGCTGTTGGTGCTAAATCGATGGAGAACCAGGTGCGATGGTGACACGGCTTCCTCAGGATCATTCTGCCTGCCTGCAGGGAGAATGGAGGAAAGAAAGAGATTTCCAGACAGGCAGAGCTGTGCCCTTCCTGGGCCATTCCTGTGATGCCCGGTCCTTGCTCCCAGCTGGCTTGCAGGGGCTCCTCCGCTCCGTGCTGGCCCCGTTCGCCGGACTGTGCCGATTCCTAGTGGCAGAGCGCCGCTGAGCTAAAAGATCCTTCAGGCTATTTCAAAGCATCACAGAATGATTACCTGAGGGAAATGTTTACTAGCTTCAAGTTGAGATTTGTAAGTGCACTTGGGTAGATGGGTGGGTTCTGCACGGTTTGCTGTCCGTGCAGGTCTGCTAGTAAGTTGCGTTTTACTGCAGGTTTGGAGGAAAGGGCACGATGCAGAGCACGAACTGTTTTTCACACATCTTTGTGGGGGGGGGAAAAATACATGAGGATGGTGATCACATGGCTGGAAGCTTGTGCCTACTGAACCTGTGGCAAATAATTGTTACTTGAACTCAGTGCTTCCATGCACCATTGCAGCTGCAGTAGAATGTAACCTATGGTGCATAATAAAGCATGAGTAGGCTGATGACCCACATATAAAATGTGGACTGGTAAACACTGAGCATCTTACTCAGGATTCTTGGCATTCCCTAGTCTTAAAATGGAAATGTAAATATCGTGGTAACTCTGACTACTACTGTGAGCAGGAAATGCCAGTAGTTAAATAGCTCCTGCTGTATAAGTCTTATTTATTGCTTCCATTCTGAAAATTGTTCTGGTTTTGCATGTGCTCTAATTTTGAAGCTTTTCCTGAATGGCTTTGAAGTCTCTTGAAAGTTCTCCAGATCTTTTCAGACTTCAGAGATTGATAGTGTTTTCTTACTCTCCTAAGTAAGGGATATAGTAGAACTGGGGATATAGTAGAAATTATCATTTAAAAACCGCCTTAGAAAGCCAGACCTTTTCTTTAAGATTCCTTAAACCATTCAGCGAACATGTGCTTTTGCTAGAGGGAAAAGTCCATGAATGCTGTGAATAGTGTTTTACAAGCCATGTTTCCTCAGGATACAAGGAAGGCAGCAAGAGGAGGAAGCAGAAGCAGAGAGAGGAACAGAAGAAGAAGAAGTCAACCAAAGGGAGTTACTAAAATGGACTTCTCTGCTATGCCAATACCTTGATAATAATGACAATTTAATGTTACATTTGAGCACACCTCTCCTTGTGTATATTTTTTGATTGTTCACACTGCTAGCAAGGAAGTGAGTCATGTTTAAAACTGTACTAAAATTGCACTATGTTATTCTTTTTAGTTTCACGGAGTGGCTTTCTTGCCAGCCAGGTTAGGGAATTTGAGTGAGGCTGATCTTTGTTAGAAGTGTGTTATGTTTGAAGATTGGAAAATGTTACAGAATTTCTTACCTCTTCCTTCCCTGGGACTAAAATGACTCTAGTCTAGTGTTTGTTTATTTGTCTTGTAGGATATAAAGGGTTGTGCAAATGCCTGTTTGTTTGGTCACTCTAGCATCAACATCAGGCCTGTTGAAAGAAGAGTGCTATTCGCTCATGTCAGAGGGAATGGGATGGAGACATGAGCTCTTCTAGCGTAATTTATGCAAGCTTAATAAGTGACTTTTATGGTTGTTTTTTTTTCCCAAGCTGGGCAGCAAAGGTTTGTCCCTGTTATTAAAATGTTCCTTCATTTTTAAATTGTATCATGAAGTTATATCCTCTGATTTTAAGAAGCTTAGTGTAATGATAGTCTCCTGTAAGCACTCCTACTGATTTCCTTAAGCATAGTTGACTCCCAATGAATCATTTAGTGAAATCATTCCTTATTTTAAAAGTTTATTTTCAGAACCTAGAGACAAATGATCTAAGTGCTACTTTGAAACTGCTTTTTGTTTCTGCTGAGCAGGTTTGAGATAACAAAACATTTTTTCAACATCCATTGAAGATTTCAATGATTCTACAAAGAACTTACACCTTTAAGTACGAAAGCATTTTGCATTGGTTTTATTGCAGAACTAATTTTTTTTAGCTTGAAAAGATGTCTTCGGTTTAAAAGAAATACATATTTTCTGGCAAGATTACTTCCTTGCTTCCCATACTTGTCTCATGTGCATGACACATTGCTTCTCTTAACCTCTTAGTTTGTACAGAGCCCTTCCGTTGCCTTAAGCATTTACCTGCATGTTTCTTGTCAGTATGTTGCCGCCTCTTTAACCTCCAGGTAGGAGTTAGCAGCTTATGGTTTTGTTTCGTTTTGTCTTCCCCTTGCCAATCAATACGCTGTTGATGTAACAGACTTAAACCTGGCAATATTGAAAGTCCACAGTTCCTGGAGAAACTCACTCATGCTAACGTTTAAAAGATTGAGGAATGCACGTAATGGTGTCAGGAAGAAGCTAAACAGTCTGCATTCTGGCATGATTTGGTGTAACAAATTCTGATGTCTCTGGTATCTGAATGGTTTAGCTTCAAATGCTTACATTACCCAGTGTAACCCTATGCAAACATATAACCATACATGAACTCTGTTAGGGTATTTAAATTACGGTTAATACGAAATAAGACTGAGTACTGGTTTTCTGTCACTTAAGTACCACTTTTTATTTTGTTTTGTGCAGTGTTACTAATATTTAAAAATAAAGAAAATTCTCCTTTATACTTTGTCCTCTTGCACTGTACTGTAGACTACAGCTGGCATCAGTTGTTCTTGTGTAGTTTCAATTGAAGTCCAGGCTGGAAGCACAAGGGAGAGAGTCCATATTCGCAAGACACCCACAAGCGTACCAAGTTATTCCTTTTGCTAAATCCATGAGCAAGCCAATATGGTCCCTGTGTCAAACGGCTGATACTGGAAAATGTGAGGGTTCTTTCTGGCTGGAAACATTCACTATAAGGAATGTATACCTCAAACAGAGCTTGCACGTTTGCCGTGCAAGGAACATTCATCCTGGATGATATGCAACACTTTGAATTGCATCCCATGCAGTATGCTTTCCATACTCTGGGAGAAGTCCCCCTCAGCACATATGCTAATTTTAATTTTAAGCTATTAGTGCTCCATATTTGGTGGGAAAATGGAGAGTGCTTTGGAAAAGCCGGAGAGGTAGAGGGAGGGGTGACAGCGGCGTAGGGCTGGTCTCCCCGGGCTGTCCCTGTGCTGTGAGCAGCCACATGTCGTAGGACAGAGTGGCTCCGGATCAGGAATGTGCCTTGAAGAGTTAGAGCAGACTGGGGTTTGGAACATAAATATCTTCTTGATTCTGATCCCTGTGTCAGGCTTGAAGGAGGAGGATAGAGCATTAATTAGTTAGGAGACCTGAAGGCAGGCTCTAAAATAGTTAGGAAGCCTGTCTTACCAAGGGCATCCTTATCCCACTGGAAAGGTGCTGGCATGCTTGCAGCTGGGCTCCTACACCCTGTGCCTCCCGTGGGGAGAAACTCCTGGGAAACACAGAGTCGCCAGAGGAGGGAACCACGGGCATGATCTTTCCTATAACTACCTAGAATCTGCCCAAGCTTGCCTAGAAATTAAGAAATGTGGGCCGGTGGCCATTGAGCCTAATTCCTTCCTTCTCAGCCCAATTATTTCTGGATTGTAACCGTAGGGTAACTGCTTAACTGAGCACCATGAAGCAAGGTTGTCAGCCTGGGTGTAGCACCGTGCCCCCGTGGCTGTGCTGCTTGCAGGACAGCCTGGATGTGGTGCCACATCTGCCACGTATGTATGAGCAGGCGCGTATGCGAGCTCTTGTATCCCAGCGCATCCATCTGCCACAGGTGAAGGCTGCATGATGATATGGTTGGTTAAAGTATGTGTTGGGGCAGGAAAAATGCAGGTGGGTGTGAGACACCACAACTGATAAGAGATGATGCTGGCCCAAGAGTGGCTGTGAATAAATGTATTGTGAAAGTCAGGAAAAGATTCCTGACCATCCAACACTTCTGTGGAAGAGCTGAGGACGGAAACAGAGCTAGTTTAAATACAGACCTTGCGTGATTTATAAAGTGTGTTGCAAAATGATTCTTTACAGAGCAGATACCTGGGCTCACAGACCCACAATGTATCCCACGAGAAAATTAAATTATTAGGGTAGAGAGCAGTTGAGTAACAGCATAATTGAAATGATACACTCAAAACAAAACAATTTTATCTTGAGACAGGGGGACAATCACAAACAAAATACTGGCAGATAAGGGTTCCTGCTCCTCACTTGGAAGCTGCCCGTATGAAAATGGTTTAAATTCAGTTGTTTTTCCACACCTTTTAGAGATGTGCACAGTCTGCTCTTTGAACTAAGGTTTGGCAAGACTTTGATCTTAAATAAAAGATCTCGGAGCACGTAGGTGTCAAAATGATAAAACTTATTTTTCAACTTTTTGCCCAGTCTCTGCTCCATGCTGCTGCCCACCTTCATGGGCAGCTTGCAGACCCGTAGCGCCTACTTCTAGAGGTAACACAAAGCTCTGTTTTTCTCCGTCAGCTTGGCTGCCTTTACAGAGTCTTGCTTTCCCCCCAGATTTCAGAACTATCTCATGAGCCTTTGTATGTATTTGTTGAAATAACACACTAAAAAGATGCTGCTTTTGGAAAAAAGAGAGCTGGATACCCAGAAAATGTGCAGTAAACGTTGTGGAAGCACTAAACTGCCTGTTTTCCCAACCCCATCTGAAATGTGTGATTCATACCCGCTTGTTCTTCAGGAATGTTCCTAGACACATGCCACCAAACGGGTGCCTATCAAGTGGTGGGATTAGCTTGTTACTATATTGAATGTCATTGTTTTATTCAGCCTATACAGAAATGTAATAATTTCCATTTTTTTTTCCTTTGCTTGGTGTGCCAGCTACACAGGACTGTTTATTCCTGGGATGTACAGGTTAGTCCTTCCTGCATTTCAGATCTCAGTTACCTTTCTTCATGTGCAGTCCTGCTCTTTTTATGTCCAAACTTAGCTCGCAGTTCAGTGCTTTCACATCATCTTGCCTGGGGAGCACCTTACTCCCCTGTAACTCACATATTGATGGAGGGGAGGGGTACAGTTGCCTGTGATTAGGTATATTTAATTCTTCTCTTCCTAATGAGCAAGTTGGAATCTGGTCTTAAGAGACTTTTTATCACTATTTGCAAAACTCCACTCATCGCTACCTACAGCACTGAAAACTAGGCAAGACAAGGCAATTTTCCTCTCCACTGATGAGAATTAAAACAGGGCGCTTAAAGCCACATACAGATCTCAACTTTATTAAATGTTCATAAGTGAAACTATGATTGATACAGCTGCCCTCTGTCAGCACACTGACTTCTCCCAAGTTTTTCTAGCCAAAAAGGATTAGGCGGGGTGTTGGGAAGTGTCAGGTTTGTTAAGTACCGTGTTGGTGCCCTCTTAGCCAGCAACTGATAACTACTAACAGGAGGAGAAGCACTTCCAAAGTGGCTGAGCTGACCCGAGATGACATTTCCAAGTGTGGGGTAGGTTACCTTGCTGCTCTCATCACAACAAGCAGAGACTGCTCATGTCATTTGGCACATCTTGAACTGTGTCGTCAAGTATCCCAGACTTTCCTTCGGCCTCTTCCAGGAAGCCTCATGTTGTCACTGCAAAACCAGCCCCAAAAGCAAGAAGTGAGTGCGAGAGGAAGATCAAAACACACGCTCTCATAACGAGTCTGAATGCTTTGATTTCAGGAAGATGCCTCCATGTCTACCTGGAAGTGATCACAGATTTTCTTGGATGTCTCCAAGGAGGGAACTGGACCTCACTGCACTGGCTGGACGTTTAATTGCATCTCTTCAATGTCTGTTTCCATTGGCATGCACATGCACCTTTCTACTTAAACAGCACACATAATTTTTTCCATCCCTTGTTTAGGAAGTGCTCATCCTTTGGTCAATGCAGAGCGGCTTGCTTGTTCTTTAGGCTGCCAGTTGTTGCAATTTAATGAACTCTTATAGTATGGCAGGTGTTATTTTTGCATTATCTCAATATTAGGGAGTTGCGGTTGGGAAAATTTCTTTAACTTAAAAAGCAAAATTTACTTCCAGGTTTTAAGATGAAAGCTAACAGTGCAAAATGGTATATCATGCCAAAGCTAGTACACAAATACACCTCTTAAATGTGTTCTGTTAAAACTTATGAAATATATGTTTCTGCCTGCTTTTTGGAGTCCCAGTGTGTGACATCTGTGGATGGTTTAATACGTTAAGCTGAGCAGTGCTGGTTGCATATTGCTACGTGAGACCAAGAGATAGTTTGAAGCTTCTTTAATAGACTGCATGCTCAGAGCTGGGGAAGGGAACGAGCTCTGAGGAGACATTAAGGAGCACTAAGCAAACACTTCCCACAGCACCTGGAAGGGACACACACCAAAGGTGCATGACTTGATCCTGGCAGCAGATGCAAGCTACAACCTGCCATACTGGTAGTGTTGTGACAAGGTGGGTTTTACTGCTTTGGGATTCAAGGTGAGGAGGTAACCAGCACTAGAGCCTTCCCAGTGCTGTGAGTCACACTTTATACCCATAAAAATGATTTGTCAGCTACCTGGCCTGCTGTCCTGTCTTTGATAGTGACTAATAGTGGATGCCTAGGGGAGAGCACAGCAACAGGCTAAGCATGTAATTATACCTCACCAAAATGTTTTCCCAGCTGTGGCTCTGTGGGCCAGAGGCTCCTGGATCCAGAAATGGGCTCTCTCTTGCCCAATGTTTTTTTCTGATTGACTTGTTCAATTGTCGTTGCTCAATACCCAGTGCCCTATGGCAAGAGATTCCTTGTCTGGCTCTGCTGGGTAATGAGATAGCCCCTGTGTTTTAAACCTCTCTCCTACGGCTTCCTTTGGTTTCCTCCCCTCCTCCATCCTGACATTGGAAGAGACACTGAACACCACAGCCTCATTCACCTTTTCCGTGCCACTCATGATTTTACACATTTCGCTCATGCCAGCCTTTGGTTAACTCTTTTATGGCTCAAGAGCATCTTGAAGCATACCTCGCAGAAAGGCCTTTTCCTACCTTTGATGGCCCTCTTGGGTTAGGAAAGCTTATTAAACAGCAGCTGTCGCTCAGCTCCATAAACTGTGATGACGGCCCGGATGAGCATGACTAGCATTTTACCAACTTGCTAATACCCCGCTATCAGCCTGACAGAAAGAGAAGGCGGCCGCGCCAAGCCCGGGATGCAGGAAGAGCAGAGCAGTGCTTGAGACCCGCCTCCGATGCCCTCAGTCTCACCAGGCTCTCACAGGCTCTGGAATGAGAACGCATGAGCTCATGGCAGTGATGGTATCTCCAGAGCATGGTCCCACACACCTTCACCCTCCTTCCCACCCCCTCAGCCGAGACCACGTCATGGGGCATTCCTTGGCGGCTGATGGGATGTGCACCTCCTGACTCAGGCACAGCTCCTGCCGCCACTCGTCGTTCCTCGGGCTGCAGCGTTAACTGGCTGTAACTCTGCTTGGCTGGCAGCACACAGACTGTGGAGTGAGTGGAGTAGGTGCTTTATTCCAAGAAGTGCCTGGTGTTGCCACTGCCAGTTTGCCTGCTTCCCACGGAAAACTGGCGTTGGCTGTGTGATCCCTGCCAAGCAGGGAGACAGGTCCAGTAACCTTGGGAAGACACCTTGCTCATGGTGTGACACATCCCTGCGGGCACTGCCTGGAGATGTGGGCAGCGTGACTCTGTGTGTCCCTGATTTCTGCAGCACTGCAGTGATTTCACTTCCACCCCCTTCTTGTCCAGTATGCAGGTGGTATTTCCCACCTGTAGCGATCTGGGCTGTGACTTTCCCTATTCCCCTCAGCATCTTTTGTGCAGGGGCAGCTGCATGCAAGTATTCACTCACCAGCGTCATTTGGGAAATCTTAAACGTCTGGGGAGTTAGTTATGAGGAAACATCAGTGGTGGCAGGGAGGATCCAGACAGATGGGAGGGCGCAAAGCATCAAACACTGCTTAAAGTGCGAATTCAAAACCGGCCCATTGGTCTGACCCCCCAGAATGTTGTGTCAGGATCTGTCAAAGCTCAGAGTGTGTCTGGCTCTGCAGTTCTGGTTCCAATCCAGCTCCGCTTTAAATACGATTTTGCCCAATAGATTTTCGATCTGAGCGCGGACACAGGCTTGGGTGACAGGTAACCTCTGCTGGCTGTGCCCCTGCCCCAGCAGACAGCCCTGCTGCTGTTTGCAGGAAGGCTTTTTTATTTGGGTGCACGTGAGCCCATGGCCTCTTCTTTCTCAACAGGATTCAGGTTTGGGGGTGGCAGTTTTCTAGTCAACAAAACGACTTCCCTCGGAACCACAGATTTTTCTGCCACGAATACTTAGGAAAATATTATTCGGTTCATGTGTAATGCAAGTCTCAGGTTGCATTAGGAGATGGGATGTGATAGAACATGATGAAAATGAGTCACTTCATATCATGTTTTATTGTGATGTGTCAGCTGAGAAAGCTAGAGAGCTATAGGTGTTTCTACCAGCCCAATTATGAAACAACTGCTGGTTCATGCAGAGATTACTAAGTTTTTCCTAGGCTAGTTAGCAGAGAGGTTTAGCTCTGCGGTTTAGCAATGTTTTGTTTAAGTTGCTAACAATGGGCTGCCTCAGAACCTATTTTCCACCCAGAAGTCATCAGTCTCGTTAGCAATAGCTAACCTTGCTCAAAAACTCCAGTCATCAGGACCAGACTGTCTCTTGGCAGAGGGGAAAGCTTGTGAGATTGCCTTGATTTTAGGGCTACTTTCCGCTGGCGTTGACTAGAAGAGGGTAATGGTGCCACCGCCTGCTGCTGCTGTAGAACTGAGAACACGAAGGCATGATCTGGAAAGGCTGCACGTTAGAGACTGACCCTATACTCAATTTAATCCAGGGAGTGACAGATGCCTTGATGCAGGCAGAAAAACTCAAAGGATTTTCAAGGTAGACTTGTCATTTCCATTCCCGCTGGCTGTATTGCTGGTGGTCATTAAGAAGAAGCAGGCAGGACCCTTCAGGACATTGCAGCAGCCCTGGGTATGAAATTGTGTCTATGGGATGCAGGTGATGGAATTGATGGAGACCAATGGTCTCAGTCCCTCTCCATCACCGGTCTGGTGAGACCCTCAGCCACTCAGCTGGGCTGCCTGGCAGTACCTGCTGTACATCATCTGCTGTGGTGATGGTGGATGAGGGGCTTTTTCGGTAAAGTTTAGGTAAATTTTGAGAATAAGGATTTCTAAGTCTGACTTTTCTTGTGCTATTATTTTGACTATGAGCGGACTCAATGGGGTTCCTCACCCAGGAGGCAGATTTGGGACAGGTATACGTGACTCCTCTCCCCTGCTCTGTGGCTTCTCCTGACCGTGACCCTTTGGCAGTCCCCGTCCCTTCAGCCCTGTGTCTCTCTTGGCCACAGAAAAAGTCAATTCAGTGAAATGCTCTGGGGCTTTTGCTGTATCAATATACAGAGAACAGGGTAGGACCTTTCCCTTCGTTTTTATACCAGGGTTTGAACTCCTCGGTCTCACACCATTAACCCCTTGCAGCCCTGGTTTGAGGAGGAGGTTTCCTAGCGGGGTTGTAAATGCTTCAGAGGAGGCATCTGGAGAGGAAAGCTGAATAATGGAAATGTTAACAGACCTTTCATTACACACCGGATACATCATTACTTAATTTCTTTGCTTCTGTCTCTTGTTTTTATAGGGTTTTTTCCCCCCCTGATCAATAGCATTCATCCTAGTCAGTGAAGAGGCTTGATACTGTTTTTATGGCGCAAAAATTACTGTTGCTTTGACTGGCTCCTATTACCAGATGACACCGCTTGGCAGAAAACAATGAATCTTCCTATTATTTGGAAAACAAATGTGATTTATGGGAGCAGAAATTGATAGTGGTCTGTGTCTTGCCATCAGAGTGCTTGCTTTCTTGAAATAAGGCACCTTTGGAGTGTGAAGGCTGTTTGTCTAGTGCTGTGGAGCAATTTATAATATATATTTTTTAACCTCAGGTTTTATTAAGAATTTTTTTAAAGATGATGATAAAGAAAACATCTGTGGTCTTTTTAAGGGTTTGATGCCTATGTGGAAAGCAGTTGCGTAGGTGTGAAGTTAAGCATGCTGGCAGGGAAGGACATGTTGTGGGTGGTGGAGATGATGGAGGGAGGAGGAGGAAGGGGAGAGCTGGCCATTGGCCACCTGCTATCATTTCCCTTCACTCACTGCAGGGATGATGGTCAGCACTGAGGATTTATTATTAAAATCCCACAATACTGGTAGCAAAAAATGGACAAGTTGAACCGCAGGGAAGCAGAACCGCTTCACCTGATAGCTGTGCAAGACATTGCCTGGAGACATCTGGGGGGGCCTGTGAGGCTGTTCCTGTCTTTTCTGCTCATTCTTGCTCTTTTGCAGCAAACTCTCTGCTGCCTTCTAGTTGGCCTCAGCTATGGTGGGCCAGCTCGGCTCCCAGACAGCACAGGTGTGGGCTCTCTTCCACTAATGCCTGTGCTGAAAATGTCTTGCACTTCTTGAAGAACTAGCAAATAAAGAGCTTACCAGTTTGGGGGCACATTTTGTGCCTGTCAGGGCAAAGGAACTAAGGGAGCTCCTCATCGCTTTGGATTTTTTTTTTTTTTTAATTAAAAATACATGTGGTCTCCAAGTCCCTTCAACTCTTTGGTTTATTCCAGGCTTAACAGTGATTTAAGCTACACTTCTGGTGTGTTTACACAGAGAGAGGATGTTGTCTGGCTGAGTGCATATATCAGCACCTCTGCAATGATGTATCAGTTGAAGGCAAACCCTGAGCTGTTCCTTGTAATTGCATCTCCCATGCCAAGGAAGAGTGGGCACAGCCCCCAGGGCAGCAGAGCTGTGGGTCACCTCAGCTAGGCATGGGGACCCCAAATCTCCACGGATGGATGCTCTGGGAGAGCTGCGATGCCCCAAACCCCCAGATGTTGGAAAGCCACTCAAGTGATTCCAGTCCAGGGTGGAAATTTTCACCTCCTGGGAATCAAATTCAACCTCAGCAAATGATTCTGTCCCACAACATGCTGCGTAAGGGGCCACGCTTTTTGTGCAATTACTGGTGAAAGAAGCCCTGTGTCCAAAAAAATCTGCATGTTTGCAGGGGTAAGGATGAACACCAAAATATACACCTATTACTACTGCACAAATGTCCAAAACCACAGCGCCCAAATAATTTCTCTGCATAGAACTGAGCTGCTTGGAAAAATAGTTAACCGAGAGATTTTCGTTAAGGTATTTTGACAAAGATGAATGTTCCCTTAGGAAGCAGGTACATCAGATGGGAAGAGGCTGATCATTAATTTTAAAAAGTCAATTTTCTGTCAGGTAAAATTGTATTTTGGAGATGGTTTACTATCCCTGCCTGCTAGCCTTCTTGCTCTGCTTTGGGGCTGATTTCTGGTCAAGCTAAAGTGAACACCTGAAAGTTGTTTATTTCTCCATAGAAATAAATATGCATGCATACATATACATATACATATACATATGTGTATGTGCCTTTAGCACCCTTCTGGATATTTTCAGCTACTTTTCTTAGGCCAAGAGGATGGATACTGTACTAGCTAGGAAGTTGAAGCAAACTGTAATTACCTTTATCAGTCTTAAACCAACAGAATCAGCAGTTTTCTGAAAATCTTTGTGCAGAGCCTTTATTTTTCAGGCCTCTGAGTTTGTGTTCAGGTAGTGCCAAACACTGGGGTGATCTAAGCCTGGTTTGGGTCTCCTCAGTGGAACTCCTTTGTTTTATGGTCAGGAGGAAAACATTATGAAAATCTGATCTGCTACAATACATGGGGCCATATAATTTCACTTAATGATGCCTGCATTGAAGTTATGATCTCACGGCAAACCCAGAATGTATCTCATACAGAAACACCCAGCCACAACTGGAATAATTATCTTTTAGGCATCATCCCTTACAGAAAGTACTTCCATTTACTCAGTTCCTCAAACAGCAGCTTCTTCCAAGCAACTGCCTGGCTGGCTGCAATGTCTTTACACAGGTAGGACCATCTCTGGCCAGGACTAAACAGGGTTTGTGCTGAGTTAGCTCCAAGGAATGGGTTTCAGTGGGTAAAATAGCATAAATACAGCTGCCAGGGTAGCTGTAATTATACAGATGTTGATAAAGATAATTACACTGTTGTTAAAGGGACTTTGGTGTAGTTTATTTCTTTGACTTGCAAGAGTTGTACAGAGATAGATAGCTCTCAAAGGGAGTCCACGGTTTTGTTTCCTTATCTGAAATTAGAGCCCCAAGACACAGCTGTATTCTTGTACTTCAAAGATTAATTTGAAATAAATACCATACTTTTTATATCAGACTCTTTCCTTCTGTCTGGGATTTGTGTCCCATGGATGTACTTATTGCAGATGCAGCTTTTCCTGCTGTCCCACCTTGGAGAGGACATATTTGTGTGTGTTTACCTGGCTATTGGTGCAGGATTCAGCACTGTTGTGTTTCAGCACTGTATTTCTAGTGGTAAGTACCTTCACTGGGATAATTACACATGAACTTGAAGAGGTGTTAGACATTAATTATACCAACATAGATAGTCTGAGGTAAAATTCTGGACTTATTAAGGCTTCACATAGGTAACATAAATAAGCTGTTGCTATGTGTATCATCACACTGAATCTCATTCTTAAAGGAGTGAGCTTTTATTTTCATCAGGAAAATCACACTAGCCAAGTAACACTAGTAGCATGTTGCTACTTCAGAATCTGGTCATAATTTGAGAATATTATCAGGATGTGTTCTCCATAAAAGATCCTGAAAAGGTCTTCCTGTTTAAATTAAACCTTGTGGACTGCACAATGCTTTTCTGAATGGAACTAGCCATTCCTCAATTTAGCCCTGGCTGTTACTGTGCTATTTGCGTTAACATATACTGATATTCAGTGAAGTAAATCATGATGCATCCTTCCAAGTGCAGTGGTGAAGAAATCCCATCAACCCACATTACGCTAAAGTAGCCTTCACCAACTAATTTGTACTGCTCCAAATGTGGAGCACTTTACTGTGATGAGTTAACTCCAATACTTCACAGTAAACCCCCAGATCCTTCTACCATTTGTGAGCCTAGAAGGAGCTGTGCTCCGCAAAGCTTAACGTACTTCCATCAGGTTCCTGACTTCATAAATAAAGCAGTGCTCTGCTTTTCCCCAGTTGTGTTCCTGACTCTCTCATCGAATCGAAACCGTTACTAAACCAGATTTTGGATTCAGCCAAGAGCTTTCTGTTTTGCAAGACATCTCATCCTCATTTTTGATACAGCTGAATTTCCTAGCACATTAGCCTAATTTATCAGCTTTGTAAAAAATCTGTTACCATTTCTTTGTTAGAGTCCTGGTTTTCTGCAATTCCTAAGCATTTGGGGCTGCAAAGAGTATTAATCTAGAAGCAAAATTTTTGCTGGAGGAATCAGCCCTTACAGATACGAAGTTGGAAATTTGCTGGAGTGAGGGTGGGCTGGAGGCAGGAAGTGGTTTGATGTGTGGTGCATGGCCACGTTACAAACATAACCCTGTACTTGAGAAGGTGGCTTTCATCATTAAGAGAGTAGCCTGGGACCTAGAGGATCTGCATGCAGTTCTTGACTCTGCTCCTGCCTTGTTGAGCCAATCTTAAAATGGTTACCAGTCAGCCAATCTCTCTGTTCCCTGTGTATAAAATAAAATAATTTAATCCAATCCTCTTCTCTTGCACTTCATTCAATCTGTTTAGCTCATTAATTCTTCAGACCAGGAACTCAATCATGCTGTTTCACAAGGTAAGCACATAGAGAAATAAAGTGGAGCAATGCAGATTAAACAGTCTTGTAGCTTATAAAAATGAAATTCAACCCTACAGCATACTCCCCTTTACTACCAATACCAAGACAACACATTTCTCCCTCTCCCTGAAATCTAGACATACCAGAGATGGAGATGGGTGAGGTCTGCTAAGTGCCCTGCTCCACCCTTCTGATGGTGACTCTCCTTGTATCCCCTCTCATTCTGCCTAATTGTATTTACAGTGCAAGTATTTGTACAAACACAGCTATACCTGAGGGCTTTCCCGGAGATAAGGGGTTTTATTTCACTTCCATCCACAGTTATCTGCAAAATAATGTAATTAGTTTATCCCGTGTTTGTCAAGAGAAAACAAAACCGAACAGCTTAAATGGTATTTGGCAGAACAACACATTCCTGCCCTTTGGCATAATTCAGCCTATAACTCTTTATCCAGCTGTTGCTGTGCTATGATGTCCACTACTCTGGGATATGACACAGAGGAGGGCTATAGGAAGATACTTTCTTGCTTTAGAGGAAAATTTCAGCATATCTATCACAGGAAAAGTTATTAAACTCCTTCAGTTATTTACCTTCTGCATTTGTAACCTGCTTTTTTGTAGGTACTCACATTTTGGGGGCGCAGGTTAGTGCAGGGGCAATGTAACCAGTTCTCTCCTGGCTTTTCTTTATTTCTGCTGCCAGCACGCTGGACCTGGGTCCCACTGGAGTGGAACAGACCCTGTAACTGTCCTCTGTGAGGAGTTTAAATATATTTTCCCCGCTTATTAGACAAACCTAATGTAACGGTAACTATCCAAGCCAACTAGTGTGGTAAAAAGATGCTTTAAGATCTCAAGAATCCAGAGCAAAAGGAGAAATGTTTAAAAAGGCCCCCAAACCAGCTACCTTTAATGGAATTAGATAGCTTAGCTATATAAATAAGAAGCTATTGCTTGTGGAAAAAAAATCTCAGTGATTTCCCCCGAGGTAAAATCAGTAGAGCAAAAGAAAAAAAGAAAAAAAAAGTCTAAAAAAAAAATCCCTCACCATAAACCCGAAGGGACTTGTCAGCTCTACGGCAGAAATTGGAGAGACCACTCAAGCAAGGAAAGGATTAGGCTATCTCTTATCAAAGCATGCATAGACTGGATTTTTACAGCAACTTAAACAGAAAGTGGTGGGGTTTGGGCTTTGGGTTTTTTCCATTTCCAGCTGTGGCAAAGACTGGAAGAAAAAATATACACAATACGGTCCCTAAGGTAATGTCTTTCCAGTGGGACCAGTGCCTAGGCTCTCCTCCCAGGTCCATCAACTTTAACAATTACAATACTGCTCCATTTCGCACAGTGACCCCAAAGGCAGTGTGAAACATTTATACTTTTGGTTACATCTATGAAGACCCACGTCCCACAGCGCTGAACACAAGAGTGAGCTGGCCTGGCTGTGAGAAGGAAAGGATGTAGTTGGTGACGAAGGGTCTTGGATGCTGTCTGATTCAGGAGAGCTGGAAGCAGCTATGCCACCACAAATCCTGCCTCCTAATCCCCTCTGACCTGGGCTCCTGATCCCAGACACATCAGCACTCAGCTATTTTGAATCTGCTCAGTGTTCCAAAAATACCACGCATGCCCTGAGCGTACTCACATTAGCACAGCCTCCGCCATGAGAACATGGTACAAGCTTGTTTGCTCCGTGCTAGGAGCACCGTGCTCGCCCTCTGCACCGTCTCCCTGCTGCCGCAAGACAATGTGACTGTATTTACAAGTAGCAGAAAATGGAAAATTATTACTGGAGTGTGAATAAATAATTCCTTATTAAAACTCATTTTTTTTTTCACTGAGCCTTCAGCTTTTCAGAGTGTGCCTTTGCTCATGTGTGTAGTCGACTAAGCACTGAGGGGAGGGGATGGATTGCTGTATAGTCCCCAGCTCTGGCACAAGTCACCTCATTGCTCTGGTCCCCTTTATGGGGTCCTTCCACACGCTGTCCCCTCTAAGTTCAGTCCAGCTCCAGCCCTCTTCTTCAGTCCTGCAGCTCCTCAGGTTGGGCTGGTGGCAGCTTTCAGGGGGCACAAAGCAGCTCATCTCCATTTGGTGTGTCCCTTGCCTTTCTTACTATATGGGTCCTACAGTCGTTTTATAGTAAACTATGCCAGGGCAGCGTAGCTGGGCATCTTCACTTGCCCATCTTCAGACTTGCTGGTGCACTGTGTGTGCAGTGACTGGTCCTTCACTGTCACACTGTCATTCAGCTCTGCTCCCACCATCTGCTTTGTGTCTTTAACCAATTTTCCCCTAAAGAGAGAACATATAGTTTCAATTTGGAGTCTACTTCTGGGCTTTCAACTCACTCTTCTAAAAGTTATTAATTCAGGACAGACACAATTTTCTCTTTCTTTTCCAGCCTCAGATTCTGGTGCTGTTGAGGTAATGTGTCTCTGCCTGTCTAGCTTTCAGTTATAAAGCCTTTGCGACTGTATAACTGTCTCTCTTTCTATTTTTTTATTAAATTTTCCTTGCCACTCTATTGCCAGCTGGAGAAGAACTGTTATCTCCTTCCTACAGGCAGGACACGAAGCGATAAAAAATAAATTCCAGTGCCAAAGCTCAAAGTCTACCTGCCCAGCCTTCAGCCAGCACCCTTCCTTGGCTAAACCTGATGGTGTCTTAAGCCTGGAGCCGCCTCAGGTTCTCCTTGGAGATTTCTGTAAACATCCCTACATTTTCTGCATTCAGACAGACACAACCACCAAGTCCAGGTAGCAACCTGTGTTCCTGCTGGTAGTCACCAGCAAGGTGCTCTGTGCCCATTTTCACCTTCAGAGCCTACCTTGAAAAGGGCCACGTGCCTAAAGATGGTCTCAATTTGTGCTTAGCAGACGACACCTTCTGCTGGGATGGAGTATAGTATCACAGAACCATTTAGGTTGGAAAAGACCGTTAAGATCTTCAAGCCCAACCACTTCTCCCAGTCTCCCTGTTCTTCTTCCTCCTGTTCCTTCCCCTATGCCTTTCCCCCCTTTTCCTCTCCCTCTTCCTTTCTTTCTTCCAGCTTTTATTTCTTCTATTTTTTTGCTAAACACTTCTTTCTGATTTTGTTCATCCTCGTTCTTTTCCTTATCTTTCATCTTCCTGTGTTCTTCCCCTCGTCCTCATTTCCCATCTTATTCTCATCCCACTCCTCCTTCTTTTCTTACTCCTTCAGACTCTTCCTCCAACTTTTCCTCCTCCTCTTGCCTCCTGTTGCCTTCTTGAATAGTTGCAGGTTCATATCCCTCAGGTACCTGAAGGCTTCACAGCATTATCTTTTGCTCACAATGCTCTTCTCCTGGGAGGAGGAGAATAACTGGGCATCTTTAAAACAGCTATCCAAGGATTTCATACAGTGTGGGAAAGCTTCAGCACAACAATATACCCAATGCCAGACCTGCTGAGCAAGACTCCATGACCACTGTGGGCACCATGTAATGGGCCCCATAGGTCTGCAACAGTTACCTTGCCTCCGAGATGTCACATTTTTGTAAAAATATAAAAATGGTAGACTTGACCTTAATGTCTACCATCAGTAGAGTCCTCTCCATAGGACAGTGTAGGGGAATGAGGGCAGTGGGTTGATTGACACTGATGCTATGCAGCTGTGGCCTTGCTTTGACGATGTGCAGCTGTGATCCTACAGCAAAGCGGTTAAAGAGCTCTGAGGGGTGTGGGAGAAAAACCCAGGTGAAGCAGAGACAAGGAGGAGTGTGGTCTGGCCTCTGGAGGATGGGGAAACAGCAGGGACAGTAGAGTTTGACCAATGGTAAAGCTTTTTGCTGCTTACTATTTTATTTGTGTTACTTCCTGACTTCTGGAACTCAAATTGCAACAGGACAGCATCATATGGAAGTGGATTTTCTCAGCCCTTTCCCCTACAGCACTTTGTGAGGTCAGTTTACCTTATCTGGATGCTGTTCCTGAGGTGTGTGACTTGCAGCAGTGCTCTTTTTTAGGTATTAGAGTGCCCAGGTTCTGCCTATAAATCTAACTCTAAGTACATCACTCAAGTTAAAATAGATAATTTATTCTGAAACTAAGGTATCAATCCACTGTGAATTTACATCATCCCTTTTTAATCTCAAGACTTCTAAATCCAATTGCCTCAGTATATGAACATTATGTTATCAGATAGTATTGAAAGATGCTGTCAATCTACATATGGCTGTATCAAGGCTGGCTGTAGTACAGAATTCATTGCTCAATATGTGGTTAAAATGGATTCCATATCTTTGCAAGTTTATACATTCATCTTCAGGCATTATGACTGGTGCTAATAACAAGCTTTCAAAATAAACACACATGTATTGTTCTATATTGTTAGTAAAGTGACCACAACCCCTCCTCTGTCTAGTTTTCCTGTTTTAAAAATTCTTCTAATTGGGATTTTGCAGGCCAGTACTGCTTTCCTTGAATTATTTCACATGAATAATTCTGATGCTGGGGAAATATTTTAATGGTACCTTCCTGACCTCCCAGAAAACCCATTCATATTTTAAAAAAAACTTAGAAGAAAACCAGAAATCTGCCAGTTCCCAACTGTCATTTGTTCCTTATAGCCTACTTTTGGAGTGTTGCCAGAAGCTCTCATCAGTCTGCTCATGGTGTATATGTGGCTCTTTCAGCATAACGTATGGCTGTGGACAAGAAATAGGCACATGAAAATAACGGCTGCTGATTTTACTATCAGTGTGCTCTTTGACCTTGACCCTTGGCTGGAAACCACTATGTTACTAATTCAAGTCTCATGTTGTCTCTCCTCTTTACTTGTAATACATGTTCTGTATAGGCTTTATTACTAAGTACGGGTTACAGATTTCACAAACTGGGAATAAAATCACACTGTTAGTGTGACACCCCCAAATACCAATCTGTCTGCTAGGTTTCTCATGGGACCTAGTTACTTTTGGCATGATCTCGGCACCTTCCTACTGACCCAGCACAGGAGCAGAACTAATATTAGAAAGTGCTGAACTCACTGTTAGTGTAGAATAACTTTATTTGAAACCACTAGCCTAAATCCCAATTGAATTTATTTGCTGAAACGTGAGCCCTTGATGTAGCACAGCTACCATCTTTTTGTGTGAAAGCACAGATTCTTGCTTGGAAAGATTTATCTGATATTAATGACATAGCTGCATTTAGATTGCATGAATCAGTACGTGCCATAAACTGCTAGAACACTCGTTAAACCTGATAAATTAAATAATCCTCCTGGGTTGGAGAGAGATGTTGCTGTTATAGTTTATGATATATCATATATCACATCTGTTTGTTATTGTTCTACCCATGTTATTTTACGTTTAAAAGGGATAATGCCAGCAGGAGTAAGTCCTGCTTATTTTGGAAGAAACAGATGCTCTGCAAATAGGAGACAGTACAAAAAGCCTGGAAATTGGGAAATCTGCTGGAAATCTGTCTGATAGCTGAGGAAGCGCTGGAGGGCTTGTCTGTATGGAGAAAAGAGCCTGAAGAATATTATTATGGAGTAGTTATTACACTGCAGGTTGCTTTTTTTTACAGTAAAACAACTTGTATTCTGATTTTTAATTCCTTTCGTTTTGAGTGCTCTCCCTTTGGAAGTGTTGCCATGGGGCTGCTTATCTGCTGCTTGGGTCTCTTAGGTTGGAGCCTGGTACTTGATGATACTGATATACACCTCTTTCTGTTCCCACGGAGCACTGGACTGGGACCCAGATCTGCATTTCAGTGGTTCTTTAAACCGTTTAAGGCTTGGGTGAAGGTAAATCCTCCTAAAACTGCACACCAAACATAGTTCACTTTGTGTGATCTATATATATAAAAAAAAGAGCTTATTAGCTGGTAGCACAATTCCTCCAGTTCTCAGGTTTACACTTTCGGTTGGTCATGTATGTGTTGGCTGGCTGCGAGCAGTTCCTATCAGCCTGAGCCAATTCCCAACAGAGTCAATGGGTTCTGAGCCAGGCCAGCTGCCCTTGGCTGTGAACTGTAAAATAAATATTTCTCTTAAACACGGAGCATCTTGACTATTCCAAGAATGTCTCAAAAGCTGATCGAGGCTATGTCAGCTCTTCTTCATCTGCAG
>JAVJGI010000050.1:60127667-60150581 GCA_035590275.1 Ibycter americanus
AGGGGAAAAATCCTTTCAGAACTGAGGCATGGGAAGTATGTAACGCTGAGATGTGTCATTGTCTAAACTTTGGGCAGGGTGGGATGTTAGGGAAGGTTTCCAGGGAACCAGAAAAACTTTCACAAACTTACTGGCCGACATCCATGGCAAATGTCATTCCAGATATGGCAGAGAATTAAGCAGCTCTATAGCAAAACAAAACCGCATCCAAAAATAAAGATTGTAACACTTATATTTTAATGTTAAATGCTAAGCATTTGAGTCCTGTAAAAGTCAGTGAGACTGGGGAAGAGATTTATGATCCCTGGTAGTATTTAAATGAATAATTTTCTGTGATTCTGGTTAAAACCAAATTAAGTGTTTAGATGCATATAAATGTGTGAATTGTTTCCTGGCTCTAGGACGGACTAATCTTTCAGTTACAATGTGCTTTGCTAAACTGTGGACAAAATTTCCCTCACCTGGCCAGTGATGGGGCCATGCTGTGATGAGAACACAGTGCATCTGGCTTGAAGTGTATATTTTAAGTTTAATACATAGATAAACAAAGAAGAAAGCTACATTTCAAAGAAGTCCACGTGGGTCTTCAAAAATCCTTACTTAGACTACATAAAATTATAAAAGTAAACAAATATTCAATACCTCTGATAGCCAAAGCTCTGCTGACCTAGAACCAAATACTTAAATACGAAATTGGTCCTACTCCATGCAAGACGTTGTCCTCTACTGATTCTTCTCTCATATGTCCATTTTTTCCTTTCTCAGCTCTCTTCCTGGGGTAGCAAGCACCTGCAGGGAGCTGTCTCGATGGAGTCTGCTGTCTAACCACCTATTGCAGACAGTGGAGCTCCAGTCAATGCAATCTGTTGATTCTCAGGAATATGTGAGCTCATCCTAAAGTACTGACCTACCTTTGGCCAGATGACTTGCCCTCTGGGCTCCAGTGGTCAGACTGACATTGACTGTAATGGGGCACTACATACCAGCCACCCTGGCAGACACCTTGGCTTCTGTGCCCTAAGCAGGAGCTGAATCCTACCTTTGCTGTCCAGACTAACATCCTGGCACGTCTTTGTGAGTGCCCAGTTGGTTCTGGTTCAGTTTCTAATCTTTCCTCCTTTCTACATCCTTTCCTAATCATGGCAGGTGATAAAGCTCTTCCACCTGTCACTCAGCCTCCCAACCTGGCCATCATATTAGCTGGGATTTAGCCAAGCTGTGATTACTGAAATCTTGGTGGTTCTTTCTCTAACAGCCAATCCTTCCCAGCAATGCACACAGGTAAATCTCTCCTCCAGACACCCAGTGTTTCATACCTAGATCCTTGCAGGTTCCTTTCACTTGCCCTTGAGAAATTCAATCCTACCCTGCTCCTACCCATAGGCTATCAAAGGTCATCTCTGGCCTGGATCGCTTACCCTTCTTTTTCCATGCTGACACCTTTTTCTCAAATACATTGAACATAAGTTTCTTGCCTTGGCTCCCTGGGTGCAGCCTGGCCAGTTCCTTACCTTCTGCATCAGCTTTCATTGCCCCTCCAGGCGGTTACTCCCTGCTGGGTGCCATCGTTCCCTTGTTAACTTTTCCAACAAAACCTGTACACTTTCTTCCAGCAGGCCCTCGGGCCTGGGAGAGACCTCTTGCAAACAGCCAGAGAGCTACATCATTATCTGCTTTCAAATCTCTTATTTCAATTCTCCCTTGCCATAAGGCTTAAGAAAAAAAAACAAACACCCTACCTTTGACATTACACAAACTACAAGAGCATATTATACTAAATAATATATTTGTTCTTGATTT
Source organism: Ibycter americanus (assembly GCA_035590275.1). Lineage (NCBI taxonomy): Eukaryota > Metazoa > Chordata > Aves > Falconiformes > Falconidae > Ibycter > Ibycter americanus. The sequence goes on from JAVJGI010000050.1 coordinate 60,129,468, forward strand.
CCCATATGCCCTGTATTATTTTTTCTTATACTTTGATTACAAGCTCTTTGGGGTAAGAATCACATTCAGGGGTTTGTTATTAGAGAAGACATACATACATCAAAAGGATAAATAAAGGAGGGCAATAACTCTTTTTAAGACAAGGATGTGCCTTAATTTCCAGTCGGTCAGATGTTGTGAACACCATTAGGAGCCATGAGTGTTGACATCAGTTCGCCTAATTTAATGCCATTTTTTCGAAGGTAATAAGGCATGTTGTTAGCTTTGGGAGATGTGAAAGCACCTCGTTTCAGTCAGCGGTATAAACCACCAGCTGCTTCTTCGATGCTGCATTTTTTGGAGAAGCCACTGGAGGGACACCTCCACTACAAAACCAAAAGCAGCTCAACCTGCTCCAGCGCTTCCAGCCTCGTCCGCTCCTGCTCCCTCTTGGGTGGAAGAGTCCAAACAGGCATTATTTTGCTGGCTATAAATTCTAGTTTAGAATCAAAGACCTAATATGACCTAAAGTTATTAGTTCTATAGACACAGGAGGAAAAGAAAGAAAGGAAAAAAAATGCTGCTGTTACTTTGGACCAGTGTTAAAGCTCCAAACTCTACAGGGGGGACACCAGGGGCCCTGCAAAGCCCAGCTTGCTGAGCGCCCTGTGCTGGAGCGGGGCTGGCTCACCCAAGCAAAGGCTGCAAGCCTGGGCCAGAAACAGCCATAGCACAAGCCTGCAGCCACCGGACACGCTTAGGCAACCAAGTCATCCCTGATGGCAGGCCTGTTCCTCTGGCTGCTGTGGATTTTGGGGAGCGATGGCCATAGCAAAGCTGAAATTGTCTCATACTGGGTCCCCGGGAGCTGCGGAATTACCCTTTTCCACAGCAAGTCTGCTCCTGTTAGTGCCAGCTGACTCTTGCCAAACCACAATTTTTTCTAAGCTAAATAAACTCCTATTCATGGCTATCAGCGACTTTTCTATAAAAAATAATGGTCACCTAGAAAACGGCAAGCTGGGGAAGGCATGCCAAATGTGTCTAAGACATACCTCTGTGCAAAAACAATTCTATTTTTGTCTGAAACAGAAGGCAGGAAACATTTATGTTCCTCAGTATCTAAATTTATCTTGAAAAGAATATTTATTAAAGTCACCATAGAAACAGAAATTTAGAGGTATTAGACTTATTCCAGTTGTTAAAATTACTATTTCCTCCACAGCATGTTCTGTTATACAGCAAATAATGAACAACTCAAGATCTGTTATAATCTTCTAGAAATTTTTGCTCTTTGCTGGAAAAACTCCCAACTTTTGTGGCACGTAAAACTGCCCTTTCACATCCCCGCTTTCGTTTACTGAACAAAAAGAGAAAAAAACCCTCGGAATATTTGCCTGGAAGTAAAGATGCAAGGAAGAAGTTTGAACTTGCAGCACATAATTTTAGGGCAGTATCCAGGGCTGTTCGTCAGATTTAAAAATGCTTTTTTATTTGCTGATTAATAAGCAGGCTCCATGGCTATCTGTATACAGTTAACCCAGAATCTGCTCTGCCTGATGGTCCAGTGGTCTCTCTAAAATCGTGTCAACATTTGTCACAGCTACTGCTATAAAGCCATTTTAAAAATGAACCCACCACTGATTTGCAGGAGACCATTTTTGTAGTGTGTCTTCTTTAACCACAGCATCCCCTGGTTGACCCAGCGATGAGCCGCAGCCCGTGCTCTGTCCTTGCCTGGGACCATTCCTTCTGGTTTATGAAGGGGATTACACACACCTCGTTCCTGCTGGACTGCCTCGCGTTGACCGCTGCCGTGTGGATGTGCTCAATACTGGAACTATTTTGGTTAGTAAGCTTTTTATAAACAAGCATCCTACAAATGCCAAACTCTGAAATAACTGTTTTCATGTGCAAAAAACCCAACTTTCATCATGAAAAATATTCTGTAAAATATTAAGCAGTATATGCTCCCACCCTTGCCTGGTGCAGTCTTTCACACTAGCTATTTTGTACAGTAGCTACTCCAGATTAACAATAAGAGTTTCATAGTTTACAATATGGTTGATATAAACGTCCTATCACGGAAGCTTCACCTTTTCTTGTTGGATGTATTTTCTAAAAGCAACAATGTAATGCTGTATGCACAGGTTATATTTATCACAGCTGGCTTAGGCAGAGACAGAATTAATTAGGAAGTGTCTCAAATGTCAGATCATTAAATGAAATTGTAAAAAGGTAAATTGTAGTCTTCAGCAAGCAGGTATCTCACAAAACGATGCTTGAAAAAAATTGCAGTCGCTGTAAAATATGAATTTCTTCTTTGCAATTGCTTATAGGAACAATGTATATGGTTCTACATAAACAGTAAAACTTTCTAATTTGATGTGAAGGTCAGCACAGAGGTCATGATGAAGCATTTTTTTTAGTCTCTGAGGAATGACTAAACACTGAACAAATATTTAATTTGCATTTTACATTACTATTAAATAGACTTTTCTTCTTCCAAAAATCCCCCTAGAGTTTATTTCAGTTCTTTTCTGAAATTTACAGGAATAAAATGGAAAAAACAAGATACACACAATGAACAGCTAACATTTAATAAGTTCTTCCCTTTTTACTACTTCAATACCAAAAAAAGTACTGTAATAGTGAAAAAAGGGAAAATGCAATATATTTCCCTCTTTCCATCCTGAAGTGCCAACTTTTCTCACCTGAAATCAATATTTAGACTCAGTAGCAGAAATACATTTTAGTTGGAGAAACTCTTCTAAGAGAGTTTTAAAATCATGGCTGTGAGGTCTGTTATTTCAATGCAGCATTTGATTCCAGGGACTCACAGGAGATTTCTGTATCAGGATGCTAACTCTTCCCTGCACTACAAGAGGTAACAAATTAAGACAGAAAGCAGCATGTGGGGGACAGCATATTATTTTCCTCCCTTCTCCCTCTTTCCTCCCCAAATCAATGTTTAGACTGAACCAGTTTTATCTGCAGCATCAAGGCAACACATTACGAAAAGGGTTGCTTTGAAAGGGCTCCCATCCATTTGCCGGGGTATTTTTAGGCTGTTTTGGGTATACACAGACCCTTGTTGCTTACTGACTTTACAGTACTGACACGATGCAGAACAAGCCAGCATACATGTGCAAACATGCACCCTAAACAAGCCTTTCTCCCTGCAAAAGCTAGTATTACTGAGCTGCAGTGAGGAGGAAAGTCACATTAAAAACAAGTACACTCTTTCCAGCCACTGCTTCTAGTGTACAGAGGATGTATCAGATCCAGAGGCAAAGGACGTGAGTAGACAGCAGCAGAGGCAGTTAGTACATTAGCACAGTGTTGAGGTTGTATTATATTAATGTTAAATACAGCTTCTATAAAGCAGTGGTCCCAAACATGCCAGAATTTAAGGGACTTGTTTCTTCTCAAGATCCCCCCCAGATGTGCAGCTCTTCTGTGGGCGCCCAGCTGCCTGGCCTCGCTGTGGTCAAATTTGTGGCTCTTTCTGACACTTCCCGCATCGATATGTGATAAGAGGGTCTTGGGGTTGGCCACCCTTGCAGGCACCCTCCCCTGGGATCTCTCCTCAGTTGTAGGATCACAGAGATGGTCTCTGCCCCCTCTCCTCTACAGAACAGGTTGGAGAACCCATTCCTGAACTTACTGAGTGCTTGGAAAGCAAAGCTACCTATGTGGAAGGACTCCAATATTTTTCCCTATGAAACATTTTTGACAGTGCCATCAATGGTTCCTCCCACAGTCCCAGTAGACTTTGGAAGATGGGAGTTGTCAGCAGAAAAGTGAACACAGATTCCCATGGTGCTGCCTCTGTTTCTTTTGCACGGTGCTGGGGCAGGGAACTAGGCTGTGTCCCATCTCTTTTCCCAGTCCTAAATTCACTAAGCGAGAGGCGATTGTGGCTTGAAGTGCAGATGTGCCTCTGCACTTGGTATGTCACTCCCCAGGACTGCACTGGAGATGGGAAGGGACAAACGCAGCCAGTGTACCGAAGGTGGCTCTGAACCGACACTCAGGTGCCAGCGCTTGTAGATGTGAAGCCAGATAGCTTTGAAATTCAGGTTTCAGCGCTGCTCTTGTGACTCATCTTTGTTAGACTGTGTCAGCACATATTGGCACCCCCAGGCATATGTACAGTAGCTTCACCTAAGGTATGAGATGATACTTGCTATGTTCATAACCTGCTGTAACAGAGAAAGTGTTTCCATCTAGAACTTGGCAATTCTCCACTATGCCATCAGACTAGAAACGCTCAGTAGGACTGGCAGTATATGCCAGTAGAAATGTCTGTGTGCTTAAAGGAATCCACAAGGGACTGACCATCAGCCTCTAATCTTCCACCAATCTTGCTGAATTACTTTCATTCAATCTTCCTTTGTGTTCTTACCCGATATCACACTTATCCCTTCACGCACGTTCCTCCTATTGAAAGCGCATGCCTTAGTGATCTGTTAAGAGGGTACAGTGAATGTTACGTGAGTGTATTCTTGGAATTTTTTTTCTTTGTGAACTGTTAAAATTGCTTCTTGAGGACATGAATGCCTTTTCTGGCTGTCTCCACTCCTCCGTCTTCGTCTTTGACACGGAGGACATTTGAGAAGTACAGGTCATGTTGCACGGGAGCATGGGATGTAGGAAGCTTAATGCACAAATCACAGACGTTCTGTTCTATTCATAAAGAAGAAATAATTGGGGATTTTGTTTTCTCTTAAATGAATCTTTTGATTAACAGGCTGATGCTAGGCATTTTTTTTAAAGGAGTTCAGGGTTTTTTTGAGACAGCAGTAATAATAAAAAGGTCTGTCTGCTTTTTGTTTCATATTATACAGTGATTAGCCTGAAAGAGATATCAATTATATTTGTCTAAGAACATTTTTCCTCCCTGTTTTTAGCCCTGTGTGTTGTGCTGATTAAGGGGAATTGATCTTTGCTGCCATATGAAAATGGGAAAACAAACATGAGCTCAGTGATTGTATAAGATGTGCTCCAGGGCCATAATTTGAGGCAAGAGGAACGCTTTGTGTCTTAGTCAGACCATGCAGACAAGTCTATCAAATGTACAACGTGTCATATACAGATTTCTGTTTAGTGGACCTTTCTGTCCCAGCCTCCACATTTATCATTGTCTCCCTGACAGGAGCTCTGCCCTGTTATCCTGACTTGTATGTCATTTATCAGTGTTAAGTACAACAAAAGAGTATCTCTTTAAACCCCCTTTACCCTTTCACATGCTTCTACCCTTGAATAATGATATCTGTCTCTGCAGCCACAAATATTCCATTTTATCCTTTCCTTTGTGTTATGTTAGTTGCTTAATGAATGATGAAAATGGCATTAGTGCACTTTAAAATGAAAATTATTATATTATTTTTGAAGTCATGTGTAAGAGAAGAGATAAAAGCATTTGGGCGCTTTTGCCCCCTTTTTAGGCCTGTCAAGTCAAAAGGACTTTGTATAACCCCCAGCATCCACAAAGTCAAGCCATGGCAATGCCAACTCAACCCAAATCACACAGCCCCAAGCCCAAACCTGAATTTTCAGCCATGGATATAAATCACTGTCTCCAAAGCAAAAAGTGTGAATTATGACATAAACAGTGAAATTAAAATAGCATTAATGGTCTTTGAACATACTTTCACATATGACTATTGCATTAATTTTACTCAAGAACAAAGGGGAAGGTGGGGGAAACGGGTCACAGAAACCTTAAAAAGGTTACACAAAAAGGGAAAGCAGTTGCTGGAAAAGATGTTTCCAAGCAGCATTTCACGGCCATGTCTGCTGCAATGTTTTATAACAATGGACTGTCTTTATAGAAAGTTGGTAACATGCTGGAAATCATAAGCTTCACAGAATTTATGTCTAGCTACTGCCTTGCAAGATATTTTACAGAGATGTGTTAGCAACTCTGTAGAACAGGTACAGTCCAGGCTCAGGTTATTAATTATAGCTTGGAGTTTCAATTTATAATCAGTAAAAAAAACAAACCAATTGCCAGTTTGAAACTTTCCTTCTCATTCTCTCATGTGTACATACACATAAATCATCCAGTTCTCACGTCTCCTGTTACACCTCCCGCTCTATCTTCCAGAACTATTTCCCTGTTCCTTTTCTGAAAGACAAAAAACCCCTCGTCCTTCATGTTCTGCCCAGCCTCCTCATGTTCCTGCTCTCCTGAGCACTGCACTGGTCAGACCTGGTTCCCAGCACACCCCATCACTGTGCTGTATCCCTTCAGGCATCACTTAAAGGATGCTGAGACCTGCAGACTTGGGCACAGCAGTAAAGGAGTATCTGCAGAGGGAGAGAGTGCTCCATGGCATGGCTACTACAAAGTGATTACACGGGAAAGGATGAATGGATCCCTCTCACTACTCCAGATTTAGATCCTGAGAGAGTCATCAAGATTATTTACATTTGTGTAACATCTGCCAAAGCGCCTCTGACAAAGATAGGTAAGTGGCTGTATGGTGACAATTCTTGATGCTGAAGGAATGCCCAGAAAGGGATTATTGGATGAAAACCAGGTCACCAGCTCCTGAAGCTGGTAAAACACCAGGAATACAAGTAGAAATGGAAATGGAGGAGTCATTTGGAAGGCAGGGTGTCTCCCGGAGCTCTTGATTCCCAGGTGTGGCAACTGAAAAGGCTCTTGAGGAGTCTAGGTACTGGAGGTTTGTTGCCATCCCTGAGCAGAATTGCCTTTTGTATTTGTTTCCTCATGACCATTTGCTTTCAATTTGGTAATGAAGAGCCTGGCTATATATCTTGCTAATTGCCTTTTGTTTTGCCATTGAGTTTACTTGATTCCCTGTGTACACTGGTCTTAAATACACTTAGCTGAGAATTGATAGATTTTCCTCTTCCAAGGAAAGGAATCAGGTTCTGTACCTGGTTTTCAGTAGAGGGGAAAAACCCCAACACTAATAGGTTTACAAAAAGAATCATATAATGGTGTTTGCAGCACTTGTGTGCTGGCACGCCAGACTCCAGGAAGTCTGAGTCTTTCCTGGAGGTAGGGCACCGTTTGCTTCTTATCAACAAGTTGCTATCACAGACTAGAGATCTAGGAATAAGTCTCTCACAGAGGCTGCCACCTGGCAGTATACATTTTTCAACCAGCAAAGAAGTCCCAACTCTGACTTCTCCAGGAGCATCTCTGGAGGGCAGTGAGGAGATCTGAACACTGTTTCTCTGGCTGCTCTGCAAGGGTACCACCAAAAGATCCATCCCTGTGTGACCATGACAGTGTACACAATGCTTCAGATGAGCTGCTACTCAAAGCCTTACTCAAAAGACACAATGGCAGCAGTTCTCCCAAAATGGGAGGCACTGACCTAACAGTCACTCCCCCGTAGAAGGACCTACTCCTTTCCCTTTCCCCCATCTCTGCTACACACCCTTGTCATTTACCATGTGGCAGGTCTGGGTCTCTCTGGATCCCTCTGCAAATGGATGCAGCTCATTAACTCAGAAAACAATATTTTTTTTCCCTTGGTTACCAAAGATTACAGGAAACTGGACTGACAGGCAGCAGAAGACCATGAGAAGGGTCTCAGGAAGCTAGAGATGGTGCACAGGAGACAGTGGGAGCATGTGACTGTGAGCAGGGAAAGGGCACAAGACTCCTATCTCCATTTTTAAGGCAATAGCAAGCCATTAGATTAGCCCACCAAATCATGGTACTTAGCTTAATACATCCTTAACTCTCCTAGATATATTACTTCTGGTATAACTGAAGACAGCCTTCTCATAAGTGCCCCAGGCTGGTGGCTCGCAGCTGCCCTACAATCGACTCATGACCTTTCAGTCATTTCCCAATGATGAGCTCCCATCTTCCAGAAGGTGTTTTGGGTGTTAGTTCCAGATATATCCGTTAGTATTTCACACCTTGAATGAATTTCACCCTCTTTCCATTATTTCAGTCCAAAGTGCCATGCAATTCCTTCTGTAGAATGTACTAGTTCTTCTCTGTTTGGGAATACCTCCCAGCTTTGTGCCATCAACACACATCATCAACATGTTTCTGACATTTGTGCCAATTTAGCATTTGCATTTAGGCTACATTTTCAACAAACCACATGCTACTTCATATACCCTGACGGAGGACGACTTAACCCCACGTCGTCACTTAGTACAGCATTTGATGCTAAACACCCTCCTGGCAAGATTGTTATAACTCCTACTGAAATCAAAAGGGGTCTTTGCACTGATGTTAGTGCGCCAGGCCACCACACCGAATAGGCTGGGAAGTTTAAGATCAATAAGTGTAAGTTGTGAACAAAATGGTTTGAATATGCCAGCGGTTCTTAGGGTAGATTTTGTAGCTTTATATTGATCAATACAATGGGAAAAAAACCACCCTGTGTTTAAACAAAATTACAGTGAATTGCTCAAAGGCAAAACAAAATTCTCTGCTCAGCTGTTTGGCTCACATTCATCTCCCTTTACTCCTATAGAAGTGACATTTTAATTAACTGTGTCAGGTGGATGTGTAACATCTCTGCTGAAAAGCCTGTATCTGCTCGGCTGTGTGTCATAGTTTCTATACTGGTAATATCTACAAGAGGTCACGCTTTTGTGGCAGGAGGATCCAAATTCTGAACAAATACTTTATAATGCATAATCTTTCTAAGCTTTTCTTCTATTTGCACAAATCTATGGAAAGTGGCATTTTCCTTGGATTATTTAAATAAACTTTTTTTTTTCTATGAGCAAGCAAAAAAAATTTCTATAGCAGGATCAAAAATCAGTTCTTTGTGAGTAATAAACAGTTTTGCATGAGACTGGCTGGCTAAATGGTAGTGATTTTGTTCCTCGAGTGAGTGCTTTTAGCTATGAATACCTAAGTGTGCAAATGTAAACCGCTGCTTCTGCAAATATATGTGCAGCTCTGAGGTTCACTTTCTGTGAATGTTAATGGACACAGAATTCAATCGCATGAATATTCAAAGAAAGTGAACACAAAAGCAGCACAAGTGTGGTTGAAGCAAACAGATGTAAAAATGTAAGCCCAGAATCATGGTTTCCCCCTGCTCTGCCAGTGGGAGTGCCTTAAACTTCGACAGCTTTACAGTATTGACCAGATTCTGAATTTTTCAGGTAAATATAATGTGATACAAGCCATGAGATTCCACAGAGTCTTATGAGGAACATATCAGTTGTGTCACAAAGTCTGATTTGGATCTGAAGCTTTCCTAGTCAACTGTCAGCTTAGACCTAGATGGGAACGCTGTGGTGTGGGAAATACTTCTGCTGGGATGACAAGGAGATGGTCAAAGAGGAGGATCACTCCCTTTATTACAGTCCCTTGTCAAACCAGGAATAAGGGTGAGCAAGCAGAAAAATAATGTGTGAAACTCTGTGAAAGGTGAGGGATGTGTGTATCTGGGTTTAAATTGCAAGTGTGTGGTTTTAACATCGGTGAGCGGAAGGCGGAAACAAAGGAATGGAAATCTGGATATACACTTATATATGTACTTGAACATATATTCTCAATGTGTCACCCTAAGATGTGCCCACTAAGCTGCAGCTGTGAGTGGGAACCTCTGAAAGAGTCAATGAAGCAGGAGTGGGCATACAAATATAATTAAACTCCAAGAGGCTGGAGTGCTGCATTTTGTTATTCAGGCACTTTCCTGATGCATTTTAATTTTACTGATAAAGAAATCACGCACAGACGCAACCTACAGGGAAAGAACATTGGAGGTTATGAATGAAACCAGTTAAAATTAGAGAAGCAATTCAGACCTTTGGAAAAGCTAATGGCATTTTCCCAAGTGCGTCACGAGCATACGATCAGTGGGAGGTCACCACACAACAGCCATGTGAGTAAATGGCACCTCCCGCAGTGGTAATGGGGAAACTGAGGCACGTAGGTGACTGGGGCTCTGATTCTGCAAAGCACTTAAATATATGCTTCAAACATGGCCCATTCTCACTGACAGCAAACAGTGCTTTCCTGAACTTAGTAACCGTTTGTCTCAAATCCCTCCTCAAATCAAATCAAAACAGGGATAATGTGATGACTACACTTAGAATTATTTTATGGTTAGAAACATGCATATGCTTACTTTGCTGAGACAAAAGCTATGCATATGGCCGAAGACCACAATAGGAGATGGTTAGAGATGGGCTTGGGATAGGAGTACTTTTGAGAATATCAGGCACAGCTATCACTGGTTTGATGGCAGTAAGAATTGAGGATGGGCAAGAGCTGAGGCTGGTAGGTGAGGGACAAGATGCGAAGTTATGTAGGAAGCCTCAAAGAAGATGCGCTGTTGAATCTGTGTTGCTGTTTCAAAGGAAACTAAATGTAGCACTTTCACTTACCATGCAGAATACGCAGTAACAAGCTTGGGGCTTCCTAGATACCCTTATACTACATCAACATAAGTGGGGGATACTGGGGAAAGGCTCACTTTCTCCCCTCATTCGTTCTGCAAGATGGGCAAGACACAGTGGGGCAGAAATCAGCCCAGTTTTCGGTATATTCCTTTCTAATCCTCTTAAAAACTAAGGCAGAGCTGCAGTGATTAGTGCAAGCTCTATGGTCAGAATCTTAATTTCTTCATGCCACCTTCGTTTGGGCCACACAGAAACTTGCTTCTTCAATAACTTAAATGGAGTATGGATTTTATTTATTTATTTAGCTAGTAGGAAGGGTTTGGATAATGCAGTCATTCTATTAGGTCTTGATGCCTGTTCTAGCAGCTTAATAGCTGATGACAGACCCTCAATAAACAAATCTAAATGCATTTTAAGGAAATTAAATACTACCTTTCATTATACTATCTTATTGGCACTATGTCAGCTGCTGTTTTACTTATACTCCTCCAGAAAAGTGAGATCTGATAAAAATTTGCATTTCAGTTTACATTATTTATCAGAATTTTAATTCTAGTATTCTGTGCATGACTTCGTAAATGCCTCACAATGATAGTAACTGCAACTCTATGCACAATTGCATTAAGACCTATCGAAACTCTAGCACACAAGGTCACTTGCTCTCTGTGTGGTGCCAACACAGAATAACTCTCTCTCTCTATTCCACTCAGTGTCAGCACCTCCTGCCTTTTCGGGAAATGCCACCAAATGACTCGAAGATGGTATAAACACATCATTGAAATCAATTTAATTAAAAGGGTTGTAAACATTGATATATGGGGAGATTTGCTTTGATAACTTATGGAAAATTGCTGGAAAGGCTGGTACTGCCTGGCTGCTTTTGCATTTTTCTTCAATGACAGGATCTGGTGAAAAAGCAGAATTTGAGTAGGTTTAGTCTCCCCTACTTGAGTCATTTTAGGAAGCAGGCACACAGTCTACACCAGCCACGTGGGGTCCCTCTACATTCAGTGAAGAGGAGAGACACTTTCATCCCTCTTATTGTGGGCTCTCCCAGCTTATGCTGAGGGACCACTGTGATTTCGGACAGTCCCTCCTCAGGAAGACTTACTTTTCTTTGGCTGTGGTTTACAAAAAATGTTGCCTTAAAAAAGGAAAATAGTGACAAAGAGTTCCCTTTTAAGTGTCTTTTTCACAAAAACCTGTATTGTTTGAAATTTTTCTGATCCTTCACCTTGAACGGTATCCAAACACTGAAATAAACAATGTCTTGTTGCTAATTTTCTTTCTCCATATTCCAGTGCTCCATGCTTTTTCTCCATTCTTTTCATTTTCCTTTGCTTTTCCAACAGAAGGAAGATAGAACAGAAAATACAGAGAGAGAGAGGAAGATTAAGCCTATTTAACTACACTGTTAAAGGTGCTCTGAACACACTGCCAGGGACCCACTCAGGACTCTCAGGGCAAGTATGGCTTCACCATAGGATATTCTCTGCAGAGTTGTATGGGATTAGGTGAGCAGGGCTACCTCTTCACTTTCTACTCAGCCATTAACCCCCACAAATTTGCTCTTCATGCTCCTGGGCTTCTCTGAGTTGAAGGGATAAGAGAGAATTTACGGTAATGGCTCATTTCTGCCAGATCTGGGCCCTGGTAGCAGATAGCCCGCTCCTTTCATCAACCTGGTGACTCAAAGCAGGCAGGATGCTGCAAGTCAGACAGAGCAGCCTGGCTGATTATTCTGCAAATAGTTTGCTTTTTCAAATTTGCTTACGTATCAAAATATGGGTTTAGCTGATAAAAGCCAACAGCTCCATCAGAGTCCATTACAATCTATCAGGCAAATACTAGGTAATTTCCAAATTAGTCCATGGACTACAATACATTCAAGTGATCTTTATAATCTATCTTGTAAAAAAAATCCACCGTTATAAGAATTACCTAAACATGGATTTACCAGGCAGATAGCTTGCAATGTAAATGACTTGTGTTTGGATAGGTAGAATGCATATCAAAATGCATGCTCAAATGAGAGACCATATTGACTCTTTCCGAGCTGTTATGGTCTATTAGATAAATATTATCTTGGTTCAGGATTGTGGTAGTTTTCTATATGCAGTTTCCTGATAAGCCATATGGACTCTCAGATAAAATTGTGTCTTCAGATTTAGAAAGTGATATGGCTGAATAGCTGTAATGAGTATGAGGAAGCTCCTGTTAACCAATTAATCAGACTGTGTCACTGAACGCCCCCTCCCCTTCTCGTGTTAGCATGTGCTGTAATATACACCCAGCAAACATGCATTGCTTAGTGGTGTTTTGACAAAAAACACATGCCAAGGGCACAACAACTAATCCTTGTACAACAGTTGTAGTTGTATCCCTACACTACTGTGATTCCAGTCACCTTTCTGATTATTTTCTATCTTGTTCACACAAACGCAGATATACTTACAACCACGGCCCACCTATATTAACATAAAGAACTTCACTGATTCCAGAGGCATGGATTCCGGTCATGCATTGCCTTTTCTTACTTGTACAAAATACATCTTTCAGTCATCAATGGCAAAATCTCAGTGGACTTGCATTTCATCTACACGGAATGTGAGATCCAGGGATCCCTGCATAACTTGTAAAAAGTTCACATGAACTAACTGAGGCTGGGACACAAACCAAGAGAAGAACCATCAGCTGGAGCCAGGTCCTAGCTTTGTAGGTGACACACCAACCAACCTCTCCGTGTTAATAAACACAGGGATTTGTCCAGTGCATTTGTACACCACGTTGATGTGAGAAATTAGGTGGTGAATTCCAGTTTGTTTAAAGTGACTGTGTATCTTAGAACTGACTATTTTTCTCCTTCTTTGTACACCTTGCAGAAGAGTTTTCTTGCTACTACCTAAACTGCTACGTGAAGAGGACAAAAAAAAGGGGCATTATTTCTGGATAAGTCAAATTTTGTCCAGCTTCTCCTTATGGTTAAAGAGGTGGATTTTCTCCTAAAGAGCAACACAAAGGTGTACCTACACAGAACAGTTCAGCATTATGCAGAGATAACCAAGGTACTTTAGGGTACCACAGGCCTCATAAATAACGTCTGGGGTGCTTTCCCATAACTGTCACTCAGAATGGGCAGCATATCAATGCATAAGTATCCTGTGAAATGTTTTTTGAAAGGACCTAAAATTTTCTCCCAGCAGAAAAAGTGCCACATGGCTGCTGGTTAGGATGCTGCCAGATAGTGGGGGAGGGTGAGTCTCACTTTGGGAAAGGGATAGTCCAGATACACACAAGGCCACAGGGTGCCTTTACATTATTCCTCACAAATGGGTTAAGCAGCTTTCTTTTAGACCATTACTTCTTTTACCTCTAAGGCCTTAGAAGCTAAGGCAACAGATGGCATATTAAGAATGTAATTTTTGCAGGTGAGGAATGTGACTTCATTTGGTCCTCTGTTCCATAACTTCCTTGTTATCTTAATATTAGTTAAAAGTAGCTCTGCTTTGAATGGCTAAATTCATTCTCTGAAGCATGCTGCTAAAATGTAAACATCATACAACTTTGATTTCTTATGAATAGAGAACACATGCTGTTACTGAAAAGAACATACAAGATTGCCACGCTTTTGGAAATCAAATGTTAATTATGAGTCGGGACTGGAGGACACAATAAGCTTTTGCCCATTCATTGTGGCCAAAGACAATTTCCAAGCCTCTACAAAAATCATACTTTACAGGTCTGTTTGGATTCTTGTATTTTATCAGGAGAGCAGCATTTCCAGCTCTTAGTCCTTGCAGAGGAAGCCGTGGCTGCAGGCATTGTCTAATGCTGTTGCCTACCTTTGCGAAGAGCGAAGAGGGCATCAGCATCTTGCCTGTGCTCATGTTCACAGCCATCCTCTATGAATTAGTGCTTAGATGATCAGCTTTACACAGCTCTGCCATGTTGTAAATGTACTGTTGACACTTTTATAGGCCAAATTATACGATGGCTTTGGTTGTTTTTGTTTGTTTTTTTTTTAATATGAAAACATACTTCTTTCTATGTATATTAGCCTGTATGTCAAACTTGGAATGTGAAAATAATGCAGTCATAAGCCTGAAGCATCAAGAGGTCAAAATAAAACCAACCGCAAACAGTTGCTTTATCTTCCCAAAAATTTGACCAGAGACAAGTGCAGATGAAGCCTGGCTTACAGCAGTGACTGGATCTTCTGAAACATGCCACTTACCAAACCAAAGTTGCACACTTAGTAGTAGTTTTGGCTTCCCTTTGCTTTTCCAGGCTCTAATGTTTTATACAGATTAATTTAAACAATAGAAAAAAATGGGAAAGAGTGAGCATTCCTAATGTTTCAAAGTTCTCATAAAAACCACTGTGACTGAAACCGTTGACTTGCAAAACCCTAGGTTAGGGCACAGCCTCCTCCATTTCCAGCATGTAAATCATCTGGGAGGAAGCCTCAGCACTGGGCAGAGCATAGCTGGCAGGAAATACTGCACACCGTATTCTTACTGCCATGATGCAGGTTATTACAAGAACTCAGTTTGCTTTATTCAAATCACCATTTTGGAAATAGGCTACATTTCTGCACCTTGTGTTTCAGAGCACCTTCGGCATTGTCCAACTCTACAACCAGCAGAGCACTCTGCGGCCGGCTGTTCCGAAGACAGCTATCCTTTCCACTCTCCAGGAAACACTGTTCTCATGAGATTTGCCGCACAGTCCATGCTCTGTTCAAAAGGCTTGGATAGGCTTGAATAAACATCTGACCTTCTTGAGGAAGAAAATGTAAACCTCCCTCCCCTCCCAGCCCAGCTGTGATTCTTTTGAGGTTCTTTTCTACTATTTGTCTTTATTTACCAAGCAAAGACAATATGTTTGATCCTACATAAGGAAGACGACTTTCAGACTTGTAGAAGCTTTCAGCTATAATGGAAACAAGTGAAGAAGTTCAAAATTGTGAACAAATATGAAGTTTGTAGGAAGAAGTTTTTAAGTTTTTTACACTGTGAAGAATACACAGAATAAATAAAAACCCTTGTGCTTCTAGGTGCACAGCATATGACAAGCCCCATCCCCAGCTCAGTGTGACAACTGCTCCTATAATTATATTGCAGGCTTTGTGGAAGAAGTGCAGAACTGTGTGGCTTGATCAGCCATGATTTGGAAGGTCTTTCATGTTTTTTATTTTATTAAAGCATTGCTATTTTCAGCCAATTTTAATGTGTGCCATCAAAACCCAAAAGTAACTTAAATAGATGCGGGTTTTCTTTTTTATTAAATGCATACTTTTTCACTTGCCTTTTTTCACTGAACATTCCACGTCCCCTTTCAAGTTGTTCTAGGTTCAGCCTCCAAGAGAGTAGCGAGGGAAAATCAGGCCATTTAAAAATAAAATAGATTACTTCTGCACAGCTTTCTTTAATCAAAACCATTATAACTGATGGCTCAGAGCCTTGATTACACCTCTTCAGAGGGCACCCCTTGATTTTGCGCGACATCCCTGATTATTTTATTTACTTATTTATTTATTTATTTATTTATTAGCTTTTACTTTCTGCCTTGATTTCTAGGTCACTGAGCTGAGGCTCTTTCTTGCTTTAAATGGACTTGCTTGTTTCTCAGTGGCAGGTTATTTTTCTTACAGGGGCTATGAAGTAAACATGCCCCTTTTTCAGAAGAAGACAAAAATTCTCGTGATCCCATATTCCTAGGGTTCTTTCTCTTTTTTTACCTCCCTAGCTCCTGTGGAGAGCAAGATTGGACAGAGAGTTATTCCTCCCGACCTCCCCCGAGCCCCCGCAGAGCTAAGGGCCAAAAGGTCATTTTCTCAGGTTCCCTCTGGAGGGAGAATCCAAAGGTCATTCCCTCCCACCCCAACTCACCCCAAGTGCATCTGAGAGACATTTAAAACTGCTTTGAAGAGGGAGGGGAGAGACCGAGTCCATGTGCTTTACCTACTGCCCCTGAACAGCCAGGAGATGTGAACCAGGGCTGTGCATGAAATGTTTATCCTGGAATCATTTAGATTGGAAAAAGGCCTTTAAGATATTTGAGTCCAACCTTTAACCCAGCACTGCCAAGTCTGCCACTGAACGAAGTCCCTCAGTGCTGCATCCACATGCCTTCTAAATACCCCCAGGGATGGTGACTCAACCACTTCCCTGGGCAGCTTGTTTCAAGGCTTGACAAACCTCTTGGTGAAGAATTTTTTCCTAATATCCAATCTAAACCTCCCCTGAAGCAACCCATTTCCTCTTGTCCTATTGCTTGTTACTTGGGAGAAGAGACTGAACAGCCACCATGATACAACCTCCTTTCAGGCAGCTGTAGGGAACGATAAGGTCTTCCCTGAGCCTCCTTTTCTCCAGGCTAAACAACCCCAGTTCTCCCAGCTGCTCCCCATTTACCTTGACTCTCAAATCTACTCAGGCCTCGCCTCAAATTCAAGGTTTGGTGCTTTGTGAACTTCAGCAGGGATGGGCAGAGATTGCTCACACACCTGTAAAGCGGGCCTAACATTTTCTGCTTCCTTTTCTATTTCTGAAATCAGCCATGTCCTTCCCAGAGTCCCCAGGATTCTCCTTCTCCTCCCAGATCTGGGTTTCACTAGGAATTAACCAGATGCCATTACGGAGTGGTGTTGAACAGCTCTGAACCTCTCGGTGTTCCTGGTTCTTGGGAACGGAGCTGCAGGGATCATTTTATGAGTCCCCTTAGAAAAAAAACCCAGACAGACTCACACAGCCTCAACCAGAGCTGCTGCCGCTGCTGCCCCGTCATCCACGAACCCTGCGGACCGGTTTTGGAATCACTCTGCATTGTCCAAGACAGAAGCAAAGAGTTAAGGTTAGCACCTTCACACTTCCTCCTCATCCCTTCCAAGGAAAAAGTCTCTTTTCTTGCTTTCCGAATGCCGAAGTAAAAGAGAGAGATTTCTCATCGTTAATTTCTTTGACCTGCCTGAGGAAGGAAGAGAAGAGCAACAGTTATTTCACAAGGTCCCCCGCAGAAGGGGGGCACCAAGGGTCACTTCCTCTCAATCTGTCCCCTCCGAAGGCGAGCACTTAGGCTGTGTCAATGCCACGGTCCCTTTGTGGTGGATAGGCAGCCGGAGGTCATCCCCTGCCCCAGCCCCGCTCTCGCTGCGGACGCACACACTCTCCTGCGCGCTTGCTTTCTCTCGCACACGGGGGGCAGGGGAGATTAGTTCTTTTTTCCTCTCTCCGCTTTGTATAGGGGGAACTCGCAAGTCACTACCTGGGCCCCTTTTGGAAGGAGACAATAACAAAAAGGCAGTTCCTAGGGTGTTTTTTTCTGAGGATTTTTCAGGCTGCTGGGGCATAGTAGAATTAACTGAGCAAAGCTTTAAAATCCAGATTAAAAGGGAAATGCTGAAGTATAGGTTTTGAGCCACTTGGAGGTTTTGGTGATGCTGCCCAGTGCAGCTGCAAATCCACAGCAAAATTTCTACTGACCTCTGGGTAACACGCCAGCTTTAAATTTGGGGAAAACACTAAGATCCCGTGAAGCACTGTAGGAAAGCAAGGATCATGTGACATACACTGGAAAATTCAGGTCTGTGTTATCAGATTAGAAACAATAAATAAAACCACCTATCCTGCTTGTTGTTTGGGGTTTGAATTGTTGCAGGTCACTCCTTTAGGGCCTGATCGGGATCCTTTGAAATAATGCAAGCGTTCTGGCTTTTCTGTTTCTGAATTTCACATGGGTCAGGCCACGACCAGGCTTCCTCTTTACATTAGTCTCTGCGAAGATCTTTAAGGAGCTAATGTGGAATTATGAGTTCTTGTCAAAAGCTACCTTTTCACAGATCGTCTTCTGTTTCTTTCAAGTCTTGGGGGGAAATTTGGTTCAGAGATAAGGGTTTGCAGTGTCCACTGAAGTCAATGAGCTAGTCTTTGACACCTCCAGAACAGAGCAAAGGGAAATCAGCATTGCATAGCTGCCTACCTTGGAACAAGAATCTGGCCCTAAGATTAAAGTAGAAAGCACACTTACATTAAGGCATCCTACAATTTCAGCCTTTGCTATTTTAAATGATGGGAACAGCAAGCTGCTCAAAAAAGATGCGCAGACTTTCTACGTACTCATAAGACTGAGTAGAGAAACTAATTCGGCAGCATAAACTAACGTGTACCCAGAACCTCCACGTGAACTCCTTAGCAAGATGCAGAGCTCCTTTTGACACACTGCTAGACCATTTACAGGAGAACAAATTGTAGTCAAGACTGCTTTCCTTCTTTTCTCCTTCTCCCCATTCCCTCTGCAAAGTCAGAATGACTTCTCTCAAGGCAGATGTTGACCCCTGGTACTGTGACTGCAGTTTGTGCATTTCAGCATGCTGAAATAGTTCAAGACTTTCCCATCCAGCTCTTGAGATAACGCATTGTTTCTATAGAAGCAGTAGCACTTAAATGGGGAACAACGTCGGTTTTATGCCCTAGGTGAAAAATATGCACTCTGAGGCTTGGGCAGTAAATGGCTACAAAATGCCTTGAGATCCCCGTGTAAGCAATGCAATATGGTTATTCTACAGCACCTCACCACAGTGGAGTTCAGGACTGATGCCATTCATCAGTGCTTCAGATGATCCCCCTCACAAATGAAGTATTTAGCCTTTGCAAATAGAAGTGACATATTATTCTACACACTGGGTTGCACGTAGGTAGGACGCCAGCGCCCTGCACAGCGCTGAGCCTTTCTGCCCACACCCAGAGTAGAGTTATTCCAGACATGAGGAGGAACAGGATCCGCTCTCCTGCACAGACAGGCTTGACTCATTCAAGCGTGAGCTCCTATTTCCAACAGTGCCCATGGATCCGTGGCTCTGCCTTGGAGTGTTCCCCGCTTCCAACTGAGCATGCGAGGATTCTTTATTAATTGTGACGATTCTGTTATTGCCACACAGTGCTGCTTGTTAAGAACACAATGAATTTAAGTCAGTGTAGTATCCCTTCCTCCCCTCCCTCCCCAAATGCAAAATACAAATCCACTTAAAAAGCGGAGATCTTTTGACTTCTAACAGAAACTTTTATCCGCATAAGAGGATAAGAAATTCATTAGCTTAAGTTGTGTGATTGTAACAGCTCATTAGAGAGCACTGTGCTTTTCAGAGTAAGCATGCCTCCAGCCCTACGTGGAATCTGTCAAAGTTAAGGATAAAGGTATGGGACAACTTAACCATCTTGGAAAGCAATTCCTTATTTTTAACTATGCAGACCACAGGGTTCACTACATTATTTTAATGAACAGACATAGGCCTGACATTCAAATCTTAATTTTTTTCTAATTGCAAGCAAAATATGAAATTGCTAAATTGATCTTTCTTGTGAAGGAAAAAAAATACAAATTTTAATTTATGGTCAGTAATTATGTTTTCAAATTAATGTTGACTAGTTGTTGTTGTTTTGGGTTTTTTTAAGGCAAAATAAGCATTTTGATTTCAGGTTTAACTGCTGCAAAATACTGCTGTAAAAATCTTAACATGGCTTCTCTTCAAACAAGGGAAAAACTGCCACTGCTAAACAGAAAACATACTAATTAGTCCTACTAATTTGTTGAAAGAAATGAATGATAAAGCAAAGTTCTCAGCCATTGGTCTGATCAAAAAAGTTAGTGATACGGCATTTTTTCATCCGTGCAATCTCAGAAGGCTTGGCCTTGACAAAGCAGGTCGTTTGCAACATTTTATAAAATATAAGAGGGGAGATTGCAATGTATTTTTCAATCTTCCCCTGGCAGCCTTCATGGCTTTAGTCAATTTATGCATCATCTGTTAAAGTTCAATACGGGGCACTGGGTCCCAAAATGTACTTTGAAGCATCCATAGCAAATCTTCTAATCTCCATTTTCACTATCTGAGCAACATATGCATTAGAGTGGAATTTGGGATCGGCTTTTAGGTTGAGGGGTGAAACGCTTACTGAGATAACCTACAGTATCTTGGCTTCAAGTGTAATGTTCAGGTTTGGATAAATGATTGCTTTTCATTTTCCCCAAAGATAAATGATAAAAGATATAGTTTTATACGAGGATTTATAGACCTCTGTATCCACATATACATGGACATCCAAGTATTTGTTTTAAAATGTACATTAAATACAAATATTGCAGAAGCAAGTATTTTCTTATGCCATTCTGAGAAAAATGATACTATTTTACAGAACATGATGGTTGCAGTAAACCACTATCATCTGCCTTTAGTGATCAACAAGCTTTTCTGGCTTCACTGTACTTATTTAAACAAAGCTCAGCACCTTTCCTGCCCCTCAAAGAAAGGAAATCACGCATTTTTGTTTGTAGCAGTACTATGACATTAAGAATTAACAAAACTTCACAAAAGTATTGCATGGGAAGACTCGATGCTTTCTGCAATTTTGTTTCCAAGTGCGGCTTCTACTACAGGGATTTTTCGGTTGTTTTTGCAACTATTCCGTTTCCACACTTACTGCATTTTTGCTTTGTTCTCTCGTATGTCATTTGAGAACAATGACTGTGTCGTATGAGGTAAGACAAGCTATTGGCATGAAGGGGCAAAGTCACAAAACAGTAATTATTGTCGTAGGGTGCAACTGAGGGGTGAAAAAAGTATCTGATTTTTGTGCTGGTTCTTTAAAAAGTGATCTGCCATTTACAGCGAGCTGTTGCAGAGTATTTCTGCTTCATAAAGGCCAGCAGAATATAAAAGCATGTTTTGTCGAATTATGCAGCTATTTGCAGTTAACGATCTTTATTAGG
>JAVJGI010000050.1:60150826-60182687 GCA_035590275.1 Ibycter americanus
CGCATGGCAGCCTCGGCTTCCGCGAGCTTCTCGCGGGCCAGGCGCTTGGCGAGGTCGCGGGGCGCCTCCGCCTTGCGCGGCGTCTCGTCGACGTCCGCGGGCAGGAGCGCGTCCGGCTCGATGCCGATCTGCTGCAGCAGGGCGAGGCGGCGCGGCGAGGCCGAGGCCAGGATCAGCCGCGCGCCGGGCAGCGCCGCCGGCGCCTCGCATGTGCCGCCCCGCCGGATTGGCTAAGCGGCTTCGGAAAGGTGGCCGCCGATTGGCTGGGGCCGGCTGCTGTTGCTATGACTCAGTTGCTAGGGCCTCGGCCGTCTCCAGGCCCTGCAGGAAACATGTAATGAATTATGGATGGTTGATTTTCTCAAAGAGGCCTGATCTGTAATGCAGATGAGCTGTATGGCCCCCCTTTTCTTCTGGGTTCTTAAAAAAAATATTAAAAAAAAAAAAAAAAAAGGAAAAAAAATAATCTGAGTTTTAAATCAGAATCTGGCATTTGCGTCGTCCCCAGTCACAGCAGTGACTCCTGAATACTGATGTTAATTCTTATGCAAAGACAGGGCCAGAGGTCACTATCTGTTATTTGTTCAGGAAAAGCTTGTAGGATTTTCACTGAACTCTGTGACCTGTTGGGGTATTATTTTTTTGCCCCTGTTTGGTTCAGAGATAAAATAGGATACAAACACCAGAAGTGGTATTTTCTAACAGTTGGAGAGGAAATTGTCCCTTTGGAGCACGATGGAGCGGTAGGAATCCAGCAGCCAGACTGGCCAGCACACTGGCTTTTCTCACCTCGTAAAAGACATTTTTTCCCAAATATGACCTAAGACCTTCTGTCGGCACAGTTTGTGCAGCTCAGGCCTTCATTAACGGTCTCAATAGCCTTTGGCTGAAGAGAGGTTCCCTGTGAGTGCCACATCTATAAGATCCCTGCTTCACACAAGTGCAAAACGGGATGTTGTTACCCATAGATAACTCCCCTGCTGGAACCCCCGCACAGGAACAAAGCCTCTGATGCTTCATACCTGAATAAACAGGTTGCTACAATTCATTTAATTTCCCTAATCTTCATCTATTAGGAAGTACGGTGGATGTTATGCTACAGAAGTTTTAATATTTTCCTATTCCTAATGAACACCGATGCCAAAAGAGACACCTCTCTTATGCTCATGCAGAATTTAGTTCTGCTTTTTTTTTTCATACTGGTGACAAATTATTTCAATCCTTTCTGTGTCAAGCCTCTGTGGACAAATGTGAATTGAAAAATCATTAATTTTAGAGAAAATAATGAGCCTGATCCTTATTTTGAGTCAGATTGTGTAATTTTGGCCAGACTCAGCCAAGTGTGGACATCCTCAGCTGTCCAAGTGATGACCTCAGTGGAGGTCTCTTGGTGCCTTGAAGATTCACGACTGATGTGAGGGACAAGGCAGGCCCGCTCCTCCTCAAAGACCTGTTTTCCAGACAACTGCATGCTAAGCAAGTTACTCAGCAAAGAAATGACTGAGCAATTAGATGGATTTCTACAGATTTTGTACTGTGGAATTTATACTTTTTACACCTCAAATCCTGACCAGTTCATAGTTCTTCCTCAGGGAGAAGTAAATTACTTAAGCAAGAGCTCTGAGATGAAGATGAAATATATCCAACCTCCTGTGATTCAGGGTAGAATGATACCTTATTTCTAGGATTATTAAACAAAATGTTCTGTTGTGTAAAAACCAACGAGCGCTGAAAAAATAATTTAATAAAGTCTGAAACACTGCATACAAGAGTAGAAAACACAGGCTCAACTCCGGCCATCAGGCAGTCCCTAAGAGCTTCAGCTGCAATGGCCCATATGTTTTATTATTTCCTGTTATTAAAATGCTTTCTATTGAAGAACATGGTTAAGGCAAAACTGTATTGCCTATCCCACCTATTCCTGACAGAGCATTCATCAAACTCCATTAAAAAAAATAATATCCAGACTATAGATGTGTCATTAGAGACCCAACGATGCTTAAAGCTCAGAAATGTCTAAGATGCAGTTTGCTGAAAACACAGTATTAACAGCTGTGTATATGGATGTGTTAAATTTGGGTATTTTTCTGACAGTGGTTCTGTGCAACATACATTAAAATGAAAAATATGTTAATAGTTTGTACTTGCAGGAAATGTAGGTCATGTTTTTGTGAACTAAATTGTGTTTTCAACTTTTCATTTAGTGATCTTTATTTTTGTATATAATACTCTATGTCTAACCCATTGGAAGATGATTATTCCTGCACCTATATAAATACAGCATGCACCATGAGATTTGGAACAGCTTAAATAGTCAGCAAAGAGGCAGCAAATGACTTCTTAAGCACATACGCAATTTAAGCAAATACATATTTCCAGTGCTATAAATGTAAAATATTACAGAGTTAGTATCTCTCTATGCGTTCTGTTGAGGAGGCACACGAAATTCAACCAGCAGCAGCCAAGCTCTTTCTGTAGCTATGCTGTCACATTGTGGAAAAGTCCCAGAGGTGGGCATCGTAACGATGTCTGCAACATAGCTTCTGCCTTTGTGCATTGGTCCCAACTTCACTAAAAGAGTGCTTGAACCTTCAGGACTGAGAGGCTTCAACTCCAGTGAGCCTTGCATCTCCTTGAGGACATTTTGTAGGCAACTCCTCAGGAGGAACCTTGCTGAGTTTTCCTGATTAAGATTTTATAATTCCCTTTGCTGTGTTTGTGTGCTGAAGGGTGAAGGAGGGGCTGGAGGCCTTTATGGTATAGACCTAACAACCTGACTCAAATGGATACAATACACACTGGACAATAGCTCAAGTGTGAGAAGGTCTGGAGTCATCAACAGGGAGAAAAATGATGCAGGAAGCTTTCACAAAAGAAGCAGCGCTTAAGGAAAGAGCTGAATGAGGAAAGGGAACTTTTTGGTGCATGATGAGTGGGAGGTTGGTGTGTGGTCAGGGTGGAGCAGGAGGCAATCTTCAGAAAGCAGGAGTGGTTATGAGAAAGGAAGGAGAGGAAGTAAACTGTATTTTTTTTTGTCTTTATATCTGTAGCATCTGATTGAAAAAAATCAAATCTATTTCCACAGAAAATATCAAAGTTTTGGGTTTTTTTTCCCCCTCAAGTTTTCAGTGTTGTTGTTTCAGTAGAAATTTCTTTTAGAAACAAAGGGCTTCTTTCAATTTGCTTATAACGAATGAAAACTTTCTAAGGGTCCTTTTCTATTAAGGACTGTATAAACAAAAAAAGTTTTGCATTTTTAACAATAATAGTTTTAAAATAGGGCTTTAGCACAAACATATTATTCACAAAGATCCTTCTATAATTTGAAATATTTTCTGTTGAAGTAGTTTCAACTGGTTTATGCTATCAGTAATCTTCATAGGGTTTACATTAAAACCACAAACATTGTATAGTGTGATGAAGCTGATGAGAATCAACAAAGGATAAAGTAGAGTATTGCAGCCCAGATAAAGAAACCCACTGTTTAATGCCAGCTGCTCAGGAAATGTCAAAAGTAAAGTGAGTTTCAGGTCAAGGGCGCTGGGAACACTCTGTTAGCAAACCCTAAGAGAGGCAGCTCTTGTTATTAGTATGTGCAAGGATATGGTGAGTCCTTTTTAATCTATCCCTGTGCCTCCTTCTAGCTTCCCAGACACGAATCCATCCCATTTGGGCTCACCTCTGTGGGACTGCTGGGAGTTTTTCAAAATACTCTCTTTGGTCTTTCTAATGTTCTCCATCAGGTTTGCTAAAGGCCAGGATTTCAGTGAAAATCCTGCTCCTAGGAGACATGTGGGCACAGTGCCAGGCCTTGAAAGTGCAGAAAATAGTAGACAACTGCTCTTTTTTTAACTTTCCATGACAGCAAAGTTCTTTCTTCACCCCTTGTTTTTCCACCACAGCATTTAATAGTACCTGTGTCAAGCCCATTTCCATTTTGCACACGTTTGCTTTTGAGTACTTTTCTGGAGTATTTAGATGGTGGGTGGTGAGTTTACCTCGTTTATCACCAATTAAGGGAGTTGTACCTCTTGCTACAATGCTAAATTGACAGGTGAAACTTCTGAAGAAATAGGACCAGAGCGTGGGTAGGTTAATAGCTTGAACAACCTTTATATAGTTAGCTCTTTCATGGAGAATGGGGCACTATTTCATGTGACTAGGAAGCAGAGGATCTGGTTTGGGAGAACTAACATGATATGTGCTGATACTGCTTGACAAATGTCCCCAGCAAGGTGCTGCAAGATTAGAAGAGTGTTGACTTCTACTCAGGTATGAACAGTAAAGGAGCTTGGCCCTGTAACTTCAGAGCCATAACAGGCACTTTCTGTACTTTAATTTCCTGTATGTGTGTACCAAGTCTGCTGTGAAATACAAGGAATTTTGCAATGATTGTTCAGAATTTTGCAGGTTAACAGCATGGTTTGACTCCTTCCTAACTGATGTTTTTAACATCTCTGAATTTCCAGGGATGCTCTAAATGTTTAGTCCTTGAATGCTATGTTTTATACCAGAGGAAAAAGCCTAATATAACACTGCACTTCCTAACATGCGTGCTGTTAACATGCTGTGGGATGCGACTTACACATTTTTATGGTACAGCACTAGGAAACAAACTTCTTTAGTGCAAAGTCTGTAAGCTTAGCCAGGGCATTGGTCAAACCGGTGAGGCCTACTCATTTAAAAGTTGTTGTAATATGCAAGTATGTTGTCACATTTGTGTTGTCTGAATAGTGGATATGGTGAGATATAGATTGGGAAGAGAGAGCTGAGTGACTCAGACCCTGCTGGTGCCACAGAGCTTTTTGGTTATTAGAGCAAGGCAGTATTTCAGATTTGGTCCCGTTTGCAGAGTAATTGTCCTGTGTGTTGGCAACAGGATGTAGAAAGAACAGCAATGTGATGCCATCTACTATGGATCCAAACCTTTCTCTTCATGTTGATGGGATTTATCTCATCATATGTTAGACATTTACAGAATAGACATCTATAGTAGATCTAGCCCAGGCACTGGAGATAAACAGCTCCTTTTGCATATAACTAATCTGATCTATTTAGTTCTGTCTTCCTTAGGTTGAGACAAACCCATGTCCTGGAAGTATGTGTGTTGAGATCACAAAGCCCAAAATAATATGCTGTCACGATGGATTGTGGTGATACAGGCTCTTCACGAAACTTGCTTTATGTCTCCTTCAAAAGAGCTCTGTACTGGACAACCAGGTGATCAGGCCCAGTCAGCATGGGTTTATGGAAGTCGAGTCCTGCTTGACTAATCTGATCTCCTTCCATGACAAGGCGACCCACTTAGTGGATGAGGGAAAGGATGTGGATGCTGTCTACCTAGACTTTAGTAAAGCCTTTGACAGTTTCTTACAGCATTCTCCTGGAGCACCTGGCCGCTCATGGCTTGTATGGGCTTATGCTTCCCTGGGTAACAAACTGGCTGGATGGCTGGGCCCAAAGAGTGGTGGTGAATGGAGCTAAATCCAGCTGGTGGTTGATTACAAGTGGTGTTCCCCAGGGCTCAGTATTGGGGCCAGTCCCGTTTAGTATCTTTGTCAATGATCTGGACAAGGGGATCTGGCACACCAAATTGGGGGGAGCGTTGATCTGCTGGAGGGTAGGAAGGCTCTGCAGAGGGATATGAACGGGCTGGACCCATGGGCCAAGGCCAGTTGTATGATGTTCGAGAAGGCTAAGTTCCGGGTCCTGCACTTGGATCACAACAACCCCATGCAACACTACAGGCTTGGTTAAGAGTGTCTGGAAAGCTGCCTGGTGGAAAAGGACCTGGGGGTGTTGATCAACTATACTGAGCACTGGTGAGGCCGCCTTGTGAATACTGTGTTCTGTTTTGGGCCTCTCACTTTAAGAGGGATGTGAGGTGCTGGAGCATGTCCAGAGAGGGGCAATGAAGCTGGTGAAGGGTCTGGAGCACAAGTCTTATGAGGGGCAGCTGAGGGAACTGGAGGGAGTTTATCCTGGAGAAAAGGAAGCTCAGGGAAGACCTTATTGCTCCCTACAACTACCTGAAAGGAGGGTGTAGCGAGGTGGGTGTCAGTCTCTTCTCTCAAGTAACAAGTGATAGGACAAAAGGAAATGGCCTCAGGTTGTGCCAGGGGAGGTTTAGATTGGATATTAGGAAAAATTTCTTCACCAAAAGGGTTGTCGAGCATTGGAACAGGCTGCCCGGGGAAGTGGTTGAGTCACCATCTCTGGAGGTATTTAAAAGATGTGTAGATGCAGCACTGAGGGACATGGTTTAGTGGTGGACTTGGCAGTGTTAGGTTAATGGTTGGACTCGATGATCTTAAAGGTCTTTTCCAGCATAAAGGATTCTATGATTCTATGAAATGTATTAGCAATGGTGGTCTTTGCTCTCTGCCGCACAATCCTCTTCCACACAAAACTTGTTTCTGAGCCTGGAAAGAGCCTTTTTCTGAATGAGCCAAGAACAGCAAATCCAAAGCAACTGGTTACTGGCCTTCCTTTCTCACTTCTCATGTAGCAGCTGTTGGTAGGATCATGGCAAGTGTAGCCACAGAAATTGCTTAAAAGCAGCTTGGTAGCTGCTTTGGCTTTCCAAGATGTCTAATACATCTCCAGAAGCCACTGTGTATCTGCAGTGATTACCATAGTGACACACCACTCTGTTTTGTCCATGTTCTGTGGTCAAATAGAAACAGTCAAAAGATTGCCATTTATCCAAAACAGATAAAAAAATGACATAAGAGGAATAATGGGGCTTTGGATGTGGATCCCATATGGATGCCATAATTCTACTGGATTACGAATAGCTTCCGTTATGTACAGCCTGGGAAGAAAAGGTACCATGATGGGTAGGATTTTTTCTGGAGAAAGGACCATGATACCAGAATTATGGATGTTTCATAAGGAATAAGCACCCATGTTGAAGAGATGTTGATATGTAGCTAGGTGTGTGAATAAAAGTAGCATAGTTAATTAGCGTGTAATAGTTAATATTACTCAGTTTATTGGCAGTAAAAGCTCCAATTCCCCTTCAGCAAACCCTGTGTAACGCAGTGGCCTGCTGTGTTGTGTATTGTTTGAGCTTTTCAAGAAGGTCTTGAGCTCACAGCTATTAACAAAGTTGGCATGTTTGAATCTGCCTATGCTAGCTTTGAATTTATAGGAATGTTGTTGGCATGGATATCAAAACTCATATTGTGATCAATGGGAGCAACATTGAGCCTTGATTTCTTAAGAGTAATTTCTGCTAAGAAAGCACCATAAGATCATCTAGTTTGATCACCTGTATAACACTGTCTGTTCAGTTTCACATGATTCACATGTATTTTCGGCATGATGATTTTAGTTAGATTAAAGAACTTGTGTCTTCGGGAGTAGCAGTTGCATGCCACAGGCATGGAATGGAAAGAACAAGCTACAGTGCCAAGTATGTGTGAGGCCCCAGTGATGATGGAGAGTTTATTAAATAGGTCATGCCTAATTGATCGCAATTAGTGAAAGTAATACCTTCTCCCATCTTTTAACTAATTTCTTTCCAATTTGACCTGAGAAATTATTACCAGTATTGTACCCGCTGATCAATATGATTCTGTGCGTGTAGACCAGAAATCCAAGTGTAATATCTAGGAACATTTGTCTATATCTGCTCAGAACACAGATCTAGTTTGGTGCCTTCTGGTCAGTTATAGTAAGTCTGTAAGTAAAGGAAAAAAAAAAAAAAGAAAAGAAAAAAAAGAAACCCCCTTCAAACAGGCACAGAAACAAAAAATCCCTGTCTCCAAACCCCCAGACATCTCCACCTGGCCAGCTGTGCATAAGAGGGAGAGGGAAACCTTCCTACCCTGCCTTGCTCTGAGGTTGTATTAAACCACATCTTTTAGGAAGATATGTGGTATTGCCTTGAAGCCTCCAGGCAATAGTGAGACCCTCACCTTCACTGATAATCTTTTAGTGTTTAATTACCTTGTCTGGAAGAAAATTACATCTTGTTTCAAGGTTGAATTTGTCTAACTTCAACTTTCAGCCATTCAATCTTGTTCAAGCTTTTGTCAACAAGATTGAAAGCCCTTTATTAGGTATCTTTTCCACCAGGAAATACCTATATAAACTGATAGAGTCATTCTATAACTTACCTGAAGTTCTGCCTCTAAAAAGCACTTCCCAACTCTTGCTTTCCCCACATCTCCCTGACAGAGCTTCCTTTCTTCTATATGCTGCATGGTCAGAAACCAGTACTGTCTTCTAGCAAGCCATGAGGAAAGAGGAAGAAATTATCTAAGAAAGAGGAGAGGTTCAAAAGGAGTTGCTTGATGATTGATCTGTTTGTGTATTTGGAAGAGGCATTTTCTCTTGAAAAGCAAAACTCTGCTAAACATTCCCAGCCTACCCCCACACAGGCCATCAGCCCAGTTCTACAATACTGATAACGAAAAGTTTGCAGAGCAGTGCCCTGTACTCGACCATGCCTGACATAAATCAGCCAACCTCCCGGAAGGTCAGTTCCTGCCAGTGGGGCTGTCACTCTTTATGTCATTAGGGGATGTAGAAAACGCTTTACAAAGAGGCATATGGATGTTAAAGAACACTGGCTAAAGCAGTGATAACCTCTAGCATCCTGTAGGTGCTCTGTGCCCATAATTCTCCTACCTGCAGTAAACATAAAGGGCCCCCCAAACCTAGGGTGGGGAGCAGAGTTACGGTGAAATCTTAGAAAACCCTAACACTCAACGTAGCAAGTCCATGTTAAACATAAAGGAACAGTAAAAACTTCACTAGCAATCTTCTGTTGAGAAGTCTAGTTTCTCGCCCTCCCCATCTGGTTTCTCGCCCTACCCATCCAGTTATTCATATATTTAATTAGCACTTAACTTTTATGTTATGAAAACATCAAGATAGACCTGCCAGTCTAGGACATCACTAGATCAGGACAAAAATATAATGCAGTCCCTATCCCAGCAAGCTTGTGGGACTGTAACATAAGCTATTTACAGTTGACCAGATCAAAGCATTTAGTGTAGAAGGAACAAGGGATCCAAAATAAGAAGGTGAGTACAGCTCCTCCCCAAGGAGGAGCCATGATCAGAATTCAACATTTGCCAGTGGTGTAGTTTCTGTGTGTACCCTATGGGGGTAAGTTCTGCAGCAGTGATTTATTTCAAACATCTTCATTTTTTTCTCTCAGGATGAAGCCAGTGTTTCAAATTACAGCTATAGCGTGGAAGAGAGAATTTAACTAAAGCATAAATATGAGTCATGAAAATATTCATGCCTTATTTTCAGGGTAATAACTAAACACCTGCTAAATTACATTTTAAAAAAATTACCCAGTATTTCACAGTGGGTTTTATCCTTTTGTTTGTCATTTTCTCTTAAGCCCTGCTCTCGATCCTTGATCTGTGTGGGAAGATTGTCTCATCCATGCAGAGCTCTGCATGTACTGATGCTCTGCCCATGTAGGGCTGATTACAGGACAAGGCCTGAGGTTTGTGCAGCAGGGACAGCACTTCTCAGGGCATTTAGGTGGAGTTCTGGCATAGCACTGTGTGCACCAACAGAACATGAGAGAAGAAATCATTACTCAGAAAAAAAATTAGACTTTTTTTGAAAGCTTGTGCAAAAGAAATAAGAAATCAAAAGTGACTCATTCATGTTGATTTTGTCTAACCTTTACCTTCCCACATGTTGCTGTTTTCTTCTGTTAGCAACTTAAGTGTAGTAAAAGCATCTCACTGAGGGGGAGAATGCTGTAGACGGGCGTTATCTCCCCTGAGATGTGAAATGTATATTCGGTTACTGAGCCTCTTGGGAACATGGTGGAGGGCTCATGCTCAGTTGTCTGTTTTGCTTTTTGTGTTTTCTGTAGTTGTTTTTCATTCTGGCACTGAGTGGGCAGACAAGACTCTTGAACAATCTGTAATTACATAGTGTCACAGTTGATGAGGTTACAAAGGAGTAAATATGTAGTTGGTATTAGAGAGGATATTTTTAACAATACTCACTCTACATCTAATAGAGTGCATCTGTGTCCTCTGTGGGCACTTTGCCTTAGATAATATAAAAGGAGAGCAATGGGGAAGAGAGCAGCATAATTATATCTGCATAGTCTTCAGTGGAATCAGTTTCTGCAAATACACACTTGACATTTGAACTCTTTCATACCAGCGCTGCTCCTATTGATGCCAGTGGCATCTTTGCCCTTGAATAGGAATGGGATTGAATTCTGACTATTGAATCTCTTATGACAAGAGAGGTAGAAGTTTCCCAGCATGATCTGATTGCCGTAGTCAAAGAGAAGAGTTTTATTAGACCATCATGTCAGTAATTCTTGACCTGGGGTCATGACTATGTCTCAAGGAGGCGCGACAACTCTCCCTTCTTTTTGGCTTGCAAGGGGACAACAGCAATCTGATATATTTTTCTGGTGTAACATGGGTCACAGCGCAGAGCAGAATGAAATAGTTTCATCAGCCTGCCTCTGCTGGGTTGTTACCTGCTGTGTTTCCACTTCTGCTAGCCAAATTTTAGCATCTCGGTGATGCAGAACAGCCTGCTCTGGACAGTACCACATGCCTAAAGTAAGGAAATCATATTGTATTTATACCACTCAGAGCTGTGGGAAATAACCTTTTAAAGAGTCAAGGGCCAAGTTTAGTTTATCATGGCAATGTGAAAAGATTTGTTTAAAAAAGGCTGTTGCATACTGATGCTTGATGTTCCTTGGCTGAAGCAGTTACTAGACACACTCTCGTTCATCTTTATTAATTATTTGTACTCCAACAGCACCTATGAATTCATATATATCGTCCAAACATACAGAGTGACATTACTTGCAAGTCTGTCATTTCCAGCCTTAGGGGCAGATGTGGGAACAACAAGACTGACTTCCAGGAAACAGTGTCAGTTCACCTCAGCCATTGCTCTGCTTGTGCAACCTGAGGATGTGACTCAGGCTGTTGGGAACATCCCTCCACCTCTTAGCTTCAGTATTCAAGGTATTGCAAGCACACTGATCTTTAGCTGTTACATACCTTCCACCTGCACATTACCATGAAATGTCAGGACTTCCCTGTGTATGGGCATATTAGTCCCTGGCTTATAGTGCAGCAGTAAAGGAAAAAGTGCTTTTAAACTACCTTTAGGAAAATAAAACAAAATTGAGAAAAGGCAACAGTACACTCAGTTTGCCAAAACCTGGACAGAAGCACAGACCTGCACTATTTTCTAAAGTCACTTGCAGAATTCCTGAAGATATTACTAATAATTTATATTCATTCTCCTTGCCTTGCTCTGTCTCTTTCTTCCTCAAATCCTAATGGCTTTCAGCATCTGACAATAGCACCACCTACGCAATACAGCAGAAATGATCAAGAAATAAGGGGAGTGGTTAGGTGATCTGCTTCTTGAGCAGCCTGCTAAGAGCCATCTTCTGTATGAATGAGAGAAGTCAGACGCAGCATCGGAGAAATCCAGCAGAGCTTGCTTGCTTTTTCCCCCTCTTTCCTCTAGCCACATGAGTGGACCAAAGCAATCCCAGTCCCCTGGGCCTGTTGTGTGGAGGGATTGTCCCTTCCCCCAACATGAAGGGCTATTTGTGACTTCTTTTTCTCTGCCATTTACTCTATTTTCCCTGTCTTGAGGTGTTCCCTTTCATTTAAACAGTGTCGCTCTGTTTTTGGCAGAAAGGTGCTCAGGACACAGAAGATCCAGGCCTGCCTTCATCTAAAAGGCAGAAAGAAAACAACCCTTTTCTCTTTGGCTTTAGCATATTTTGTGGGATCTCTGCCTGACCTGCACCCTTCACTTTCTCTGCCTCTGCTCCTCCTTTGGTCTGCCCACTCAAACATTCCTCTGGCTACTCTTTCCTCCCCTCCTTGTAATGTAAAACCTCAACATCCAGGTAATGAATGCCATCTCACCTCCTTCTCTCTACTCATATTTCTGCAAGGTGAATGAACCCACTGACAATGGAAGGAAGAGATAAGAAATCCCCCATGGAAATAGCGCAGATACTTAAAACAATTTGGAGCAAAAATCCCTGCGGGTTTATTGAAAACACACACCCCACCCCCCCACCCCCCAATACACAGATTTATTTATCTGCTTTACTGCATTTTGCTTGCGTCAAGAGCTGGATTGCTCCTGTACAGCCCCCTTGCCAGGCAGATAATTGCTACATACTCTTTTGTATTGCTGCCACCACCTCCACCATCGGGCGCTTTCTCAAACAATCGCCTGCGCAGCCTCGGAGCAATCCATCTCTCTGCAGACAGTAGGATAACAGTGCTTTGATATTAGGGGTCTCCCAGGAGCAGGTGAGACTCTTGCCTCTTTTCTTGAAAATCAAATGAAGTAAATACTGTGCATTTCTCCTCCCTTTTCCAGATCATTAGCAAAGATGTTAAATAAAACCGGGCTAGCTCTCTGACAGCTTCAGCCTCTTCTTGATGGTATCTCGTTGGCCGTCACTTCCACGCAGACACACCGACCTGATGCAGTGTCATTTATCATTACCTTTTGTTTACAGCCACTCAGGCAGTTGTCAGTCTGTGTGACAATGTCCGTATTCAAGCCAGTATGAATTTATTTTTCAAGAAAGACTTTCTGAGAGTAAAGTTTATGCCTTACTAAGGAGCCAGCTATACTGCATTACTGGCAAGACCTTTTCCTTCACCATCATCCATTATATTTCTGATTAAACAAATCATACCGTAGCCTGGCCTTTCTCTTCTTATTTACTGCCCAGTGTTTCTTCCACATGCTCATGCTTGTCTTTTCAGCTGGATAGTTATTAAATTCTATTGCTATGCATTTAGACAATAACAATTTTTAGGCTTTCTTTGATTTCCTCCACCTGTCTCCAGCTCCTGAAGGCTGGTTTCCTTCTCAGCTCCCTAGACATGGGACTGCCAGGCTCTGTTGGCTGCAGGCAGCTGGAGACTCCAGCAGTGCTAAGACTAACCATAGACCCCAATTTTTGTGCTAGGAGAGGGATGTCTCTGACAAATGAGACATCAGTATGTGTGAGGCAGGAGATAAACAGCTTTTTGTAGGTCACAGTAGCCACAAGAGTGGATCTTGGTTTTGAGCTGCTTCTCTTTTTTCTACTCTTCCCTTTTACCTTGCTGCTCAGTGATGGTTGGAGGAGAGGAGCCAGATGCAGGGGCAGCATCCCAGGGTGAGCTGGGCCACATCTGGTTATGCCTCCCCTCCTTGCACTGGTGTGGCAGCGTGCAGGTAGCAGCCTTTTTGCCACTGCCATGGACAGAGGCAGGAGGACGTGCTCACCTGCTGGGTTTGCTGAGTTGTCTTCTGGACGAAGGCAAAGCCGCATGGACAAAACCTGCGGGAACTTGTTGGCCATGATGCATGTCAGAAGCATGTTTGGCAAAATAATTTGCTATGCTGTGGACAAGTAACAACTTTCCTTTCACTTTTGTCCTATCAGTATATTCATTGCCAAAATATATATTTCATTTTCCAGTGCTAATGCAGCCCAAGTACTATTTATTACATATGTATTCCCTCCCCTATTGTCTCCTACCCCAACAGCACAAAATACATAATTGCACAATAAAGACTGGGGGACTAGGGACATACCTTAAACTTCTTCCAATCTGTCTACCACTGCAAAATTACAACTGGGCCCAAAAGACAGAATTGGATGAACTACTCTATGTAAAATTTCTGGTGAACCAAGAAAACTCCACTACGTCACAGTATCCACAGATACTAAACATTTACTTCAAAACAAATTTTATCTCACTGAGAATGGTAGGGTTTTTTTTTTATTTTCATAGGAAGTATGCTTCTCTTTAATACTGTCAGGGTGGTAGATTCTATTTTTTTATTGGAAAGTTCAGCTAGAAATGACATGAAAATTTATTTCACAAAAGTTTTAGATCCTTAACATCAAAAGGAAAATAAATTATTTTGGTACATGAAGCATTTTGTTCTACCTGACACAGTGATTTTAAAAATATTTCTCTGTTTGCTGATAGCTAACAAACCAGTTTGGAATGAGACACAGTTATTTCAATGACATTTTTCTAGAGCTACTAGTGAGACAAAAATCCATTATCTGCAAAGCTCAGAGTAGACAGTCTAAGTCATGAATGTTATGTTGAAAGCATCTTATGATCTTTTGATGTTAGATGCTGTGCACTTATATATATATAGATAGTATATATATACACGTGTGTGTGTGTTTATATATACACACATATATGAATGTGTGAGTGTATATCTGTAAACAACAAGTACATTGTGCCATAGCAGTTTTGCCCTCAAAGATAGTAGCTCAGTATAGCTTATGGAAAGGCATGCAGTCTGCATTATTACGGATATTATTTCTTAAGAGCTTGGACCCAGTCCAAGATTTAAGCACATACTTATGTTTGAGTATATCAGTAATCGCACTGAGCTTTGCTTGAAAGTTTTCCTTAAGTCTTTCCCAAAAGTATTCAATGAATATATGGCGTGGGATTTTGTTACTAACCCATTTAACAGTCCCCGGTATCCCTCATTTTCTTCTGTTTTGGAAACCACCATGACATGACGTGTGCGTATGCACCTTAGGCTCGTGTGTTGTATGTGCTAGTATTTGGATCCCAGATTTTCTTTGTTTCCCTCAAACACCACCACTTCTAAAAGCAGACAAAAGAAGCAGGGCTGCAGTATGCTGTGTAAGAGTCATGCTCCAGATGCCTCAGAGAAAAGACCTACCACTGCTGCTAACGGTGTTGAGAGCAGTAGTTACTATGAGGTGAAAAAGACACAGCTCTTGGAGCTTGGAGAAGGTGTACTTGCTGCCATCGATAAATTCAGCTCCAAGCCTTCTATGGTGGGCACGGATCCAGCAACCTGGCCCTGATCCTTCATCCTCAAAGCCAAATCTCAGTTTTGCCTGTCCCCCAAGTCAGAGTGAGCCGTTTTTGCCTTTATATGTGGATGGCGTGTCAAGCAAGAGGCGCAGCGAGACCAGCACAACCTGCTCAGCGGTGCCTAATGTGAGCACTCCATCGGGGCACAGGTGCCACCTCAGTCTGTAGGTGACTGGAAAGCAAGTGAAAACAAGCAGATCAGCCTTTGGCTGCACAGAGCTACAGATCAGGTCCCCAGTGGCCAGCTCCCCACTGATGGACAGAAACGCGTTGTGGAGGCAGTGTAGCATAGCTTGTTTAATGCTGCATTATGTTAATGCATACCGGAGAGCCATTAACATGGGAATCTTAGATTTAAAATATAATGAACCACACAATTCAATGTTTTGTAGCAGTGTGTACTCTGGAGTCATAAGCATGTAATTTTTTTGATCAAGTTTCAGCCCAAAGCAAATTTTCTCAGCTAAGTAGCTCTCTAATCTATCTATCCACAGATATATATATTTGTTTTTAATAAAATTTGTTAATATTTACCAGACACATAATGGCACTCTTATTTTTATCCAGGGTTTATGCTTTACCTACTAAATGTTATACAACCTTTCTAAAACCAAATTAAGCAAAAACATTAGCATCAATCCATTGAATGCAGGCGCTATTAAAAAATGTAGATGTTTTCAAACACTACAGTGAATGGAAAAATATTGCCGCCTTGACTGTCAGATTACATTTCTTTCCTATTGAAGCTAAGTGGGTTAAATTAAGTGATTAATTAACTATGCAT
This sequence comes from Ibycter americanus, assembly GCA_035590275.1. Lineage (NCBI taxonomy): Eukaryota > Metazoa > Chordata > Aves > Falconiformes > Falconidae > Ibycter > Ibycter americanus. Next base: position 60,166,481 of record JAVJGI010000050.1, read on the forward strand.
CTGCACAATTAGGTGGGCATTTTTATTCTGTTCAACTTATACATTTACTTCTAGCTTCAAAAGAAAGAAACCGTAACAAGACAAAGAGAACATCCACCAGAATTAGACATTTCCAATAGCAGTATTATAGTATGGATTTTATTATCATTTCCGTTGTAACATTGTTAATTCATTGGGTTTATAACTCAGGCATGAAAATTTGGTCCATGGTGAAATTTCTCAGTTAGAGGAATTTTTGCTAGGTTTTATTTACTGTTGTTTTCAGACTAAAAAGCTGTAACAACGTCTAACAAAAATAACCACCTTTGTTGCAGGTTTTCTGAGTTTCTTGTCATGAGCTGACTTGACCCAGTCATTTGCCACTTCCCAAGCCATTTCCCGAGCTGCTGCCTGGACTTCTGTCTGCGGTGTGCATGGAGGGGGGTAAAAGCGGGTGCTACTTTGCAGCTAAGGGGCTGCTCAGATGTCCAAGCCAGTCTGGGGCAAAAGCAGCAATCACAAGTTCGATTTCGTTAACCCCCCCTTCCAAAGTGCATGTGGATGTCCATAAACCTGCTGCTAACCTTCAGTGGAAGAAGGGCACCTATGGCTTCTTCTCTCGGGGTAAAACTATCTCCTTCCAGCCCTTGCAGCGGTGCTTTCCTAACCAAAGCTGGGTGCAGCCTTGTGCTGGATTTCTTGTCAAGTTCCTCACCCCTTTCCCCCCTTCTCTGGTGAAAACAGAAATGCTTTTCAGTGCTGCCGTTCGCCAAGCCTCTTTTCCGAGATGGTTTTTATCTTGGTCTGTGCCAGAATCCTGGTCACTGGCTGGTACAAATGCTGTAAATGGACTAATGTGGACCCAGCAAGCGCTGGTCTACTGCTTTGAGCTGTGCCTTTGAAAATAATGAGCTGGATTGTCAGAGCCCTTGGTCAGCAAGGTGAGAGAATGAGAACCCTGCTGCTCCCCTGCTCCGTTTGCAACTCCAGCTGCTGGCAGTGGCAACTATTCAACTGAAGTTCCCTTCAGTGAGAAAGGCCTTTGGCAACAAGGAAATGTTGGGATTTTTTTATTCCCTCCTCTGTAACTTTTGTTTTTTGGCATCAGCTGCCTTGTGTCCTCATACAAAAGTTCTTTTCTTTTCTTTTTCTTTCCCTCTTTTAAGCTGACATTTTGATTCTGCTTTAATTAAACCACTTTGGAAGCAGCATGACTCTGTTTTGGAATGAGTTGCACTGGTACAAGTTTTGTGCGGAGGCATCTTTATTTCAGAGTGACTACATCCCTTCTGACAGTCCTCCCACAGCTAGCCCACCTTGCCTTGCTTCAGGCCTCCATCAGTCTGGGGTTTTTTAACCTGCGTGAACCCTACTGCTCTACAAGCATCCTGACCAGATGTCACAGGGCAGTTTTTGTGCCAAGAGGCAATCGCTTTGGCTCCTTTGCTTTTCTGTTTGCATGACACCCCTCTTGCTCCTTTCTCCCCTGCCCCCTTCTCCCTCTCAATTATTGACCCAGTGAGGATGCCATATCCCAGGATTTCTCAGGGTTTTTTTCTCTCCCAGGAGAAGAGCATGTCCAGACCTCACTGAACTAGTCAGTGCTTTGCTGTGACCTACCAGTGTCTGGGGCAGCGCATGCGGCAGGAAAGCACTTGTGGGGACAAGGGCCAGCACCCTACTACATCCAAGGAACATGGGTGGCATTACTGCAATACAATGGTACTCTCTTGCTGTTCCCTCTACCTAAAGCTCTGCACCTGCTTTTGCAAACTTTTATGTAGGTATAAATAGCGGTCTTTATAAGATCAGTGATTCTTTTTTTTTTTTGCTGTTTCCCTTCAAACCCACCCCCGTCCTGGCCTGCTCGTATGGTGCTCCTACAGCTTTATAATTTTAACAGCTGTGTTTTGTTCAAAGTGTCTAATTTTGCAATAACTGGCCAAATGTCCCACCTTTTCCACATGTCCACATGCTTTAACTTTCTCTGTCTTGCCTATTTAACCACTCTTCTCCTTTCACCCTCTCTCCCCTCTCCATGGAGCACACTAGACATTAAAGTATTGGTATTTTGCATGTTTACCAGCGTAGAAAAATACTGGCTCAAAAAAACCATGAGTGAACACTGTCTTAGGTTTTTAACTACATTTATAGTAGAGGAGGTAAATTGCCAAAATTAAACCATGACAACATTGCAAAAATCCGTGGAGACGATAAGGCAGAAATTCCCAGACGTCCTCTCTTGCAAGTCCACTTCCAAGCCCATGAGCTCATCCCCACCAACATTTCCTGCTTGGGGTGCATGCCTCAGTCTAGAAAGCACGATTATAAGGAATTCTTAGCTATTTTAACTGAGATCCTTGGAATTTTTAACAATTGAGATTCAAATCTATTATTATAAAGTCTAGTTATTTGGGAGTGCACTTTTATGATGCATAAACTTACGGGAGAGGATTTAAACACAGATAATTAGTGCTCGGTTTCAGTGCCTGGATTATGGAATAATACACGGCCTCCTCATGGGGCTGTGTTCATTCAGTGTTTCCTTCCTACCCCAGCACGGCTTTTCTGAGCCCTAGCATGGTACATGAGCACTGGTCTGTTTTCCAGGTCTTATAGAGCCTTTCAAAGCAATATCCATTTCTGTTTTGCAGCCCAGCATTTCAAGAAAGCATCCACTTACAGAAAAGAAATCCATGGAAGTTAAGAAATAATTACAAATTAACTATTACAATTAAAAGTATTCTTAACCTGTGCTGTTGGTTAGTGGATTGAAAATTGAGCCCACTTGGACAAATTAAATCAAATGCAGGAGGAAGGCTATTGGGAAGTAATTAGCTGGTCCCTGTGTCCTGGAAGTCCTGTAGTGCACTACTAGGAATTTCATAGCATCCCAAAGCCCAGTGGCTGAATGCTGGATCACAGGGTATCTTCCTTGGACACTGCACAGTTACTCTGAAAAAATCCAACACTACAATAAACCTGAAAATGCTCTTAAATTGGCATTAAAAATCTCACTCAATATGTTCAATGAAAATCTTCTATCAAATATATTTTATTAGGGATGGGACCGAAATGGATAAGAAGATGGCAGGCAAAATGAGGTAATTTGTGGAGTTTTGGCTCCGTGATCACTCTCTTGTAAGAGAGAGAGAAAAGAAGCAGTTTAATTCCAGGAAAAGAGGCACAGCAAATGTTTCTCCTTTGAGTAAGCAAAGAGAGGAGGGAAGCTGTGATCGTTCCCTGCCCTGCCTCTGCTGTGGGGCAGCTACAAGCCATCACCTGTTCTGGGCAGACAGTGAAATTACAACCTAGCAGAGCCTAGTGGGCTTGCTCACTGCCATAACAGCTATGTTTAGTGGTGGGTATTTTCAGAATCAGGATTTTGTGTTGTAATCCATGTCACACAGCACCTGACTGGCAGATGTCTGGATACACAGCAAGGCTTGGAGGAATCGGTAGCTTGGAAGTGCTGGAGATTTTTTGGACATTACTATTTTGATCATACTGTCTTTATTCCAAAAGTAAATTTCTAACTACACCCACAGTTCTGGGTCAGCAAAGAGCCACAACTCACATATAAACAATCTAATTTTTAAAGTTGTCAAAATGACAAGATCTTTAAAAATATGTCAGCTCATTAGTATGTAATAACCCCATGCCAACTTGCCTTGAAATAATTTGGTAGATAAGATCTCATTTTGTTGATAACTAAATGAATTTTAGAACACTGAAGGTGGTTTTTTTTTTTTAAATCTTGTTTTCATTTGTGATTGCTTGTAACTGTTTATATCCATTTAATAACTAAAAAAGCATGTCCACAGTCTGTCCTTGGCTGAATTCCTCCAAATAGTTCACTCGTTCAGAGCGGTATTGGGTTAGCTTGTTGGTTCAGTGATCAGCATGATTTTTGAATCAATGTAACACAGGAGAGGGTTTACATTACTGCTGCCACAAAATGTAATCAACTGCCTAGCATATTTGTCTGAAGAATTATTAAAGCATAGAATGCAAAGTGGCAGAAATAGAAGTATAATTCTGGTAAAATCATCAAAGGATGCAATAACCGAGTTAGAAAATGCAGTGACAGATCTAATTAACGAACTAAATTACAATTCAGTCCAAAAATAATTGTCATTAGAAGTAAAATCACATTTCTGTCTGAAGCGTCTCAGCATGTTTGCCATAGTGATTGGTAAAACTAGAAAGAAACCCACTCTCATTATTTTTTTAATGCAATTATTACACACAAAAATCAGTCATGAAATCGAATATGCCAGTTTAGCAAACCATTCTCAGCTAAGAGCCTTCCCCCTCACACCGCAACGTAGAGATTTAGGCTAGGGCTGCTGGCTTACAGCACTCTCCTTTTGTGCCCATGTTGGAGTCAACATTATTTTTGGACTGACTCCCTCCTCCCAAAGACCTCTTCAATTTCTGAATTAAAACAACAGACCGTTTAATTTTAATATTGACCTAATTGCACATCTGAATCAGTTGGAAGCCGTCTAACAGAAGGAAAATACTAATAGGACATGTGCCAACTGCAGTTTAAGTTGGGCTGCTTTTAATATAATCTGAAGAGCTTTTGTATTAAGCTCTAACAATGGGTAATACGGCAGCCGAGCTGATTACTTAAGCAACTTCTAGATATATTCGCACAACAAATTTGAATTCTAAGTATTTTGCATACTGTTTCCACCTATATAATTGTCCACTGGCCCTTATCATTATTTATTATGCAAAACTGAATTTTTTTTGAAGCGTGAAGAATGAAGTAATTTAGTATGCAAACAGTTAAAACTCTCATGTGGATTCCGATTTCGTATGTGTTGATAAATTCACTTGCGATGACTGACAGTGTGAGATTTTTTGGGGTCATATCGGTCACTCTTTCCATGACACTGATGAAAATGATAAACTAAATGCCAGAAGTGTCCCTGGCGCATCGTGGGATGAAATGTGTAAAATGTCAGTGTCTAGCCGGTGTCTATTAATAACTAAATATGATTGCATGTAATGAGCAGAGATTTTCATGTTGATTGAAGTATGATTTCTTTTGATCTTCCAGATGTTGCTGCTTAGAAATTCATATTGCTCTTTTGCTGCTAAATGCATAATGACCTTTTAAAACCTTTTAACTGTTAAAACCCCTATTATTTTCAACAACGAAGTCAAGCTTCCAGCTTTTTTAATGTTGATTGGAAGTTCCTCTCTCTTCCCATCCTCACTTTCCCTTTTTGCTTTCTCTAGTCTCCTCTTCCTCTCTTTTTTTTTCTACCCTTCTTATCGTCTAATACATTTCTTTAGCAAAGTTCCTGACAACACACTGACTCCTGTGCTTGGAGGGGCAGATGGCATAGGATAGCTGGACCCCATCGCCACTTGTGTCACCACTACTCCCTTAAAGTACCAGGGAGTTACCCAGCATCTCTGCGAAATTTGGCCAGAGCAAATATTTTGTGTGAATACCCAGGTCACCTCGCTTCCGAGGTAGAAAAGAAACAAAGGCAGGTGTCAGAAATAAAGAATCGTGTAGCTGATGTTGATAGCGGAGTGATCCGCTCTGAAGAAAGAAATCGGGGAGCATTGTAAGTTTTCTGCATGAATAATGCATTTGTGTCGCTTGTTTTTGGGCTTAGTCACACCCTGCCTTCCACATTTGGCCCCTTTATGGTTGCACCTGTGTATGAATGGTGACTGCCTGAGAGCTTGCAAGAATAAAACGAGTCCCAGCGTAAAGGCGGCAGCAGCAGCAGCGTAAGCTTCTCTTCATTATTCAGCTTTTGTGCCAGTCCCACGTTAGCGGAAGGCTGTCTCTGGCCTGCGTGACTCAGCCATGTTAATACAGGGAGCTGCTTCTGCTCCATGAGGGTGTTTTTTAAGTTCTTAACCACTTCGGTTAGTGGCCGCTGTGTGAAGATGCTGAAGAAGGGTATCTCTACTCCTGGCACTTTTGGCAATATGAGCTTTAGGATGCTTCAAGACGTCTGAATGGGCTTCAGAGTGCCCAGGTTTCTTCCTCATCACTGTGCCATCCCAGCATCGTTCACAATGTAAAGGGCCTTGGGAGACCACCTAGTCCAAACTCCCACTTCAAGCAGGGCCAGCACTGGCTTAAGACCCATTTAAAATATTTTGGATCCGTCTGGAAGGAGAACTTCATCTGGCACATTATGTTTGGTATGGTGGGTACTGAATGGGTTAAGGGCCAAATCCTCTTCATAGTCTCTTCAAGCAAATGCAACGTCTTCAAGCAGTACTCCTGTAAATTAGCATAAGGATAAATCTGCTTGGAACAGTTTGATCAATTCACTGTGAAAGGCTTGTCCTATCTGGTTACTTCCAAACCATCCTTTGGGCCCACTGCCATCCAGCCTAGGAACCGGTTCAAGTGCTTCTCATTGCCTGGACACTGGCAAATGATGGGAGGCTGCCAAGGGAAAGGCTGAAGTACAGGGTCATCCTGAGGTGTTTTGTGGCCTCTGAAATGGGGACATGGCTCATGGATCTGTTTTAGCTCTTGTGTAACAGCAGGAAAATGTACCACTTTTGCATAGGCAGTATGTAGATGGAAAAGACAGTAAAGACAATCAAGCAGAGTAAAGCATCTAGCAAAATAAATCCCTTCTCAACAAGTTTTTTTTATGCCTAGATCTGTTCCTGGAAATGTTTAATATAAAACAAATTATTCTGGTTTTAATTATAGACTCTGTGGCAAATAAGCCACACAAAGCCAGACTCAAGAAGATCCTAGACCCTTGGAGGACCAGACCAAGTCTACCATGGCACAGGTAAAGAGTGGCTCCAGTGGTCGCTGTACCAAAGCATGCCAGGTTTTTTGTGTTTGGCTGTGAAAAATGCTGTCCATCGTATGGCATCTTTGTAATTCCTTTGAGAAGATGGCTGCATCTTTCACTGACTTCCCTGTGGATCTGTTTGTCACTAATGCAATAGTGACAGTCCTGGGGCCCTATTGCTCTCAGCTACCTCTGGTTCCTGTGCAATGTACTGTGTCATTCATTATATATGCTGGTCCCATCTGGTCTGACAAGCCTTCTCCATCCTCAGAAGCGATTACAAATAATAATGATGACAAAACCCAGAGAATTTTTGCTTTATTTTGAAAGTGATTTTTTTGTGTTGCATGAGGGCGCTTCCCGCCTATCTCTGGGGTCACCTGGCAACCATTTGCTAGCCTCCTGCCATCAGATCCATATCAAGCAAGGGCATTGGGAAGCTCATTTGGAATGGGAACTGCTCCCTTTCACTATCCTTGCTGGCCTTCTACGGGCTGAGGTGAGACTAGTGTGCATGCGATGGATTCATGACCATTACTCTGATAGAGGCTACTGAAACATATTGTAGCAGTTTCGTTTGTGTTCTGCCAAAATATTAAAAGAAAAGCTGATGCTAATACAGTATCAACCACCAACACTGCATAATTAAGCATGCTTTATTTGCAGTTGATGTTTGTCTGTTTAATAGAATTAAGGATAATTAAGAGAAAACAGTGAGAAGACATCACTGCACAATATAACAATCTACCAAAGCAAGTGAAACGGTGAAAGCAATGTCTCTGAGTAGGACTGTTCCCCTTGTGTGTTGTTTGCTGCTCTGCTTCTTTAATGGGTCACTTAATAATAAAAATTATTAAGTGTATATTTGTATGTATTAAGTGTATATATATGTATTAAGTGTGCAAATGTACATTTGTATATGTACATAGATACATATATGTGTGTATATATATGGATTAAGTGAAAAAGTGACAGCACATGGCTGGAACACATTAGGATTTTAAAGGATCTGTTTAAAGGGTGCACTAAAATTTTGAAAGAGAAGAAGCATTTGTGACATATCAGGGTAACATAGACACATTCCAACTTTGCCTCATCCAGCATCCTTTCCTTTTGTTTACACTGAAATGCCCTGTGACTGTTCCTGTCTGATCACATTCCCCACTCTCACCCTGAAGCTAACATCTCTGAATTGGCTGGAGTAAGTCCAAAGGACATTAAACACTGGTTTGGCCACTGGGTTTTGCTACAGGACTGAAAGTGGGTGAATGGCTTGTGGCAAGCCATGACTTGGTAAAAGCATCTTCTTTTGATGTTCCACCTTGGTGCTAAGTCTCCTCCCTGGCTGCGGTGTCACATATGAATCGCCTTTCTGTTGGTGGCTATTTCTTTCTTTGCTTTAAGTGTCTGTTCCTCTAATCAAAATCAGTAGGGACAGCAGAGGGAGTGTGGCTAAGGATGTATTTACTTGAAACATCCAGAGCTCTGAATATATCACCAACATGGGTCAGAATGGCCTGGGGAACATCTGTGCTTCAACTTTGCTCAACAAAGACAAATATGTCTCTCTCAGTGCTTCGCTCTTATGTAAGTTTCCATATTGATAGAAATAATTCAATGTATCTTGGTAATTCTGTTAAGGCAGGCTCACCAGTTCCCCCACTTCAGATTCAATAGTAATTGGGTTGATATTACCTGCAGGTATCTTTGTAAGAAGATGCTGTTAATGTCACTACTCCAGAAGCTTTATCAATACATTAATTGGTGCTAGAAAGCTGACAGCCTGCCCTTATGAGTGTCTGGCTTTGAGCAACCTGAAACTTAAATTATTATTTGAAATTATTTTTGGTTTGGAAGACAATGCACTACAGAGGGACAGTAAGAAGCAGCATCCTTAGATGGCACCTGTGTTTGATGAATGGATACCTAATGCAATCACTATTTTTATTTGTTCCTGTAGCGAGGGCATACCCAGGGGCTTTGGTGAGGATTAGGGCCTCTGTGCTCAGTACCATGTACAAACAACTTGCAATCGAATGTGGATTCATATATAAGAAAATGAAACCAGCCATTCCCTTTCAGAAAAATTGAATTCCCTTCCCAACAGGTCGATAACGCAAGCAATGACAGTGGTGGTTCAAAAGGATAGCTGCCATGGTACGCAGTGGAGCTTCCTTAGGAAGGTCCCACATCTTCATAAGGCTCCAGCAAGATGAATTTCTGCACCAACACAGCTTTTGGGAAAAATCGTGCTCCAAGATAGAAACTTACTGCTCTGCCTTCATTCCTCCAGGGCCACCTTTACAGACAGGCATGGCTGGTGGTTCCCTGCAGTAGCAGGGGCTGCCTCACTTGGACAAGGTATGTGACGTAGCGCTGCCCCAGCCCCCAGTCCGGCACAGCTGCTGGCAGAGACTGTAGGAGACCACGATCACTGTTCTGGGGGGTCAGCTTCCCCCTTTCCTCCTCAGCAACAACGAAAGAAGCAAGTCCAGTTCTCCTTCCCAAGCCTGTCCCTTCCCTCTCTCACCTGGTCCAGCATCTGAACCCAGGTGGTCTAATCTGCATGCATGGCTGAAATTTTAGGGGCCTGGGAAGAAGGAAAAAGACATAGATACAGCTACCCAAATTTCTTTGCCAGTCAATGCAGAGGCATACCCAGCTCTAAAGAATTGCAGAGGTTGCTCCTGTCTCCCTTATTTGTGAGGTGTAAGGAAAGTAGAGGGGAACCACTGGAAACAGTTGTCTTCATGCCTTTGAAATCTGCTTTGTCATGCTTTTCTAAAGGCAGGAATGTAGTACTGGATGGTGCCATTGCTTATGTTTTGAACTATGTGGCAGTAGAGCAAGCACTGACTTGGGGTGGGCAATATCTAGCTCTTAGCTTTCCTCTGATGAAGGTAGAAATGTTCTCCTTTTTCCTACATCTCCAGAGTGCCGTGATCAGCAAACCACACTGTATATTGGACGAGAACAGTCGTCAGCTTTTCATTTCAATCCAAGCCATGGTACAGCCAGGTTGTCAAGAGTCACGTGGAAGAGACAGCAAGGAGGATGCAACCAGCCAGCAGCCAGGCACTCACTGGGCATGCAAGAGCAGAGCTGGGTTTTGCCGAGGCTTTCTCCAGATTTTTATCCAGTGATGCTGAACTGTAACAGCGGAGATGCCCCAGCATGCTGTAGCCATAACAGCAATAGGGGAATGACTGCACCACCTTGGTGGTTATCAGAAGTCCTGACTCATCTGGAAACTGAGGCAGGGTGTAGATGCCTGTTTGCCTACACTTGGGTTGCTTTAGAATCGGTACCCCCAGTCATGCCACCTGCACCAGCAACTGCAGCAAAGAGCCTGGGCAAGATTCAGGCTAAACCTGTGAGGATTTACCTATTGCTGAAAAGGAGCAGTTTTGACAAACTGGACCAATGTCAGATATTTGTAAACCAGAGTGTGTCTGTGTTCATATTTATTCACACCATTCTCCAGTGTTCCAGTTCCTAGATTGGTGTGAGGATAGTTCCTCGGAAATTAATAACTGTTAGAGCTCTGTGGCTCAGTGAATTGTTTACTTCCTTACATCATTAATACTATCTTTGTAGGGAGAAGGAGTGTTGAAAATAATAAACACTCTTTCCCTCATTAATATTCTGAAGACTATGGGAGCAAAGGCAAGACATGACTGCTAGCTACCGTGGGGCCTCGAAACACACAGCTTCCAGCTGGTGCTGCGGTCCACGCTCGGGTCTTTTCTCATCACCGTAATAAAAACGTGTTATAATTGCACAAAGCCAAGTTTGCATCTTTTCTGGCATACTCACTCTTCCGTTGTCTGTCTCTGTATATGCGTTTATATACATCACTTAGAAGACATGCCGGATTTTGCATGCTGGCCGTGGGTACCGCGGCTGAGCCTGGCTGGGGAAGCCCCCGGAGCGCCGGTGGCTGGCAGGGCGAGGGTTCAGCAGGTGGCACTATTTCCTCTTGAGTTAGGACCAAACCCGAGTCCCAGCACGATGTGTGATGTACGGGGAGCTGGCCGGCCGGAGTGCCCGGTTGAAGTCTCTTATCGGGGCTGCTTGTTTCTGTACAAGCTGTGAAGCTGCCTTTCTGCCCTCGGATGGAAGGAGGACTTACCTTGGCATTGTAGTTAAAATTCATTTGTGTAATTTCATTCGGATTCTATACATCTCTTTTGCACATTCAGCTGGATATTGTATTGTTCTTTATTTTCCAGCCTAAAACCTGCTGTCTGGTATCCAATATGTTGTAGTAACTCTCTTAAACCAGTTATTACCATCTACTCCAGAGATGGCTGCCTTCCTAGAGTGGCAAAGAAATGTGTCCCTATAAATTCCTTCCTTCACAATGTTGAACCTTAATTAATCACCACTTTTAAAATGCTTTGAGATCCCCAGAGGAAAAAAAAAAAAGGTATGGAAGTGCAAAGTATTGTTAATTGTTATTTTAGCACTTTAAAAGCATGAACCCAGCCCTGGAAACTAGCCACAAAAATGCACTAATTCCAAATTCTGCATGAGAAAACTCAAGGCCACAAGGGAATTTGAAAGGTTCCTAATTAGGCAGAATTCACAAGGCAGACAAAAACTGGAAGACAAAGGTTAAACAAAAGAGGCAAGAATATATTTCATAGGAATCCAAAAGACAAGTAGAGAAATGCAGTGACAGACAGATACTTGGTCTAGACCGCAGACCAGGTGCAGATCCACCCAGGGCGATGCCCGTGCATTAGCACACACTGCACTGGTCGATGTACTGGGCAAACCCATGCCTGAAGTAGCTCAAGCAACTTCCTTGGAGTGACACCAGGGATTTGCTTGGCCCCTTTTGTTTAGCTGATATCACAAGAGCTGAGACGGGGAATTAGACTGACATAGATAACTGCCTACCATGCAGTCAGGGGAGGGAGTGATCATTTGTGTGCTGCTGGCTCTGCCCGATAGGGTCTTTGGATCTTGCGTTTTTCCCCTGATATTATTATTCTTACTATTTTTAGAAAATTCTGGAGAGAAGGAGCAAGTGGTTAAAAACACTAACTTAGAATAAAAAAATGAGAAACAGCTTTGGGGCTGCATTCACAAAGACAGCTCAGGATACTAACAGCCATTTAATGTTCTAAGTCCAAATGTAAATTTTCTAACTCTCTCCTCTCCCCTTACGGGAAACATTTAATTCCTTAAATACCAAAGTTTCCACTGGTAAACTTTGTCAGGTGCAATGGCACTGGGCTTGCACTGATACACCTTCACCTGCAATTTGATGACTCAGTTGCTTGGCATCTGTTTCACTGATAAATGTTCTCTCTTTCCCAGAGGAGGGGATCCTGCAGCCATACTTGGAGCCTGCTTTCCCTCTACCTCCCTGCATCTTCTCACAAAATGCAGCCAAACACTCCTCCCTGCTACACACCCTTTTACCAGTTCTGATAATTCTTAAGATCAAATCCTTGCTCTGTCTGTTTTGGGATAGAAACTCACAGCTAGATCTGTCTCTTTCTGGAGACTTTCCACCGGTGGGGTACTGAATGAGATAAGATGTAGCTGTCTCAGTCAATGCCATAAGTTATTTCCGGTTTCATAGGAGCCCTTTCCTTTGCATTTGCAATTTAGTATTCACAGACTAAGGGACCAAGCCCTGCCTCTCCCCCAGTGCAGGTAAGGATCCAACCCCCGAAGCTGCAGAATCAACTCTGTACAGCTTCTTGTTCCCTATGACTTAATGAATATTTATGTCTTTATTGCAGCATGGAATAGCTCAGGTCCCATGAGCACAGCAAGCAGGAGAATGTTTGATTTGTGAGCCTGAGATAGGGAGCAGCAGCAGCTGAAATTCAGGTGCCATGGGGATTTCTGTAGAGAAGGGGAGAGCCCTGGTATCTATGTAATTTAGGTACTGAGGAGGTCTGGAGGATAGCTGTTTTGGAAGTTAGCACATGGAGCGGCAATTAGATACCTCCAGCACCCCAGTGAATCTAGTTCCAGGGGCTCCAGCACAATGTTCAATCCATATTCACATATTTTGATTATTCAAAAAGGTTTTTGCCTTCCCTCAGAATTAAGCATGAAGGGCCTCATTCTAGATGCTGCACTGATATAATTCTTGATAAGTATCACTGAAGTCAATCAGCAGAACAGCATTTCACATTTGCCTCTTTGAGAATGGGATTTGTTCCTTACCTAATCAGGTAATAGTGTTGTCATCAGACTAATCCATATGCCTGCAGAAGAAAGTATCTCTCTTCTTTTACTGTTGCCGTAACATTTCCTCTTTGAACATTCACTGCAGATCTAAAGGCTTCACAATTTACAGAGCAGATAGAGAGCTTTTCTTCTCTTGCTAGTCTTTGGCTGATTTTACCTGTGCTCGGGGTGCAATAGTCAGTGTTCATTTTCTTGACATAAGATACGGCAGATAAGTGCAACATCCTTAACAGAATACCACAAATACTGTATGGAAGGGCGCAACATCTCCTTTTTGGACTGGATCTTTGCTTAGTGCATGCAGGTTTTTAATGTTAGATGTTCTCAAAAAGGTGTTAAGACCAGAGTCTGTTGTCCTTTGTGAACCCTCAATGAGTGACAGCCCAGGTATTTCTTAGGATAAAGTTTTGTGAGACAGCTTGTAGTCTGCGTATAATGTCCTCACTACAGATCCTGTCGTCTGTTTCCCTTGCCTTCACTCTGCTCTTTGGACCTCTTAGCAACCAGTCTGTATCATTAAAGAGAAAAAGGATTAACACGGGGAAAGAAAAGAAGAAATGAAAGTTTAGGTTAGCGAGCTGATCTGACTCTCTGGATTCCCAGCTGAGCCAATGCGAGGGCACAGTGGAACAGCACTGCCAGCAGTGGGAGGATGCGCAGGGATGGCGGTTGCCCCCAGAGCAGTGAGCTGTGAGCTCGCCCCATCTGCCTGTGAAACTTTAGCCTTAGAAGTGAATAGATGTCATTCCTCTGTGTGATCCAGCCCTCAAGCCTTCCAGCAGAGCTCCCTGTCCAGCATAGATGCAACAAACTAAATACCTTAATTAGAGCATGCTACCATTGCACCTACTGCAAAGCAATCTGGGATGGGAGGGAGTGCCTAAGAAGTGATGCTGGCTGTGGCAGGAGAAAATGGAATGCTTTCCTTCTGTTTGAGCCTAATTATTGTACTGAGAATCTGTCTTCACTGGTGTCTTGGAACTTTAGGGCTCTGTGCTGGAAGCAGGATAAGTGCCAGTAGCAAAGGAACAGGGTACTCAGTACCAGAACAACAAAAACATCGTCATGAAGGCAGTGACCTGCAGGACTCTAATTAGCTCTGGTAGCAGCAGGACCCAGCTGTGATGCTGAACACAGATCTGAAGCTTGAAGAGACTCTGGCCAGCCACAAGCAGGCTCCGTAACTGTGCCAGGAGAGAAGGGAACAGAGGAAACTTCTGCCATGATGACATGAAAGTGCTCAAAAGGTGTCTAGGGTTCTTGTGCCAGCTGGATGAGTGGCTGCCTAGGTATAGAGACTAATTTATGGGAAATGTAAAGACACCTATCTTTAACATTAAAACCTGTGAGTCATTTTCGTTATTTGCTACCCCAGCTGCACAACCAAACGCAGAGGCTCCAATCTTCTTTCCTATGACCTTCGATCATCTGTTGGAAAGTCACATCATTAGGATGAAATTGGGAGAGTTTATTTCAGAAATTTCACTAACTGAGATGAAGAAACTTCTGTGTTGCATTTGCCCATTTTTTCTTGAAGACCAAAGATGAGGTGTGTCACCCAAAAGACAGATTTTTCCATCGTTTTGACCTTACAGTACAGTCTCCATATTTTTTTTTGAATGCAGGAAGCTGATAACCTTACCCTTGTCATGTTTTCACGGATCTGGGCTTCTTTTCATCATATTCCTCTAAGCAATTCCAGATCTATTTTCTACTTGACCCCATAGTTCTGATTTGCATGGCAGGTTGCCTATTCCTTTGCTTCTGCACATTTATTTTGTTTAACAAAGAATCCCATCCTAATCTCTTGAATTTTCCCATGATTCTGCCATTAATCCCTAAAAAAACCAACCAAACAAACAAAAAAAAAGGGTACAAAATGTGCAGACTCTCCCAGAGCCCAGAGAAACAAGTATCACAAGGAGCATCAGTGCTAAATGCTGTTGTTTACCCATGCACTCCAAATGCATTAATAGGTTACAAAATGGAGATGAGTTTAGGTTAAACAGACAGCTTTGTCACTTTGCAGAGACAGGTCTTTAGATTCACAAGATAAATAAGACAATTCAAGCATGGCTTTACCACTCAACATACTTCTTATGTTCTTACAAAAGCTTGTACAATTGTGTATTAATGTAAAAGGCACTTTCCTTCCTGTGATTATTTATGTAATCAGTAGGAAAAAATTCATGATGAACTAGACTCTGCGGGTCAGCCTCTGATCACTCTAATTTGAATGTTGGATGAAGAAAAAATGTCACAGGCAGCCAATATCCTGAAAAAGAGAAGATCTGCAGGAACACTGACAGGGGACTGGCAGTGAGTTGTCACAGTAGACTTCACTGGTTATTTGCTGTCTTTCTCACTGTGTATCATCTGGTCTTTTGCCCCTGAATTACTAGCTTAAGCTCCCCCACATGTAAGACAGATGCCTAATTTGTGGATACCAACAGGAGTCATGTCCAAAATAGATGTTGAACTGCTCGGACTTGTTAAAACCGAGAAACTTCTGGGCATGTCTCAAAATAAAACATTAGTTGCCTTAGAAGCACTGGTGCTCGAGGCTGTGATGCCCGCAGATTTTTAAGTGCCACCAGGTTTCATGAAGGAATGTTTTTGGGGGTACCACCTTTTTGGGCCTTAAGCCTTAAAAAAATTTAGTTGTGGTGTGGGTCCATAAGTCCCTGATATTTCTGTGCAGCTCACAGGGAATCATCTCCACCTTGACATCTCCCCAGTTTTGCTCGCTGCCGGGTAGGGGTGAGCGGTGGGTTACAGGAGTATGGCATTCGGGCTCCTGCTGCTCCTTGGTGTTGTATGGGGAGCTGAGATGTCTGACTTGGGGGTGACCATTCCTTTGTCTGGCAGGGTTCTTGGGTGCAAAGGCTGCATCAGTGCCACACTGAAGCAAAGCACTTTACCCCCTTTCAGTGACAGAAAGCATAAATGCATTACCCTTTAGTCAGCACAGAAGTAAGTGATTCCAAAGTGGCCACAGCAGCCTATATATTCATTTGTTGAGTGTTAATACACAAAACCTTTCCTAATCCTACCCTCCTGCTCTTCTGTCACAGAATCATAGAATCATAGAATAATTTGGGTTGGAAGGGACTTTTAAAGGTCACCTAGTCCAACGCTGCTGCAATAAGCAGGGACATCTTCAACTAGATCAGGTTGATCAGAGCCCCATCCAGCCTGGCCTTGAATGTTTC
>JAVJGI010000050.1:60193447-60283004 GCA_035590275.1 Ibycter americanus
GAAACATTCAAGGCCAGGCTGGATGGGGCTCTGATCAACCTGATCTAGTTGAAGATGTCCCTGCTTATTGCAGCAGCATTGGACTAGGTGACCTTTAAAAGTTGCTTCCAATCCAAACTATGCTATGATTCTGTGATTCTATGATTCTGATGCAGACTAGAAGTTAGTGGGGCTATTCACCCAAGTTTCACTTGCATTGAACTGTTGGCTTTTCAACTGCCCAGTGCTCTTTTAAAGCTGTATTTAGTCAGGAAAACAATGAGAATTTGCTTTTTATGCAGTGAGATGTGGAATGCTTTTTGGCTATTCCAGTTGAGAGTGGCAAAAATTGGATCAATGCCCAAGGGACATCTCTGGGGCTTGGTCAGGTTGGTGTGGTACACATGTGGTGTACCATGTGGGCTGAGTCACCAGAGGCAAACCCCCCCCTCCATTTCTACAGAGCCCACATTACCCATTACAAAGGGATCCAGCGGACTCTTATGCCTCGTAGCATCATGCAAACTGAGTTCCATGTTGGAGTTGGGTTTCCAGAAAGAAATGTTGTCAGCAAAGCTCTTCAGGGTCATGTACCTGCCTATATCCAGTTAATTTCATTTTAATTTGAGTGTTGAAAAACTGAGGGGCATGAGCTGTACAGCTTTGGAATATTGTTTAAAAGTGCATCTTTTCTGGATGGGTGGGAGTATGTAAAATGTGGATACCTTTTAGAAGAAGCATCATTTTTATTATTGCTATGATTACCCACTTTTAACACTTTCTGGAAGGAAGAGGGATATTTGGTTCAGAGGTTATTTTAGCTGGTTCTATGCATTTTGCTGAACTGAGTTCCTCCCCCCTCCCCAAAAGGCTTTCTTTTTAATAACAGCTGTTATTTCTTTCCAGGTGCTGGTAAGAGAAGTCAAATAAACCCCTCCTTGGGTTTCTTCCAGAAATAAAAAAACATTTCGGCTGTCATTCAGGCCTGCCCTTTTATTAATTCTATTTCAATGTATTTTATATGACCATGCGTCTGCCTTTGCAACAGCAAGGAATCTCAGTGGGACGGAGCAGCTTGATCGATCAGCAATCCTGGTCACCCAGAAAGAGTGTTAATTGGCCTCGGTACTTGAAGAATGTGACACCACCTGACCTAATCATCAGAACTGGAGAAGTCAATAAATTAGAGGAGAAATGCAGATGGATAAAATAAGGACCCAATTCTGTACAACATGCTGTGAACATCATTCCTGAAACCAGTAGTGGTATATGGAAAAGCCAAGTCAAGCATTTGCTGGAGAAGGCCCAGGGGAGCTAAGAGCAAGAATAATTTTATGTTTTCAGAGTTTCACCTTTTAGTCTTCCGTCATGTACATTTGATATGTCTTAGCAATTTGTCTGAAAGCTCCTAACCGAATCTGTGGAAATTATTCATTCTCCCACTCTAACAACCCAGCAGTGCAGCTCGCCTTGCCCCTGTGCTCCCCAGGGATGGACTGAGGCCAGCGAAGCCGACGTGACCTGGTCAGGGGACTGGCAGGGACGTGCCAAGGCTCACCTCTCTCTGAGAGGGGCAGCATTCACATAAAATTTGGTGTCTCTGTTAAATGCTGCAGGTGAGATCTCAGCTCCCTCTGCCGCAATGGGAGCAAATTTGCTTAGCCCCAGGGCCCAGCATTTACCTCCAACCACTGATGAGCTAATAACTTCAGGCTGCTAATTCAGGCCTGTAATTTAGACACATGAAGAAGCCGGTGTGAACACCTCCCATGGCACCTGCAGTATCAGCCATCAGCAATGGCCGGGTGAGGGCTGAAGGAGAGCGGATTCTGCCTTCAGAGGCAGAGCAGTGTCCTTTTAGCCTTATTAACAGTGCTCCCGTCCCTGCGCTGCAGATGAAGGACTCAGTCCCTGGAGCTGGCAGGGGCGACTTTCCAAGCATTGTCTGCAAAGGAATTAGCATGTGCAGGCACAGGCTGCCCTGATGAGCGCGGGGAAGGATTACCCTGCATACGCAGCCAGGGTTCGAGCACGTGGGCTTTCGGCAGGCAGCCGGGTCAGGCAAAGGCTGGCAAGGGAAAAGAGTCCGATATCCCCAACCTGCGTGGGGGCAGAGGGCAGCCCTCTTGTGCGGTGTGGCTGCGTATGACTGGAACACTTAATGCCCCTTCTGTGGGGCCAGGTGGTGTCAGGGCTGGGTCTGGAGTAATAAAGCTCTTCATCGCGCCTGCTCCGAAGGCAGCAAGTACTGCAGTGAATCCTAAACCTTCTATTAAGCATTCAGAAAAAGAGGGAAATAAACAGTAAACGCGTCTGACAGGCAATCTGTTAAAGGGAAGAAGGCGTAGAGAGTACCCCCCACTTTGCCTGTTGTGTTCATGGTGGAGCATCAGCACTGGGGTGCACGAGCCCCTTCAGGGACAACAACCCCGGGACCCTCGTGTGGAGGATGTAATGAGAAAAACTCATGCACGCCCTGCCTGGGGTATGGTCCTCCCAGCAGCCAGCTATGGATGTGAGCAACTCCTTGGGGTGTTTGATGCCCACTGCTGTCCTGTGCTGTTGGGACATGGCAGGTGGCACAAGATTCTCAGATGTGGGACTGAAAACCAGGGGAATATGTCAACCCCAAGCCACGGAACCCTTGGGACTGAAGTCCCAAGGATAAGGATGATTAAAATGATGCCTATCACGACCTTTTGAACATCCATTTGGGTTCTGAATTCCCTTCTAGTTTTTGTCTTTAAGGCTGATGGTAGACAAAGTATTTGTGACTATACCTGCAGCCATGAAGCTCCTCAAAAGCTGAGGTGATTTGATGATTAAATGTTTCTGGACATAGTAGATGGTAATTTTTTCCCTCAGAACCCAGCAGGTGGTAAATGCACAGAATCAGCTTGAATTTTTATGCAGTGAAAACTGAAAATGAAGAGTTTCTTATTCAAGACAGAAGCTGTGGGGACTGGGCTAAAGTCTCAGTCTGGGGTAACAAAGCCTCGGGAAAGGGTCCTTTCAACCAAAGGGTCATGAAGAGCAAATCTTCAGTGAATTTTTTTTCCATCTTTTTTTTTTCACCAAATATTGGATTTTTTCAATAGAAATCTGTCAGTTTTGCTGCTGACTCTCAAGCTAGTTTGAAAGTGGACATCTTCAATTTTTTTCAAAAAAATCCAATTTTAAATTTTCCAATTATACCTTAAATTAGCTCCGGGCATCCTTACAGCAACTCAGGTATCTTGACTTTGTATTTTGCACCCTGAGCCACTCTGTATAGCCACACAAGGGAGGGAGAAGCATCAGCTGCAGACTGTGCCATTATCTACATGCACATTCTAGTACTCGACAAAAATGAACATCACCATCCTATTTTATATGTGGCACAGTGAAAGTATTTGTTTATCCTTGGTGTCTCACTAGGAAGCCAAATCTCCTGACTTTCTCCTTAGAACTTTGTCCCTAACCACCTCCCTTTTATTAACTTAAACACATCAAAAATCACAGCTACAATGAGAGAAAGCTTACTGGGAGGCTATCAGGTTTGCAGTTTCCAACCAGTTAGAGCCACCTTGTGTTGGTGGAATCAGTGGAGGGAACTGGTGGGAGAGGCACTGCTGCCAACCAAGTGCAGGAACACCACTACAGGCAAAATGACTCCCAGCTCCTAGCAGAGCCAAGATGGTAGCGAAGGGGTGGACGTCTCCTACACCAAAAGCTATAGATGCCCAACCATGAGTAAGTGAACATGTGCCTGGTAGGAGTGCTGTGACACTATTTTATCCAGCAGAAATGTCTGGAGGTACACTTATCCATCTGTTGGCTGTCCACATAGCTGTGCTCTTAATTTTTCTTTTTTTCTCCTGTTGTTGTTGTTTATGTATATATAGATCTGTGATATATATATATCTCACAGCTCCAGAGACAGCTGCACGGATAAACATCTGTAGGCAAGGTATGGTCCACAGTGGAAAAACTCACTGTGTTAGCAGAGAAGTTAACATAAATTTGCAGTCAAAAGTCACAGGTTCAGTCCTGTTAGTTGCAACTCTCCAGCAAAATGCATTTTAAAAAATAAGCAAAGCTTAAAAAAATAAAATACCTGGAAGAAAGTTAACAAGGCACTACAAACTCCTTTTGTTGCCCTTCAAGTGCCAGAAGGTGTTCAGAGACAGGAGAACTATTGATGTTAACTCAGATATGAGAGGAAAGGAGACCAGATTACAGTAGCCTGGCAGACAGGAAGGAGAAAAGACATAAGGAATAGGAGCAATAAAGTCTCCAGACCAGCCAGGTGAAAAGTGCAAACCTGTCTTGTCCCCTCCTTTCCATAGCTCACTTTTTCCTATAGCCAACAGAAGTGATCTGTACCACATCCTTTATCTGCTGGCCTTTTGGTGGAGAAGACAGGGTTTTTAAATAACAATAATAAAACTTTCCATTTGTATTTTAATAAGGAAACATTTCTTTTTATCGGATTACCAGGGCTGCTATGATTCACGTCCGAGCCCTTCATTTGGCTGATGAATTTATACCCCTCTCTCTAGAGGCAGAGAATCTTGTCACTCACAAAATGATGCCATTATCAGCATATCTCATGCCGAGGCAAAGCAGGGAAAGAAATCCCTGCTCAGCTTCGTTGGTGCTGGTCTCTCCTTCCTCCTGTGCTTGGTGCTATAAGAGGGAAGGTCATTGCTTAGCTCTGATGCTGCTCTGCTCAAGGGCTACTGCCCTGTCTCAGAGCCTTTAAGGTCAGGAGGGACTACGGTGTGCTGTGAAAAAAAACCCACACCTTTGTCCTTTCTCAGGTCAAGAGCTGCTGACCCTGTTACAGTGCAAAACGCTCCACAAACCAAGTGGGATATCCTCCCCAGTCCTTCACCTAAAGGTTGAACAAAGGTGAAATTTTGGCCAGAACATGGTCAAAAGAAGGCTGGACTTTGGTTGGTGTTGGGCCAGGAGGTGATTTTGCATCTCTGGTGTGGACAGGGAGCTAACCCATATGGCCACAACATCACTCAGGTGGCTTTGAACTTTGCTAAAGACAGGATGCCTTCCATCCCCACCTGTCTCTGAGCCATTTTACACCACGCCAGCTTCGCAGCTTCGCAGCTCTGGTTCAGGACCCTGGGCATCCTGCTCACCACCTGCACTCCATCATGAATATCTGGCAAACTTAAGTTTGAAGATGGCAGAAAAGTAAACCTGCGTCCCAGCACATGGGACAGCTCTAAGAGCTGGAACACAGTCTGGTATTGTTTTTATAGTCTCTGGCTAAAAAAACCCAACAAACGTTGTTTTTTTCCTATGCAACTTCAGAATGTCTGTTATTCATAATCCTCACACAAACTTAGCCTATGCATGGGCAATCCTTGCTCTCAGCTGTGTGCTGCAGCCCTCCTGGTGCATCAGGGAGGGTTTGTGGGAGCTGGGTCTAGCAGTTGCCTGTTGGCAGCCCAGCACTCCCGTAAGAGATGCAGTTTCCCTGATCAGAGCCCTGGGCAGGCTGGGGAATGGCAACTTTCAGGGGAGACCTAAAGCCCACAGCCAGGTGGGAGTCCTTCCCAATCTTGTGATGCTTCCGTTCTGCAAGAGATGCTATTTCAGTAATGTCCTGCCTACCTAACACTCAGCTTGTATTTTCCACTGGGAACAGTATTTTTCCACTTTCAGCCCCCAAACAATTCTGGGCTAAATAACGTATCACTGCTTATCTCTGCTGATCTGGGAGGAAGCTGAAAGGATTAGCTGGGACTGCCACTTAATTTTTAGCTGGTTGGATTAGGGAAAGCAAATCCCACCCTCTATGCCTACATTACAGACTGAGGGGCTGGGGAGCCGATGGGATGGGGAGAAGATGGGATGGGGAGAGAAAAGTGTGTGTGTAAGCGAATACCTATTAGCGGGTTTATTGAAATATCTGTTAGCGGTACACTACCATGCTGTTATCTGCTGTCTCCTGGAAGGTCTAACCTGCACTGAGGCATCAGGCATCCCCTGATCCTGGGTATGGGCAGGAGAAGTGCATCAAGACCCTGATGTTTCCTTTCCCTCTTGCCTAACCCTCCATATCTCACTGTATATTAAAGGGTAACTCAGACAACTAATTAAACTACTTTTCCCTGACTTAAAAAACTTAATAATATTAAATAAGCTTTCACAGATGCCAAAAGTAAAAGGTGTAATGGCATTTTCAGCCAGCACTAAATTGTTAATTAATTGACATACATTAGAAGTAGTGTAACAAATGCAGCATCAGCCAGCTATTCAGAACAAACCTCTAAAATGTAATGGTCTCAGTGACTCATACTGGTCAGACCCAGCTAGACTTGTATATATAGCTGCAGGAGTCTGCTATAGGATGAGGGAAATAGCACTGGTTATGTATGGCAGGGCTGTTTGCGCCTGCCATTTACATAAGTCCTGCTTTTACAGGGCTGGGATTCACCAAGGAAAATTGCAAAAGCTTTTACAAGCCATCATTCCGCTAAAAAGAAGCCTTGTGAACATTTATGTTGTTTTGTGCACATCAGGTGTTGTGTTGACAACTTTCAGAAAAGCAAATTTGGGTGGATGCAGAAAAGGCAACGCTGTGAAGGTCTCCCAGGGTAAATACCTACAACACTGACAAAAAATATGGGTTTTTTTCTCACTGAGAAGAACAAGATTATTAGAGACTGGAACATGTCCAGGCAGTGAGATGACAACACTGGCAGATCACTACAAAGGTGTCCATCCATCCCGTTCCTTGGTGAATGTGACAATATGGGGCTAGTGCTGCAACCTCTCTGCTCTAGAGCAAGGACCCACATCTTTCCTGCATGTTAACAGAAGGCTTATCTTCAAGATCTCTATTCTTATGCCATATGTTCTCATGTCAGAGGGGCACCAGCCTACAAACCATGTCCATTTCTATTTGGCATCTTGGCCATGGGGGATAAAGGAGGTGGAAGTCAAGCAGGGCAGGAATTTGGCACAACTGAGATTCCAGGCAAGACATGGTATGGAGTCTGGTTCAGCAAGCACAGCTGTAACAAAATCTTTCAGAACAAAATACTTAAAAGTGTACGAGCCAGCAGTGCATCAAAAATGTTTTCTTTCCCAAGTCATCTCGTTATCTCATCATGTTGTTATAGTGTCTTTACTCCCTCAGCTGCAGGTAAAATAAAGAAGGTGATTTAACATAACAGACATAACCTAAGGGTTTCTCCAAAAGGCTCAGCATTTAGTGCTACAGCTGTAAGGAAGGCCAAATCCTGCCTAACCGCTTAGGAGCACAACTTGGTTTGGTTGCCTGTCTTGTGGGTCTTTGCAATGGAAGTGTATGGGATGGGCAGAACTGCAATTCATTTCAGATTAATCTTAATAGAGCCCAACTTGTTACTTCACCTTCTACAATACCTTATATAAAAAAAATAAAATTAAAATGTGGGCTCTCTTAGAACAGATAAAAAAATCAGTGCTAAAGACCTTCTGTTCTGTGAGGAACGTCTCTCTGAGTCAGGTCACTTACCCAGCTCCCTCAACCATGCATGGCTAAACACGCCAGATGTTAAATTAACCTCCCTTTTCAAAAAGATGTGTATTCCTGCTCATGGAAACAAATCTATAAATAATCAAAAGGTAATTCTGGAAAAAGTGGTGGTTTGTTTTTCCCCTTCAGCCATTTACAAGAGCTTCCTTTCAGCCTTGGCAATGCTTTTATCAGGATCGCAAAGCCGTGGGTCCACTTTGGCTGCTGCCCAACAGATTAGGTGTAGCATCAGTAACACTGCAAGAACGGGTCTTGCTCATTCTCACTCTTGTAATATCCGTACGCAGGAACAAACATTTGTAACTTGGACAACACAAATGAAATCTGCTGGAAAATGGAGCAGATTTCCTGTGTGAAGGAAATGGATGCCACATTTAGAAACAAGTGCTACTAGAACACTGCTGTTCACTAGTTTTTTTACATGAACTCAAAAATCTAAATACCATGTTTTTGGCCACTTTTCCCCATTTTTCCCCTCTTGTGCTGGAAAGCAACAGTGCCTGTGCTCCCACACGCTGTCACTGGCTGTGAGGCACACAAAGCCACTAAGCGCTACCCAGCACCAAGGATACTCTCCAGCTGTGCCCTGCTGCGGTCACCGCAGCACCTCCTGCCCAGGCTTGGCGTATGCTCAAGCGATGCTGTCTGCTGCTGAAGTTACAGCCCTACCTGGAATCCAGTACTGATGGATGTTCAAACAGGCATAACGAGGGATTTCAAAAGGTGCTGCCAGTTTGGGAGTGGTGGGTTATAGCTGGGACACTACTGCCCTGTGAAATTCCCTCCCATACCTTGAATTTTGGTAGAAGCTATAGAATCCAACTGGTAGGCACATGATGTGGGAGCCAGTCCCCTGAATGTAGGTATCCAAAGTCATTTGAGGCACCTCAGGAGATTTAAGCCACCAGCACTGGGCTGGCAAACAAAACACAAGACTTCAGTCCCAGCCATGTGGCATGAGTGCCAGAGGCTAGGCAGGATACTCACAGCATCTGCAGTGACATTGAACACTCACAAACAAGCACTGAATCCTGCCCAGAGGGTAGGATTCAGCTCATGGATTAAGACACTTAAATACAAATGCTTCCATGTGTGCTACATGCCTGAGTGTCCACTACAGTAAATGACAACCTTGTTGGTGCAGCCTAGAGAGGGATTTGTCTGTCCAAGTGTAGGTGTCTCCTTTTGGGGAGCTGATTAGTAATCAATCTGCATCAAGGGAAACTTTCAATTAGGTCTTGAAAAGATATTTTTCACAAAGAGGATCCAGAGGAATCTGCATCTCTGGAGACACTCAAAACTTGTCTGGAAATGACCTTGAGCAATGTGCTGCCACTGCTTTGAGGGGGGGGGGGGGTTGCACGAGCTGAGCTGCAGAGCTCCACTTTAAAGACCATTCAGTAGCTCTCCACTGACTCCAAAAGGATACCAAAGCTATTTTAGTATGTATCTTACTCTATAAGCTGCATCCATCCCCTCTTGTCTAGATCCTACATAACTGATGATGTAAAGGGGAGGGAGGAGCAACATGGCCATGGCTTTTGCAGGGGGAGGTCATGTCTCAAAAGCCTACTAAGAGGCTTTGAATGAATCAGTGAGCACCTTGATGTGGGTGATTTACTTGGTATTTTGTATTTGGCTTTCCTAAAAGCTTTTGGCAAAGGTTGTCCCATGAAAGATTCTTACAGAAACTTAGCTGCCATTGGATTAGGGGGAAGATTTTTGTGGTTTAAAAGTGATTAAAAGGTAAGAAACAGGTTGTGAAGAAAGGGGCAGTTTTTGCAGTGGTGGTGGTTCCCCAGTATAAACAATGTGAAAAAGGAGGAGGTGATAGTGAGGTGGCAGTGTGTGAATGACACATATTATCTAGGGTCGTAAAAACAAATGTAATTTAACCGTGAAGTGTCATGGAGAGACCTTGTGATAATGCAGGACTGTGAAGATGGCAGATGAAATCATTGATGACAAACATAAAGTAATGCACGTCAAGAAATACACATCCCTAACAATAAAGACGTAATGATGACCTCTGGGCAAGCTATTGCCCTGAAGAAAAGGATTTGGTATTGCTGTGAATGAAGGTGGTCTGTGAGTGCCATCTCAGTGCTCAGCAGTGGAGAAGGGCAATGGAGTGTTAGAAAATCCAAAAAAAGAAAAAAATATAAAACCAGCACTACCTGCCAGTGGGCTGCAGCCTGGGCCCTGTGCACCTCGGAGCAAGCATAGTAGAAACAGAAATGGACAAGGTAAGGTGAGAGGTACCAAAGGTGACCAAAGGCAGGGGACAACTTCTGTAAGAGGAGAAGTCTTCAGCGTGGAACAGGAAAAACAGAAGGAATAGGATAAGTATGTCTGTAAGTTCATGGTCTATAAAATCAGAAATTACTTCCCTTTTTCTCACAAGTGATCCGATGCAGTTACGAGGGAATGGGCTTACAATATCAAAGGGAAATGCTCTTCTACCTATCAGTTAAATTTTGAAACTCCCCATTTCAAGGTATGGGGTGAATGGGATGAATCACCTTATGGTAAAGTAGACACTCAAACTAGATCAGATAAATCGCACCCTAAAAATGCTCGTTTATCCTTCACTGACTACGAAGGAACCTTGTGATGAGTTGCTAGTCTGCAGAAGTCCGTGCAAAAGCTACTCAGAGGTAGGTTAAGATGAATCCCACCTCGAACATCTGCTGGAAATGATGGACTAACATATTCCTGTATCTTTGAGAACTGTGACCAAAGGTCCTGCAGGGAAAATCTGGTGCAGGGCAATATATGAGTCATATAGCCCAAAACTTAGTTTAAGTCTGTCTCCCAGAATGGTCATCCGTGTAGACCCTCTTTTCTGTGTTGCTGATTTACCTCCATGTCGGGGATAACTGGTGCATTCTCAAGGGGAGAAATTAATTTTTGGCTTAACTCCACTGCAGTAAGAATTTCCCCAAGGATTTGGTTGTTTCAAGCACACAGTGTGCTGGTCCTGTCACTAAACCAAGAATAAACCCAGCCGATCAGTTACCCCTCCCGGTGGGCGCGCAGTTCTTTGTTCAGCACGCAAAACAGAAACACCAACCTCACCAGCACTGAAGTTTTCCAACAAGTTTTACAAATAAAACCCTGAGGAACTTTGGGCAACTTGAGAAGTTCCTGAGTTTTATACTGTACGAGGGGCTGCAGTAGGTCAGCTAGGAGCAGCAGAAGCAAGTCTCTCCCTTTCACGCTGGCACCAAGCAGGGCAGCAGATGGGCAGCTCTTTCCTCCTCACCCCCTTTGCTGAGTGCTGGGTCTTCCTGCTCATGCTCAGCTCACGCTCAGCGGAGGTGCGTTAGCACAGCACGGGCTGTGCAACAGGAGTATTCAGGTGTGCTAGGCATGCTCCAGGCTCACACTCACACCCAGCTCCTTCCCTCCGAGCCCTACCAGAAGCCAGTACCCAGGCTGCTGTACTGATAATGAGCTACAGCCGTAAATACAAACCAAGAATAACACCAACAAAGTAATGCCCCTAGCAGCAGCTGAGACACTCTCCTGCAGTCGGAGCACTGGAGAGCTGCGCGTACCTGTGTGGCATGAAGCAAAAACAAGTGCTGGCTGCATTAATCAATGTACCAGCAGCTGATGGCTTTCGTGTTTGCCTAGAAGATACATAATGCTCCAATAGTTACATAGTTAAATGCATTTCTCTTTTTGTCCTCCATCTGATGTTACCAGAGGCTTCAGAAAGCTATCTTGGAGATGAAAGACCTCCTGAATTACACCACTAGGAAAATAGTGGTAATGGTGCATATATTCTGCTTCCAAGATGAAAGTCACCTTCTTACACTGAGCAGGATATAGATATTAAAATGCACAACTACTTAAACAAGGTTAAAGAACGTAAAATGCGATTCTTCTGATGGGAAGGGAGTGAGCTGGACCAGGACGGTTTCTACCTCTCTATTTACATTTTTCTAGTCATTTCCAGGTAAGCAGCAAACTGTTTTAAGTCTTCTTCAAAACACAAGTGAAATTTTAACACACAATACAGGACCATGAAAATTGCCATACCAGGGCTGTCTAATCCCAAAGACTGCCTCTGATAACAGCTAACAATAGATATTTCATGGAAAAACATAAACCTTCATGTAACGGACAGTGCTTATGGGAAAATTACTTCCTATCCTCCAGGGAAAAGACTGGTTATTTTACGCTGTGCTTTTGTGGGAACCTTAGACTTTATTCCTCTTAACCTTATTTAATATAACAGTGATTATTTTCCATCACCCGTTCAAATCCTTCTGTGAATACAGCTACTATTTTAAAACTATAAATTCTTGGGCAGTCTGTACCACCCATTATGTGATGCTGATCCACCAGCCTTCCCTCCCCAAAAACATTTTCCTGCCTTTATTTTCCTGAAAGAGGGCATCACTTATTCCGTTTATTAATTGGTACACTCTGTGACACACCGTATAGGCCAATTTTTTTCACTTCCCGGTTATACAAGGAGGGTCACTGTAATTTAGTCATTTTTCCGCCTGCTTCACTTTTTGGTTTGAAGACAGGAGCCTGCCTTGATCAAAATCCTGGAAGCTGCACCACCACAGGCCACACACCCAAGCCAGAGGCGGCTGCGGTGACTTCTGCTCTGAGCAGATTAAACGCGCAGCTCTAAGCTGTCAGCAGGATTTGTGCCCTCTCTGTCAGCCCCCTGTGCCCACCTCGGAGAGGCACAATCCAGCTCTCCAGCAACAGACGGAGGTACCACTCCCACCCCCCAAATAAAAGCAAAGCACCAGCTGTTAATGCTGTATTCACCATACCATACTCCACAGACAATGTGACTTTATTCACAAATATGATTTTTACAGAGGTAGAACAAAATACTTTGTATAATCTTTTTTTTTTTTTAAACTATATACATATAAAGAATATAATAGAATGACAAGAAAGAAAAGGTTGTAAACAAAACAATATTATGCCATCAAATACAGTACAAACAGCATGCAAGAACAGCTTCAAATGAAATCTTGCTGGTGTAACTTTATTTTATTTCTAATGTGGTAAATGAAGAGTAGTAAAGAGTCATGCTCTAATTGGATTGAGTATGCCACAGCTCTGCAGTTTTGTTTTAGTTTTTTTTCTTTTCTATTACAATAAACCAACAGGATAGCTTTCTTTTCACTGTGGTGGGGAATGCTTTTGTAATGCCCAATGTAATCTCAACAGAAAAATATAATAATCAAATCTACAAAGTGTACTCTCATTTAAAAAGCAAAACCATAGAAACTGTACAGTTTTAAAAAGCGAATTATCTCAACTGCTTCTTAAGAGAATTTTCTAAAGAAAGAATAAAATATGCAGAATAAAAATTAGGAGAGCTATTGTTCTGTAACAAAGCTAATCAAATACTTGTTTTCTATTCCAATAAACAGTTTTTTTAATTAATGACTATTCTGGAAATTATGAAGTGGGCTGGGTTTTATTAATGTTCCACTTGAATAGTAAAGCATGAACTCCTTACAGGTACTATAGCTGTCATTCCCCTGGGGATGGATGGAGATTGGTTCTGCATGCATGCTAGAGACAGGAACAAGGTTTAGTCATTGCTGTAGATTTTAAAAATATTTTAAAATACTTTAGATTTTAGTAGCATCTATAAAAATAATCTTGCTTGTTTTGCTACTGGATTGAGATTTGGATATGGGATTTTCTGCTGAAATTCATTCTTGGCCTTTGCACTTGCCAAGGACTTCCACTGGATGTTACTTGGGCTGCACCAGGTCCCCCAGAAGATGGTCAAGAGCAATGGTTGGAGCTCACACCTGAAACACGTGAAGCCAACAGCAAATCCCACACTGTTTTCCCTGTGTCTAGGGCTGAACCTCAGGGACCTGGGGTTTGGGGAATGGTGCTATCCTGCCCTTCCATCCCTCTAAATTTCAGCCCACGTCATGGGAGGGGCGAAGGCTGGAGAGAGTCCTATGAACTATCAACGCTGCTGACAACCACCTCCCTGTCCCTCATGTCTGCACTGTGACCATGGAAGCGCGGGGTCTGGTCAGCTGGCTGCCCTGCTCATGGCCAGCAGCTGCGCTCACTGCCGTGCCTGTGGAAACACAGCGTTCTCCTCCTCTGCCGCAAGCCTTGACCAGCAAGGAAGGAAACTGTGAGCACTGGAGTTAGATCACCCCCCTGCAGCTCCCCCCCTTAAATGGCACTTAAAGATTCAACCACACAAGCAGCACCTGTAGATTCAATTTGTCTTTATCAAGAACATGAGGATGGTCAATGTTAAACACATGCTGTTTATGGCTACGGATCAGGCACCATCCCAAGCTTCAATCGCAATGAGTTTACTAAAGATCAAGCAGAATATTGGACAGGGAAGGACAGTGGGTCTCATTTGACTCTGGACTCTCAGGTGATCCCGGCTTCCAGGAAGAAGCTCAACTCAACCTGTCAGTGACCATGGGGCAGGACTCACGTCCAGTGCAAGCGGCCGTGGCTGGCCTGAACAACACCCTTCACGAAATCACCAGGATTAAGTTAACTGCAGTGAAAAGGGTAAAGAATTACCTGCCCTGCATGAGAAATCCATCTCTGTGGCTTCATCCATGGCTTTGGCATCTTCCCAGGAAATGGCCTGTCAAACCCCTCCGGATCGCCCTGGTGCAACTGAAACCTGCATTTCCCTAATAGACCCTGCAGGAGATTATCACTCCAAGAGCAGGGCATTTATTGAGAGGTGTGAACAGTATACCACCTGCACAGACAAAATACTCTGTGTGATAGTTTACAGTCAACAGAACGAGCCTGGCACCTCTTTGTGGAAGAACTGTACAAAACATGGCTGAAATAACAGGATTGTCAATGACATTCAGTGGGAGATACTCTAACCCTCTGAGTAAGACTGCATCTTTCTGTTGTGTAAACTGGTCTACAAGTATGAATAAAACAATACATCCCTGCCCCGTTAGCCTTGGGGAAGATTAATGCCCTCTAATCTACGCTAAATAAACTCCGAAGCATGAAGAGCAATATTTAAGTCGTACACTCAGCTGCTTGTGAATTAATAGGGATTACCCTGAAATTGCTATTATGAAATGCAAATATTTGCAAAAGAACAATTAAAAAATATTCCTGAAGTGCGAACGAAAGGCTCGTCAGCCATGTTTGTGGTATGCACAGGGACAGTCACAAGGCGAACGCTAATGAATCCCAGGGCAGAAATCTGTGCTAAAAACCCATCAGCCCATTGGCAGCAGTTAATGGCACAGCATCTTGCACAGGGAAATAATTCTACCTGGTAATCAGAGGGCCTGGCTTAGGATGCCCTAATTTTTGATTCTTTGGACAGTTTGTTTGGATATAAACTACCTGTATTTTCAGAAAGCTGCAGTACATGGCTCACAGTAAATCTACTTCAAACACTTGCTGATACTGCTCAAACTGATCTCATCTGCCCTGATCTGCAATTTTGTGTTAGCTAAAGTAATAAAAGAATCCTGCTAAACCTAAATTATCAAATGAAAAAGGCAATTTTCTCATTTATACTCCATTAGTTTTTTTAGTTATTGCTAGGAAAGCTCTAAAATGCTTAGGCCATAAAATAAACATGTGGCTTAATGTACAGTATGTGTACTTAAGAGGATGATGGCATCTGCAGTAACTGCTCTGTACTGCTATAGTAACGGAATGCATAAATTAAGCAACAGCACATAGCAAGTAAAGCATACAAAAATGTATGGCAAAAAGTAACAAGAGTTCTGCTTTTTTTTTTTTTTTTTAATAACTCTTTAATTGCTAAAAAGAAGAAATCACCAATATCCACACCTACAAGACAAAATTGCAACATGGTTGATTTTGATAGATGCCTGTTACCTCTGTGTCAGCAAAAATCTGTGATACTGTTCTAACATTTCACTGATTAGAAGTTTATAAAAGCTTCCCCTTCCCAAATTAAATTAAATTAAATTACATACTTTCCAGTGCTGAATTCAAACGATTAGCCTAATATGTTTTCAAGCACACAACACTGTTAAGATTTCTGGAAGAAAAGCACCCCACATTCTTAAATCATGGAGATGTAGGATAGCATAAAAAAGCGTCCAAATATTCACTTTTGAAAATGAAATTAAGAGCCTAGATCACTTAGGTAACTTGTAGAATTTTACTCCCAGACCCTTCATTCAAACATATCAGTGTACTTTTTGTCAATAATAGAAATTCCTTCACAAGAGTACCACAACTTAAACCTATGAATTCACATAAGCAAGATTGCATAACCAAACCGTTTACGGAAATATTTTAGCATTATTTTGCAACAGTGGGCATTAGGATCTTGTGAACACAAGAATCTCTGAAATTCAACCTGTGTGCTTTTTACCCCTTAATGGTTAATTAAAATAGGTATCATTCAGAACAAGGAGCGAGCAGAGCCTCTGCAGAAAGGTGCAACAAATGTCTGGATCAGACAAACTCGATGAGAATCACAAAATGCGGATTGGAGATTTCTCCTTCAACCAGGCTTTTACAGAAATATATTTTCCCGGCTAAAAAGGATGGCACAGCACAGTTTTACAGAGGGAAATGCAAAAATATAAAGAGGAAAGTCTCATTTTCTTCCTCAGTAATCCCGTAACATCAACAATCTGTTTCCACAACAGCTCTGGACATTTACCTGACTGCTGACAGGGCCCTTCCCCATCACCCGAGGTGAGTCTACGCTCTCCTTTTCCACACTGTCAGTGGTAGGTACACAGTCAGAGTTGTGCTCGTTATCCCCCGGCTTCCCATTAATGTGACCAACTTGTTCTCCCCAGTTGCAACAACTGTGCAGGCCTATTTACTTATAGTTCAGATTTTCTTCCATTCACGGCACAAAGCTGAAAAGTAAACAACAGTTAAGAAAACATTTGCTTGCCAAAGCCCAGCATGAGGAGGTGCAAGCTCTTTTTGCAAGAGCCTGGACCTGTGTTTACTCACACCCTCAGCACTGTTTCATGCTCTAGCTTGGCATTGTACAGGAACAATCACCATCCTCTTCAGGCCCCCCCTCTCATTCAGCTTTTGAGAAGTTACGAAATATAACAGAACACTGTTTTCTGAGACTATATTGACTGCACTAATTACCCACAATACTGTATATTTGCTATTAAGAACATGAATGTGTGCTTTCAAAGTGTGACATTCAGGGCTTTGAGGATGTGAAAGGCATTTGATGGATTGTTCTGTCACTTAATCCGAGGCTTCAATGTAGTTTTAAAAATTTGTTTAAAACCCCAAAAAACAGAATACACATTTTAACTGTTGAACTTTTACCAGCTAAAGGAGTTTTTAAGGACCCTATCACTATGTGGTTACAACAGAAGATACACAGTTAAGGTCAGGTCACGGTTTC
The DNA here is from genome assembly GCA_035590275.1 of Ibycter americanus. NCBI lineage: Eukaryota > Metazoa > Chordata > Aves > Falconiformes > Falconidae > Ibycter > Ibycter americanus. The sequence goes on from JAVJGI010000050.1 coordinate 60,210,337, forward strand.
CAAGAACATTCACAGGGACTGAGGATGAGGAAAACGAGGGACGGATCCTGCGGGAACCTTCGGGAGACTGAGTTGCTCACTGGGGAAGTGCCTTGAGTATTGCATTCACTTCCTCTGCAACCGCTGTCAAAGCAAACTCAAACTGCTCCTGTGGAAAGAACAAACGCATACGCTGAATAATAAAACAAAACACTTTCCAAAGTGCACTATTCTGCAGCCGAGAATCCTCAAGACATTGTTAAAAATATGAATATGCAGGATGAACTGTAGACTGCAACGGAAAGGAACAAAATGTTCTGGGATTATTGATGCCATATAACATGTTTGACAGCATCTTGAAGCCGGAGTCATTTTAATGGAGAAAAATGTTGGTAGCAGAAACTAAGCTATTGGGACACGATGATGTATTGCAATTGCGTGGTCAGAAGGGTTCGGGAGTAGTTGATCGCCAGCCATTTCCTTCTGACACAGAGATGGAAACTCGTTAACATAACTGAGATATGAAATAGGTGAGATGCTGCAAAGCAGAGCCTTTGGCTTTTCTCAGGACTGTTTCTAGGTGAAATCAGAATAAATATCTCCTCACCTTGTATCTATTATATAGAACAGTATCTGCTTTTTCGTTTGCCTGTTACTGTTCTTGCTCACTCTCCCTTTTCAACGGCCGTTCTGCACCTACAAATTACCTAACGACGTTTAGCCCACTCCTATTTAAGAAATACCTGGGATGGCTTTTCTCTGCTCTTAATTTACTGTAAGCATAAAACCAAAATTACTGACAGGCTTCTGTGCCGGGTTGGCAGAAGTGTGAAGGACATAGCCATGAACGGCCACCTCTTCTAAGTGCAACCCTAACACACTCCTGAACAGTATAGTCCTATGGAAGGATGACAAGTTTTACTTCCTCAAGGTTAACAGGTGTTGTATTTTCTAGGCAAGTAATGTTTCTCAGAAATTTAGCTTACTGAAATATCTGACGGGATGATTTGGCATTTGCGACTTTTCAGATGAAAAAAGATATGTGGACAGTTTACTCAGAATACAGGCAGATCAAGGACACCAGACAAGGACTGTGGAGATGTTTCTGGATTTTCTATAAGTACTCCAGTGGTTTAAGCCAGCCAGGCTCAAGAGCTGCTGAAGAATTGACTGTGAGAATGAAGGTCTGAGATGCACCCTGCAAAGCATCCCGAGATCACTGCTGGGGTACTATCTGTGTCTCCAATTAGAAAACTGGTGGTCTGGTAGGTACCTCCACCCCTCAGTTTGCGCTGCCAGAGGCTGTGTGGGATGGCTGCAGGCACGTAAGCAGCAGCGGTGGGTGGCTGCCGAACACAGCCAGCCCCTGAAGGTGATTACTGGACTAACAGCATTCGTTTTCCAAGTGTTTCACCTTCCTGCAGAAATCTACAGGAAGGATGAAAGAACAAACTACAAATGTGCAACTCAGAGTTCAGAAAGGCAGCTGACTTCTAATTCCTGCAATTCCGTGCCAGTCTTCTCTGCCTTCTCTTACCCCACTGCAGAGTCATCTCTCATGTGGAGATGCCTCAGAGAGAAGCACTGAAGGGCACAGTTCCTGAGCAGAAAAGAAGAACAAAGCTCAGAATAATTTCTCAGAGACACTGACATTTAAGAATTTTGCTGTCTGCTTGGTGCTGTCAAAGTAGCATCCTCGTACATTTCCTGGACTGCAGCCAACAGTTTTTAATCAGACATCAATTCACCCTAAAGAGTAGGACTCATCCTCATTAGGCACAGAAAATGGTGTATATGCCTGCCTATGCCTCCCCACACTCCACAAGGTCTTTGCAATTAAAGAAGAGGCTGGAAATGCTGGTGGCCACCCAGGAGCATCGGTTGTACTTTAACTGGAGTACACTGAATGTGTGAGAGGAGCTGGAGGGCAGAGGAGGCAGAGAGGGCATTCATCTGGACGTGCCTTGCCAGAACCAAACTAGGTGCTTGTACTAGCTCAAAAAACTTCAGGAAATTTGGGCTGATGCATGAGAAGTGCTTGCCTCCAGGAAAAAGAGCCTCAGCAGGCAGAGCCAGCAGCTGCAGGACCCCATCGGTGCAGCCCTGCGAGAGACCTGCGGAGCAGCCTGGGCAGGGTGAGAGACCCTTATGCTGGGGCTGTGAGGAGCGGGGTGATGCAGGTACTCCCGGGATGCCGGTGTTCAGATATGAGCAGGACAGCTGGTCCCCATTGCTGCCAGTCCTTGGAGCATGGGGAGCACAACAGCAGAAGAGGCTGATCTGAGCACTATGGGGTTGACATGGTGATGCAGCCAAGTTTCAGAGATGTGCAGATGCCTCTTCCAAGATGTGGGCGTCAGTTCGGAAGAAACTGGTGCTGCCCATGGTAGGCTACCTAATGTGCTCTTCATCTGAGTTTTTTATAGTCAAGAAAAGTTTGTAAGACCAGGGACTACAATACTTTGATATTAGTGCCATTGGCGAAAATAACTCCTATTACTCTGAAGTTATTCACTGAGCAAATCTGCCCTTTAACCTTGTTGGTCCGAGATGTGTTCACCTTACTGTGATATATATATCTGTCAGCCCTCTGGTGACCTGCGAGTGCCTTTACCCCTCACGGCGGGGTACCCCTCACGTGAGCACAGGGTATCACCGCGCCGCCTGAGGAAAAGCCTGTCTCCCCTGGAAGATGATGGACTGATCAAGGTTCAATACGGATTTTGAGGCAAGTTCAGTGGAGCCCACCAGCTAACGTTAGGTGTGACCTTAAATTACTGAGGCAAAACAAGTTACAAAGCATAATCTTTACAGCCAAAGCTCAACACTGACTGCGAAACACTGCAGTAAACGGGACAGTAGAGCAGATACATGAGATACGTGAGGACATGGTCTTTCTGGGATGGTGCAGCTGAGCTCTTCCCCCTCCTTCCTTCTGCATAATACGCACAGGTGAAATGCAGATAGTGCAGCTTCCACTGACGTGTATCACCACCCTCCGAAGAAAAGCCTTTACACACCTTCTGCACTTTTCCATGAGAACAACCACAGTTAAAGCAAATTAATTTCAGAAATTTTTCCAGGAGCTCAGTTTGTTGTTTTGTACAGCTACACTGTCATTCACATATGCTATTTGCCTATACAAGACTGACTGGAGATGAATTTTAACGTCGAGCTTTGCCTAGAAAACAGAGCCAGACAGGCATTTTGTGGTGTCAGTCCATCTATAACACAGAGGTGACAAGAATATATTTAGTAAAAAATAATAAGCTATGTTTCATTAAGTCTACAAATAAAAATTCCCAGGAAAACAAACTGAGTACATGTAGCATACATGGAAGAACCTTAGCTAATTATTACAGATTACGAGAGGAAAGATATAGGAGGAGAGAGAAAAAAAGGAAATATATATTCCTCCCATCACACAGAATACACTTGCTCCTTCATTACTTTTTCCTCTCACATGCGGCATATCAATTCTATTTTATGATTCCCCTGCAAAAAAACCAACAAAACCACAAGCCCCCTATTATGCTTCTCAGAAATGTAGAATGTTGTTATGATAATTTCATTACCATTTATTATATACAGTGCTTTTGAATTTAAGATCCCTTCCAGAAGACAAAATGTTGCAAACAAATCTTTCACATGCCTATTGAAAATGTGGAGCGCTGCCTGCTGGAAACACAATAACATTGCTGAAGTAAGTTGGTGTTTATTTTGCCTAGGGATATTCTGTAATTGGCATTTCTAACCTGACTTTTAATCCATCGTTTTAAATTACTCCAAGAGTCTAATATTCCTCATTTGTATTCAGTTGGGAGAGCACAGGGGTTTGTTTAAATCCATCAGAAAAATTCTCTGGGGATTCTGCATTGCTAGCATGTAACCAGATATTTATAATTTGCAAGACATTAGCTTGAATAAGTGATTTGGGTGGTTTTGAGAAAATGACAATGATGGAAGAAGGAGCAAGAGGAGAGATAAGCAATATCCTGAGAAAATTTTTCATCCTGGATGAAAACACAGGATGCATTTCTTTTCTGGAGCTCTTCCAGATAAATGGTCGGAGGGGAAAAACACATCTTGAGTGAGATTTTCATGGGACTTGAGTAACTATTTCTGAGTTAAATAAGAAAAGTTGTTCGCATAAACTCATTCTTTGGTTCTGGAGCTATGTTTTTTCTTTCGTTGAAGGCAACAAGCTGTAATTTCTCTGCCCTTAGAGGGAAACTGGAATCTGAGCTCTGTATTTTTGCAGAGCTGCCATATATTTTGGATGCATTTACAGAGTAGTGCAGGACTTGCATGTTCCCTCAGAGTAAATATATGTGACATTGGGTACTGTGTGCTATATGCATTTTTCTTCCAGTCTGAATAATCAAAGCAGAAGAAAGATTTGTGCAGTTCTATGTCCTGCTCGGAGAGAAAAGATTATTTAGCTTTGACTGGCTCATCTTTATTTTTCATGCACTTACTCTATTGGTAAATAATAACTAAATGTCCCCCCAACTGTTCTCCAGCACCACTTCTCCCAGTACCAGTGGGAAGATAAAATGATTAGGAGGAGATTTAAGACAAGTTATGAACCAATGATTCCTGCAACACACATTTATTTCACCTTTGTCCCTCAGCAATTTCAACTCCCTAAATGCTGCAGACTCTCCTATCAGTTCCAGCCTGGCCAAGACAGAGTGCTGCCACATTGCTCTTGCTACTCAGTTTGGGGCTGTAACTCTCATTCGATACTTACAATGTCATACACAGATTTATTTGGTCTCCATGCCATGAACGACTTTATTGTCATACTTGCAGCTCTTAACTTGCAGCAAATACCCCCAAATATAATTCCATACATCACTGAAATTGTTAATAATAGAAAGTTTCATTTCTAAATTAAGGGACTACAATCACACCATCAGCTATCTTTAGAAGTTTTATGTAGGTAGCTAGGGTCTGGCAGCCGGAAGATATCGCGCTGTACGGAACAGTTTTACATTGTGGAAAGATGTCAAAACTATTACAACTGTCAGGAATTACAGAGTAAGATATTCACCCTACCAAAGGGTACAAATATAGTTACCATGCTACATCCATAAAGGACATGGCTTTGGGCATGATGTAAGCTCTTCCATTCAAAGATACTAAAAATGACACAATTTCCTATAGACCTCTATTTCCTTTAATTATAAACTTTTTATTTTCCACAAAAAAAATCAAATCAGCAGTTACATTCTCTTTAATAAGTTGAAGCTTTTGAATAAATACTGCATTCACAGTTATGAACAGATACTCTAAGAAAATAATCCATATTTCAGTATGAAAGCAAGAACATTCTTTCAAATGCACATTTTCTTTAGTAGGCTATAGATTGTTGTCTTGACTGCCTTTCATATATGGTAATCAAGATAGATGTTGGAGATGTTACAAGAAGGAGCAGTAAACACCAAAGAAAGTAGCCTAGATAAATCTTCAGCATAAATAAACCTCAGTTGGTAGGGAGCCAAACAGAGTAATCAGCAAGCGACCTGCGTTAAATTAGGTCATACCCTCTCTCTTCTGTCATGAAAACAACTACTGTGAAAGACCTTTAATGTATTTAAAATCCCAGTGGATTTATTGACAGTACCTTTGTCTGGACCATGCCTGGTCTCTGGTCCCTCAAGTGCTCCAGGGTAGCAGCAATATCAATCTCTTTAGCACCTGCAACAAACCACAAATTGGGCTGAGTTCAGAGCACAAGATAATCCATGCTGCATCTGTCAATCTCTTGCTATCGGGTTCCCTTTGGGCTAACAGTACAATTGAAAATTATTACATCCATCTCTCAGCAGACTTGGCAGGCAGCTGCAATTTTTGTGTTCATATAGAAAAATAAGAGGTTGGGGCAGCTTTTATTAACATTAATTCAAGAAAAGCCAGAGAAAAACAAATTCTTAAAAATGCCTCTGCACCTAGAGCAGAATATATTTTGCAGAACCTAAGGGCCGGTTGCGGCAATGCCACCGAGTGCCCTTTTGTCACTTCTAAGAGCATGTACTGAATTAAGGGCCTGAACCACAGAAAGATTTACGCTGTTAAAACAAGATTTAGGTGAACTTTTGACATTTGCAGCCGAGATCCAGAAAACCTGTCTGTGGTTTCCTAGTTCAGGACGTGCCAGACCATCTTGCTGCATGATCACTCTTTCAGCCGGCAAATCTATGGCATTTTCTTTAGGTTATACTTTGGGTGTCTGGACATCGCTGCTGTGTAGTGAACGGCAGCATCAGGATGCAGAAAACAGACATGCACAGCCTGACTGCTGCGGGGCCCGGCTCCCTTCTTGGTGCAAATGAGAGTGTTTTCTTTTAAGACATGATCTGTGGAGATCAAAGCAAGTCCTTGGTGCCTCTCACCTTTTTTAAAATAGCCCAGACCCTGGAGAACCAAAGGGGAAATCGGGGATGCTGGTTACCTGCTCAATTTCCTCCAGTTTAAGATACTTCAAGCCCACCCTCCTCATTTTCCTTAAGTACCTAACCTGAAACGTTTTTTAAAGGCACTGAGAGGAAATCAGGATTTTGGTCCCTCCTGTATGAAGTCCATGAGCAGAAACCCGACTGGAAATCCTTCGAGCTACGCTCCAGCTACAGAGTTTGGCTCCTTCGCATCCGTCCCCTTCTGCATCTTGCAAGAACATCACACAGTGCCAAAGCATCGGGTAGATGGGCAGAGGGTCATCCCAGCCCCAGTGCAACTGCCCCATCTCTGCTCCCCTGTCCCCTACCGCCCTGGTTGTGCATGCATTCTCCTAGGGCAGCTTAGAAAGATGCAGACCTCAGGTCCCTCCTTTTTTGTACATACGCTTTCATCGTTAGATGGTTTATCAAGAACAGGGATCAGCTACAGTTCTGAAACCTGCTCTATTTTAAAGGATACGCAATGGTGTGCTCCGAAGAAAACCGTGGCCCTTCAATATGCACTTTGACAGCTGTTTCCCATTGCCTGGCCCTAGGAATCTCCTGGCCCAGCCTGTGCCAATTTGGGACTTCCTTCTGGAGGTACTTAAATCTCCCCAACTATTCACACGGGTCTCGGTTCCTAACTTGTAGGCCACACACCTAAAGCACTGCTGCTGCAATAGCTAACTTGTACACATCTAGAACATATACTTGTTTAGCTCCCAGGACTGGATTTGCCTCAATGCTTACCACTCTTCCTACAACTTTTGCAATTTAAGGGCTTTAGTCTAACTGTAATCATGTTTATGTCAATGTAAACATCATGCACCTCCTCATTTACCCAACTCAACTTTAGAACTCAGCACCATCTTATAAAAAAATTCAGAAAAGTAACTCATAGTGAATGATTTGATTTGGTGTCCTTTGATAAAAGATACGAAAAGATATTTTAGAATAACATCAGCTCTACAAGAATTACTGATTTGCAATACATCGTTCATATTGATGAAAATATGTTCTTCAGCTGTATCAGAAATTGAATGAATTCATTCAGTAAATATAACAGTGACAATTTAGAAGAAGTATCTGACAGATATTTTTGATGATTACCATGGGTTGGGGCATTGTATGGCGTTTTCTTCCTCCACTGCCCCCCTGCACTGTACAGTAATTTACTGGGATGAGCTTTGGAAAAAATAGAAAGTTTTATTTTAAAATAAAAACCCTCAAACCTCCTTACAACAGAGTAAAGTGACAGATACTCACATATGCTGTGAAGTCCGCTAACAGCGACAGTAATTATACCTTAAGTCTGTTGCAGGTTTTGCAGTGGCTTGCATCTGGAAAGCATCAGTAAAGGTACACTCTTTGTAAACCCTAGCACTCGTGTAACATGGCAGCTCATTTCAGTGTTTAGTATCACACATGCATGTGCCATTAGGTGGGATTTTCCTGTTCCATCACAAATGTCCATGGGAGCAGAGCTGTGTGAGTACTGCATACACTTAACAGCCTTACTTGTAGCCTCACCAGATTACCAGGAATTCAAATGTCCCAGTAGCATCTTGGCTCAACATAAGAGGCATTCTCTCTTTCAGAAATTAAGATATGAGAAAAATTTAAGACACCAACAGCCATGGATGAGGTTAACCAAAGTCCTGAGCTGGCCTCTGAGGTGTGCTGCGAGGATGAACCTGGAGATCCTCCCAGTGGAGCTGGCAGGCTTGAGTGCCATGTGGGCTTCCCCATGGCTGCAAATGTGTACATCCCTGCCTGCAGGGAGGGATAGTCTTTATTTGAAAACACTTTAGCCTCAGGTCAAAAAGGGAAAAGGTTCATGACAAGACCTAATAACACTCTTTAATGGCCAGACAGGCTTCTGAGCTTACCTTTGAAAGAATTAATTCCTCCATTTCTGTGATGCAGATTGCAGGCATTTACTAGTGAACTGATGCTTCCTTTTTAATCATCATTAATGGAATGACATGCCTAATAGTATGAACAATGCCTGGTTATAAAATCCTGATTTTGCAAAACACCAAGGCATATGCTTTCACTGGAACATAGGAATAGTCCTAGTGGGGCAATGTGATTAAGGGACAGCTTGAAGTGTTTTGCCAGTGGAAGTCCTTGAAACATCAGTTCTTACTGATTACTGTCCCCCAGCCATGACCCCCAGCACGCCACCCACAAGCACTTCTGATGTCCGCAGCCATAGGTAATTAAACAGAAAAGGAGAGCAAAGTATGATTTTTCCCAAATCACGTGTCTTGTTGAGAGGCCAGAGGGTTAGAGGCAAGGCAAAGCAGAGGCAGAGATTAGTTTGCTACCCCCTTTTTTCTGTTTTTGAATGCCTCTGATACTATGGTGATGGGAACTACCAAAGTGCCTAGCGAGGCTGACCAACAAAACTCAGTGCTGCAAAGAAGGGCAGCTGTTTGGGAAGAAAAATATCTTGGAACAAGAAAATTCACAGGAAGAAGGATGAAATCAACGGCATAGGATAAAAGCCAGCATGACTTGTTTTCTCTCTACATGAGCAAACCCCCTCTTGCTACATGCTCTGCATCTATTCCCTTATTGTGCCTAAAACAAATGAGTTTAAATATATATTGCTAGTCCACTATTAAATCTCATTTTGTGATGAGGGCTTTTTTTCTATTCAAACTTATGCTAGATTGCTGTTATATTATGCAAATTCAGCTCACTTCCACTGATGTGTGCGATAGTCTGTAGAAAGTTCTCCGGTGACAGAGACAGACAAAGGAAGAGATTCTCAAGGCACAAAGAGGGGGTCTGAACCCAACCTGCCTTCACAGGTGAGAGGAGCTCAGTGTCTACCTGCAGCATGAGCTTTCAACTCTGGAATTACTTTGTTGAAATCTGACACAAACTTAACATGTTCTTCACCACACTGAGGTTTTTTCTTTATTCTGAGCGTACAACGGTATGCCGTAACATTCTGTAGTACCCAATAACGCTTTATTTGTGATTTTGAGCCATTTCAAGTGACAAAAAATACAGCATATACTACATGACATTGGGAGAGAGGGATATTGCAGCTAAGGACATTAGGGTCAAATCATGCTCTTACTGAGATGGCTGCAAAATATTCACACGCTGCTAAGGTATTTTAAGCATTGCTTATCTGGAAAGCGCACATACAAACTAAATTTGATGCAGTGGTTTAGAGTAAAAGCTGGAAGAACTTGATCCACTGATTCCAAGGATATCCCATTATTGGAAGTGGTTTTGCTCAGGCTACTAAACTATGAAGTCCAGTAATAGATGGACACATTAATTTATTGTCATACAACAAATAATCTAGAGGAAAGGTTAAAAATAATAGGCTGGAGAACACTGACAATTGAAAAAAAGAACACAAAATATGTCAAAAAGGCAATATTTTCTATCTTTTTTCCCCACCAGTATGCATCTGTCTGCTTCACAGTGCTACTGGTTTCTGAAAATAAAGAGGGGGATAAAAGAGGAAGCATTTAAAGAATAAAGAACTGCCTTTTCACCTTTTGACTGTATTTTACTCTGCAGGGAATAAATTTGGCTTGTGCTTGTGACAGGTTCCTTTTTCACAATGGATTTCATTGCTTGTTTTAAATGAATGTACGAATGTAGCCTAGTGTGAGACTGAGCTAATGTTTTACCAGCAGTATTGTGAAAAATGACCGTGCAATGTGCAGTGGTGTTTTTTTTAAACAGAACATGCATTTGCAGTAATTCACTGTGAGCTAGATACTACTAGCCTTCCCCCTGCCCTTAGCAGCTCAGTGAGCTAGCTGAGTAAATACCTCCAAAAGCACTTCCACACCAGTGCAAGCCAGATTTTAACTTCAGTAATTAACTATCATCTTCCTAAAGGCTCGAAGCATTCACAGTGAGTGCACAGCAACCCACATCAGGAACATTAACTGGATAAACTAAAAGAAAACAAGAGAAGATGCAAGCTGAATTATATTTTGCCCCCAAGGAGAGAAGCGGTTTCTGAAGTTTAGGGTCATATCCTTTGCAACCCTTTCTCTCCCCGCAGGCACCAATGCAGGATGCACGCTGGCACTTAACAGCTGGTGCTCCTGATTAGCAGATCTCAAGGGGTTAAAGTGTTTGCCCTTAGATAGTCGCATAAGTGGAGTATCCAGCATGTCATAAAAACATGGGTAAAAGTTGAATTCCCTCTTCCTCCTGCAATAAATAACAAGCTAGCCAAATTCTGCAATAGGCTCCATGAGGTGACCAGCAGCTCGCAATATTTAAAACCATCATGAATTACCTAATGTTAGTTTTATGACTATAATAATGGAAACTTTGTCTCTTCTCATCCCCCTAAACATGGCAGGGGACCTATTTTGATAAGCACAAGACACATGAGAAACACTCTGTGGAGGCTAATCCCTTCCAGATTGTAGCAGCGCTGCTGTCACTGTGATGGTACAGGAATATGACAAAGTTTGTCGAGAGGTGTAACATCTTTTAATATATCAGCTGGGAAGAAAAAATGAAGGCATATCATTAAAAAGTGGGTTTCAGATTCAGCAAACTACAGAGCTTCTGCACCTGAAAACGTGCTGGGGTTTTTATTTTCAGTTATGAGAACAATTAGCATTTGTTACATAAATGTACGAAAATTTTGGCTTAATTAAAGTAAGCTTTGAGATTTCATTTTTACGTAATAGGCTTGAACATACTTGCATTGAAAGCAAAATCAAAAGTCCTATTTTATTCATTACTAATGAAAATTGCAGTGTAGATTCTGTGAGACTGATAGAATTTTATATTAAAGCACTGTATTAAAAGGAATATTTTAGATGCTAGATGCTCTGAATTTTCTGTGTATTTATAAAAATAAAATGATCCTTAAATACTTCATCAAAGAAGTTATTTGTGGGGGGTTTCTTTCTGAATAACCCAAACTGCAGAGTTTTCTTTGTGAATGTTTCACAAATACATATCACTCATAAATATTAAATTATAAAGGATTTTTCTGGTTGGGAACAACTTTCAAATCTACTGGCATATATGCTCAAAGAGATATGATTATAACTCTGCAGAACAGCTATAAATTTGTTACTATGAGTTCTAAAGGATGGCTTGGTCATTAGGGGGCTATGTTTAGATACATTTAGATTCTCTTTCAGACTGAGACTCTGACTTCCTGCATCACTTCGGTTAAATCATTAAATTCACCCTATGTTTCACACCATCATTTATAAAATGAACCATTTTTTCCTACCTAGTAAGTTGTTATGAAGGCAAATCCACTAATGATTACAAGGTATTTGGACGCTAGAGAGGTGAGGACCTAGATAGATACTCTATTTTGTTTTCCCCAATACCCTTCGCACCTTCCTTAGCCCTCTTTCTGTTCCCCTTGATCATAAAGTGATCACAAAGCTGAGTATATGATGTAGGAGTCATGCTGAGCAGTTGTAAATGTGGGATTATTAGCACTGTTAGCTTTTCTCCTTAAGGAGATGATGATGATCTGTGTGGGAATAAGCATTTATCCCAACAGAAAAAAATGGAGTACTAAGGGGAATACAGAAGTGACCTGTCAAGTGCCTCTTTTTGCAGCAGTAAGTATTCAGTTTCATCCTAGTCAGATATTACCTGCTTAATGCATCTTTTTGTATTTATTATATTGTATAGATTTTTGAATTAGGCCTTGAAGGGCAAAGGGACTTGTTAGGTCAGATTAAAAACTGGCTTGTTAAAATCTCGAAAGAAGAGTCCCTAATACAGTTCTTTCCACTCCTGTTGCTACAAGCTGAAAAAGATCCAATTATTATTTGCAAGATGCTGCTGATCGGCAGCCTTTTAGCCTCAGAGTCATACATGGTGCAGGATTCGCAGGCAGTCGAGAGTGCTGTGGAAGAATCACTTGTAATATTACAAAACAGCAAAAATACATGTGAGAAAAACTAAGGGCAAAAATACAGTGTCAGCAAGGACAATGAGCTGTCTCATCACAGCGCGTCTGTGTTTAGGAAGACTACAAGTGTTATTCATGTTTGGGTGATGACTGCATGACTCATGCCTAAAAGCAGTGCTCCATGGTCAAAGCAAACTCCGCACAGCGGCTTTATGCTGCCTTTCTTCCCTCCTCGTGTAAGGACTCTGACAAATAAGCTTTCTTGGGTTTAGTACAACATTTTCTGGCCCTTTTCCATGCTCAGCTTTGCCTTACCAAGGAGGCAGACAACTGAGCTGTGGAGACCCAAGGACAGAAGGCTCCTGCTGGAGAAGGACAGCCGGTAACTAGATCCAGGTCTGCCAGGAGCCTAATACACAAAAAGGGCTCACCTATACTGCTGGCTGTGACAGTCTGTAGAAACAGAAGCGGGCTCCCTGGGGAGTTAGGAGGGTAAATCAGCGCTCATGGACTATTATACTGTCATAGCTATGCTGGTTCCAGTGCCCAAGCTAGCTGGATGTAGCACAGGTATGTTTTAGATCTGCAATGCTCCTAAAGCCCTAGATGCCTCCAGCTTCCCACTGACAACTTCTAAAGGGCGGCTTGCGTAGCTGCTCCAGCAAGTGTTTGCCCCATTGAGTACTTAATGTTGCAGCAAAACATTTAATCACACCATATGAGGGGCAAACTCAATCTGATTAAAGAAGAAAGGGTCATAACTAGGGGGAGTGTAACACCACTTCTTCACTGACCATTAGTTTTAATGGCATACCGGTAATATTTACTAACTAGCTCAGTCTCAAAGGCCCAGCCTCATCTCATCTACTCCAGCCATCCTTGAAGTTCGAATCGGAGTTAGTCATCTTCTCTCCCAACAGCTGAGAGAGACAGGGGAAGCTCTGATGGGCAATTCATTTGCCTGAGAATTACCCTCCAGAGGTGCGTATCATTCTCCACTGATGACTGAGGAGACCTGGACAACTAGGTTAGGAGAGATGCTTAATGCTAGATGGTTTATATGGCTGAAGTTAACTGGAATGAACCTGGGCTGAAAAGAGTGGAGTTTCTGCTCTGCAGTTCTGGCCTCACAAATACTAGAATCTGCCAAATACAATGATGTTTGAGATCTGTTTTGTGTCTGTTGCCTTCCCCTCTTCCCTCACCTGCCCAGTTTGGCAATTTTGATGGAAAAGACAAAAGAAAAAGCTACATGCAACCACAATGAAAAGACAAACCAGTTGCAGTATCGTGTAGGGAAGGCTGTGGAAGTGAAAACTGTGCTGTAAGAGTAACTGCTGTTTATATAGTGCTCTGCAGCAAAGAAATGAGTATTTTCTTCCTTCAACTTACATTGTCTGAATGCCCACTAAATAAAAACACTTGTAAATATTAGAGTTAAAAAAGGGAGCTGAACAACAGCTAAAAACTACAAAAATAAAAGCAATTTTCATTTGTAGTTATCCAGATGTCTGCTGCTCTAGCTGCTGGAGTTCTGCTGTTGGCCAGGAGGATCATTTGATGCTTTTCATGGAAAGAGAAAAGCGTCAGCAAAAACCTAGTGAGGGACACACTTTTAAAGATAAAAAAAAAGAGAAATGTATTCAGGCTGGCATTTTCATTAAAAGCTTATTGTCTCTCTGAGATGAACAAATTTGTGTGCATGTGTGTATGCAGTTAGGGATTGACCCAATGCATACCTGAATCAGTGAACTGTCTGTAATTTCAGACAAAATACGTAAGTGCTTTCATACACCTAACAATGACCCAAATTAAAAATTCACTACTTTATTAAAACAAAACAAAAGAACTCAATGGGCAAAGCAAGCATATCTATGAAGAAGGGAGTACTTAAAGTAATGAAAGTGAAGCAATGAAAATTATTGTGACAGTCATACACACACACAGAGTATACATTTTGCGTTATTGTTTACACATTTTACATTAATACTTGAAAAATGCATGTCATAGATGTATAAATGTAAGTGATATGGCTTTGTCAGTACACAATCCTAAGGAAGGTGATATGGAAGATGGAACACAGCCTATTTTTTAAAAAACTGCTACAGGAAAATAATGCTTCTAAGCTTACACTGATTTTAACAGTCTTGCAAGGATAGAAATTCACTACTGACATTTCAGCTTTTAAGCTAATATCCTTTGTCAATGGAGAAAAACCATGCAGAAACCACTCACTGTAACTGAATGCAAATGGATGCTAATTTGAGGACCAATCCTTCCTCACTTCCACTGTGCATGAGAATATGTCACATCACATTCCATACCGTACAGAAACGGTTTCTCTTTTACATCTAGATTTCCTCCACCGTCCTCAGAAGTTAAAGGCAATATGCCTAAATTACTACATGCAAGAAATAGAAGTTAATGAGTTATATTCCATATGGGTCAAGATATCCCATAATCACCTATTGTCACTCTAGAAAATACCAGTGCACACATCTAAATTTACCTTACACATGCGCGCGCACACACACACACATACACACAACATACAAAGTCTACATGTAGCAAGAATGGTAGATGTGCTGCTACTGCCTACTTAAAGGTGTTCCCCAGTATCAACTCCCATAGAGTTCTACACAAATTCCTTCTTTTAGTACCTCTTCCAGAAAATACTGGCAAATTACCTGAAAGGCAGTTCTTCTCCACATGCTGAATCAGACATGAACAAAGTATAGATGCTGATTGCAAAGATGACATTTCTGAAAACGTGCCTCATTTGGCCCTAAAAATTCTTGGAGTCCCCTTTGGAAAATGTGAATTTTCTTTAGCAGGGACACAGAAGTAGCTTACCCGCCTGAATCTATTAAATGGTAAGAACTACATTTTACATTACTTTCATTTTACGTCGCACGTAGGTGGCAATGCTTTCACAAGACAGTACATGCAATGACCTAAACAAAAGATGAATTCATTCTTTAATGAAGTTTATCCTTAAAAGTGACTAAACTGGTCCAGCTATAGAAGTTGTGGAATAATTACACTTTAGTTAGGTCATATATACATTGTAGCCTTTACAGCCAGAAGACTACCATCTGGTCAATTAAACACTTCTCTTCAAATCCTTCTATGGACTGCTGCATGAGATTAGCTACAAAAAAAAGCAGTTCTTCACTCTGTATATAAACCTCTTTTTCCAAACATTTGTCTAGCTGCTTCTCAAACCGATAGCACAGTACTTCTATGATCAGCTTTTTCATTTTTCCATATTCTAACCTATCCGTTGTGTGAAAAAATGCCGCCCTAATTCCTTATCTGCTTGTCTCCTCCTTAGTTTCAGTCAATGACTTCTTGTTTTCAAATTAGTCACTATCTCAAGCTGCTTACTGACATCAATACATTCCTTTCAGGGTCTTCTAACACTCTGTGGGGACCCCCCTTCATGTTCCCTTTCCCAAGAAATAGCCCATGTCTGATCAGTCTGTCTTAACAATTCATTTGCCCCAAACCCTGGATAATTAGGATTGTTTTCTACCATACTTTCTTAGTCCCAATTCTTTTCCAATAAAATCCCCAGAACAGCAAATAACTCAAGAAATATGGCTCTTTTAGAATAATTCCTGACCACTGAACTATAGAAAAAAGAAAAAAGCCAAAGAAATTACATAAAAGAAAAAAGCCAAAGAAATTACATCAATAATTTGTTTGCTTTTTCTTTGAAATCTCTAGATGCCGTAAAGGAAACCATCTGAAAATGCAGTCCATACAACATACACCAGGACACCAACACCTTCCCTGTGGTCACTAATTCATTTCACAACAGAAGCTTGTAGAACATGCTACATTTTTATCCTCATTTTATGAACCAGTAATTGATGACTCTACGGTGTCAATAATGTGTCAAAAGCTTTAAAGCTTTATAAGTCAAAAATGTGTTTTGCAAAGGAAATAAACACTGTTTTAAACAGCTTGTTCTAAATAGCGAGAGTTCGCTGAGCATCACAGGCTGGACCATAAAAAACTGTCTTATACATTCCCTATACACTTTTGCATGTAGCTGGGGGCCCAGCTCTCACTGTGATTAATTATCTGCTGGGAAAGGCTGCAAGAATGAGCACTATTTGCCTAATTGTGTTTCCAGGGTAACTCATTACATAAAAGTTACAATACATAAATGCAGCTCATTTGAAAAACCGGCCTTATAACATATGATATGTTTACATGGACACTAAGAGCTTCCATCAGAAATTGAAATAGCAACATTTCAGATTTACTTGGTTAGCATTATTGCTGCTGAGAACTGAGGCAGCCTTGTGGACAGCAAAACAGTGCACAAACCAAAACCTAGTTTTTTGGCTTTACTGGCCTGCATTTTTCCCCCTTTTCCTAGAGATAATAATCTATCTCACCCAAATCTCAAAGACCATCAATGTGATCGATTCAAATTTAAACCAGGAAAACAACTGAGTTTTTAAGTCCTGAATTTTTCTCCAGAATACCACCAATTTCTAATCCCACTTTTTGCTCTCTTACCACTTTTTTTTTTTTTTTTAAGAAGTAATCTCTGTTTTATACTATATATTCTTTCAACCACTGGATGACACACAGTATGTTAAGTTTTATTTTCATGGGAGAAGCTGGATCCTGGGCTGAAGAAATATCCCCTTGTTCACCAAGAGCATGTCAGAAATAGTCTGGTCTAGACTTGCATCAGCACAACTGAACAACAGAATTTTCTCAGACTTTGCATAAGGACTCAAAAATAAGCAGATTGAATCCATTTTAACATGAATATGGGCCAGCATTTTCTTTCATAAAATCCTTTCAGAGAGGAGCTAGCCCCACAACTTCATTATGATTGTTAAATTCACACAGCAGATAAGCAAAACCTCAGCAAGGGTTCAGATTAGCCAAAATCATTTGATCACGATGAGTCAGAAGGCGAATTAAGGAATCTTTTGTTTTGCCTTAAAATGTCACGGTATAAACTGCATCTGCTCAGGAGCTGACTCACAAGACCCTCAGACAATAGGGTAGCGGGGGCAAGGAAAGGACTTGGGGAGATAACCTCCGCAGCCAGCCCAGGCCAGAGCGTGTGTGCTCATCAATTATAATCCCAGCTTTTGAATGGGAGAGAATAAACCGTTGGTTCAGCTTTACTAAATCGAATCTTTTTGCTGGGTTTTAGAATTCAGAAATCAATACTTTAAAAGGATTTTAAAATTCATATTCGCCTTCCCTTTGACTCATCTTGTTCCAGCTAGTTCAAACACAAGAAAATGGATGGTCAGCAAACCCTAAGCAGCTGCTGGCTGGATTAATATCTAAAAATCAAACTATTATCTACACTATCCAAGCTTCTCAGTTCAGAAAAATGAAAGTAGGAAGACTCATAATCCCATTTTTTCTCTTTCTCGTGCCAGAAACACTCAATAAAAATGTCTTGCAATATATCAAACTTTTTGTCACTACAATAAGCCTGCAGGAAAGACAAGAAATGAGAAAATTCTCAATTTTTCTCTAGATCACACAAAAAGAAAAAAAACTCATCAGCTCTGAGTTACTGTGAGTTTGGGGTAAGGAAGGAATATCAAGTAGACTAAATCTAAATCAGCTTATCTTCCCTAGTAACAAAGGATAAAACTTGTAAATACATCAAGAATGTTGAAATTCTCAGCAGAAATCAGCCTCAGAAAAACAGTGTCTGTCAAAAATCCAGCAAGCATTGTTATCTACGAAAACAATCCAATACCATTTTCTGTGTTTATTTAAATCATGGAAGCACACATGGAGTTGAACTACATCACTTCTCAACTTCTCATTTAAAACTAAAGCTTGTCCTAAGCTGTCTGTCAGGGAAATGAGAGGTGACTTGGTAACTGCCTTAAAATTGTAACACCCATGTAAAAATCGTTATCATAGTTAATTCATTATCATAGCTAAAACATGTCAAACAGTATTTAAATGTCTTACTGTAAGGCCAGATTCAACACCAGTTAGTTTTTGTTATTACTTTGATGAGCACAGGATCAGGGTCTTGTAACTACTCTGCACATGAATCTAACAAGAAAAATAATTCCAGCAATAAACTACATGATAAATAGCAGCACTAAGCTACTGGAACAACTAAACAAAAGGATACACTTACATTTAAAACTTTCTGCTGACACGACTCAGGAATGATAGCACTGAATAGACACCGTTGTTCTCTGACTGTTCCAGTAACTAATAAGATTATTTAACGTGGCTGTTCAGAGTGAATGCACAGATACAGTCATTACACTCACTACAGAGAGGACAGTGAAAGTCATTAAAAGCCCAACCCAAGAGGAGATCCTTCCTGATGCTGCGCAGAGCCGGAGGGAGTCCTGCAGGCCGGCGCTGTGGGGCTCTCACAGGCAGCTGGGGGCCGGGAAGGTGTTTGCTGAGCGAGGGCTCCTGCCGGCTCCTGTGTGCCCTCCTGCCAGCTCACCGCACACCCACACACCCCCCGAGTACACCAAGGGGGCATTTCTACCCTTGGTACCAACTTTTACCATCCTGCAAAGTGCACTGAAACAGGGTGAAACAGGCTTTTTTAAGACTTAATTCCTGCTTTCTCAAAGGGGCTGGGGCCGTCAGACTGACATGGCGGGTGTCGAGCACAACCCCCTCCCCATCTTGATGTCCCCTGCCTTATGCTCTAGGAACAGGGCCCTGGCTGGTGTTTTTCAGCATCTAAAATAATACGAGGGACGGCAACAGGCAAGACAGTAGAAGATATGAATTTATAACGTGTTTAATAGACTAAGTATTAGCATTAATTCAATGAGCAGTAGGAGAAGAAATTGTAAATGACAAAGGCATTTACAGTTAACTGTCTAAGAGAATGCAGGGAAGTAAATCATTATATGAACAAGGAGCTCCTTTTCTCAACCCACCCTATTAAAAACCCCACTAAAGAGCCAAGGCATTTATTGATTGCTTTCTACTTTCCCACTGCCGAAACTAAGTACGCCTCTATTTACTTTGATTTAAAAATGCATTATTGTCTACTTTCTAATAAACCAGACAGTGGAACAAGAAACTCAAATTATTCTAAGTTTATTCCTAAAAGTCCGTTTTTTTTGGTTTGGGGCTGTTTTTTTTTTTTTTTTTTTTTTTTTTGAAAGACTGAAGGCCTTAATCCTTAAAAGCCTTTTTGAAAGAAATGTTACTAGATGCTGGCCTTGCAGCTGGGCCCAGATTGAAAGTGCACTTACATTTTTATGTTTAGCGCTGAAGGACTCTGAAGTTAGCCCTCGCACTCCACATAAAAGCTTTGGAAAGGGCATTCTTTGCCACTCGTGCAATTCATTCTCTAAGAAAAGGAAATGGAAAGAAAGATTTCATGTCCAGGGCTTCAGGCCTTTGATCATTTGATGAACATTGGATCCTCAACCTGGGCCTCCAGCTTCTCAGGCCAGACAAAGAGGGCCCCGGCCGCACAGGCTGGGCCTCGGTTCCCGCCCGAACAAAACCTTTGGCGGCCGCACAGTGTGACAGCCTGGGAAAGGCCCACCTCAGCAGGGCTGAGATGCCCGCTCTGCCCTTTGATCTTTCATTTAAACCCCGGCCAAAGCACCAGGTCAGGGGATTTCGCGTCGCACACCCCCATGGGCAGAGGGGAGCAGGTCAAGAACAAAATGGGGGTGACCGATCTCCAAAAAGCCCTGTGACGCCTTTCTCTGGCCAGTTTCACATGACTTGTCTGGTATTGTGAAGCGCTAAGCCCACACTTAAAATGGAATTTGACATTACATGGTACAATGGAGTCAATAAATGGCATTCTTCAGTGCTTTTACAACAAAGTCAACCCTCCCTTAAGTGCCTGAAAGCCCCAAGCTAGAAAATACTTCTCATTTACTTCTTTATGCCAGTAAATTGCATATACTTTAAATCTAGTTTTCATTATGGCTTCTCATTGCTGATGACTGAAATGAGCCGAACAAATACCTAACAAAGGTCTACATTAATTTTACGATGTACCATTGCTTCTATTTTTACAGACTAGATTGTCACGTGGCACGTAACAAGCATTGGAAATATCTCCATATTCCTTCACGGAGTGAAAACCTGTTTTCCAACGAGCATGAAAAACTAATCTCATCCCACTGAAAAATTTATTTTCAGTACAGTGCTAAAGAGAAGGAAAACACCTAACTTCTTTTAACATCTGCAGCCAGTTCCACACGGTGCTCACGGGCAGAAAATTGAGTCCATGTTTGATGAGACATGTTAACAGAATCTGGTGAGAAAAAAAATGCTAAACTCTTCTTTCTAAAGGGACGGGGGACCCCGCTATGTCCCACAGGACTGGGATATGCAAGATGCAAGAGCAGATGACTGCAAAGCATGGAGCGTATTTTTAAACTACATATAAATATATGTCTATGTTAGAAAAGTTTAAACAACTGTAAAGTGCTTAGAACTCAAGAACTAAATATTGTTTCTCTATATAAATTAACATATGTTTTTACAACTAATCCTCTTTCTTTAAATACAAATATGTGCATAATGCCAGATCAAGGTGACTTAAGAACTCAGGTTAAGAATTAAGAAAGGCAAATGACTGTTTTCCATTTATTTTCAACCTCACAAGATTTCTCTTCCTCTTAAAATGCAGTTCTACGAAACTGTGATACAAACATGGCCAAAAGCATGAAGAAGGGGTACAATACATAAATAAAGTTGACTATTATGTCTTGACCTTGGTCAGGTTTACATGCCCACTTTTACCCTCCTTCCTTTTGAAGACAGTATCAGTATTAAAATTTTGGTTTAGTTCTAACATACAAAGATTATTTCAGGGTATCTCAAGTACTTCCCGCCATGAACCATTTACCAATAAATAAAATGTAAAGGAATGGTCCCGATCTCTAGAGAATCTACAGACTTCATTTTAAACAAACAACACTATATATTTATGTTGACAGATAACTCCCCACTTCATAAAATTACATCTCACAGATAAGGAAACTAAGGAACAGAAAAGTTAAATAAATTGTTCGATATTGAACAGACAGTAGCAGAACTGGGAACAGAGCATTAACCGATTTATTTTCAGTCCTCTGTCCTGTTCACTACAGTCTTTTTCCTCCTAAGAGACAAACTTGTGCAGCACAGGAGGCCCTGTCTGGTACTAGCTCTTCTAGGCACTTTGGTGGCAATGGGCAGCCACAAAAAGAAAAGTAACGGCGTTTGACCAGGTGACAGAGGACTGGACAACAGCCACAAAGCAGCCCAGCACCTAATTCATGTAACCACCAAATAAGGATTGTACAGTCCCAAGGTATCTTCTAAAAACTGTAATAACTATTTTAAATTACAAATTTAAAAATCCAAATACTTCTCAACAGCACAGAAACACCTGCTCATTCACAAAGCATTTGTGCTTGGGTTTGTTGTTTGAAACTGCTATGAAAATAAAACTTAAGAACATTCAGGAAAGAGTACAATTTGCCTCTAATTTATGCTCAGATTTTCTGTGAATATTGTTCCCCGCGTTGCCACGGCAACACAAGCACATCTTCCAGTACCGAGGAAGTAACAAGCCTTTCGATTCTCACCTTTGGCCATTTTATTGAGAACCATGTCAATTAGAATGTAGGTTCCACTTCTTCCCGCACCATTGCTGCCAACAGAAAGGGAAAAAGAAAAAATAAAGCCTATCAATGTGTATCTAGACTCAACATGAAGGTACCTGCCCTCAATGTTTATACTGTCGCATAGGAGGCGGTGGGGGGAGAGGACAGAACAAGGGGCTAAAGCATGGTACGGAGAAAGGAGAAAAAGCTTGCACCGAATTAACGCAAGCTGTTTTTGGAAGATTAATTATTAGTCTGCACGGATACCAGGGCTTTGTTTTGATTTTTTAAGCCAAGTTGTGTTTCTGCAAGAAAGCATTTTAAACAACAGTGGAAAAGCCACTAACCCTAAAACAGGATACCATTTCTGTTCAAAAAGTGCACATATAATGAGTGTAGAGTCACTTGTATATGAGGATCAAGAACCACAGAATAAGCTAGAGCAGAACATTATCCAGAATGGTCCCAAAATGTCGCGGGTTGCATTTGAACACAGTGGTCAGAAGGAACGCATACCGAGACCCATTCCAGAACCAAAATATTTGACTACTGAGGGACTGCAATCTTTCTTCACTATACATCATGAATGGTTTGTTTATTCTTTTTACCTTTCCCTTGAATTCTTCCTTAGTTGCAATGACCAGAAAAAATATTATCATGTAATTCCTAAGAAACAGCTTTAACTATTGTGTGTCATCAGCCCGTCCTCAGAGATGTGAGACCAAGCCTGGGGAGGGGGAAAGCTCCCTAATCTGAATGCAGCTTGTGTCCCTTTCAGAGAGCAATGTGTAATTGCCAGCGTGATGCTCTTTTAGAGCTGCTGTTAGCAAACATAATTAAGACTTTAAGTAAAAGCTTTTTTTTCTTTCCCTCCCTAAAATTTTTACAAAGGTGCATGTGTGACCAATTAGACTGGTATGTAGTTTTATTAATTAAGCCATTATTTTTATTGATAGCTCAATTTGTGTACAAGAATTAATGAAAGGAAAAATAATAGAACAGCGTGAAGCGCATTATTACATTCTGTTTACAGGCAGGCTATGAAACTTAATTTTTGTTAAGTCTCTGTGGACAGAGGTTTTTTTCTTTGAGTTACTAGATCACTGCTTAGAGAAAAGGAGGTAATGGTAATAATTTTTTTTTTTCTACATCCATGAAAGGAACAAAGACACAATCTTATTAGTTAAGCTGAATAATGAGAGACAAGGCAGCGATCAGGCCCAATAAAAACAAAAACTACTGAGCTGATGGCAGGCATTTCCATCCATCACAGTAAGGAAAAAGCAAGAAACTTGAAAGCTCTTCATTCTGCATCAAATGTTCCTTTTCTCAGGCTTCCTCAATGCAATGCAAACAAGCCTCCTCCAGAGCATTCACCTCTGCAGAGGGCCTCCTTGCATCCAGTGGAAGGTGACTCTGCTGAGCCACATGTGAGAAACACGTCCCCTTCCTCCTCACTCCCACCCAAAGTGGAGTGCCCCATGTTAAACAACCTGCCTCTTAGCAGGGCTGGTTTTCTGTCTTCCTTACCTATAAGAATATTTTTGATAAGTAAGGGCAACATTCTCCTTACAAGTCAGAACATCCAATGGGAAAACCAACCATTAGCATTATTATGGCAAAGTTTTCCATTGACCTGCCCGATAGCTTTTGTGTGCATCTATCAGACTGTCAGGCCTAAAGATAATCTGTGCTTAAAGGATCACTTGATCTCTGGGTAGGTTTCCACTCCCTGTTGCCCTCTTTTTACCATGACCATTGAAACCAAGCAAAGAAGAAATAAAACATAGCTGAGTGTTAATAAAATAAAGACAACTAAATTGGGAAGGAATGCAAGGAACCACTATCATTTTGAAGGAGATTTATGAAACTGAAGTGCTACTTATATCAGAAAAGGCAGCCATACATTGTTAAATCATGGCACAACATCTATGAAATCACAGGAAAGGATAATTTTGTTATGAAAACAGATCCTCAGTATTAATTAGCATTAAAACCAGTTGAATTATATTTAATACCTTCAGCCTACCTATCTGTTTAGTGATTCATCTAAAGCTTTAATTTGCCCATTTAAAAAAAATATATTAAATTCTTACACATACAAATCTCTCTAAAGCTATTTTAGAAATTGTACTTGCCTGCAATGAACAACTACTGGACAAGAGCGACCCCTGTAGCACTTGTTTACTTTTCTGAAATAAAACAGACACAAAAAATTAATTAAGCATATCACTATTGTTTCTTTAGCCAACTGTCAAAAATACGCAATAAGAAAAAGTAAATATTACAGTCTTTAAAGAAACAGTCAGGATGATAATTTCCTAATACAACAAGCAGTTGTTACATACATGATCTTTTTTAAAGTTTGCTTCTGTAGAAATTTTGCCGCTGTAGAAATCCCAGAAAACATCCCTGTTTTCAGTTATCACTGTTGGCTAGGCAAAATAAACGATCTCTTTTCTCAAATGTCTTGTCTTAGCTCCAAAACTAAGATTATCTTGAGATGCTTTAATTTTACAGCCAACTTTGAGTTCATGAGCTTGCTCAAAGAAGTATCAAGGGGCATCAAACTGAATCCAAAATCAAAACCGGCTATGCCACTATACTTTGTGCAATGTGTGCCGATTTGTAAAGCCAGTTCTCCCCAGAAAGGCAAATACCAAATCTCCTGAAAAGCTTCTCACAAAATTCTAAGTCTTATGTATTTAATATTTATGCGTTATTGTCTTCCTCAGCTTCCTGGTTAAACATTCTTAGTGGCAAGAGAATATATGTGAAGTCAATCAATAAAAGTACAGCTATAGAACCGGTCTGCTGATATGTAAAATCAAGGAAGGAATTAACCAGTGCTGAAGAAAAACCAAGATATTCAGTCTAAGAATAGAGCCCACAAAATTGGTTTAAATCTATTTAAATTGCCTTACAAAAACCCAAATCCCAAACCCTGTCTTCTGCTCTAGGATATATTTTGCATGTCAAGTATGTTACAGGCCCAAAAAACCATAAAATATGCACACATATGTTATCAAGGCAAGCTGAATAAAGGCTAAAATGGGAAAGCATTGCTTCAAGAAATCAAAACCTTTCATTCCATTTATTTGGTGAGATGTTTGAGGTTACCGGAGCTAGAAGGTCTCCTGTAAAACCATTTCACAGGGCAGCTTCCAAGGGGTGCCCAGACCCCCTAATAGTCCCCAACTCAGCACAAGTGTTACATAGGATCCTGACAGCTAAACTGAAGTGAGCTGCTGGAATTTGGCAACTGCGGTACAATGTTATTATGAATTTTAAAGCATAACTAACCTACTGAATCATTTAGTTCTTGGCTGTTCATCTATTCACTAACATCTGTGCTGTGAAAACATGCATATATCTTTAAACATTGCTTACGGTATAGCCTGAAGATGCCTAAACTTCTAAATCTGACAGGGAGTCAGGATACCTGGAACTCAACCCGAACAGGCTACAGAAATGTTGGTGATGTCCCATGAAACCGCATTATCACATTCTGTTTTTTATTATTTAGGATTCTAACCAGACTTGATAACAATATTAAGTTCTTGTAATGACTCCTTTAAACATTTGAATTCAGGAATTTTTCACAATTCTTACTCTTTTGCTTACTGATGTAAATCCTACTTGCAGAGACATTCTGTCTTTATTCATAATCCTTGGATGTAAGTAATTAAGGCAGTAGAACAATGTTCTATGAAATAAGTGGTAAGTCATCGAGAAGCACCTGACATTACAAGTTAAATGGACCATTTATATGTCCATAAATGCATATATACGCAGGCACTACCAAGCAAAACTTCAACGACTTAAGCTGCAGTAGAGTTTTCACATGAATGAACCATTCATTTCTTGATGGTCTTATCCGAGGACCAACTCCTTCTACACAATATAAACCCTGATATTTATTTTTTGCATTGTACAGTAAATTATATTTGAAATGTCTGTTACAACATCTGACACAGTCCATGTGCATTCCCCTACGTGCAGCTGGTCATCCTCCCCCCACCTCCCATCATGTGCATTAGTAGTCATTTCTGCATTTAATGTATTAAATTAAAGCTAGTAACTACGGAAGGGTATTTACCATTTCTTTTTCTGCTTGTGTGGTTCCTTTGTTCCTTGTATGGCACCACTAATATGATATTTTCATGTTGTGACTAGCCATCTACCAAAGTCCTAATATAATTTCAATGACAAACTCGATCTAAACCTCTCAGTAAATCAGACCTCTCAGTAAATCAGACAGCCAGAGACACATGTTAGGGAAAGACACCTTATGTTTGTCAGTTTTATTGAAGGCGTTTCAAACATTTTCATTATCACACATTTCAGAAAACACATTAAAACAAAGGGTTTCAATCCAGCTGGTTCATAGCTTTGTCTATATATAGCTTATGAAAATATTTAGAAGTGCAGCAACATCTCATTTCATTCTTAGTTCTGGCTAATGAGAGTGAGCTGAAAATTCACCAGTAAGCAAAGTTCTTGAATGTTGAAGAAAATATATATTTTTTATATATATATATATACATATACAGGAAGAATTAACTTAGAAAGAATGATTAGTAATACAAACCAACCCTTGGCTCATTGAGTGAAAAAGAAATCATCATGCAAACCATCAGCAAGCAAAGGTCAGAGGTCGTTAGAGGCTCAGAAAAGGGGTTTCCCACATTGTCCCTGCAGCAGAGTCACAGTTTCCAATGATCACTTTTGTGACTATGCAACTGGGCTCATATTACTAGCTGCAACATCACAAAAATGACACTGGCAACCGCTAATTAGCTGGCAAAATAAGAATTTGTCCATTTTTAAAGTGAGCAGTGTTAGTAAATGCCATTGCACACAGCGAGAAGTGATAGCATAATAGATATATATTTTAAGCAAAGCCCTCACATGTGATGCTAATTATCTTTTAGCTTAGCAGTCCCTCTTTAAAGTGTAAATGTGCTCCCTCTGGGCTCAAGAAATATTTAATTACACATATCAGTGCATGACTAACAAGCTAGTCCAGAGCAATAATGATTGGTCTATTGTTCAAAATGAAATTAGGACTCCAGAAGCATTTAAAACTGACCAGTGGTTTCTGTAGTAGCCTCACCTCTCAGGGACTGTCTTTTGTACAGATTTTTAAAATATATAGAATAATCTCTTTTTGGCAATTTATACCTACATTATGAAAGTATGATAGATTATTCCACAAGGTTTAATGTATCTGCTAGATGCAAAATCATCTAAAACACTGATACATAGTAAGAGAAACGTAAGCTTTCAAGTTTTCAAAGAGACTTGCAAAATTTACTTCAATAAAAATTTTAAGGTCCATATTTCCACAGACTCTGGGCAAGGTAATTTTGGGAATCCAATTTTTCTTGGTGATGAATTATAAAAAATAAGAGGGTTGGTTATGTATATGCTTAATTTCATATATGTATGTGAATATATAAATATACACACATATCCATATATATATACAAACACACTGAATGCACATAAAAACATAGATAAGATTAAAAGAAATGAGAGCAGCCCCTTCCTAGCACTACCCTGCTATGAGTATGGTAGCGCTGTCAGACATTTATTCGGGGGCTTTATGACTCAGCTGTCGTAATCCAGCGGAGTTTGTACTTTAAATAGAAAGCTTCAGGTGCGAAACGTATTGTATAAATGAATTCCAAATACATTATTTTAGCAATAGTGCATTAGGTTTTTTTGTCATTAAAAAAACAGCAACATCAGATGACCAAGAAAACTGAGATTCATAGACCAGCTATTGTGCATGCCAAAATTCCTTTTCAGATGGAATTTTACTATGCATTCAGTATTGTGAGTTCATTGTACAAAATCTGCACGTAGCAAATGATTACAGTACCCTACACTGGACTGTGAATACATATGAAATGAACACTCAGAATTCAATTAAATCTTAACAGGTTCATTCCCATACTGGCTTTAAATACAAAGAATGGCAGCTCCACTACTTTTCTCATCTAGTTATAAATTTTCTTTTTCAAAGTATTGCGCAACAGTTCTTCAGCATGGCTATTTAACCCTTATACAATGTCATTCTAAGAAGTGCTTTCTTGGTGATGTGAACTGTGACTTACTGTGGACCTAATCCTACAGCTCATGCAGGGTCCTCAATCCTTACTGAAGCAAGTCGGAGTTGAGGTGCTCTGAACTTCAGATGTCCTGGCTGTACAGGCTCATTTATAGTCTAGTTAGAATTGCTAGCAGCTTTCCCACTAACTTCAAAATGAGCAAAATCAGACGTTGTGTTGGCTCCGTGCTGCAGCCTCGCATGGCTTAATAGAACCAATTCAGAATTTTCACTACAGAAATTCACTACAGGCAACTTCCTCGGTACCACAAGTAAAGCGAAATCAACCTACAAAAATCGCATTAAAGTTTGAACTCAGAGAAGAAAACCTTGAATATTCAATTACAATTTCAACTCCATCCTATGGCCATGCTTCCTTCCTCTGCTATTGCTTTTGTGTTGTGAATCTGTAGCATATCCTTGTATTCTTACCTAGCCATAGCTCCTAGTGACTCAGCACAGCTGTACTCCGTTACTTGACCTGCACCATGTGAGATGACTCCCTGCTTCAAAAAGCCTTGCAATACGTACGGGAATACTGATGGATGAAGGGTGGCATTTAGTCCTAAATTTTTAAGGGTAAAATTCTGCCAACAGGCAACTGTGCAACCAGCTTCTCCCATCAGGTGCAGATGCGTAACTCTGACTGGCATCAGTCAAAGCTCCAAGCACTTGTTGAAAGAAACAAGTTTGGACCCTTTGAGCACTGAGCCCCTTATAATCACTTTGGGGGGTTGTAGATAATATTGTAGTACAGAGAGGAAAACACGCGATCCCACAGGCCGCTTGCGGATTGAGAACCAACTCCCCAAACCTCCTGGAGATTCTTTTCATTAGCCATAAGCACATCACTGTGGATTAGCTGGCATACGCTAACACCTACACACGATGCACTGGGCACGGTTTGCAATCAAATGAAGATTATTTCACTCCAGTATTTATCATGCATGGCTTTAATTTTCAAATTAAAATTTAGATAGACACAGCAAACATTAGAGAAGGTGGCAAGGACTTTCACAGGTTTTGCCTTTGTATATTTGTATTTTAAAGCCACGTTGACTTCCCTTAAAATTCCAGAGGGTATGCTTTGTCAACATTTTCATCTGCTTTCTCAAATTTCAACCTTCCTGCAGCCAAAGAAGGTCTACAGACCTCACTGTTTCATCCTTACGAGCAAATGTTCCCAAGGGAATGCTGTTATTTCCATATGACTCCACCACGGTTATTTCTTTTTTATTTTAAGCGTACTCATACTACACTATTTGTGAGATTCCTGCAATAAGGATCATAGGGGAGCCATACAAAAAAGCCTGCAAGTTGCAGAACGGATACAGAAGCACCGAAGGGCTGTACAGAGGGAGGAAGGTATCGATCTCTAAATGGGAAATGAGTATGTCTTAAAACCAGGCAACATCTACATGTGAGACAACGCTCAACATCAACCTACTGCAGATTTTGGTGTTAGTTTAGCATTGTGGCATCACAGGCTGAGGAATCCCCTTTCAAACCAAGAATATTTAAAGGACAATTAAAAGGACTAGTTTAGTTCCTCAGATCCGTATTGTCTTAAACAAACTGTCATACTTTGTGCTTTACCTGCGGAAATCCAGAAGTGATCTTGTGGAAGCGGGAACCCTCTGATCGTTCCAGCTGAGGAAGTGGAACTGTGTCACTGTGCGGGTCTCGTTCGTCTGCAGGTTCTTCAGATAGAAGCTCCTCACAAGGAAATCCTCGCACCAGATGTGCTCAGAGACAAGGTTTACCTACACCCCACAGGAAGGAACAAATGGAGATCAGCAATTTTGGTTGCTAGCCACACCTTCAGGATTGCAGGTGTAAGACGTCTGGGATGAAGGAATTGCATGGAAGTTTTATTTTTATTAGCAAATTGGCCAGCGCTGGGAAAATATTTTTTTTTAAATTTAGCAAGCAGTGTAGTTGTCAGGAAGGGGTTAGCTGCCCCTGCTATTCTGTTGAAAACGTAAGAAAAATTCTTGACAGTTTTAATGCAAAAGGAAAAATCAGTAAGTTGAAACTTCATATCATTATGTGAATACAAAAGACACTGCCTGCAAACATATTAAGACTTCCAGTCGCTTTCTACTTGGAAATGCCCAGAATGCATTGCCCAGGTCACTCGCAGAGGTCTTAAAAATCTGAGTTGAATTCACATGAGAAGTTAAAAGTCAGTTTCTTCTGCTGTGTAGAAAAATAAGCATTAAAAAATGCAGCTTATTTGCACAGTTAATCTTTTCAGAAAACGAGTTTGTTCACATTTTAGTTTAAATAACAATATTTCTTCATATTTTCCTATTCTTTGTATTTAGCATTGTGGTATTATTTTCTCCCTCTACTCAGCTGGACAACTGGAAAAATCTAACAGCCATTGTCAATGTTACATAGCAACAAAACTGGTGATGTCATATTTTGGAGTAGAAATGTAAAGCAGAAAAGAAAAATATATATTTGTTGTTGTGACTGAGGCAAGAGGTAAAAATAGATATTAATTACTAAAGCTATATAGAGGCTTTTCTGGAAAGATATACATATGGCTTTCCTAAGGCAGATTTCACTAGTTCTAAAAATACTATTTACCTATAAAATATAAATACATGCTTTCATATTTCAACCACTTGCAAAACCATCTGAAAAACAAAATTATTGTCCTTTTTTCATTGTAATACTTGGCTTATTATTTATGAGATTTTATTCAGCAGAAACCACCTTGCTATTAGAACTGTGTGCAGATTTTCTGCGAACCTAAAACTACTCAAAGGCACACAAAGTGTATTTAAGAGCCCTCAGCTCAACCTCCAGGTTAGATCGGCTTAAGCACCGTTTTGCCCTGTATAAAATCAACCCGTACACTTACTGTCACATTTAGAACCAGATATTTTGTTTAGGTACCTCATAGATGTGGTAGAGGTTTGACCCTTCGTCTGGCCAATAGTGGTAGCACTGTTTGACTCCGTTTTCCACGAGGGGTGTCAGCATGACAATAACGACACAGCCGTTCTCCCAGACCATCTGCAGACAAAGAAAGACACCGTGGCCACATTGTGACTGCCTAATTACTGCGTGACATGTATAATTACTGCACTCAGACACACAATCAAAATTTATTCCATTCACAGGAAATTTATTTCATTTTCATTAGACACTTTTACTCTGCAGCTGCTTTCAAATCCCTGAATAAACTGGCACCGTATTTTGCAGGCGTCCATGAAATATTAAAGAATATCCTGCTATTTCAATTCGGGTCTTCCACAAAATCTCTCCTTGTTCCCGGTACCGTGTTCAGCTGCTTTTCTGTCAAACTTTTAGATCCACAAAGGGAACACTGAACGATGCTTGCAGAACATACAGCTATTTGGGATTTGATATTTAATACTAAAGCAGCATGGACCTACTAAAGGCACATGTACCGAAACCTGTTTGTGTCCTCAACCCTGTGTCTTTTCACAGCTTCCCATGTAGCAAAAGCTATTAAAGCGCTGCATTGCTGAAACAATCATAGAAGTTGCATCTGAACAACAGTAATGAGGAAAAAGCAGGAAAAACCCAAACCAAATCTGTTCTTCCAGAAACATTTCAGATGGAGAAAACGTCCCTCCAAAGCACATTTACAAAAGATTTGTTGCAAATGTGCATTATTTTCTTTCTTCTTCCTTTCTTCCTTTTTTCTTTCCTTCCTTCCTTCCTTCTTTTTCCATTTACAATTTTCTTTCTTCCTTTCTTCTTTTTTTCTTCTTCTCCTTTTCCTTTTCCTTTTTCTTTGTCTAGCTCTGTTTTCCCCTTTTACTTTCCGTTTTTTTCTCTGGAGATAGAAGGGAAGTGCAACTCCTGCTGCAGACCGCGCACTCGCAGAGCACAGGTACAGCAGGAGCAGAGGAAAACAGTGTATCTTCACTACCAGCATGATTGCTTAATAATTTAGGCTAGCCACAAAGTAGGATACAGGAATCCAGTGCATCCTCAACTGAAGGATTTGTGGATGCCTCCCACAAACAGCAAACAAGCAGAGATGCTCTGGTCTGGTGTATCTCTGTTCCAAACACAGCCCATGGCTGAACAAAAAGGCTCCTATGAATTAATACCAAGCAGCATAATCACTAAAAACTGTTATTATTATGCTGTACATTGATGTTATATTTGCATACAACTTTCATTGTCTTTTTGCTAGCATATAAAATTACTGAATGAAGAGTAAACTGCGCTTTTTGTGAAGGGTTATGTTTATTTCACAGAAATATTTAGAAGCAACTGTATTGACATGTAAATTTTGTAAACAAAAAAGGCCTTTGTCTAAACTGTGCAAAGATGAGATGATACATTCAATTCAAGGATTATTTTTTTTTAATTACATATCAAATAAAAAGGTTTCCCATTCATGGATAATGATGTTGTCTTCTCTTTTAAGAATAGCTTGCATATAGAGAAACAAATAACATTTTTCTTCCTTTTTTTTTTCCATTTTGCAACATAATTAAAACAACTTTTAAAACCAGCTTAGAATTATTTAGAGAAATTAATCTAGGGTTTGCACAGAATAGGGTTATTTATAATTTTGAACAGAAGTGGGGAAAAAAATTACAGTTGCCTATACAGAATAAAAATAATCTTGCTTATCTTCTTTCTCTTCTCCCTTTAAACACAGTTTTAAAATAAAAATATCTATAATCCACTCACCCTCCTGTTAAAAACTCATAATGCCACAAACCCAGAAAAATTACTTTAAACTGATAGATAGTTTATTTTACAGACAGATGTAGATTGATCATTTGTATCTTTTTTGTCTTGCATTTGTTTAAGGCCACAGCTGGGAACCCTCTTTGTATGTAAGGAAGATGATAAGAGATTTCATTCATTCTAACGTAGTTTCACCTTTTTCAGTCAGCAATCAGACTAAGATAAGAATTCAAAACATGCATCTTACTTTAAAACTAGCCCCACTAAATCAGTACCTTCATCACATAACAATTTAATGTGCCTCTAGAAGGTATAGAAGCTCATTGAAGCCATTACGAAAATGAGGAGAAACACAGTTTTTATGAGTGTAATAAAAATACAATGATCTAGACCATAAACTAATCATCTAGCACTCTGCTTGTGCCACCCAAGTGTAACATTATAAAAGCCCACTCATTTAGAGAGGAATCCTTACAGTTTGGCAACCCTGTTCATTGGTTCAAAGATACAGCATTTCATTAGAGAGGGGCTGCCTGCGTCTCCAAAGATTTCATTAAGCATAAATCCAAATGAAAGTTAATTTAAACAAACAATTTCAAAGTTACTCTGGGGTATAATATTTCTTTTAGGTCATTGTGTGAAAATGTAGAAGTCAAATCTACTAAATCAAGAAGGCAATACAATCTAGTGCCGTCATCCCTGTTACAAGCAATTGTCACCGCATCTCCTGTGCTTACCATTGAGACAGGATTTTCACTAAGACTCCCAGCCTATGACCGGAGGACTACTGCGTTTTCTTTGTTTCCTTGATAACTTCAATGTTAGACCATCAGGCTGTTATCTGGATTTCTTCCCAAATAACGCAGAAGTGGGATGAGTCAAAGGCATTTCACAAAGTTTATACTGTTGCCGGTTCACCACTCCATCTTTAGCTTGGTGATGGGTTTTTGAGAAGCGGCAACTCCCAGCACCTAACACTTCGCTGTGCTCAGTGTCCAGACATGGCCACGTACTAGAAAGTGGCCCCAAGGAATGTGTCTTTGTAATGAAGGAACAGGTAGCACGGACCCGGCCTGCACAACCCCTTCGGAGAAGTGCCTCTGGCAACCAAAGACACGTTTCAGCTGGGCTTGGAGACTAAAGGAGGAAGTTCGGTTGCAAATCCACAGGAATTCACGTAATTCTGAAATCTGTATGCTTGCACAATAGAAAGTAAGCCAATGCATGCGATGTAAGAATAAAGAGACTATCTGGTCCTCAGGGCAGAGGCTTTATTTTTAGCTACAGCCTAGCAAAATTAAGCCTTAAACTCTACGTGTCCATAAAAAATAAATATATTTTTCTATATATTATATTTAGTATATAATATATACATATACAGCTCTCTAACATATGAAACTAAACTTATTTAGATCTCTTAGCACAGGCAGCTTCATGTTTGTAATTTATGGTAATGCTTTCAGGAGAAGAAGAAATGTTGAATGGACTCTTCTCAATGGAAGTGATAAAGTCTGAGTTACGTACAGGAGCTCACTACAGAGCTCACAATACCTGCTTTGCTGAAAAGGGAAGGTAGTGTATAATTTTGTGTGACACGTCTACCTTCAGCCTATATGCCTAGAGAGTAACATGTTAATGATCTTTAATGAGGTTCTGCTGTATGCATCATTCTCAAAACATTTCTTAGACAAGAATAACAGCATCCCATTCCATTTATTGCAAATGAAAGGCTGAATCCTGCAACCCAAAGATGAGCAGTGCGTTTGACATCTGCAGGATTCCCTGTTGATGAAATCTACCACGTGTTGAGACCTCATGCTGTGGTTATCCAGCATGCCAGTCCTATACAAAGGACTTCCACATTGGGATGAATTATATTTAATAGGAATTACTTGCAAAGGAGCACAGAATTGGTTTTTCAAGTATGGAGAAAAATAAAGTCATAAATAGGAGAAACAGTGTTGCAACACTGCCACAAAACTGATA
The DNA here is from genome assembly GCA_035590275.1 of Ibycter americanus. Taxonomy (NCBI): domain Eukaryota; kingdom Metazoa; phylum Chordata; class Aves; order Falconiformes; family Falconidae; genus Ibycter; species Ibycter americanus. Next base: position 60,245,038 of record JAVJGI010000050.1, read on the forward strand.
AAACACCAGGTTTTGAAAGCTTGTATTTTAAAACGTCCTTTTTTACTAGCTTGTAAATAAAATGGTTAATATGAATCCCTTTATTTTTTTCAGACATTTCATCATTTTGAAGCTTCTTTTTATAATGAATGATCCTCCTGAACCCCCTTTTCAGTCATTTTCTTCTTTATTTTAGTGATGGGGAAATGACAAGGTATGTGTTCCGACCAAACACTTCTTTTGATAGGGACTGGTGGAGAAGTTTCTAAAATGTGATTATTTCAAAGTAGAAAATAGATGGGATAATCAGTTAAATCCAGCCTGTTCACTAAAAATAACAGGCTAATCACACAAGCTGCTTTCTGGGAGAGATCTCCAGCAAACTAAAGAATTCACCTTTTCAGTGTTTTAGGCTTCCCAAATACCTGGTAAATGCAATTACTTGGAAAAGCAGACAAACAAGCAAACAAAACCCAAATAATTTCTAATGATAATAAAACCTCAACATGAATAAACAGAATGCCCAAAACCACAACAAAGCAAGGTACTAACCCTTGCAGGATCAGATAATATTCATCCCATTACATGTCTGGGAAGTAATTAACACAACTGTGTTCGTTCTCCATTGGAAATAGAAAACACTGTACTGAATGGAGACAGTCAGCAAATGGTATTTTCTGGAATATTTTAAAACCAAACGCCAATGTTTTAATGGGTTAAAAAAAGGTGAGGTGGGAATCTTTTAACTAACAACCAAAAAACCATTGGAGGGGCATTCAGATGTTTGCCGTCAACTAGAACTTCACAATGCATGCCAGTCAAAAAGCAACCTTTTTTTGCGAAATATTTTGGTTGAAAATAACTTATCATCTTGATATGAAATGGGTCAAATCTGGCAAAGTCAGAATTGCCGTTTGCAAAGACACCACTGTGCCAGACAGCTAAGCAAATCTGTACGTTGAAAAACTGACTATCAACAATCTCTATTTAATTAAAAAAAATCTGACTCTTGCACTTGAAAAGACGTCTTCAGAGAGGCCCATATAGAAATACGTGGCTGTCAAGACTGGCTCCATGTGTTATGTCCCTGCTGCTGCAGCAACACTTGTTTGGAAGTCAACGGGAAAGGCAAACTCAAGATGACTCTGTGTGCTGCAATAACTTCTGCTTTCTCAGAGAGATATAAACTCCCCTTATTCTTCTCAGTAGACTCCTAACTCAAGCCTTATTATTAAATAATTTAAATATGAGCACTATTTAGTATTGCAGTGCTGACAAAACCACATTAAGGAGGGAAAGTCCACCAGAATTGCCAGTAATTAGCTTTTCACCTTAGTATTGGAAAGGTGGAACCTAAACAATAAAGGGATAGAAATTTAAAAAGGTCCACCCCTAAGTACCTTCCCCAACAGAAGCCATAATTAGAAGTGAGCATGGTAAATGCACACTCCTTTACTGAACGCCTATGGAATTCCTAATGCTATATTTATTTCACATGGCTTGACAAGTTACTAGAGCTCTAGGGGCTACTGTTCTGTGCCTATCTCTCCCTTGCTGTTTTTCTTTTATTAAATTAAAATATGCATATTTTACACATTGAATTGCTTTGTGTCGCTTTTCATCTGCTCTTCTTTCTGAAGGTGAGAACTGATTAGACATGCAGGAAGTCCCATTCCAGGCAAGGAAAATAAAACTTGGGAATCAAGACTGCTTGAAAGCACTCTGTTCTGCACAGAACAAAATGCAGAAAAATGATTTAGTCTGTAAATTAATTTCAGCACTCACAAAACACGCTGAACTGGGAGCACAGAAACCAGCAATTAGAGCAGAGGAGGGTTTGGTACAGTTGTTCCTACTCAGCCCATGGGCTTGGAACACTGATTTTGCAGGGAGACTCATTCAGCTACTGGGACGTGGTCTCCTGCCCACTGGAATTTGCCCTTGGAGATCACTGATGACTAATCCTTTTTACACAGGAAACAATCAACTGTCAGTATTTTGTATTTCTTTTGCTGAATTCCAAAACTGGAAGAGGAAGCAAGTGTTGCCAAACAGACATGCAAAGATTTATCATGTCCTCAAGACTGCAACTCAGAAATTGGGTTCTTAATATGCTGGTGTGATCTGGGGGGAAAACAACAGTCAATTTTTGAACTGATGCTGATAATATACTCCTGAATATGGGTAGAGAAAAATTATTCTAAAAACAGTTATAGATTAAGAAATGCAGGACTGAGGACAATGAAAAGCAAATGGCAACTGAACTCCCTGGCTCATGTTAGGGCTCGAGTTTTTACTCTTGGGACTCCTTCTGCACTTTGCATTTAATAGTCTTGCAATAAAAATAGAAAATAAGAAAATAATCAAAGGAACAGAGATGAGGTCTCACCACGCCCTATAATCACTACAGCGTAAACCTCCACTCCATTCTTTTTGTTTGTCGGCAATAGATACCTAGTTTTAACAAGGGTTAAGAGTGTTCCCAATTTCAAGACTATTTCATGTATTGGTGAATAGTGAACGAAAGATAGTGTAATGAAAGCATGGGTTTGATTCAGAACATACAGGATGAAGCTTTCTCAGTTCCCAGAGGAGCATCCTACATGAAGGGGCGGCACCTGAAGTCTGTCTTCCTGGTCCTGTGTCAGACTCAGTGCTGTTCATGAGTGGTATCTGCTCCGTCATCCTTGCCAGACTGGAGCCTCTCAGGGACTAAGGCACCTGGGGAACTTTAGCCTGAACTACACATATATTCAGGCAAAAGCCAGGGAATTTTCTGGTCCAAATTACAAGTGTTGACTGTATTTAATCTCATGATTTACTGTTGTAGGTACTTTGAACCTTACTGAACATCTGCAAAATGAGGAAAATTGTATTTCTCTACTCGTGTAGAGGCTACATAATGCTCATATACTTATTAATTACACTGGTCGTGTAGGGAAGACATCACAGAAACACAACAAATACTTACAAAAATATGTATCACATGTGATTTCATTTTCTAAGGCAACTAAAGGGTATTCTCTTAAGTCACTTGGCAGGAAATCCCTGATCCCTCCCTCTATTTCACTTAATATGATAAAATTAAAAAAGATAAAAATGTACTTCCCTCCACAAAATGAGTGGAAAGAAGGGCAAATGTGGGCAGATTTATGAAAGCAAGGCATATTTTGGGGTATTTTCTAGAGGGAAAAATTATGGCCTCCTACAGAAATCTCCAATTGGAGACAATGAGCCTAGCAGACACGCCATTTATAAAACTGGCATAATTAAGAACAATTTTTCAGTACAAGGAGAGTTGGTTCTAAATATCCTAACTCCTAGGAATAGTTTCTTGCATATTATCATCTCTTGCTTCTTAGAATACTCTGCAAGTTAAGACATGTACTTCATGTCAAATACTTCGTAGAATTATAACCCAGCACATACGGAAAATAATAAAATTTTATGCCTCCAGAATTATTCACAACATGGAACTCCTGCTGCGAAAACTTGTTATAGATCAGAAATGTTCTACATCCTCTTTCTTTTGAATTATGTTCAAAGAGATGTTGAATTTTAATAGCGTTATGTGGAAGAGCTGAGTGAAATCTCACTGAAGCTGCTGGACAAAATCATCACCTTTCATTCAAGATAAATGTAAGAAACAAGCAAACTCTTTTATGGAGCCTGATAACTGAAATTACAGAAGTTAGCATCAAAAACAAGAGAAATGTGAAGCGTATGGACCCATGAGTTTCTCTAGAAACTGATATGCTTAATGCAGAGAGAGAGGCATTAATCAAGGCAAGATGATTAATCCAGATAAGCAGCAAAAACGTGTAAAAGGAATAAAGAAACCACCAGCACAGTTCAACAGACTAGCATTGTGATTCTGCTAGAAGAAAAGCTGAAAGAGAGGTTGGGGGTAAAACACTGGGTGAATGAGGTTTGGAATAAAGAAGTTATTCCCTGTTATTTGATTCTGTCTTTGTTCAAAGAAATAAAACTCTGTACTTTCTTTGTAAATAAAATGGAAATATATCAAAGCAAAACCCTATCCTCAGGATGAATTCTCTTTCCAGCTGAGAAGAAAACAACCCACAACCTGGCAAATTGTTTAACCACTCAGGTAAAAATGGATTAATACCATGTGAGGAGAAGCATCCAGTTTTCAAGAAAGGGAATCGTGAGGTGGAATTCCCACTGAACCAAAATAGAATCAATGAAGGATGTATCTCTCAGAAATAGTAATTGGTAAAAAGAGATGAAAACAAGACCAGATGAAATTAAAAGAAGACTTAAATCAGCTGGAGGCTTTTCAAAATTAATTAAAGTAGTAGCTGGAAAATTTCCAGAGCGGTCTAAGAGATGACATGCAGGCAGAGATGAAATCTCTGCTTGAGCCGCAAACACAGAGTATCCAGGCAGATTAGGAAGCCCTGTGGCAAAACGGATCAATGAGATGACTGACAACACAACTCCTGCAGGCTAGAAAGTTTTCAAAGAAATAGGTAAGCCAGGAAAGTTGGAACTAACTTGGCACTTGCTGACTTAAGGAGCTATGCCAAGAATATAAGGAGCCGGAGAAGTAAACTGGAGGGACACAGACAACTGTGGAAGTCTGATGCCTGGAATTGGTCTTACACCGTTAGAGAAGCCAGAGTTAAGACTCTTGCCTTTTTTATCATTATTATTTTTGCAACATATACAAATTTGAACACGATTTGAAAATGACCAGTGTATAGGAGTTTGGACTATTACCAGCTCAAAGTCTGTGCCTTTGTAATAAAAACTTCCACCAAGCTGATCTCTCTCAGGTCAACATGAAAACCCAAATGTCTAGAAAGGTGTACAGAAAATGCTGAGTCTAATGGCCAGCTCCAGTGGCTCAAGCTAGATGGTACTGAAGAACAATACTTGCTCTTCTTCCTCACCTTACCAAAAAGGACATAATCTTTCAAGAAATGGTCACTACCGAGATGATTGAAACTGGTCCCCCTCCAGTCCCACAGTGGTATTAGGCATGGGTCTGCTCACCAGTAGTAAGAATGATCAATGAGATGAGACTGAACAAAGCATCATAAATGTTTTATGAAAAAGCTTTGCCCAGTTTGGGAAAGAGAAGACACTGAGCTAACCATGATCTTTGTTCAGATCTGGGCAACTTGAAAACAGTAAATGGGAATTTGATTGCTAAGTGTCTAACAGCACTTGCACAAAAACACTGGGCACTGAATCAACATAACAGGTTTTAGAAGGGATTGCCAATAAAATTAGGAATAAAAGATTATCCAAAACTAAATCATCTGTTTGGTCTTAAATAGAGATAATAGATATGACCACATGATCATGAAGATGGCAGACATAAAGAGCAGCAGACACTGCAGAGCAGTGTTAGAGAGCTCAGGAACTAGGTTCCTTTTGGAAGAAGCTTCCTCCAGATGCATCTGTAGCCTTCTCTCCCACCAAGAGGCATTTGGTCCATTGGACCACACTGAACAAAGTAAATCCTAAAACATAAGTAAAACCTACAAAGTAAGCACTGTGACACTCTACAAATCCATCCCTAGTGGGCCACACTGCTTGCTAATGTAGATCACTGATGGGTGGAAGAATCGAATGCAAGTTTAAGGGAAACTAGGTTTAGAAAGTGTCTCTGGAACTTGAGCACAAAATCTAGACAGTCAGGACAAATCAGGAGCAGTCTGGATTTCATTGCAGATACCAGCTGTCTTGTAAATGCCAAGAAAGTTGTCTTACACTTTCAAGTAAAACAAATGCTTTGTAGACAAGTGTTTTGTAGAAATCAGTTTGAAAAGCCTATAGGAGTGGAAACAATTTGTAAGAGTTTCTTACTGGGGTAGCCTTTCAGCCAAGATAAAATGGCCTGGCTGATGTCCACCATGCAACCAGGCTCTTGGGAATCTTAGCGACTAAGTCTCTGCAAAAATAAGCAGCAATACATCTAGTATATATTGCCATAGAAGGTGATGCCAAGCTCCAAGAGTTTCTGTTGGACTTGCTAAAGCATGACATTGTGCATTTAGACAAGGAACAGCAGAATAGTCCCAGGTCTCTCTGGAGTCAGTCACTCTTCTCACTATCAGTCAGAAAACCGCTTCACTGAGCACACAAAAGGGGAAAAAAGCAACACAGCTCAGCAACAGCTGGTATTAAGTGGAGGAGGGAGAGGGAGGAGAACCACTGAGAAGACATATCAGGGATGAATAACTGAATCTTTAAGCAATCCCTGGTGGAAGCACGATGGTCTGTATAAACTACAGAAAATTGTATTCAAGGATTCAAGAATTGTATTCAAAGGATTCTGCCCTGACAGGAGTTAATACTCCCATTTTCCATAGCAAGTTCAGGTTTCCCATGCTTTACCTCAATATAGGTACTACTAGGTGAAAAATGGATATAAACATTGCTCATGCATTTGGGCATACACCGCAACAACTTCAAGCCATGGCTTTTGACCTGTACAATAGACCTACTACATTTCAGTGGTTATGGCTGCGGTGTTCTGTAAGGAGTTAATGTCTCTCAGCCTGCTCATTGCACCTGGCTGATACCCTGGGCCAAGTAAAAAGCTTGGGACAGGAGCTGGCACATTGACATGTGATCTGTAGGAAGTTTAACTTAAAGAAAACTGGGTGATGGACCAATCTGATACAGGTAGATTGTTATGTTGAAGTGACAGGCATCATCAAAAGAAATGTAAGAAACAAACTTTTGTATGGAACCTAATAAAAGAAACCAGAAAAGAATATCATGGAAAAAAATGGACACGTAGCCACACTTGAGCAGAAGCTGAACCATGGTTGCCAGATGGTTTCTGTGGAGATGTTTACAGCAAATCTGGTGGGGAGATGGAGTGAACTTTCACGGAAGGATAACCGGGGGGAGAAATAGTTAAAAAGAGCAGAAGGCAAGTGAAGGCAAGTGAAGGAAAGCGAAGACTCTCCACTCACAAATAGCATGAACAAAAAAGTCAAGAAAGAGACCTTCTGAGTACAAAGTTGGAATGAAGAAGGTTGGATCACAGAACAAAGAAATAATGTTTCAGTTCTTGTCTCTGTGTCTGTGTGAACAGGTTCCCTAACTGTTCAAATTAGAATGGGAGAAGAACAAAATATACCCTTCATACTACGTTTGTATGATTAATTCTGATTTCTGCGTCAGCAGCAATGCTTCTTTAAATGCCTCCTTTAAAAATTAGAACATACATTTTTTCAACATGTAAAGGTGCAGTAACAGGTGAAAATACACAAAACATAAATATACAAATATGCAAAAATATACAATTAAAAAACCCTGGGCCTTCGGAATCATAAAATATAATTACAGAATAGCTAACCTGATATTTGATTTTGCATGTTTAACTTAAGAAACACATTCTTAAGTATCATGCCTGTTATCCACCTGCCAAGGGAAGAAAGATCAGTCTTCTCAATTGTGTCTAATTACCAAATAGTGAAGACAAAAATCACAAGTTACTTGAAAATTTAGGCCAGACCAACAGCTCAGCTGACTTGAAGCAGAAAGCATTTGCTCTGCACTTTCAAAAACCAGTCCCAAAATATCTCAGACTGAACATGTGAATATCCAGGCACCCAAAATCAAACAAACTTTTTGAAAATGTCCTGATTCCTCATCAGAAACAGTAGAAAATTGTGACATGAAAAGCATCTTCAATAGGGATCAGTTAAGACTTTCTAATCATAGACCAAATGATGCAGATGAAGAGACATGATGATTTCAACTGATGCAAGCTCCTAAAATGCAATGGCACTTCTGAAATTTTTACACAGACACTTTTTCTTCAGAACAAATGTTTCTACATTCATAATGCAAACCAAAAAATAAAAACACATGTTTGTGCTGATAATAAGCCTCAGTTGGCCTCTTCCCTTCAGTAAGCTTCAGTAAGCTTTCAGGTGCACTTTCACACTTACAAAGGAATCTAATGCAGCATATCCATCACACAATTGCATACACCTAGCCCAGCGGTGTGTATGTCCAAATTTCAGAGCTGCATAAGCACATAAAAAACCTCCATGCAAAGTAAGCTCATATTTGTGCATCAGCAATCACTGCCTTTAGCCCCAGTCCTGGAAAAAGTTATGCACCTGCTTAGCTTTATGCAGCAGGGTCTTAACTCAGCCTTCACCTCAGCTACCTGTGGTAGGGAAGATACGTAAGAATTTAAGCATTTTGGGGAACTGGGACATGCGAGAAATAGGTTTCAATGGAAAAATTCATGGCACATAGTGTTAGGTCCTTTTGATCTGGAGAGTGACAATGAATTCTGGCTACACTCTTAAGAAGGTCAGGCCCTCTGAAAATCATCCAGTCCTTGGCAGTAGCTTAATTACAGAGACCTGGCACTAAAATACGAATACTTCAGCCTGAGGTTTTCAGTATAATTTCCAAATCAACTATTCTTTAGCAGGGCTTGTCAAACACATAAATGGCTTGAATATCCATGTACCAGATTTTAAAAAGACATTTGAATGGAGGTTTTTCTACCTGTTGTGACTCAAGCACAACATATTTTTATACACCTTACATTTCTAGAAGCACACAGCAACATTTGACTTGTCACATAAATTCCATTTTCAAAGAGATGTTTAACTTACCTGCCAGAAGTCAGCAACAGTAGCAGGGAGAGGGCCCTGGGTAGCAATATATGCAGGATTTCGAGGGTCATGGTCCATCTGGAACAAGGAAAGAGAACACAGACTGGATTTATTTAGAAGAAAATCCCTTGCTGTTTTAGAGACAGAAAGTATGCGAGATCAGAAACAAGGGACTTCCTAAAGGTCTGTCATGTCTCTCCATCCTTTATTGGCAAGCAAAGAATTTTATTTCTATTTATAAGCTCAGAGGAGAAGTTTTTCCACAAAATGCTGATGCTACCAGATGATAATCGGCACACATGATAAGCAATGTCCTATGTCCTCAATATGCAGCGTAAGATCATTTATGGTGGTTGACAAAGACATTTATTTGAGATCAGTACTCGTGGTTTCATAGCAACCTAGGAGCCATTTGAAACATTTTTCTACACTGAGTGTTAAGAATGCTCCACACATCTAAATATGTTCTCCATTTCCACCGTGCCAGTCAAGGGCACATGTAACTAAAAAACTGCAAAAATAGGGAACAAATTCAGTTTCTGGCTTTTTCTGGTTAGCTGATTTATCTAAATGCATGGATTTGGCCTCAATAGAGGAAGTTCTGCTTAAAGACCTTAATTATTACATTTAATTCAAGGAGCAGAAAATTCACTGAGCAGAAAAAAAAAGAATCTAAGAAACAAAGCCATCAAGAGTAAATAGGATTAGTGTGTTACAATGAATGTTTTCGAACTGATGGGTGGTTTTCTTGGTTCTGAATCTTAGGACTCATTCTGCTGAAAAAGAAGATCTGCTGATAGGATTAAAAAACAAACAAACTCATTCTAACCCTGAACTGGGCAAGACAAAACTGAACATAAAGAAAAGAGACCCAGTTCAGCTCTCAGATGAGTGGGTGTGACTCACTGACACTGAAGTCGGCGAGAGTTAACTTATACCCATGTAGCTGAAGGCAGAATTTGTCTCAATACACGATTCTGTTCTATAAGTAAAGATCTGAATAAGAATGAATGTGAGTCACATTTGCATTAACAGGCATCTACTGAATTTATTCATAGCCTATCAAAATTTTCAGTGATGGTACATGTCAGCGTAAAAGAAGGCACCTCATAATTATGTGCAACATAAAAGAGGGAAGAACCATAAAAGAACAGATGTAAGTTATTCTAACAGAACAACAATATGATGAATGTTGCAAAAAGGAAGAGAACACTTTTATGTTTCTAATTTTCTGAAGCCGGACTTAATATTAAAATTCTCCATGACAACACAACACAGGTAAAATGAAGTCACTGAACCCATTTAGAATAAAAGCTTACTTCTGATTCACCACCCCTAGTTATAAAAAACCTTGACCAGGATGTCTATAATACCATCATTTTATTCTGAGCTTCATTGAGATGCTTCTCTTATCAGCAAATAACTCTTCACAACAAGCAATTGCTCACAACAAATTTCAACCTGCCTTTCTCTGCCTTTTGACAAAAGCAATTCTGATAGCAGAATGTTTACTACTGTGTGTATTTTGAGATCAGGGAAAAACTAGCTTTCTTCAGAAAGCAGTATTAGCAAAAAAACCTTAGGAACCATTTCAAAATGGGCAACTTTTTCTTGGTTTTGTAAGAATCCAGACACTGAAACAAACACAGCTGAAAACAACAGCAAATGTGATTAAGCAAAGTCAGGCTTAAAGGGTATTTTTTGCTCCATTATGGTTGAAATAATTTCCGTTGTTTTGTTTTGAATCCCACAGAGATCTATAGGATTTAATCATGTGCTTAAAGGTTTTACTGTGCTGGAAAAATCTTAGCTTAGGAGAATCGACCTGCACCGAGGAGGACTTGCTACTCCCAGTGGAAACTGTTGCAGGCTGCATCCACTCGAAGATGATGTCACTTGTCTAACTGGCGAGAGCCTGATTTGGAAACGCAACCGACAGCGAATACACCAAACTTTAGAAAAATAATAATTTACTTTGAATTTCTCCTTAAACTAAATTCTTTTGTATGTAGACATGCCAGAAAGCAAAGGCAGAAGAAATCGAGGATGATGTAAATGGTGCTGTCATGGAGGAAACACTTCTCAACATTCAACTGATAAATCAGGAATAGGCCAATCTCAGCATTTCAGCATTAATCAACCTCTGTCACAAAGGTGCAGTTGGAATGTGGCAAACATTACAATAAGCACAGAGTAGTGAAGTGTATCAGCAGTTTAACAATAATTCAAAAGACAATTACAATTATTCCATTTCAAGCACATTGTGTTGCACAGAAAACAATTACGAGCAGAAACTCTTCTTGCTTGAAGCAAATAGAAGATGGCAGAAAGTCCTATCACACTATTAAATGATCTTTAACTGAGCAAAAATAAGAGCAAAGATTAAACTAATTAAATGAAATTCCTGGTTTCATCAATTTTCTATTATATGTACTGTTTTAAAGGCCACATATTTCAAGAACAGTGTGAAAAATCACTACTCTGGTCACATTCAATTTAACGTGAGTAGGTGACTGTAAGGGACGGTTCATGAATGTTTTTGTTATGTTCTTTTTTATTCTCTCAAGGTCACCAAGAACACCAAGGGCATCTTAATCTATCAAAGTTAACAAAAGTTTGAATAAAGAAATAAAGTCAGTAATGGGTTTTAAACTAACTAATCAAGGATCAAGTAAAAGGCTTTTTTTTAATGTCAGTAGTCATTATCTTCTTTCAAGGATCCCTCAGATTTCTCACTTCACGAAAATAAAACAGAAAATGTATTCTCCAGAGAAGAACAGAGAACAGCAGGCTCCACACTATCAAGTATTAAAATAAAAATCGACTGTTTGCTAACATTTTACATTGGAACAACCTTCAGAAATCACCCTAATAGTAATTGTTCAAAAAGACCGAGATTTTCCCCTCTATGTCCCCATCAAAGCACCAGGTTCGCAAGGCGTCCATCAGAAGTGGATCGAACAGCCATTTTGGAAAGAAAAACCTGCAATTATTACAACTGTTGTGCTATGGTGGAATTCTCATTTTCTGCTGCAGTGCAACAAAGGCAAGTCTGGTGATGATTGTTTCAGTATTTTTCCCCCATGATTTTCTATTAGGGAAAGAAAGGGATTAAGGATTACTATCACTGATCATGCAATTGACTATGGTGATTTCCATCACTAATATCAAAAGCAAATGGAAACAAAAAGGAGAAGCATTCAGATTTCTTGTTGGAAAAGAAAAACTACATAAAACTTCAATGGCACAACTTGTTTTTCTACAGTGATTTGTAATGTAAGTTGACTTACAGTATCTTCAAGTAGGAAAATATATAAAGAACACAGTATCACAATTAGTTATTAGTTCCACCTTTGTTAAATTAATATCAAATCACCATTCCACCTTTGCTTTACTAGAGAATAAAAGCTACTCCTTTAGTTTTTCCTTCAAGAGTTCTACTACCCAGTTGCCTTATCCTAGGACTTTGCAACGATTCCTTGAAGAACTCAGAATTTTGTTGAGTTTTTAGATAGAGATTGTGCTGCTGTATGATTTCACTGATAATACTGATGAAATACAGCAAAATCAATACATTCTGGCAGTAAATCCTCGAATTTATTGTATTTGGACTTGAGAGTGGTACATACAGATTCTTGTTAAGTAGTCTTCTAAAACTGTACACTGAAGTAGAAGTGTCAATAGGCATCAATGACCATTCTGAAATTTCATGTAAATGATACACCGATTCATTCCTGCCCTTCACCTTCCTTCTCAGCTTGTCATATCCTTACTTTCCACACAGAGAAATGCTGGGTGAGATGTGGTCTCAGTCACACCATATTTACCCTGATCTAAATCCTCTGAGTCCAGCTGAAATACTCCTAAATCTTATGAGATCAGAATGAGATCCAGTGGACCCAATATAGCAGAAAAACTGTTGAACTCTGATTAACACATTAAAAATTTGAATGGATTCAAGCTACTGTGTGGTTTCCAGGTTTAATGTGTTTATAATACTGATAAAATCTACTTTCAAGCATGTATTTACTACACAATAAAGAATGTCTCTAAAACTAAAAAGAGTACTTGTTTTTGTAAAAGAAAGCATATCCAGCAAATGCAGATGAACTTTGTAATCACACTCATCTCAGCATTAAAATTAAAAAGGTAGACAAGTCCTCATCTTCATGTTTGAATTAAAATTTAAAACAATTTTTAAACCCTTCCTTTAAAACCCCTAATGGAATGAAAGAAGTAAATCTGGTTGTGAATGCCATTATGAATTTCAGAGTCTATTCTTGGTGATGAAATTTGTATGCTGTGTTTGAACAAACTGTCATGGTAATGACATTCCTCAGTCTGGTGTCTTCAGTAATAAGCAAACCGAGTTTTTAAATGTAGTTGATGGGATTTTTTCTCTCAGACACCCTATGAGGAGAAACAGAATTCCCATTTACTTTCATGACCTCTGATTTAAAAGCAAAGATTGCACATTATTTACTACTGGATGATTTTCCCGAAATTTAATGAGGACTAAGTACAAATATGACAGAAGTAATTATCACAGTTTTATTCTGCACAGTCAGGGTCTTCTCGTGCTGTAATTGCAAGCCTTTCATTCAGCTGCCGATAGCAGAGTTATTATCATAGTACTTTATGTTATTTCAGAGAGGATGGAAACAGATTTCTACCTCACTTTTACCCTGCAAATTTATCCTAAGGACTCATTTTGCCTGGCCTCATGCTACAGTGAAATTAAAGACCTATGGGAAGAACTCGGACTAAATCTTTGCTGATTCTCCTCACCTACTCCCAGCCATGGTGAGGCCATCAATCTAACCCCAGTTTTCACAGCACATTGGAGGGAAAGGAGGTCTTGAGGGGGGTAGCGTTTTTTAAAAAGGAGAAACATGTGGGCAGGTCGCCAGCTCATTGTCTAGCACGGAGATTTTTTTACGGTGTACTGCTGCACTCATTTAGACTTAAGTTAAGGTTGAGTGAGCCCCAGCTGGAGACTGGACCACTGACCCAGAAGCTGGAGATACCCAGCGACATGTACACGACTGGAAGCCTCCCTTTCCGAAGCTCAAATATAATTACTTTATTTTACACTCTTCCCTCACCAGACAGCTCACACACGCAGGGAGGGAAAAGCCTCTTCCAGTCAGTTCAGACCGTACTGATCCTGTGCTATTAATGCCCATCTTGCAGCTCACTACAATGCTCGCTCCTAACCCGGGCGCTGCAAGGCGCAAATGCACCAGGAACATCAATGTATTGACATGATAATTACTGAAGTTATTTAAGTTGAAAGGCAGCAGTCTGAAGGAAAGAAATGGTAGGATTTTTGCAAGAGTGAATAAAGGCACACTTACTGGTACTCCACATCCACTGTACACTTACAAAGATGTTGATTAAAAGTGTGTCTGCTAACAGAAAAAAATCTCAAATAAACCACAGTAGTAATAGCATGTATGTCCAGCTCAGGCTGCAACAGCTGTACAGCCGCAGCAAATACTGCAGACTCAAGTGCCCAACATAATATTCCAGTAGGCTTCTGAGGTGGGACAAACAGAGACTGAATGTGTCTGCCACTCCTATATTTTACCTCATTATACAAAAACTATATCAGATTAACAAATATGTTTACACTAACCTGAAGATATTTAATTTGTTTTGAAAGGAAACAGGTTGCACGGAATATTTTCAAACTATGGACTTGCAAAGTAGTGATTTCCTCCTACCAACCTCCCACTGCATCACCTTCAGGAAACACACATTTTATCTGTTGCTTTCAAAATAGCAAAATGACTATTGACTTAGTGAAATGAACTCACAAAACCATCTGGAGCACCTCTTTCCTTGGAACAGCAGGTCATCTACACAAATGTGGGCTGTGGCACTCCTTCCCACACAGTAGGGTCCCTATCCTACCATGAAGAAGAGGAACTCAAGAGTTTATCTTGGCAGTTTTTCATGGCTCTGCAAGATACTGGGTGCTTGTTCCAATCCAATGAAAGACTTGTGCACCCACTTATCTCTGGGCATAGAAATATTTCTGAAAGAGATTTAGAGACAACCATAAGAACTTTTGGTTCATCAATGTGATTTGTTTTATTGAACTAAACTCTTGAGTCTGGGAAAGCTACAAAAAAGAAACACCTTCTAACCTTGCAGAAGAAAATACCCTTATTAAGTGCTGGATGGAAAGGCAAGACCACAACCTCCTGTAAACCCATAAGAATTAAAGCTGTGGAAGCAGAGGTCCTCTGCCTGCATTAGCTTCGGGCATCATGACAAAGCAAATCTCTTCCCAGTTATGTCAGTGGGGTGTCTTGGTCCTGTCTCTCCACCCCCAGCACTACTTAAAGTAATCACTTCAACGTAATTAAGGGAATAGAAACACTATAATCCAGAATTACAATTGCAACAGGCTTATACACACATGCAAGAATTTACCCCTTCCCCAAACAAATTTGTTTACTAAAAAGTTAAGCTGTGCCTACACCAAATTTTGTGCAGGTTGCAGAAACCCATCTTGGTTATTTGGTAAAAACACAGCATTGGTACTGCCGCCAACACTGAACCTGGCTTAGCACTGTCTACAGATGCTGTTAATTCCACTTCTGCACCATGTGAACTACAACCAAGCTCTTTCAAGAATACAATATCTCACTTCCACTTAACACCTCCTACTCCTTTGCTTGTCACAAAACCTCAGCTTCTACTATCAAATTAAGGCTTGACCAAACATAACTCACCAAATGTGCGTTGAAGACAGGCAAACAGAACACTGAAGCCCTGGAGCTGGACCTCTGTGAATGACTTCACAAGCAGTACATATATTCCTTGGAGGGCCAAGGTATTCTGATCTCCTGATCCTGGGGCCAGCCACAGCATGGTCCAGTCAGAGACACACTTAGAAGTGGTCCAAAACCTGCTCCAATCTGTGTGCATCTACCCCATCCTCTAAAATGGCAGCTGGCAAGCCCTGAAGTGTGCAGGTGCTTTGGTTTCCCCTCTACACTAGGCCTAACACAAAAGCATCCCCAAGATATTTTTAGGTTCTGTGTATTTTTTAACTCTTTGAATAAAACACTTTTTATATGTTGAAGGTATGTTGAAGGAAACTAAGCTTTTGAACTGAAAGTAACAAAAACAAAGCTTAGAGAACAGTTTCTATGTAGTTGTGGTGTTTTTTTTTTAAGAAAAAAAGTATTGTCAACAACATTGGAAGGAAGCAGCCTGTAATTTCATGCTGTTGCAAATTGTCAGCTGCCTTGCCCACACAAAGTGATTTAACTGGGGGAGTGATACTCCCCAGGAAAATGAGCCAGTAATGGCATACACAGCCCACTGCAGTGAGATCTAATTTTCCATCCGAAGTTCTTTCTCATGGTTTCCCTGTAATAACTTTTTAGTGCCTAATTAATGTGAATAAGAACCATGAGCAAAAGTGACTCCAATACTAGCAGTCTCATGGAGGTCAAGGACACAGTGCCTTTCTCCCCCTTCAGATGGGTATCATGACACTGCCATTGAGACGCTACGATAGGGCAATGCTGCTGGCTCTGCCATACCTGCTTTGTGTCTAAAAATAGAGACCTTTTCTCCCTATCACCTTTCACAGACAAGAAAGGATTCATACACAGCTTACGTAGGGTGAGAAAGGGCAGCTGGGCCACACTGGAGTATTCGGATGCAAAAATTGGATTGACCTATTTTGCAGTTTGAATGAATACACAAGCGGTAAGGGATCTCATTCCTGCTTTCAAAACAGCAAGCTCAGAGAAGAACTGGGAGAGCTACAGAAACACCAAGCTACGCATCGGTAGGGCAACAGGGGAAGAGAGGGAAGAGGAAATTTCTCTTCCTGATGCAGAAGTTCAGAAGCCTGTGGAGCTCAGCTCTCCACGCCTACAGAAACCATTCCTCCTACAACTGCAGCTGGCAGGACAAAGCAATAAAGAATAAGCAAGTTTTACCTCCTCAGAGAAGGAAAAGCTCTGCTAAGGGTATATCATTGAATTTTGTAATCTGTTAATAATATCAAGCACAGAAAACCTGATGGTATTACAAGGTAGAACGATGAGTATCTATTGACTTTGTTCTCTTAGTACATAAACTTCAAGGGGTATTGCATGCACATGTAGAAGGTTCATTTCTCTTCAATTTGAAAGGACAGCCTGAGACATCAGAATTGTGAGGTGCTCACAGTCTGAGGTTGCAACCTGAGCAGTGAGGTGCCTCAGGTTAGCATCTTTTAACAACAAGGAAAGACAGGGACTAACTATATTGATTATTTCTTATAGGTTACCATACTTACAATTGGGCTAGCATTGATGTAGTCTGAATTGTCGTGGCTACTTTCACCTTTTAGACATATCCTGGAATGATCATCTGCAAAGGAGAAAATAAAATAAGAAAGTTTCTATACAAGTATTCTACCCATTTTATGTTACGCAATTCAAAGTCAGATTAATGTGCATTTCAAGACAGTAACAGTTAATATCAGAAAGGATACTTCCTTCTGACTCCCAACCTCGCATAGCCTTGATACAGCCACAGTGTCACAGCCTGACTCAGGAACGAAACATGAAGATATTTCAGAGGCTGAGTGTCAGAAAGATACGCATCATGAGATGCACCATAAAGTGCTAGAACCTCTCACAGGAAAAAGGGGCATCTCTGCTGCTTAGGTAGTTTAAGAGTTAAACTAGGCAAATCACTAGAAAAAAACAGTATTATAGAAAACACTCCTGTATTTGCAGGGCCAGGGAAGAAGTAAGCTGATGGACTTTGTCCATCTGGCTTCTCTAGAAAATGAATAGCAGAAACATCCAAGTACAGTTGAGAGCTGGACAGCGAGTTAATCTGTCTGACCAAAGACCAGTGCTGTGTGGTGCTAGTGATGCGGGGAGATGATATGACTTGGAGACAGTCGTGGGAGAGAGAAAATGCTGATTACAACTGCATCTAAAAGTACGACTGCAGCACATACAGATATCTTACATTGCTGGTAATGTAGCTAGTTCAGACACCACTATTAAAGAAAACAGCAGCTCCAGACATAGGAGGCTTACTCATGATTTTTGCCCATCGTCAAGATTCTTTTATCACTTTTCAACTTGCATTTTTACTGGTGCTAGCTCATTTTTGTTTAGAGCTGGTACACCCCAAACTCTAGTTCTTTTTTTTTTTTAACTTCAGGACACATGTAATGGATGGGTTTTATTTGTCTGTATTTAGGCAGTGACAATGCAGATGTCTGCATTTCTTCCAGTCATTTAGACTCACTTTCTGCTAAGAGAAAAGAAGTATTTCTATGTCATGAATCATCTCATCCTGATTTAGCTGTCTCAAACAGGCCAAATTGCACTCGAGAAGCGCCTGTTTCTTTCCATTGACTAAAGAAAGACCAGACTACTTTATGCGAGAGATGTCTGTCTTTACATATGAATCTCAAACAGCTTGTACCTGATTACACAATCAGCACAATTTATACTTCTCAGGAAACCTACCCTGCACAGTATATAGTGGTGAGAGGTTGTGGAGCTGCCCTTTCTGTAACCACCTACAGCTGAACATGGATGCCGATGCTTTGAGAGGATCTTTCCACCAATTATTCAAAGACAAAATAAGAGCACAGGAATACACTCTGTCCCCCTTTGGATCTTGTCTAGTGGCCTCTGACACCATCCTTACAAGCAGAATTACAAGTTGGCTTTGTAAACTATTAAGAACCAATCATCATTTTAATAATGAGGAACGATAAATGAGCTATCAAACATTGTAAGTACCACACAGGAGAGACAGAGGATTTGGGCTCTGCTTAGGTTTATCCCCCAGTAATGTCACGGCAGTTCAGTATGTGAGCAAGGCAAAGACGTGCTTGTGTAAGTCTTGTTTATAGTCACTCAGTCTCATCAGCAATATTTAACTCGCCCATGTGAGCAGCCTTCTCCTGGAATAAGATTAGAGGTGAACAAGTAATTTCAAATGAATGAAGAGCCATTCTTTACTATTCAAATAAAATTATTTCCTCTAATAAGGTTTCAATGCAATAGGAGGATGAAGACAAGGAGAAAGGAAACACATTCAATGCACATTATTCACTTCCACTTTAGCACCACTGCACAAAAAATCTGAAACATAAAAATGAACCTGTGACATCTGAGATCTTGGGACTACCCAAGAGTTTTTACAGAAAGCTTTACAATGAGCCTTGTCACAGAGTGCTTGAAGAACTACAGCTCTGAAACCTTTTGGCTATGCAGGAGATATGCAGCTTACATGCACTAAATGTGGTCTCTCACGTATCTTAGTAATCACTCAGGATTAGCCCCATTCATTGGATAGCAAAAGTGTTTGAACTAATCACCAAAGAAAATGTGTGAAATTTTTTCAAATGGATGACCAAGAGAGAGCAGACAGTGATTCATCGGTATTTAGCAAACAAATGTCAGTGTGACTCTCCAATAAAAGTGTCAGATCGGTAACTTCAGGATCTTTTTTAAAAAAAACCACAATGTTTTATCCAGACCCTCTGATTTAGTGTGCCATGTCATTATCCTGCTGTCTTGGAGGGTTTAGCAGAGGGCGAGACATGTTAAGGTTTTGGTAGCGAAAAGGTGGTGAGACTTTGTATTTGCGCTCAGGGGAAAAAAAAAGTGTGCAAAAAAGGTTGTACATGTGTTTTCTGCATATATCAAGAGTTTGCACCCATGTGTGCTTCAGTTGCAGCATCAAGCATTCATATCGACAATGAACAGATTGTGCTTGTCTATGCCTGTTATCACCTCAAAGCTTCTAGGAACTAGCATAATAGCTCTTCAGAAACAGGCAGAAAAAGAAGAAGAAAAAAAAAAGGAATACCATGGACACCAGTTTGTTATGTTAACAATAAGAAATTACGGGGAAAATGCTGAATGTACATGATTTTTTTTTTGTAAACTGCATATTGATTATATTAGAAGCAAGGAAAGAGAAGCAGGAGAAGCAGGAAATAAAAAGAAGGAAGGGGATGACAGAAAAGGAAGATATATAAGATCAATCTAAAAAGTGAGAAAGAAAGATGAATGAAGAAATAGGAGGAGAGGGACGGTAATCAGGAAGTGAGAGAAAAGACAAATGCTGTTACTAGCTACTGCAATCTGGCCAAGCTACAACTAGACATCATTTCAAATACCCACAACAGCTACAGCTGAATGCTGAACTACTTTGCATTCGCTATTGCTCCAGCCAAGCCACAGCTGAAAGAAAAGCAAAACATATAGATGGATATGTGCGGCAGAGAAAGGCTTCTTAAATAAGAAGGCTAGTACTAACCTATAGCTGAGGAGAAATATAGCACAATCATATTTTATATACATATAAAGTACTAAATATAAAGGATAGAGGATAAAGGACAAAATACAAAGCAAACACACATGAGTTTTATATAAATATAAAACACAATTTAACATAAATTATAAAACACAAAATATAAAACGCCATTTATAGACTGAGAAACCTAAGTTTTGGTGTCTACATACAGATATTTCCATGTGGACCAGGTTACAGTTAATGGAGCTTGATTTGGCTGGCCAAACATGAACGTGTCGTACTGTTTGAGAAACTGTAGAGTAGATGAGACACTGCACAAGGCTAACAGGTATGACACAAGACCTAAAGGCTTGCACCCTACTGGACCAGCATCTGAAATTCACACAGGATACACAAGGCCATCCTAGAGCTATTAATTTCATTGTAAACCAAATACCAACTTCTGGCCATTGCACAGCTCTCCTGATGCCACTGCACTGACTAGCCCTTCACTGGCTGTAACAAGTGCTTTGATACCTGGCTCGTACGGAGGCAGCTATATGGAAACACTTAAATTTAGGCATCTTAATCTACAAGTTCACAGAATCATGCCAGAGAATTTGACTCAATGCCTCCGTATTTCTGAGGTGATATCTGTAGGTTTCTAGTGATATCTGAGGTGCCCTAAGGACTCTCAGGATAGCAGCTAGGAGGGCACAGGTCTCCCACAGGGTCTGTGTCATACCTACTATCTCTGCGTGGGTACCTTCAATCCTTTAGGCATCTCAAATGGCACTGGATTCCTGTGTGTAAACAACTGAGTTGGGCACAAAATGCCCTATCTATCTGGATTATTTAAACACTGACCAACACTACAGCAGTATGCCATCTCACAGTCTCACACTGGCCCTGCAACTTAAAGAAGATCTATTACTTGTGTTGTTTTTCAGATGAGGATTGAAAGCTTGGAAAAATAAGACTCACATCTTCCCTATCTCCCTGTGTCTTCTGTTTCCTTTCAGTCAGATACTTCTGAAGGAATAGTACCAACAAAGGCTGGAAACAAGGCACATGGGCAACCTTGGGCTGTCTGAATCCAGGCATTACAGAGCAGAGCAAATCTCAAAACAACTTGGCACATTCTGCCTAGATCATCATTCTCTTGCTTCTCGATTTAGACGGATTTCTTTTTTCCCCATACAAAGCACTGTACAGAAATACACTGAAGTAAGAAAGTGAAGAACTACTGAGGAGCAAAAGTGGAGCAGTCTGAAGACTGTGAAGAACCATAATTTGTTGATTATCATTATTTTGCCCATAGGTTATTTGCACAAAACGAAACTCTTCTTAGATGTGAACTGAAATCAAGTTCATATATTCCAGAGCACTATTTGTAGGTGCATTACTGACACGGATAATGCACACACCCAGAGCAAGCACCCTCTGTTCAGGTGTTCCCATCCTTGGCACACATCCCCTGGCTTTGTTGGAACTGCACCCCAGCCTCAGAGCTGGGCGCACGCTCTGCCCCCAAATGCTTTGCTCCCCTTTAGAGGAAAACCAAAGCACAGAGGTAAGCCGGTTGCTGTGATGTATACCATGACCCACGGACACCGCTATGGTAGACAGCTTTTGACAGATGTTCACTGCAAACAGTTGCTTGCCCAATGTTTAAAATACCTATAGGTATTTATGGTATACATAAATAAAACCATATAATATTGACCCTGTTGAGATGGTTTTATTTTGCAGAGGTGCAAGAAGAGAAAATAAAGTCTGGAAAGCTTTTTCTTGGACATCAACAAATTGAGCTGCTCATGTGTTCATACGGAAAAAAAAAGGTATCCGTTTCCCTAAATCACAGCAATCTGCTTGTTGGTTGGATAAAAGGATGCAGTTTTGTTAATCTAGAAGGTCCAAGTTACTTCAATAGTTAGAATTTTTTAAACTAGTCATTAAGTGCAGTGTGAAGGTGTTCTGCCGCCCATTATTTTAAAAGCTATTTGTAAATAGAGAAGATAGGTATAAGAGTAAACTGTGACAAAACTGTGAGATTAAAGATAATGTTAATCTAGAAATTACATCAGGTACGTAATCAGGAAAAAATAATGTCATATTATTTTAAGACTGGTTAAGAAAGGAAAATGCAAAGTAAATACAACGTGATATTAAAGCTTCTTTGAAGCCTTCCTGAGATGAAATCTTTCACATGACTTGGCAATCTTGTTCTACCTTGTCAAGGTGATTATGAATATGAAAGGGATAAGGAAATGCTAACAAGGCATTACTCTGTGAGAATACTTTGCATGTAGCATAACAACTTTGTAGCATATCAAAAGCATATCAGTTTTGCTCCTTAATTTATTATGAAGCAAATCTGTGAGGTTTTGCCATAGTTTTACTGTCAAATATAGCAAAAAAAAAATGGGCAAACTGGGCCCTGATCTCAGTTTAATCTTAAAAGTCTACAATAACCATCACCTTATCAAAACTCAATATTGTTTAAACTCTATGCTACACTTTCCACCCAATATCAGAGTAGTTTTAAGGCTATAACATGACAGCTGTTTACCAGCGCGCAGCAACTTCAGAAAGTGAGGCCAGGTAATTTTGTGCAATTCAGTCAAAAAGGAAAGTTTCCAGTCTGCTAACAGCTATAATAGAAACTTCCACATTGTAACAAAGCCAAAAAATAGCATTTTACTCTTGCAAAAGTACTATGGGTTTTTAAATGTGGTAAAATACTTCTAACTAAAGCTTCAGAAAAATTGCAGCCACCCTGTCGATGTCCAAATACCTTCCCAGGCAGTGCTGATTCAGTCTAGACTCAGCAATGGGAAGAACAGGCGTAACAATATGCCATGAAAGAAGCAACGGCAGAGACTTGTCAGCTGAAGGCTGATCACTGTAGGCTGATCCATCCACATGGTACAATATGATGAAAAGAGACAGACTATCTTAACTCTGAAAATAAGTTCAGTGACACCCAAGCTAAAAACCTCTGCTCTTTAGCACTGCTGCAGCTGGATTCAGAACTAAAACGGTCTAGTCTGAGGGTCCCTATCTCACTGCTCGTTGTATCATGCAGACACATTTCCTCCATCGCCTGAATAACCAACATCAAATTCTGGCAACATCTGTGGCTCCCATGCTGTCTCCAGGGCAGCGACCAGAAACAATCTGGCTTAATTTATGAGCAGGGACTTGGAATAGCTTAAGATGGTCTGACTGTAAGCCCACATTGAAAAGAACATTTTAAGCAGGAAGATTAACTTGGATCAATACATATTATCATGGAGTAATTTTCACTTCCTATCACGTCAGTTACATGGTATTTTTTCAGGATGGAAAAGATCACAGAAGTCTTGCACTCCTTTAACTTTCATTGTGACTTCTTTAGAACTTTTCTACACACCTGATCCCAAAACACGTGGAAGTCAGCAAACTGCTGCTGTTGCCCCAAAAGGCTTTCAACCAGCACCGTATTTAGTCACGAGAATTCATATCGCTGAACTAATGTAGTCCCCTCCTAAGCAGCAAAGTATGGCAAAAAGTGCCACTACATAAACAAGACAGCCAAACTCTGCTGAAGGTAATACGCAAGGACCGATGGGCTCAGTTAAATTATCATGTATCATTACCAAAGAATCTTCACTCTACATCTGGCTCTGACATTTACTTAATGTGTCACCTGTCATTTCCCCATTTCTAAAGGAAGAATAGTACTTACTCAAGGCTCTCATAGGGAAAATTAATGTTTTCAGGGCACTTTAAAAATTAAAATAGCTATATAAGTTTGCCAAACTACCCAGCTGGATTGTGGGCACACTGATTGAGAGCATCTTTGTTGCTGTGGTCTGTGCATATATTCTCAGATTCAGTTTTGTTTCATTGGTTGCTTAATAAAATGTGTGGCCATGGATTACCAATGTAATCTATGAGATACATATATCTGCATAGGAAAAATACATTGCTTTTATTTCAAGCTCAGAAAGGTGGCTACTTACAGGAAAGAGCAGATTCTAGGAATATAAACACTGGCTGCTTTTTCTTTTTTTTTTTTCCTTTTTCTCTTTTTATCCTAAGCCTAGCAGAGAGAGAAGCCAGTTTGCAAGCTTATCCACTGAAGCCTAAAGGGGCTCATTCAGTACAGCTGAGTATCTGATAAACAGATCATCTAGCTCTGATTATAGACTGCTGGTATTACTGTTGGATGGACACGATACCAACTTTAAACACAAGCCAAACTTCTTTCTGTTGAATGGCTACAGATGCCACTCTTGTGCAGAAAGTATATTCCGGCATTGAAAAGCACTCTGGCTACTGAATTTCTTGAGACAGCACAGCTGCAGCAGCAGTGCTATGTGACATAGTTCTGTGTGTTTGTAACATATATGCAACCTATAAGGAGATAAACAGCATCTGATATGACAACTGGACACGTAGCCAGCCCACAGCTGTAGCTACAGTTTTCTAGTACACGTATAAGCTACTCTGTGTTCTGGTTGCCTGTCATCTGTAGCTTTCAAACCCCTGTGCACAGGATATTGAGAAATGTATCAAGAACTTAAAATGCAGTCATTCAGATTAAAGCATACATACATGGTATTACAGCCCGTGAGCGATTCTTCTGGATGTTTTCCTCCTGCTGTGCAACGGTGGTGGCATTGGGTTCAGCCTGATAAGCACACAGAGCTTCCCATTCTTTCTCCAGTCGATTCTTGTTTTTCAGGTGATCTTCCATGTAGGACTGGAATTAAAAGAATACTATATTAAGCATTGACTTGGCCAGACTCAAAGCTAAGCTAAAAGGATGTATGTCAGGATGGAAAGCATGAGAATCCTGAGCTTTGGGGACAAAACGCACTCAGTCTTATGGCTAATTCATTCACTTAACAGAGTTCAAGCTTATTTGTGCTATACAAAATGAGAATGCTAACATGTACCAGTGCTAACAGAGAAGAAATGCTTGAAACCCCCAGCTACCGAGCTTCAGGAGAAAACTATTTCTTCTTCAGTACCCAGAAAATGTAAGCCCAAATGTCTCTTTCATCAGGCAATGAAAAAGAAACAAGAGCCCATTGATAAAAACTACTTACTACAACAACAGCTCACGTCAAACCAAAGGCTTTTAAAACTAAAGTTCAAGCACATATGCAAGTCACAACAACGATACAGCTGTTGAGGAGAATTAAAAAATTGCCAGGCTGAACTGTCATGGCTCAAGTACCAGGTCATTAGGAACTGGTCCTGCACATGGACTGGCACAGAGAGTGCCTTGAACTGAGAAGGTGCTGTTAATTAATATTAATGTATGTTGTTAAAGATTGTACCAGCCATTCAGTAAAGTCAACAGTGTTAGGAGAAGCATCACCAAAGAAAAATTAACCGGCTGTGGCAAGAATGATGGCCCTTTGGATTATGCTGGTGCAGGTCTTAAGTTTTTGCAGATCTCCCAAAGCTAGAGATTCAGTACAGCACTGCGTGGGGAATTCAGTTCCAAAGGTTTGCCAAAAGTGAACTAAACCCCTATTCCTGCACCCCATGGACCTGAAAATCGTCCAGGTAGCTGAGGGGAAGAGAGCAGAAAGGAGGAAGGGTGGGGAAAACCAGAAATCTTCCCCTCCCTTTAACATGAAAATTAGGAAAGTGATGACCTGGTGCTCTAAGCCTACTAACACAGCCAAATTTCCTTTCAGAGCCTGTCATTTTCTCCTAGAGTAAGCAATAGAATAATCTCACATTACATCCAGTTCATATTTGTGTATGAAACTCCCTACTACCTTTACAAGGTAGGTTGAAGTTAACATCCTTAAACAGATTCAAACAGACTGTTTAGGGGACAGGCTCAGGGTCTGGATGGGGGTCGGGAGCAGCGCTGTGGGTGTCTCTGTCCCAAACATCAGTCACAGCGGTTCCTGCTGGAGCACTCACTAATACAGCCCCATCTGTAGCAACACTTGTCTAGAAAAAACTCCTGGAAAGGATTCACTGAAAAGTATAAAAAGCAGTTTAATTGCTTAGAAAACCTTTTTCACAGACAATCTCTGTTATGTCAAATTGTTCTTCCCAAACATGCTTTAAAGAAGAAAGGCTCTCATGCCCTCTCAGCGGGTTTAACAGAAGGTGCAAAAAGCTTGCAGCTTGTCTTCCACCAAATGGGAGCTCTGCTAAAGCTGTTGCTCCACCACGCTTCCCACCCCACCAGCGAAGCAGGATACTGCTCTCTCTTGCAGCTTGAATGTTTTTTCGGTTATAAAAGAGCCCCTGACACACAGCTTTGTTTTGTGCAGGGTTTGTCGGGTGTGTGCGTCTTTACACGAGATTTGTAAATCAAACCTGTTACTGAAAAGCAATTCAAGAAGTGACGCTTCCAGAAAGGATATCTTTAAGGACATAGAAATATATTGTGTTAGAAGAAAGGTTTCTAAAGGAGGTAAAAAATAATGGTGGCCTAGATACAATCAAAACACCTACTGTGTGATTGCTTCTTTTCTATAATGAAGGAAAAAGCATCGCAGTGGACAGAGCCGTGACCTGACGGATGGGGAGCTGGGAGAGCTGTGCAGCCCCGTCAGGTGTTAGGGGAGCAGGTCAGCTAACACGTTCCCAGCCTTAACCTGCAAGGTAATGGGAGGAAACCATTCTCCGACAGTTTGCTTGTCCTTGCCAAAAGACTTTTTACTGTGGAAAGGAGGGAGGCTAAAGATCTCGTTCTTTTCTCCCAGTAAATCTGTGCCTGGATATGTATACTGAACATAACAAAAAGAGATAATCCCTCCTGAGCAGAGACTAGTTGGTATATAAGAATTTTTATGAGGCCAAGGCGAAAAATAGCAAAATCTTACAATACCACCGAGCCAAGAATCCTGGCTTCAGAGAAGCTGTTTAGCATGCAGCAGGCAGAGATCAGGCAGTCAAGGACCAGCCCGTAGCATCTTGCCATTTTAAACCACAGTTTTATAATCTGATTCATTTTGACATGCCCATCACCAATGTCCCATAGACTTCAGGGACATTTTATGCAAATATACAGATCTGCCAACACAGAACCTCTCCAAAATACTGAGAGATCCATGAAGCTGTAGGAAACGGGGCATGAACATTTGATTTCTAAGGCAGGGCTGTATGTAGCAAGGAGCCTCCTCCTGGCTCCAACTTGTCCATTTGATGATTTCAAGGACTGTGTTTTAAAAAGAATTTTTATTTTCTTTTACAATCATCTAATATGACAAAGTTAAGGTAATTTGACTGCTTTTAGTGCACACTAATTTTTTACAAACCTCATTTCTCTTTAAAAAGGAATACTCTTTTCACTTTTATGTTTCTTTTTCAGGGAATCCTGAGTGTAAAGAGAAATTAATGTTCAAATGAAAACACACTAAAATCTTTACTTTAACCAGACTAGGACTTTTCATGCAGTTTCAACGCCTACACTGCATGGATCAAATTCACACGGCACTTCCTGACGGATCTTGAAAAGGTGTTCGACTATACGAACAGACCCGTGGAAGGCTCTGCACAATGTAAGTATCTGCTTTACACACATTTAAAAAAGCTACCGAGAAAGCTCACTTTAAAACATTCAGGAGTCAGACAATTCCCTCAGAGTTAAGTAATCTTTCATTTACAGTCCTTCAGAGCCCCTATGCTCATCCCCATTCTGCTAAACAGAAGCTTAGTGATTTTGAAACACTCTCTTGGGAGCTGCTGGATGTACATTAAATTGAGTGGAACTTCTGATATTTTAGAGATTGTATGTCTACTCAAATCCACTCCTTAATTAGGATGTTTTCATGAGACTTTCTGCAGCATTTGCCTGGTACAAAAGAAATTCATTACCAACATGTCAAACATGCACATGATTTTCCTTGTCCCAGAGTAGCAGGTAAAATAAATAGAGGTTGTCACCACCGTTGTAATGCTCCTCAAAGACTGCTGAAAAAGACAGAGGTCCGGTCTCACCAATATGCCCACATCGAGACAAGTCCTGTAATCCCAAGTATATGGTAGCATTCAAACACACACTATCTGCTTGGACAGATCTCCTGATGTACCTTAAATTTCATTAAGTCTTAATTTTCCTTCCACAGCACCTCACCTGCAGAGACAACTGGCAGCCCATACTTTTCTACACACAGATGAGATCCTCTTGCTACCAAACGTGTTATGGAGATAAGGAGGATGCAGTGACATTACGTGGAGGGAGGGGGGGGGGTTTACATTGTAAAATCTATTATTATTGTGTGATTGTAACCTATCATTATTATGCCAGTCATAAGGCAAAACATGAGCTTTCAGACAGAGGATGAAAAACTGCTCCAGGGACAACGAATCTCTGGCCAAGAGAACCAGTGCCAGCAGCAAATATTAAGACAGCATGCCCGAACACGGGCACAAGGACACAGCACGGCAGCCTGGCTTGGCTTTTGTAAAACTTCCTGAGCGCTCGGCTGATGTTGTAATATGGTGTCAAACCACTTCGGTTTTCTTTACTTTTTTCTTCACTCGAGGAGTGGCATCCAGCGCATGCTCTGTGACTAAATTAAGGTTAACAAATATAATAATTAAATTCTAATTGTCTGGTCAGTCTCCAAATACCTTCTTCAGAGATAGTATGGTTTGCATCTGGCAAGATATTTGTTTTAAAAACACCTATTTTATTCCCTGATGTTCAGCTATTACAAAAAGCAATTATTTTTGACAACGTTTCCAATACAGTACTTGATTAGACACTCTTTTCATGACTGAGGATGCCTCTTTTAATGAAAAGATGAGCAACTGTTAAAATTGACAGACCTCGACAGGTCTAATCGAATCTCAAATGTCAGCTGAAGAAGTGGATGGGACATTATCTTAATCCTTGTGAATGGTGACCACTCAAATCCACACCTATCACCTCGCAGTGTGAGAGCCACTGCCTTCAAACTGCTGCTGCTTCTTCCAGAGATGCAGAGGGCCAGGCAGTGTCCTGGTGCTTCACTGGGCTCCTCAGAAGGAATTCGGCGAGGAGAGAACCAGCCTTAGCTACTATATAGCAAATTGTGCACTAAATGACCATACTTGAAACGATTTGTTTTGTTATTTTCTCCAATTGACTTAAGGGGTTTTTTTCCTTTGTTCCTTGCTAACTTGTAGGCTACACTGTTCTGGCACAGGACACCCAAGCATTTTTGCTATTCTGCTTAAACTTGTCTTCCTCAGTACATATTGCATTGACTATATGTAAGAGGAATACTTTTCTGCATAAATCCAATTTATTTTCAACACAGCGCATGATTTTCTACTTCCTTTTTCTGGCTTAATACCTTATCATTAGTGGCTTCACAGTAAATTTCTCTGTTCTCACTCACAGTACTCACAGTGCTATAGAATTTAGAGACAGAAACAGCCTATTTGATTATCCGTTTCCAGTCCTTCAAATAATGTCTGGTGTCTCATACTTCACTATGAAACTTTCTAACATTTAAGTGCCCTGTATCTGGCGGAGAAGCCTAAATCACAGTTCATTACTGCTTCTCGGGACACAAACTGTTCTGAACTATACAGTGTCTTCCTGGAAATACTCAAATATTTTCAGTAAGGAACCGCAGTCCTCATCTGAGATGGCTTTTTCATAGGGATGCCAATAGTATTGCATTTCTATTGCAAACTTAATTTGCTACCCATTGCCAACAGTCCATTTATTTCAACCCTAGTCTGCTTATACAGAACATTGCTGCTCTGTATAATTTCTGCTTGTATATATTTCAGTGTCTTCACAAATCATGAATTGATGCATCTAAGCAAACTATAGACATCTCTTCTTGTGAGTCTTTTCTTCAAAGATAATTTGTTGTACGTGTTTTCAGGTCTAAAGTTTTCAAACTCTTTAATTACTCCTCTGTCATCACTTCTGTGCAGAACTTTACACTGTGACACCATGTGTAAAAGTCAGTCACTTGCATTCACTTCTAGGTCATTATTTAAAAAGTTAAATACAACTGGATCTAACAGCAATTCTTGTACTCTGCCAGACGCTCCCGTACCTAGCTTTTGATCACTACTTTTTGTATATCATCCTTTAGCCACATTTCAATCCACATAATTGTCTTCTAAAAAATCAACATTAATTTATCAATTAAGTGTTCATGAGACAGTTTCAAGGCTTTATTAAAATCTGGATATATTACCTCTGTTGTTTTCACTTCATCTACCGGTTTTGTAGTTTTAGTTAAATAAAAAGCAATCAAGTTTGTCCAGGCAAGATTTATTCTTTATAAAATTATGCACATTCTTACTCATTGTGCAGCTATCCAAGGGAAAGGATGGAGGAGATTAGCAAATGCACAAAGGAAAGACTCCAGCCTTCCCCATCCTCTTAAATGAGACCCTCACACTTATCTCCCTTTCATGCCCTTGAAAAATCTCTTGCTAGATAATCAGCAATTTCTTTTTTACTACGTACTCCATTATCTTCTAGGGCTGGAGTCTGGACTCAGGAAATAGCAACAGAAAGGTTCATTCCTCTTCTCCTCTTTCCTTCTCCCCACTCCTCTTATAAAATTATGATTACTTTATTCTTCTATTTTGGTGCACCCACACTTGTCCAGATGTGCTCAAATAAAGCTCCCTGAGCTTTTAGAATTTTTAGTCTCTATTAGAATCCTGAGCCATATCCAGACCATGCAGCGCACCCCAGTATTTCTTCACATTTTCTAAGCATTTCTCACATCTAACACCATTTCATAGCAATACTGAGGTTGCTTTGGGCTCTTCCATGTTTACAGAAGGTTGGTCTTTCTCCCTGAGCTGCTGTGGTGTTCTTGCAAAGACCAAAGTCTGAGAGCTCATCACACGTATTTCCAAGAACGCTCTCAGCGGTGGCCTATGTAGAAGAAAACACAGGAGCAAAGCCAAACTACGCCCATACCTTTCCTACCTTTCTTCCTTCACAAAGCATACTTTAAATAAAGAGAGGATGCACTATCTCAAAACAATTTAAGTCTTTTGATCAACTACCATGTTAAGAAAATCAGTTTTCTCCAATAGTTGATAGTTCTGTTGAAGCACCACAGATGTTTCTGATGCTCTGACACAACCCACCTGCAGTAATCCAGAGCCTGAAGCTCTTACCAAGACCAGCTCCATCTCTGAAATGTCACTGCGTAACTGCTGCTAAAAGCACTAGCTTTGGTCCCAACACAGCAATTCAAGTTTTCAACACTAACTGTACAGAAAAGTGATTTTATTGGGCTAGTTAAATTAAGTTTATATATATACATATAAAAATAAAAATTTTGTTGTGGCAATTCATTGTCACTATCTCACAGAACTTGTATCTGGAAGAAAACTCAGTAAATTAACATCTGTCTATAAAGTCTCACATGCTTCCACTCCTGGGGAGCATTCTGCATCCACTACTGTCTATGGCAACACTCCTGACTTTACTGGAGCCCGGATTTCATCATCTGATTAGTCTGTCGTTTCAGGCTGAAGGCTCCTTCCTCTCTTCTAACTTGTCCTGTGCCATCCCGGATCTCCTGATCTTATCAGCGAGAACTGTCTAAGGTAACCAGAAATGAAAAAAATCTAGGAAACAAGAACCTGGGAATTTGTATTTTGTCTTTATAAAATACACTGAGAAATTATTTTTCCTCCTCAGTGTTTACAGCCATATTACTACCATAATGTGTTCTCATCTAATTTTTCTCGTATTTCTCAGTACCTGATTACACCAGTGAGAGAGTAGTTTCGAAGCCTTTTCAATTAAGTATTGAAAACTACGATGAAACTTTACTAGTAATTTGCTGTAAAACGCTACTAATATCATACATAATACGGTAGGTGATGAAGGAAAACTAAAGAAAACAGAGGGAGGCAACGCTCTGACAAAGCAACTATTCAGCCCAGTTGAGAATAATATCCCTAGATTGTTTCAAATAGGTTGTATTATCCAGAAATAAATTAACTTCCATGGTGATGTCAGCCAACGATAAAGAATGATATTCCATAGTTTCAATTTTATATTTTTAGATGTACAGATTATTGCAAACAACTAAGCATGTGCACAGAGAGCAGTCAGGCTTTAAGCGCGCCATCTAAAATAATTTTAAATGATTGTCCCTGGGTTTCTAGAGAAGTGTCATCTTTGCACGAGCAGTGTATGGCGTTACCTACCAGACTAGACTATCGTGCAACTTTTGCAAGAATGACTGTAATTCACAAGTACATTAAATAGCAACCTATGTTCTGTTTACCTAAATTAATATACCCTTGATGTAGCGTATATCACTGCCTCCCCCTCTCTTAATGCTTTGATAATAGAGTTTTGTAACTTGTAAAAGGATTACTTCAATCCAATCAGCAGGTGCTGGGATCAGTGTGTGTCAGACAAACACTCGCTAATCCCTTTTCTTACAGCTCCCAGCTGCCAAAGGTGCTCGGTGAAATCCCAATGAAAAGGCTGGATACAACCTGGTGTGGACTGACGCAGGTTTTCAGCTCTGGAGGAAATCTTGGAAAATACATGTGATTGCTAAACATCGCTAGAATTGGAATGATGGAGGCA
Organism: Ibycter americanus; assembly: GCA_035590275.1. Classification (NCBI taxonomy): domain Eukaryota; kingdom Metazoa; phylum Chordata; class Aves; order Falconiformes; family Falconidae; genus Ibycter; species Ibycter americanus. The sequence continues at coordinate 60,277,477 of JAVJGI010000050.1, forward strand.
GGTATGCCTTTGAAAGGAAACATAGCCAAGAAATTAAACATTAAAAAAATTTAGAATGCTTAATTATGAAATATTTACTCTACCTGGCTTTCTAAATTTAGCAGAAGATAAATTCACTCTACAAAGAACCCCTTCTCAGGGATTATCAGCTACTTAATGGTGTCTTCTAGGTCTTAAAATACAACCACCCCCATCTCCTCCTCCTTACCCCCTTTCTTGAAATCTAAATTATGCCTATGAAGTTTCACCCCTGCAATTACTTTGCTTGAAATAAACCTCAACAAAAAGGAGAAGATGATTACCATAAAAGGAATATAATTTGCTCCTTTACAATCTCTGTATTTCTATAGCTCCTTCTGTCCAACTGTCTGAAAGTACTCACATTACTTTGCAGGGGAGGCGAGTATCATTGCCGTTTCACAGATGGGAAATGAAAGGGCAGAAACATCGAAGTGAATTTCTCAGGGTCACAGAATATGATCCTAAACCACTTATTTTTCAGCGAAACCCAGAACTCAGTCTTCTTGACTGCTGTTTTTTCCTTTTCCCATGATAATTTTTATAGAGAGGGCCGAAGGTCATGCAACCTTCATGAATCCGTATCTGATAACATTTTTGTAATTAGACCATATCAAATATTCTGACTCTAATGGAATTAGAACAGGTTTTGGGTTGGGGTTTTGTTTAGAAGTACAGGGTTTAAGCGGTTGATGAGTAGAAGTAGAGGAATTTAATTTACACACATGTTAAGATTTTGTTTATACAATGACATGCCAAATGAAATAATAAAAGATTTAAATGATGGATTAGCCAAAATTTCACCATAGATTTCACAATAAAAATCTTAAATAATAAATAGCCTTTAAATAAAGGAAGAATATTATTTCAAAAAATGGAGGGCTAAACCTCTTAGCCAAATACTACTATTTCACAGCATGAGATATGTCTTGAAATTTCCTAAAAATGAACACAAATTCAAAACAGGAAACCCCAAACCTCCCCATTAAAGACAACTCTGCAGTATAGAAACTGATGCCAAGGACAGTGTCAGCTGAATTTGTCAACTGAGACATTTTGGGAAGGGCTTCTGGTAGCTCTGTTAAAAAGTAAAAGCACAAGCTACACAGCTGAATAAAAAGCAGCAGAAAAACTGCAGAAAAATATACAAATCCAGTCCTTTGCCTCTTTGTCATAAATACTGACACCCAATTCCATTCTCACAGGAAACTGCTACTTTCTTCTTACACATTAAACCTATTTTTCAGATGATCCTTTCTTCTCACTTCATTTTTTTTACTGATGGTTTGAACACCATACCACAATCCAAGACATATTTGTGATTCATTTATATGCCTGCTAATGATGTTGTGTGTCTGAAACAAAAACTTTAAAAATACATTACTACACGCTAATTATCTAGCTGAAAACACAAAACCAAATTCCCTGCCTTCTTCCTCTCCAACCCCCGTTAACTCAATTAAGCATCTAAATTTGGGTTCCCAGTTGGGTACTGTATTTGCAAATTTAAAATTTAATAAATTAAAAGTCTGTGTTTCTTTTCAGAGCACTTGTACAGTCATCTTCATTTACTATATATAAAAATTACCAAGAGATAAATATAGAATTCTGAAAACGTCATGTTTAAAAATAATCTCTTCAAGCCTGGTCAAGTTCTTCAGAGATAATGAGACTAGGAAAACCCAGGCAACCATGACCAAGTACATCAAAGACATACAGCACATGCTTTATAGATAGTCTGGCAAATTATGCCTCTGCTAGACAGTAGCCATCTTGAGGGTAGAAAGGAAAATATTATTTCTACAGACATAACATCCCTGCTAGAGCAAAGGGATAAGCAGGAATACTCTTACTACTTTTAAATATGTGAATGGAAGTGAATAGGTGCTTCTCCAGGAGCAAATTATGACTCATAAAGAAAAAACACTCTGCTTTTCAATGGTTTTTGGGGAAAAAAGAGAAAAAAAAGGTATTAAAATTGATAATGAGAGTTTGTACACAAACACACACAGAAGTTTGTGTGAATATTGAGAATATGCAAGACGAAATCCAAGAACTCTTGCCATCCACGCCATATCCACAGCCTAGCAGCAGAATATGCATAAGCACAAGTGAACATATGGTCACCTGTGAGAAAAAGCAGGGAAAGAACAGACTGGATAATCAGCCTTTTCCTTAGAAAATGCCCGTAACAGTCAGAGACAGGAAACTTCAGACTCCACAAGCATCTTCAATGGTCAAATCCTCACACTCAAAACCATTTTGGAACCACATACCCGACCTAGGAAGTTCCATATTTGCACACTGCAAGCTGCAGAGAAGCAACCCAATTAGAGTAGCTGCCAGTGAGGACAGTAAGCAGTGAAGGAACACTTTTTCCACAGAAGTGCTTTCAGGATTTAATGGAGATGACTGTGGGAGAAGACATGCCTGACTTCTGCCCTATCCCTTCCATGTCACACTCACAGCCATGTCGAACCAACATGCGGCAGGAGACGGAGCAACGCTGGCCATGAGAAAGATGCAGCTGGCATCTACCCAGCTCCCAAATCTAGGGGAAGTGTCCCATTTTTTAGGTAACCTTTTATCTATGTTCCATGGGATTTTCAGCTGAGGTTGGCCTAGCTCAGTGATTCTCAAACATTTTTCTCATGAAAGGATTCAAAAGGGATTGTGAAGTGATGGTAGAAAAGCTTTAGAAGTGCGTAAGCTGAAGACATTCCAGCTGCTCCTGGGACTCTTGGGTTTCCATGGAAGCCAATAGGGATAACACTTTAAAGAAGTTTGAGGAACATTGGTCTAATCCACAGATGAGAATATTTGAAGTGACAGAGGGCAAAATAAAAACAAGGGAAAGACAATGTGAAAGGAGACAGAAAAAGAAGCCATGAACAGACTGTAGAGGTCAGTCAAGAAGCGAAATGATGACACTGTACTGCAAAGAAAGAAAATCAGAAAAACAAAAACCAGAACACAGCAAATGAAGAAAAAGCTATGGAAAGAAGCGAGTTTTGGTCATAACTGGTAACTGTCAGCATTCCCTCGTGTGCTGTTCCTTTTCGTTGGAACACTTCCCTTCACGTGCTGACCAAGGAGGAAACATTGAGAGGGTGACAGTAGCAGTTTCGAGCAGACAGTACAAGTACGGCTTACTGCTAAACAGAAGGAAAAAGCAAAATAAAGAACCTAAAATTCAGTGCGTGTGTGCATGTGCATGCGTGCAATGGCTAAGCATTTAGCAGGTTGGGAATATATTCTTGAAGAAATGAGACTAAAAAAGTGAGTAGAGGGCATCCTTTTCTATCACAGAGGTAACGGACTATAGACTGCACATCCTCAGTTTGGTTTTCACAAGCTTTTCCAATGTGTATTTAATACCCTTCAGTCAGCTCTCCAAACATGGAATAGTTTGCTCCTAGATAACGAAGCCAAAACTAAACCTGCAGAATCAAATCTGACAAACCCAGGTGCAGAACTTCTTTATACTTTCATGTCATACTTTCATGTCTTAAAAAAGACTAATGAGGGACAAAAAAGGGCAAAAATATTACCCTTCGATACAATCCTTTTTCTATTAAAGCCAATATGATTAGTTGTGAAAGCAGAGCACTGGGACACCCGGGAATGGAGGTCTACGGGCTCTGCTTCTGACCTTAAGGTTAGTCTTGGTCAAGACAGTTCCCTGTCTGTGTCTGAGCTCCCTGGACTAAAAAGACAGGATAATGATATTGACCTTTAAAAAGAGCTTTGAACCTACTGATCAAAAGTGCTATGTAAGAGTTGGCTTATTATTATTTTGGTTACTGAAGTGAGTTGAAAGGCTTCGGGTGACTTTAATCAAAATTTCTTATATCAGGCATCAGAATCCTACCTGAAGGACGAAGTTTCTCAAAATTCAGTTGTGAGGATACACATACAGTATGTCCATGGCTGGTGCATACCCTCAGATACTACAGAGTTTTCTTGACTCCAGCAGAACTTTAAACGACACAAAAATAATTACAGGACTTCCAGAAGAAATAACGTAGTAGGCACCATGAGTATATTCACTATGCTAATAGTACTTAGACACTACTATAATGCTTTCAGTCAAACTGGTCTAATGCAAAGACACCAATAAGTGAAAGTAAGCAATGAGGAAAGAAAGCACTTTTCTCAGCCAGGTATCACACACGCCCATGTGAGCAACAGCAGCACATCCCTCCTGCTGCAAGCCAGCGCTGTCCTGGGGGTTTTATGCTGCTGCTTCTGTGTGGTTGCTGTGGTTAATCAACTCACCAACTCTTCTGGGCGCCTTCCTACTAAAGCACTAGATAAATATCTGCCTTAGAAATACTCCTACATTTAGAAAAGCTTTGGGTTTGGATTCTGCATTAGCTTCATGCTTGACAAATTTCCACCTACCACGCTGGCATGGGGGTTGTCTCTTACTGTTGTGGTTTACATGGTTTGTTATGATTCTTACAGATTAAGACGGACCTTTGATGTCTTTGACCTAACAAATAATTATAATACACGCAAAACATGATTTTATAATGAAACTGCTTCTTCAGGTATTGTTACCGCACGCTATTTAACAACTGCTATGTTTAAGCTAAAACCCCTTTGATTCTGTCCGATGACTGAGGCAAACGTACCGCCTGCGGCACCTTCTGCTACACCACCACCCTGCCTGCAAGGCTGTTGCAAAGGAACGTCTGTAGGACTACAGATACAAGGTTAGTTCCCTAACCTATGATTTTCTGCGCAAACCCAATGAAGTTCCAACATGGTCCACACACAGGTACAGCTTGGAGTAATCTCATGGTAGAGCAGGTATGCGGGGGTTTGTTGCATGGATAAAAAATCCATCTACTCATGCATATAATGCTTTAATCAAAACATTTAAATGTTCTCTTATCTGTTCTGCTGGTAAGATTTGTCACTGGCAAAGATGTGACATCTCTTACATTAGCTTTTTTCTATAATGGGACACAAGCAAATTAATAATGTTCTTTAACATACATCTCCTCCGGTACTTATGTGGCTGAGACCACTGCAAATTAAATTTCGTAAATTATCACTGCTTTGCTTTTCACCATTCATGTCACTACATATTCACAATTTCCTCATCCTGAGGAGCGAAAACAGCCTTGTCAGCTTCATTTGTACACTCCTGTAAGAGATGAAAATTGCAAATATTGCAAGGAAAAGTTTTAAAATTTAAAATGCCAAGCAGTTTTTTCTTTACACTTCAAAGATGCGTATATTAAATCTCTGCTCACAAATATTTATCTAAACTTATACGAGGATACTGTTGCTGTACATGGTATTTGTACACAAGCATACACGTGGGTACAAAGCGCACATTGCTGGATATTCATCTCAAGACACATGACACTAATAAAAATATATGAAAACTGAAAATACGTTTAGCATATTTTATTAGCACCTGGTTAGCAGGTGGGAGCCCAGTGGGAGTGGGGCCCCAGATCTTGTTGGTATTTTTGTGACACAGAAAAAGCCTATAA
>JAVJGI010000050.1:60283081-60314029 GCA_035590275.1 Ibycter americanus
ATTGTTACCAAACATAATTATAGGCTTTTTCTGTGTCACAAAAATACCAACAAGATCTGGGGCCCCACTCCCACTGGGCTCCCACCTGCTAACCGCTCACACGCAGACAGAGCCTTGGGCGCGATTTCAGTTCTCAGATTTTTCTGCTGTAGCATTTTTCTGTGGTTATCTCAGTAGACATCTTCGCTTTGGTAAGATGGATACTGAACTCCCATCCTGCTACACATTCCAGGAATATGCACACAGCAAGCAGCTCGGCATCAGCTCACACATGAACAGCCTTAGCTCCCATAAAATATTCATTCATTTAAAAAATATTTGCACCCTGCTGTCAAACTTAGACAAATTCATACCGAGCTTCAGAAAATAGCTGTTTTAATGGTAAATGATGTTCCAGAAACCTCTTTCAGGCTAAACACTCTCGTCAAAATTATTTTAATAAGAAAGATTAACAATTTCAACATTAGCTGCTAATCCCCTTTCATTTGAAACTGTGCTGATAAAATTCTTTGCTTGTCATTCAAATAGTAAGTAATAATTATAGATTTGGGGCCTCCATCTCTTGCTTCATTAATAGTAAATTGCATGGAAGTCTGAAGCATAAAGTCAGCTTTGATACATCTCAAAATGCAATTTCCATAGCTTTCCTTAGCTATGTACAATTAATTACAGAGTTAATAAGGGGAATATGTTAATGAAAGGGAAATTATTCACTCAGACCACCTGGTCTTATCAAATTTCTTTAATATGTTTCCTTCTTTCTGTGAATTTGGATGACAGCAAGAACACAAATCATGGTGTGCACTGCTAGTCCTTTAATATTTTTATTTGCAACCAGCTAAAGTCCACTTAAATTAAATATGAAAAGAATGTAAGAACTAGTCAGTACTAAATAACTGACTGTATTTGTTTTCTCAAGTTCAGTTTTAATTTTAAAACAAAAATGCTTAAACAACTTTATAATTACCAGACTCTCTTCAACGGTTAGAGTATAGATATAAAGCATCCAATAAGGAGGCATTGTCATTTTTTGTTTTCTTTAAAGAAATGTGTTGAATGTGCACATATTTAATAAAAGAAGTATAGAAACACGCTTGAATTCACTACACACTGACAGCTACCAGCACTTAGCTGCTATGTGCAGCAGAGTTACTGGATGTTCATGGGCATATTTTAGCTAGTACGAATAGCCCGATCAGAGGGAGGCAAACCTTCACTAAGTCATCTTAAAAACGACGCAGTTGTGATATGTGGTCAGAGAAATATTTTTTAAAGACGTCAAATCCAGAAACCAACCATCTTCAACAGACGTTAATGGATTTACCACTAACCAGACAGAGGACAGAAAGATTTTAGCACCTGGATGCTAGCACTCATCATCATTCCAAAAAAAAAAAAAGAAAGGGCAGAGAATAACTGCCAGAGCAATAACAGGTCATGCTTGGAGGAGGTGATGCTTGTGAGCAGTTTGTCACCCTTCTCTTCTATTCTTAGTTCAATGCAATGGTACAGCAAGCAGCCAGAAACACGAGGCAAATCGTAATTTTCCCCTGCTATGAACGGGGTTTTCTTGGCCAGCTGGGCAACCTAAAGCACCATTAGCATATGAGTTTAGGACAAGAGGATCAGTGAGACATGGCAGCATTGAGGGAGAGCTACCAACTAGAAAAAAAAGAAAAGATATTACTCTAGTCTGAAATAAGAGTTACATAAAGGAGACAAATTCATAGTAGAATTATCTATTTCATGAAGACATACTGGGGCAGGGATATAATATTTGAGGGCAATAGACTTCATCTGGTTTTGACCAAGAGATAACACAGTGTTCCTTATGGAACAGCAAATACTGTCATCCACAAGCAAACTTCACAGATTATTTTAATGTTTATCTCCTTATTTAAAAATGTTTCCACAGCTGCGTTGTGGGTGCATATGCAAAATGTGATCGTCACAGGAGCATTTTGTCTGTGTCCTACACATTAAATTTTCCAAATACCACCCAAATTCTTATACCTTACTCACAAAACACTGCCAAGTTAAGGCATAATCCCAGAAGGAGTTGCAGAAAGCAAAGTATATTTTTTAAAAATCTTGTCCCGAAAATAAGCATAAACAGACTTTGTTGAATCAATGAAGGGATTAAGCTGTCTTCATTATCAGCAGCACCTTAACCTGACCACTTCCAATAACTTCTGCTGGCATAGTCCACATGGAGAGAAGGAGCTCTCCAAAATACCACTGGAGTTCTCCTGGGTATCTTAAACTGCAACTGGTATAACAGTGCAAAACCACAGTGCCAGTAATGATGTCCCTTATTTGTAAGTACCATAAGGCAAGTTCCAGCTTCGCCCTGAACTGTTTCATGTTTTCAGAAGCTCTGAAGTTGTAGTTCCATTTACCAGACATCATCTGATCTTCGTGGTGCACCATGTCTTGCAACCATTTCTTTATCCCACAGTGAGTCAAAACGCACCTCCTTCTCACGTCTGAACTCTGCCACCAGCTCAGAGAAATACTCTGTAACATGTATTATCATCTCAGGCCTCCTGCCCGAGAAGTCTTCTTGAACCACCCTCTTTCTAGTATCCTTCTCCTTCTAAATAGGTATTTCCACTTTTTAGATGCAAAACAGGATTAACTGCTACATCTGCTACAATGAGTTACCAATGACTTAATGCATGATATGAGCACGCACAATAGGACAAATACAGCGAAGGGCACTTCACTACAGAGCATGTATTTGGAGCCAAAAGACAAGACCAGTAACCTCCTGCATGAGTGTTCATCTGGTTTCTGCCACTAATGAGACGCTCAGAAGCAGCTGAGGACCCAGTAACATCCCTCGTCTTCAATCTGAAGTACCAACACCCCGATCTTTTTCATTAAATGACCTCCTAGCATCTCTTGCTACTTGCTACTTATCTTGCCTTGACGTTAACTGGATGTTCTCTAGAAATGGAAAAAAGCTGGGAGAAACACAAAAAAAGCTCAGATAGCCACCAAGTTTTGTTTCAGCCATGGCAGTGATCCTTTCTTTTTACTTTGTGCACATAGTTGCATAAGCTAGTTTTGTGTCATATATTGCTCCCAATGTAATGCTTTTAAAATTAATACTCCAGAATATTAATAGAAATGTTTTGTTCATCTCTCTACTAAAAGCCTTAGGGAATGATATAGGGTGGCTAAAAGTGTTCAACCAAAGCAGCTTAAACAAAGCTGGAATAAACACCTCACAGTCAAAAGACAGACCAAGATGTAGTCACAGAAATGTGGTGAGTTATTCCTAATCATGAATACATTTGGGGAAAACAACCAACAGGGAAGAATTTAGGGGAAAAAAAAAGATTTTGAAATTAATTTCATACTGCATTCAAGAGAAATGTTATTCTTGATTTAATACTGACTCTGTAATTGTCGTTATTTCCCAAGGCCCATTCAACAAGATTAATATAGAAAAGGGAGGCAACTGAACATGAAACAAATAAAAATGGAAGAATCAAAGGGTAACCTGTTCATTAATATTTTTCCTGACTTTTATTGATGAAATCTACGTAGTACATACATCCATTTATGCGATTTATGGCTCTATCAGTATAGCTGTTTTCATATACAACATCTTTTGCACTTTTCTTTGTGGCTTTTCTTTGTTCCTGTATCTCCAGTCCTGGCTTTAAACACAGGCAAATGTTTCAAAATCACTTAAACATTCAGGGAGGGAAAAAAACCCCTAAAAAGAAGGGATAAACACCATTTCGTCAGCAGAACACGTTTCAGGAGGCAACCAGCTCCACTTGTCCCTTAAGAGCATGACAACTCGGGGAGAGAGGGCTAAAGATCTTCCCATCCACAGTATTTATGTCTTTTTGGGATACTGGCTATCTTGTCACTGACTAATGCAATACAGAACAGCCTTCTCCCTTGTGACTCCTCTCGTCTGCCTGTTTGTGATGAAATGGCCTTTAGGGCCAAAGCCTTCCTGAGACCTACATTTCATGAGACTCCTACAACTATTTATACTGGCACAGATGAAAGATAAGCTGAGATTTAAATCCACTTAGCACATGTGTAAGGAGTTTATGCTTTCAGCTAAACTTTGCCACTGACTTGTTTCCCTTCCCATGTGAAGGAGGACTTTTTTCTTCGTTTTGTCAGTTGTAAGCGCATTTTTAGACAGAATATTCATATTCTTGAAATTCATAAAGGACTAAAGAGAAATTAATGGCGGTAGAAGGAAATGGTGGAAAGAGAAAAGAATTTTAAAGCCCGCTAAATAATCAAACATGCCATAATCGTGACACAGACCTTGTCTTCCACACCTGCACTCCTCACCCGTGTCCTTGCTAGCATCAATCATCTCTGCAGCGTGTGTCCCCAGGCAGTGGACTGCACTCATACCACGCATCATGTTCCTTCGCTCAGGAAATGTTTTGTGTGTATATGGATTAAGTTCAAGGTGGAAAGTATGCCTGCATCTAGCACAGTGCTATTGGTCCTCACACGCTGGAGTTTCTTTCTTTATTCAGAAAAGTGTGTTTAGCTGCCTTCTGCTTCAGCTTTTATTGCAGCTTTAAGAATAAAAGCAAGGAATTTCAGCAAAATGTGGTGCAGGATTTAACAAATACTTTTTCTTGTGGGAATGTGTCTTCTATCACTGAGTTCTACACTCTTCCATATTCAATTAAGAGAAAATCTATAGCAGCTACCCCATAGAGTCCATTTCAAGCAGAGTTTATTTTAAAAAATGAGAGTGAGGGAAAATTGCTTATAAAGCTTCAAAAAGTTACCATGCAGAAACTACAGGATACCAATGTTGTCAAAAAACCCCCAGGTTCAAGCTTGGAAACTATCGCCTCCGTGTTACCCTTCTCAGTCCCACAGCGATCCTACCATTGATTCAGCATCAAAACTCAAGTGGACGCAAAATTCAACATCTTGGGTTTGACTGGTTTCCCAGCAGCAGGTCTCCATCCCATGTTCCCCCGTTCAGGTTGTGTCACCACCCAGAAGGTGACACAACCTGTCCCAGAACTTTCTTTTGACACAAAGTTCTCATAGGAGGCCATCTTCACTTCTCTGTGCGGAAAGTCCTTTTCGTTTTGCAGGCATATCGCCAAGGACAAGGGGATCAAGAGGACTTACACCTCCTAGATGTGAGGCCCTAGATTTCAGTATCTTGTTCATTTGGTCCCACTGCCTCGTTCAGCCCAGTTTATGAAACTTTCCTCTCCTCCTGAAAAGACCAGCATGCACAAACTATCACAGACCGTTCTTATTTCCAATACACACAGCAGTTTCACACCCTCCGGGAGAAGACTCCTCAGACTCCCAGTTTAAACAAGCACTGTAGACGACCTTTTGTAAATTCACACTTTCTGAAATTCTAATTTATGTGCAATGCTCCAAATTTTGCACATCTGTCTTTACAAGGGAAAAAACCCCAACCCTGAAACATAGAAAAGCACTTTTGCTTCTGCAAATTCCCTCTCATATACGGTATTCAGATAACAACCTCAAAACGTTATCATCAAAAGCATACGCTCCCTTCCTGCAGTACTGTTCTTCATTTAAAACCTCATAAAAGATCATAATTATTTTAACCAAACAAGCGTGGTAATATATGAAGCAGATGTGGGATCCAACGTACCTAACTTACGTGCTGAACTTGTGCTTCAGCACGAACAAAAGAGGCTCCTTCATCTAAGCCGCAGATGTCAACGGGATGGTGCAGGCACCACGGGAGGCTTCCCAGGAGAAATCCGCTCTCTGGCTTATTGTCTGGAGACCCTCATGGTCACCCGCTCACTTCACCAGCTAGACGGGGAATTTATGGACTCCAGTCAACGCCACCACCTCACTAAGTGCCTAAAATGCGGGTATAAGCCAGGAGCCTGAGTCAGGGAGACTAAACCTCTCCTGCACACCTTCAAGCCCCCACTGCTTTTCCTGCTGGACTGCCAAGGGAAGTGCCACACTCTGTTAGGACTTCTCCTGGCACTTGAAATATGGATGTACACATGTGAATACAGTGAAATCTAGTTCTAAGTCCCTACTCTTTCCTTTGCTGTGACCTTCTAGAAAATAATTGTTTTTCTTGCAAAACCAAGGGTGACCAAAAGGAGGGCACCTCTTTGTTGTTGCTCATGCTGAAGCCAGCCAGCCAGCCCCACAGACACGACTGCATAAACCAGGCTCCTCTAATTACACTTTCCAAAGTGCTTGGATCTTTTAGAAAGACAGAACCAAAAAGGGCCATCTGCGCCATCCTCCTGATATAATTGTGAGGAAAAAGAACGTGAAACGGAAAAAAAAAAAAAAAAAAAGCTCTGAATGTTGTTATCGCTGTCCTTCTGGGCCTCCTGAGTCCTCCCTGCTTCCTCCTGCCAACAGCACAAACCACCCCATGCTACCGCCAGCAGCGCGGAGACGCTGCCGTGGATGTACAGGGAAGCAGCAGAAATGCAGGATTTTTCCCTTCGAAAGGCTGGTTTCAGTCTAAGTGAGGAGACCGCCCCACAGCCACAAGGGTTGGGAAGATTTCTGGTTTCTCCAGACCTCGAGCACTATGAAAGATGGGCTAACCAGAAGTCGCAAGTCCTCCAAGAAAACAGTACCTGTGCCCAAACACCGGCTCCAATAAACCCAAAGCTGAGGTGGCTTGGAGATCACTTCAGGTATGACCTGCCAGCATTTCCCAACAAATTAAACAGCTTTACGGAAATGTTTCTGACCAATGCAACCTCTGAGCAAGATTACATGAAGTCTTTCAGCAGTTGCACACACATTTCTTCTAAGCTACTTTCATTAAAGATTTATCCTGTTTATAAATCAAAATAAAATATTTCCTGCTGCCACTTTATACAGTAATCCATTGTTTTATTTTCTCTGGGGAGGTCCTGGCACCTATGAACAAGAAAGACTGAGGAGCCCTAGCTCAGCTAACTGCTACTTCGCTGCACACTGCAGAGCTGAAAAACACATTTACAGACCTGTAAGTGCATTTACCCTGCAAAGCAGATGGTATTTGCCATTCTTACCAGGCCCCTTGCTAATATTTCTCGTTGCTTTTTTAGGCACTGAGATATTTTTCGCAGAAAATATCTACAAAATTTAAAAGATAAGAGCATTGTGGCAGCAGGAAATGGGAAGAACTGGAAAACTTCTTGTACTGAATGGTATAAAAGTTACGAAGTGGCCCCTCACCCTCCTCCACCTGAAGCTGCAGGGCAAGGAGAGGAACAGCTCACCTCTGGTGAGCCTCTTCTGTTGCTGACGTCCAACAAGCCACAGCTTCTCCAGAGGGAGAGAAATTCAGGCAAATAAGTATTACAGATACGTGCATTTATTTTTGAGCAAAACATAAATTGGGTCAGCTCTCCGGTTTCAGTGTGACCCACGGTGACACAAAACATGAGCATTTCTGATCAAGTCCAATCATCTGCTTCAGTGCTGTGCTGAGCCACGCTGATCTTCCCATGTAAACCTAACCCAGCTTTGCCTTCAGCAAATCTTGAATTTACGGTTTAACTACTTCCCTTAAGTAAACATCCCACTGCCTGCCTGACCCTCCTATTAGGCTTGCCCTGATATCCAGGCTAAATGCATCCTTTCGATTCTAACCCATATTTTCTTTCTAATTGTATCATCTGCATCCATTAAGAACAATTTTTCCCCATCCTGTATTTCAAAACACATAGGCAGACTCCCCTGAATCACTGATTTTTGTTTGTTCCGTTTAGACTAAACAAATTAACTACTTTTACTCTCTCTGTGTGGTTTGTGCTCTCAAGACACTACAGCATTTCTTTTACCCTTCTCTGAACCCTCACCATGTAAGATGTAACACATGCTGTTAGATAGCTAACATATGTATGAGTTCATCTAGGGTTAAACAGGATTGACTGAATTATGGACACCCAACACCATAACAGTGATCTTGACCAATCTGACTATTTTTTAAAGTTCATTTATCGACATATGAAGACAATTCTTTCTTGCAGTTTTGCAGAAATTCCCAGAGCCAGAGTAAGTGGCTCCCATAAGCAACTTTCTCTCCTTTAAGCTTGATTTTGTGATTTTCTATTTTTCCCAATAATATAACTGAAAACAATTTTGCTCAATTTTAAGTAGTTGAAACTGTTTGCAAACATTAAATGCTTATTTCCATCTACATACGAAATTTTGCTTTTATTTCCATACAAATACATTGCCTTAGAACCTTACAATGGGAATTGGTACGTGTTTTGCGGTTGGGCAACTGGAGACATTCTTTTTTCCCCCAAGCATTTTAGTTAACTATGAAAGAAAATCAAGTGAATTTTAATTCTGGTTAGGCAAAAGTGGGACAGTAAAAACTGTAACAAATGATTTTCTGTCATGGGAGCAACCCTTCCAAACTGCACTTATATACTAAATTTTAACATAATACTTAATTAACTCCTTATTGGGGAGAAATAGGCAGGGGCAGAGGAAGAAGTATTTACTCAGGATGACATACTCTGATGAAGCATCTGGTTTACAATCCTGCCCTGCTTTTGCTCAGTTTTATAGCTGACCTGATCAAGGCTGAAGGAGGTCAGTAACTTGGCTGAGGTCAAATTAGCATTTTGGGGTTTGCCTGCCTTCATTCCTTACTCCATTAGGTGAGGTGGCTTGTAAGAACTTGAAAAATATCTGAGAAGATAGTACTTCCAAACAGAAGTCCAGAAAAAGAAAGAAGTTGAAAAATTATGACCCAGAAATATGGCACGGTGGAGAGAGTTTCCTCCTGAGAGACCCCGCTGGTGAGTCCTCCCAGTGGTGCGTAAAAAAATCAAGAGGGAAGTTTCCAAAAGCGCGGCAACACCAGCTGAAGAGGGTGCTTCCTTATGATCAACCATACTAATAAATAGCAGAAATCAAATATAGAGAGCAAACCAACACCTGACTCATCATCTTCACCATCACCTAACTTCTCAACTAATTTCAATGCATTCTACAAAGACAGCAAATATTTAAAGGAGGAGGAAAATAAGGCACAAAAAATGGGGGAGCAGTCTACAGCTCTCCCAGCAGGATGCTAACAGAGAGAGACAGACACACGCTGCAGCCAGCCCCAGCCCCTGGGCTCTGACTCTTACACAGACACAGACCTTCTTGCATCCATCTTCTACACGGATACTGGTGGCAAGTCATGTCTGGAAGTAACCCAAGCCTTCCAACGCAGAGCCCATCAACAGAATATATTTGGATCATCTCAAACACAGCAGAGAACCAGCTTGGAAGAAATTCGGCCAAGGACAACAAAATTCAGGCAAGGCTCAAAATTCAGATCCCTTTCCTAAAGGTAATGGAAAACAAACTGCTCCGTACCACCAGTATTCAGCTGCCTTCCCAGCTCAGACACCTCTGCACACGGAAGATACATGAGAAAAAGCAGCATGCTGATCAGAAATTTAGCAGTTTTCTTCAGTTGTCCAAGCTGAGGTAAACACAAATTAATAGGACAAAAGGACAACACGGGGCTTATCTTTTTTGAAGCAAGCAGACAAACAATTCATATGTCCAAGATAAAAGAACGTTCCCCAGAGAGGAAAAAAAGCAACATAATGAAAAAGAAATGGGAATAAAAATCCCCTTAGTTTTAATTATACAAAACTAAGATTACTAGCAAAGCTCAGGAATATTTTTCACCTGTGAAAAGACAGCTTCCCTTTCTTTACAAGTTATCTCTCTCCCAAAGCTGAGCAGGTACCTTAAATAACAACGAAATTTCTCATGCCGTGAAGACAAAACTGCCTTACCAAGATCATGTGACCGGTGGAGATGTCCATGTTGGACTGGACTGGCTCCTCACACCAGGATGACGTGCTGCTCCGGGCCGAGGGGCTGGGAATGGGCCCATCGCTGAACTGCGAAGAAACGCTGTTGATTCGAGAAGCGTGCAGGGGCTCCGGGCGATCAGATGTTTTCACCGCCATGCGCTGACGGCATAGCTCCTAGAGAGAGAAAGAGGAAGAAACAACCTACGGTTAAGAGTAATTACAGGATACAGTCTACTAAAGACATATGATGTACAATATGTTTCCAGGGCTGGAAGTGTTTTCCCCTTCACTGCAGTGATTTTTGGGAAGCTGTCTGTTCTGTTAGGCACGTCTACAAAGAAATACTCAATGAAAATTACTCTACGGCAACTACCCCAACCTTTCAAAAGTGTAATTATGACTGCACACACATCTTCTTTTAGATAACCGAAAACAGTATTTTGGAGCTTGATTTCTCTAACAGATGGCCTCTTTTCCCCCCTAACATCACGCTGCGTTCTGCGAAGCCACTTTTGAACTGCGCAACCTCCCGAAGCTAATGGGGTTGCACGGGAGTAATTGAGAGCAGCGCTTGGCCCTGGATATGCAAACTCAGCAAGCTCAAGGCAACTGAATTGATGTGCTCTCCAGTATAAATCCTAGCTGATAGATGCCTCATTTCTCTTCATTAAAATAGCAAACTCACAACACTTCCTCCCTGATGTGGGGCAGAGAGGATGAGGAATGACATTAACGAAGAATAAAAGCAGAAATCTGTCACTGTATTGTTTAAGCAGCTTTGGCAAAGAAAGAAAACTCAAGCTATCACACACCCTAATGCAAGCCATGTTAAAACACCAAAATAGACCGCGCTGGGAATACGTATTTTCAGTTGTTCCCATGCATAAAATTCAGGCAAAACCACAGAATTCTCGTTAGGTAACAGAAAAGCCTGCTGGCAAAACCAGCTCCTTACAGTATAAAATTCTGACTCTAATGGGATAAACAGACCCCCAGTTACACCATCATTGATATAATGCTTTTAGAATCAGTTATGTGTGGTGAAATCCCAGACAGTATAATAAAATTATAATTTTTAAACATATGTGTATTGTCCATAAGAGATACTCAGTTGCCTGTGGTGCACAGCAAGACCAGCTAGTCCATAGTATCTGGACATATTGCACACGCGGTGTGGTTACACATTTGTCTCAGATTACTCATTCTGCACAGACGAGTACTAAGAGCACAGTCTCTTGCCTCAGGCTAACAAAATAATACAGTCTGAAGAATTCATACTGTTGAAATGCCATGGCTTCTGTTTTCTTATTCATTGATAACATAGTTGCAGCCCAAGTGCCATCAGTAGGATGATCTGAAAACCTCCATATATCAAGTGCAATAAAATCTTTTTTTCAGACAGGGGTTATAAAAGTAACTTAAAGACTATGTTTTTCTTTTTGAACCTTGCAAACTTTAGGACACTGAAGAGGGATCCTAATTCACACAGTAGCAAGCACTCAGACAAACCCACTGAAACCATTACAACTGGGTCTCCTCTTGCCACCACATGGCAATGATTAAAGACCCCTCTGCACATTTCCTTCTACCAAAGCTTCTGTTTGACTTGCCATTAGAGATGCTTATGTGGAATTTTACTATTCTATGGTGTGTAATACATTTTTTATATATATATATATACACACACACACGTGCAAATTAAGATACACTGAGACAAAATTTGTATCATATATAAGCAGGATATATTTTGTTGTTTATTACAAAAATACAGTCAACAGAAGTTTGGGAAGCACAGATTACTCCTTGTATGTGGTCTCAGTTGTTGGAATAACTGTACAGACTGTCCCAAGTCTGCTATCTGACTCCATGACTGCATTTTGTATATTTATTAATTTCATCCATGCCGTGTAAGAATTTTTCAATGTTTTACAAAAAGTAGGGGGTTTTCCACACTTGACTAGAATGTTTTCTGTTGCTTGGTACCTTCATTACTTCCTACTGATTTTAACAGGAAAAATATCAGGCAAAAAACCTAAACTTCAAAAATACTTTGAAACCAAGTCACATATATTAGTGTTAAACAGGTCAATTAAACTACCAGTATTAAACCCAAGAGTTTTTAATAAAGGAAAAAATGTTATTGTATTTCTTTTTTTTAGATACAGGACCAAAGAAAAAAATCTCTCCTTCTCCTTTCCTCTGAAGGATCACACATGTCATAAGAAAAGATAGCAATAGTCCAAAATGGCTATTGCTAACCTCAGAATGACCTTGCGGTAAGTGTAATTTCAAATCTCTGCTTTTAGCAGTTTTGGGGAAAAGTAGAACAGTGTGGAAACTTTTTAGACAGAAAAAATAAATCTACAGAAAACCAAAAAGCTGTTCAGATGTCTAGATCTCAGTCATTCTCAGAGGGAATGGTTTATCGGACCAGGCAAAAGTATAATAAGTAAAGGTATAAAAATATGTAGTCTACCCCATAACTGCTCAAAGGATGTGTCTTCTGGCTAGCACGCCATGTGGCGTAGATACAAATTTATTATATTCTAATAGACATCCTGCCACTTGACTCACCCCAACTCTGTGCTAACAATAGCATTTGTACTTAAACAGGATCTTTGTTTTTAAGTTGATCTCTTCCTGCTGTTCATATCCTGCCTCAAGTCATAATCCTCTGCTTTTACAAGTGGTTGCTGTGGAAAGGATTATAGACCTCTGCTAACAAAAAAGAATCAGGATCAAGTGAACTCTAAGAAATTAATATACAATTTTTACGCAAATGGTAATTACAGAAGAAGCAATATTACAGCCAACTGGTTCTAGGGTAGATTAACTTCCAACTAAAAACGATGTTTTGGACATAAAATATTTAATACGTTACTAAGAAATGCTTTTTTAAAACTAAGTTTAACACGTTCGTGGTCCTCATGAAAGAAGGTTGAGAAACACAACAAATATACATGTTTAAAAAAAAAAAGTAATCTGATCTCAAATATTAACATATTTCTTTCCTGACATATATAGAACCAAAACAACTATTCCCAGAACTGCTGTAACTGTCAAATACCTTAAACAAAGCAACCACGTCACCGCACGCTGCCATAAAAAATGTTTAATGTAAACAGGAAGGTCAGATCATAGTTGCAGCAAAAACACTACGGAATTTCTTGATTGGTGTTTTAAATCTCCAAGACAATGGGATTTCCCCTGCCTGTAAACAGAACCGTTTTCTTGAATTTATTTCCAGATTACACTTAACAGCTCTTGGCAGCTCTTCCTTCCCCCACTGCCAGCCAGGCCAGCCCAGCCTGAGGAACCTGCCCCATCCCCACGTGCAGGTCAGCAATCTCAGGACACCTACAGCTTCTGCTTCTGCAAAGCCATCTCCCTGTCAGCCCAACCATTCCAACTCCCAGATGGGTTTTCAGCCTAGCACTCCAGGGATAACACAGTTAACGCTACTACATATAAAAGCTTCGACATGTGGGGCGTTTTGGGGAGCAAAATGGGTTCCTCCAGGACATACAGACTAGTGAGGTCCAGCTCAGAGCAGGGAAATGTCTAAATGCGAGGTCTGGATTTGCTTCATCCTTGAGATGGTCAGCAATGTCCCCCTCCTACAAAAGGCGCTGGGAACAGTGGGGTCTCACCATGTGGGGTGTTTCACACCAGGGGCTCTCAGGGAAGCACCATCCCCCAGCACTTGCAGGGATGGCATCACTTCACAAGCACACAAAGCCCTAGACGGGTAAGAGCCTCATTAATATGGTATCTGTTACCTGTACTCTTCTCTGCATGCTCAGGTAAGCTCTTCCCCGCTCTCCAAAATCTGTGCTCTCATAAGCATTTAACAAATCAGCCATCTACCAAACCACAATTAGAATTTAAACTTGACTAAAATGTCAAAGCTGCAAAACTTGACTAAAATGTCAAAGCTGTGAGTGTGACACGAGCTGTACTTCTGTATCGTCTCAGCACGTACACCATTAAAAATATTTTCTAAGAATGAATTCAATTTAATGCTGCGCTTCTATATTTAGCTGAGTGGCTGAGGCTATTTCTGCTGTACTGCGACTCAGTAACGTCTAGCCGTTGTTTGTATATAGTTCGAGTGCCATTCTTCATTTAAAAACATCATTTACACCTAAAAAAGCAATCATAACGCATACAGTGAAATATGAAGAAATGATCCTCCTGACCCTTCAGGCTATGATCTAATGGATGGGTTGGACGTAAACATTTATTTAAAAGGTAATTTGAAGTTTATGACATTATTTCCCATCACATGGGAATTGCTATCATACTGAGGCACTTACTCTGTTTTTTATTTCCCAACATTTATTATCAAACTTATGCGGTGGTCACATGCAGTATATAATGGAAAAGTAATATCGCTGTGTGACAAAAACTGCCATAACCAAGATAAATATTCTGTAAATAATGTCCAGTTAAATGAGTTCAAAGTACAGCACAATGATCATCTGTAGAAAGCTTTTTATTTGAGACATAATTGATAACCTTAAACAAACCATAAACAGCATTCTCAGAAAATCCCTGGACCTCTTCCAATGAGGTTTTAAAGTGCTCCTAATACTTGGTTGTCCTCACAGAGACGGGGAGAAGCACAAAGCAACAATTAATTCCTCACGTACAACAAATGGATTCTCAAATCCATACAGTCCACTTGTGAATGAACCACGTTGCAGCACAGATGGGGTTTAACCACATTTAAAGAAGGGCATCAAGGGACGTGCTGTGCCGAAAGGACAACAGCCCACATGGATGGAGACCCAGTCTTACCACTGTGTTGTGTTAGATGGGTCTCTGAACTTGAAGAGATGAGTAAGAAACTCTCCTCTCAACCAAGGAGGCATCAAGACTGTTCAGAAATGAACCCCACAGATAACCTGCCCAGGTCTGGGTTAGAGATACAACACCAGAAGTGTTAGGTCACCTCTTGTGGATGTCCCCAGCCAGTGACAGCAGCGGTGTTTGCTGCCACTTGGCTTTGTGATGCACAGCAGCCATCGTCACAGAAAGGCAAGACAGTAGACAATAATTTGGAGAAATTTTTATCTTCCATCAAGCTCAACTAATATAGTAGGTATCTGGAAAGTCCATTAAGACCACATAGTTTACTCAAATGTTTGGTTTTGGAGAGAAATCTAGGTATATGCCCTGGTAACGACTAAGAGCATAGGCAAGCATGGGACTAAAACCAGCTGAAACTAAGGCTTGAATAGTTAATATTGAACCTTTTCCCTTGTTTTAGCTGCAAAAGTAGGATCTGAAAACCTAAGGGTGGCAAGTTACAGGTAGGAGACCTGACCTGAGCATCCTGGTTAAGAGATGACCAACATGCACCGCAGCTTTCCACTCATTACTCTTCAAGCTGAGCCACCCCACCTCAAAGCCGCCTCCGGTCAGGATGTTGGTCTTTAATAAAATATACCTACTTCATGTCAATGCACTGTGCAATATCTTCAGGTAGTCCAGGTCCAGCTGCTGACCATGGCCCGTGAATCGTCCTCACCTAGCTGATACCAGGTGCATTACAAATGGAGTTGTTCAGTCCAAATTAAATGAAAATAGCTTCATACCGAAAATACTGCTCTTCTTCCCCAGCCACATTCACCTCAGATCTGCTTAATAGGAGCCTGGGATCTGAGGGAAATTCCAACTTTCCAGTTTATTTAAAAAGAGAAATGTAACATCATTATTATATGTTAATGAATACAATATATTTTTGTAACTGACCCCCAAATTTACATAACTCCAAAAATAAAGTCCAGGAAATAGGACTAACACTTCCACACTTTAAAAAAATCTTTTGCTTAACAAATTCAAATGAAAATCACCTGAGCTAGTCCAGCAACAAGTGTGGCACAATTATTTTCAGAATTAACAAAATATAAGAGAGAATAAACCCTTCCATGGTATAATTATTAAGAAAATGCAGGCAGAGATAGACAAATAGACAAATAAATTACTGTTTATTAAAAGTGATAGCTGAGTGTTCACCAAGCCCTTTCAACCTGACCTGCCTAATATTCTATCAGAAACAAATCTGCTTAAGCAGGCATGATCACAATAGCACTGTGTTCATTTTACATGCAAACCAAAATTGTTTTGTAGAAATTTTAAATTTAAAATGCTCATTATTCTAAAGGATTCAAGGCTGTAGTCTGTAACAAAATATAATGAAAACTAATAATATTTGTAACCTTTTATATGCTAGATATGAAAGAATAAGATCTTTAAAGGTGCTTTTCTTCTCAGCTTTAATACATTTAATTAAATAGTAGCCTCACTTTCCTTTAAATTAAGGCGGCATTATTCACAGGATGAGCTGAGGTCTGCACGTACAGCATGGATTCAGCTGTTCTGCAATGGATGCAGTCATAACAGTGAGATTTAAAAAATGAAAAAATAAGGTAAGCTCATTTTTTAAAACAAATGAAGCTAGGACTACAAACATCATTATTCTCTAACTAAATTTGCTTAGTGTTACTACAGGGTGAAGCTAAAGTCATTTGGCTGCCTTTGTTTTGCTTTTGCATACTTAATACGCTTGCAGGTGTTATAAATTTAACTTTAACTTATTTACTGTGTTTGTAGCTTTGGGGATAATTACAGCTTTATTACCATTTATTTTTGAGTTATTGAAACATACTTTCAAGCTTTAGTTTCATTTTAACATACTTTTTATCCAGGAGTAAAAGAGCTGTTTACATATGTGGAATAGTTGTACATCTATTCTCTATCCTTGCCAGAAAAGGCAACCGCTGAGATCAGTGTGCCTTCAGCAAAGGAGCAAAGGGAAATAATGGAAAAATATTTGAGAGTAACATTTTGAGAGACACAGCATAAAACGTATCATTACATATCCATACTCTGTACACTCTGTATTTATCTAGACTTGTATGTGATAGATTTTGGGAGAATAAAAAAAAACAAACAAAAAAAAGAAGAAGAAAGTAAAATGTATTTATTTGATTGTCAATACAGCCTTAGTCTGTCCAGTTCAGTTTATCATCTGCCCTCTCGTACTGCAGTACCCTCTGTACACCTGGATATAACTCTGAGTCTTGGTGTAGGGGTTTTGCTTTGTTTGGTTTTTAAATGACCCAAAAGGCAAGGCTGCGGTTTCTCTTTGAGAGCATTGCAGTCAAACACAGGCTTGAGACCAATTTTCTTAACAAAACCCCAACTTTGATTACGGTCTGTGAAATTAAAAATTTCAATTATTTTCAGCATTGCAAGTGTTTCCTGTAATTATGATTCTCCTTTCTTCGTGTACACAAAGAAAGTAGAGGCCATGCAGGAGGGGAAAGACAAACAAAACATGGGTATCTTTATATGGAAAATGACTCTTCCTTTATTTCTATTCATTTGTTTTATTCCCTCTCTTTAAATTCAAGCATTTGCACAGTCTTATCCTACCAAATCTAACAAACAAAAAGCCATCATGGTCTTGTACACATCTCCACAAGTCCAGTAGATGAGAAAATTTCTGGCTTGCACAGAACTGAAGACACTGACTATGCAATACAGCTCAAGGAAATATTTTAACTTTAATTCTTTCAGTAACCTCTCATCAATGAGGTAGACATCTAAATAGCCCAGAAGCTCCTGAAAGAGGGAGAGGTCCTTTACATGGCTCATGTCACCAAGGAAGATGTGACACCATAGGTCTAATGATATTTCCCTGAAATAATGGTACTGTGTTTTCCCCCCTATCCATGCCAGCAAAGCTCAGGCATTTTGGGGGATAATCCTGCTTTCCAGAGGGTCAGCGAAATTTGAAGACCATGTTTAGGTTACTCTACTGAGGAATTTTTTCCCATACAAAAATACAAGAGACCACTCTAACTGGGACTGTGTATGAGATTATACAACAGTTGACATCCTTGATTTCTAAAAGCAAGAAGAGTTTTATGAAACAGATGCCTGACTTAACCTGACTGCAGTAGACTGGACTTCACAGATAGAAGACACATGAAGAAAGTTCATGTTTCTTTAAATGGATTTGGACAGGTATTTTCCCTGCATAATGACATCATGGTCATAACGACATCACGGCATTTCTCTCAGGATTTAAAGAGACTATCTGGATGCCTCCAAGGAAACCAGGGACTATTTCTAACAGGAAAGATCTGCAAACCATCAACGTGACGTCAGCTGAGTTCTACTTGTATAAAAGCACCCAAGTTTTTGTCGGGGTGTCCCTGACAGTGTCTGAGCATTACTGGTCTTGCAATTCAGACAACTAATTCTGGAAGCAGCAGGATATGAGACTGACCCACCTGCCACACACACACCCATCCCACCCCCCACCCCCCCAAAACAAAAAAAAGAAAGAAAAGAAAAAAAAGAAAAATTTTTTTGGTGGTTTCAACCAATGCTGGTTTCCAAATTGCATTTCCCATACTTCAGCTGTAGTTGCATGTAGCGTTGTACAAGTATATGGTAAGTATGAAGCTGGGAGAAGAGAGTTCTTAAGGAGTAACTAGAAAGAGAAAAACAATGCGTAAAACCAACCTCACCTTTTCCATATTTTGTTCATCTTAACTAACTCAAATACATGCTCATGAGGGCACAGCTGCTTCTTAATATGAATTTGCACAGTAAATTCACCGCTAGCACAGCGAGAGCCATACAGCACAGTATGCGTTACAAATAAACCGTAGTAACGATTGAATTAACCTGAAAGGCCATGCAGAACCATGTGCAAATTCATCATGTATTTTGACTTTGGCTAACCCACCCAAAGCCTGACCAGCTTCCAGCAGATGCCAGGGCTCTAAAAGATAACTGCCACAAATGTTTCCTTTTCCACTCCCAGTGTTTATAGTTGCCTGGGGCCCAAAGCAGGCAAAAAATGCAGTCCCAAGCCAGCTGTAGTTTCTCAGGAAAGCTATACATTAAGGCTGTGTAGTCCACTATTTTATTGCCCTACAGGATTAAAAATAGGAGATCATTTCTGCTAGAAATAAGAATTCCCAGCTGCCAGCAGAACTCAGCATGCACTTCCAGCCTGAAAAGAAACAAACACACAGCTACAAGTTTATGTCTAAAAATGTTATTTTACCCCATTGCAAAGATTATTATCGCTTCTCCTTAAGTGTGTGTCACTACATTCATGGTAACAGAGGTACTAAAACCAGTTAGAGAAATACAAAAAGAAGTCCTAAAAACTTCTAAAAACCTCAAATACTTTTTTTCATAGAAGGTGTCTATACATGTAAGAGGTGATGCTCGGATAAGGAAGTATTTATCAAGGATGGCCATCAGCGACACATTTTTTTTCAGAACATCATCTATCATGACATTTGAAATTGCCAGTCATTACCCTCTCCTGATTTGAAAACTAAAGTCATTGCTTTCCACCTGTTCCCCACTGAAAATAAAAATGAAATCACTCTTTAATTCTGCTAGGAGGAACAAATGCAAATTTTGTGAACAAGGAAACTGAAAAAAAGGATCTATAAAGCACAAAGTTGCCACTAAGTCAGAGCAAGTTATTGTGAGCCACATCCTTAGTAATGCAGAGAAACTACCCTAAACTATGGGAAAAAATAATATGTATGAGTTCCATCATGTCTCTGAGAACAGACATTCCTTCTATCACATACCACATAAGTCTGCAAGGATTAAAAATGTTGGTCAGTATTTCTACGCATTCACTTTATTAGTGTTACAGGAGATACTGGCAAAACTAAGAGGGGTCACCAGCACTGATGGTCAGAGATAGAAGGAGACTTCGTATTTTGGAGAAAACACCACCACCAGCAAAAACGCCCATTTCTCTTGGGCTGTCCCTTGCCTCTCCGTACAACCACACTCTCAACTGGATCGCGGTCCTGCCCTGGCACTGCCTGCCCAGAGCAGAGCTGCAGACCTCCCCGCTATCCCTGACCTGCCCCACGGCATCGCTTCCAATCCTTCCTGCAGCAGGATAATGTGTGGGTTTTCCTTCAAAGAAAAGAACTTCCTTGGCCACTACTGAAGCTCCTGGGTTTCCCTTTGCCAACTCATGCAAGCACAGGGGTTGCTACTTCACCTTGGACCTCTCCACCGGGCACCAGTTTGTCTGCAAGAAGCACCATGGGAACAGCACAGGAGAACACATGGAAGGTAGGCACATTCCCAAAATGGTCACATCTTAATTTTGGATTATTTTAAGAATTAGGGCATGAAGTTACAGACATCTAAAACATTATCAGCTATTTTATTACCTGGGAGATTTTTTCTCACCTGCTTCTTTGGTTTTTGAGATTCCAGCTAACAATGTGTGCATCAACATCATTCTGCAGAAACAGCACTGCATGTCGCAGTTGTATTATGCAGATAGCTTTTCCTCTGTTAGTCCTTAATTTTATATATTTAACTGAATGTCTTTGCCCTGCTGCTAGGCAGAAGACAGAGTAAGAGTTTCAGTCTTTCTTCAGTTCTTCATTTTATATACTTCTTTTCCACGCTGCCACTTATTACTGTTTTAGAAGAAATAACCTGTCTTTTCAATCTCTCTTCATATGAGTTTTCATGCCCTTAATTATCCTTGTCACCTTTTCCTCACTCCCTCCACTTCTGCATTGTTCCTTCAGCGACGGCGGGACCAGCACTCACAGAAACCTCAAGCATTGATTTATACTTAATTAACTTCTAAAGCCCTCAAACAAGCAAATAAAATTATTAGTCAACAATGCCTGGAGAGCCACTGGGTTAACCCAGACCTTCAAAAAGAAGCTGAAATTTGGACCAGCTTGCTAGGCAACCCTTCTGTATGCTTTAACTTCACATCCAAGTGCTTTCTGGTGCGGTTAATTAGGAATTGCAGCTCTTTATTTCACTCTTGTGGGTGACAGTATATGGAATGTACATGCTCACATTCCCATTTTACTGTACATATTATTTTCCCAGAGTACAGAGGGAGATGCTATATGACATAATTTCACTATACAACACAAATTTACATATGCAAATTGTTCTTGCTCCCAAAACTACATTCAGCTCCACCACATTTCTCCTCCTATCTTACGTGGATAGCCAGCCACTGCCACCTTTCGCTGTGATCCCCTGCAGTGAAACCTCTTCCAGCAAATCACTCCACACATGACATTTTTCTTTCCCAGGAAGCCAGGATGAACTCCAGTTGAGAAGTTGGAAAAAGGTAAAATCCAAGTTTCTTTTCCCCAAGCTGTCAGAAAAGCAGCAGCATACTGAATTTTTCCTTCTCATCTTTCCCTCGTTCTTCTATTAGTAGTTAGTGGGAAAGATCAATATTTCTCTGACATGAATATTCCCTCCAACACACTTTTGAAGATTAGGGGGATGTCCAGACCAGCAGTACTAGAAAATGGGTAGGGCTGGTAGCTATGGCTCTACTGCAACCCACCTCCAACCACGTACCGCTGCTGTTGTCAGACAGCACAACCAAGGCAAAGCCTTCCCACCTGCATGAAATGCTTGTATCTCCAACTTAGGTAGCATTCGAGGAGGGGAAAGGGAGTGATTTCAATCAGCCAAGGTAAGCATGTAAACCCAATACCAAAAGTGAGTTTTATCACACAATGATGAGCTGCTCCCACTTTGGAGGGCAAGATCAGCCACTTCGGAGATCTCTGAGATGCTGCCAGAACCTGGTTCTGCAAAGCGGCAGCAGACCTATGTAGAAGGAAAAAGCAGGAATCATCAAGAAGCCTGCAACTATGTTAGCTAGACAGGAAAACAGAAAAATAAAAACTGCACCAAAAATGGATAGGATTTTATCAACCTGAAATATTAAAATTTTAACAAACCGTTTCCCTGAT
Organism: Ibycter americanus; assembly: GCA_035590275.1. Lineage (NCBI taxonomy): Eukaryota > Metazoa > Chordata > Aves > Falconiformes > Falconidae > Ibycter > Ibycter americanus. The sequence goes on from JAVJGI010000050.1 coordinate 60,304,695, forward strand.
CAAAATCTGTGCTTATTCAGAGTGTGGTCATCCCCAGCAAACATCAATAACACATCACTCATTTGTCTTTGACAAAAAAAGTCTAGAAACTGGTCAGCAAAGCGAAAACCTTATGCACTTTCTCCTTTGGATAAGCCACCTACACTAAATTTTATTTTCTCCAGTTCAAAAGGTATTCTCTCCCACCCCCCCACCCCCCAAATTAATTCTGGTTCTTGGAAGAATTTAACTTCTGGGAGCATCCTTTTACAGTCTCCCTTCTTCAGTCTTGGTTTGGTTGTTTGGTAAGAATACAAGCGATGAAAACTGGATCTGCATGCTGAAAGCTGAGAGCCTGAACTGGAATATGACGAGCTGCAGGAATGCCCCAGCTGAGTTGCACTGCAGGGACATACACTGGTGCTGTGGGAGCTCAGAACCCATAATAGCAAAAGTCACAGTACAAAGAAGTCAGGTGAGTTGTCTCAGTCCTTTACCATAGCTTGCTGGTGTGCCTTAAATCACTCCAATTGTCTTTTACAGTTCTTTAAACTGCTAGAAAGCATTTAGATCTCTGTTGTGCACGTAAATACACAAAAAGCAAAACATCTTGGATGGGAGGTCCTCATCGCTGGAGCTGGAGCTCTGTCCCTGGTTGAGAGGAATGAAATGAGGCCTCTTGTCCAGCCAACAGAAAACACATCCTCAATGTCTAACTCCTTGTAGCACTGTGCACAGGCCATCCATGGGTCCCCCTGCCCTCGCATGTCACACACGCTCCCAACGTCACTCGAGACAGCACCTCTCGCTCCAGCCTTTGGGAAGACTGGAGCAGTTGAGCAGCATGACCCTAGGAGAGCTCCAGTCTGCTCTACCCAAACTACTTCTTCTACAGTTTATACCACAGTAAAACGAGCAAAAACATCACAGTCCACTCAGAATATTCCACTTGGCAACATTCCTGCAAGAACTGCACAACAGGGCTACAGGCAGCGGAAAGCTTAGGATTTGAAACCTACTTTTGTTCACCTGTCCCACCAAACAGCCAAGGCCCTATGGGTTTACCAGGGTAAAACCTTGGGTGGCTGTGGTCAGCCTCAAATCCTTCACTGAGGCTAAGCACAAACACACAGCGCAGGAAGGACCACGGTGCCTGCAGCTGAGCTCTCGCTGGCTTTGGGCAGGACATGGAGCTGCTCGGCCAGCACGCTGCCAGGCACAGCATCTCCCCTGCCCGCACCCAGAAGGGGAATGGAAGCGATGCTGCATCCCCCACTCTTCCTCCCTTTCACTGCATGAGACCGGTGTGCAGGATGAACTGAGGTACCCAGAAGGAAGCCGTAAGAACAATGCTTTTAACGTACCTTACAGACTTCAGAGAATAAACTGCGACCTGTTCCTGCTCGCAGGCAACGTAGTCTACAAGAACTAACAAACATCACCTACAACAGTTCTTCACGTACACAAAATTAACTTCTACTCTCTTCCAGGGAATGCAACCCTGGTACAAGATTCATTCTGCAAATAAAAAAACCTTCCCAATTAAAAACTTTAAAAAATATGTATTTTTTTCTTCTAGTGCAGCACTCTGAAGGAATATGAAAGGCTCAGCAAGTCAGATTGCAGTGTTAGCTGCTGAGTGTTCAGCGAATATACAATAAAAGAATGTGTCAAACCTGAAACATGGTAACAGAGCTGCTCCAAAAGAAAAAGGAAAATCCTAAAACAGAAAAAAAAGGCAGAAACGTGTAGGAAAGACAGGCCTGATTATCCTCTACATTACATCAGAAAAAAAAATGCCACTGAAGACTGTATAGTTATTCCAGAAAGAAATCGGGACACTTGAAATGATGTACAGCCTGGGACTGCAAATCAAATACTCTCCAGCCCATTAGGCAAGGCTGTGGTTATCTTTGGCTTCTTTATAACGTACAGGCACTGGGACATAATCAATTTACCAGAGGGAGACAATCCATTGTACTTAGCCAGAACCAGCCCATGCTCAGCTGGCAAACAGCCTGCGGCATGGCAGGGATGGGTGGAAGGGGCTCCGAGGTGGGAGCGGGATGCCTGGGAGCAGGAGCATGGACCTTGGCGGTCCGGGATGGGGAGTTAAAACTGATAAAGCAACAGTAATTCTCACCCTCTAAAACTGGGTGGCCGTGGCCAAATTAGTAAGAAAACTGCCTGGTGAATGAGTATGTCTTTTTCTTGTCCTGTGCTAAGAAAAGTTGGGTGGCTTGGCCTGAAATGGTGCCAGGGCCCTTCAAACAATTTACCAGTTTAATTTACCAGGCAAGATGCAGCCTGCAAGTCCAGAGCACCTCCAGCATATTTTTTAAAAAAATGCCTGTTTGGGTAAGGACTCTGGATTTCCCAGTAATTCAAAATGAGTCACTAACTTAATTTCCCCTCCTACTATTTTATTTTCTTAGCATTTTCTTACATCTGAAATACACAGAAATTATACTGCAGGATGCTGGGAGCACATTTTTCCTTGTTCCACAAAACACCGAACTCAAACACAGTATTCTACAGGGAAAAATAAACAAAGCTGAGTAAGAAGACAGGGTCAACATCACCTCCCCTCTGTCACTCTGCACTAGTCCTACGCAGATGAACAGCCAACTACTTGAAAAAGATGGTTTACATTACTCAAACCTAAACTCACATGGCAACTTCTCATCCAAGCACTCCAGGAGTTGCATCTATACTTATTTGCCTTCCATACCTGCAAAAACCCTCCCTCTCTGCCCGCCTGTTCTAATGTAAAGACTGTTTTACTCAAAAGCGTTGCTGCACTGCCACTGCTGCAGCAGCCCAGGACCTGGGCTGCGCAGGTAAAACCTCTTGTGGTCAGGGCCAGTACGTTTCTCCAACACTGAGTAATTTAAAAAAGTTATTTTCTTAAATAGGAAAAGCTTGCAGGAGAGCCATTCGTAACAAGCCCAATAAACCTCTGTCGCCCAGCCGGTGCGGCTCCCCCAGGGCTGCCCCGCTGCCAGGGCCACGCGTGCTGGAGCAGCAGGCAGAGCAGGGGAGGAGGCGATGGGGAAGCACTGCTCCTCACAGGCAAGACTCGACAAGCTCAAATACAGATTTCCTGAAGTACCCTCTGAAATCTGCGCCGTCGAGCTTTAGCACCTAGGATGAGCATTTCTCATTAAGCAGTATTTTGGAGTTGATTTTAAATGCTAGAGCTATGGTAGTAAACATGCCCCTATTTATTTATTTATATCCTGATTAATCAATCAGGCATGTTTGGTAAATTTCTGCTGATTTATAAATTCATAAGACTATTCTGAAATGCTATTTTGAACATTACTACCATTTAACTCAATTTTATGGCTACCACAGGAAGCAAGGTTAAGGAATTACATAGTCCACTGCACCACAGGAATTGTGGATTGTTCTGAACTCTAATCAGATAAAAAACAGATTAGAAATTAAATCCATATTTGCACACCTCCTGTTCTGCCTCATTCTGGTTTGGCCATCCACTGTCTGACTTCAATGAAGTATTTAAGCACAAGGTAAACTCTCCTCTAATCACCTTAAAACACACTCCACTTCTTTTTCCTCTCCCATTATTTCTAGATATGACTACTGTGTAGTGTATTTTGCACATTGTGAAAACTGCCTCACCTTAAAGTACAGTGGTTTATGTAACAACATTACATACAATGTATTTGCGGGTTTCTGAAATTTTCTTTTAAGACAAAATTCTAATTAAAGATAGAGAAAACTGTTCACAGAATACACAATAAGCAGACTCAAATGGACAAGAAGAACTCTTCTAATACATATACCTCCCCGTGTATACTTTACTACAAGCAATTACAGTTTGTCCTATTGCTTTACACAGTCACGTGAGATGACTTTTTTTTTTTTCTCTTTTAATAAGGACACAGGAAAAGAAAAAGATTAGAAATGCGTTATATCCTTTGTTTTCCTAGAAGAAGACACAAACAAGCCCTTTGTGGCATCCAGCCTTATGGCAAAATTTTAATCTATCCAAAATGCTTACTAAATGTATTCCTTACTGAAATGCTTGCTAAATACTCATGTACTGAATACACTTAGTCTCCAGTGTTACCTTTTTTGCTTAAGTGTAGGAGGGTCCTTGAAAACAAGGTTTTACATAGATAGGAGGTAATACGTTATGGTACTGACTGTCCCCAGTTTACCAGCTTTCTTTGGTTCCAATCCTGATGTTAACTGGAGTGCTACTGAGAACTTGATAAATAAGAACAGCAAAATTTTCCTTTTCTTTTTTTCTGTTTCACTTGGTTCACAAAATTCAATTTTCTAAGGAGCTGATGTACAGTATTAATGTAACACTGAGGTCTAATACTGTAATAACAACTTTGCTTACAAAAGTCAGTCTACAGTGGAAAATATGAAGCCAATATTAGAGGTAATGAATTACCTATATTTAAACACACAAACCGGGTGATGGCTAAATAGAGAGTATGTTTCCAGTGGATTCTTTCACTTGGAGCCTTTTAAAATATTTGCAGCAAAATTTTTATCGTAATTGTTGCAAATACTGTGTTCTTAACATCTCTAACAAAAAATACCAGCAGGATCAAATCTATAAAAGCACAGAGAAGTTCTGAGTAGCTTTGAATCCAGAAGGATCATATAATTAATAAGACTGTATTTGACAAAGGAATATATAATTTATATATAATATAATACATGTAATAATGTAGAATTTAACATATAATTTACAATTATATGCCTGACAAATCAAGTTATTTGAGCAAGTTTTTAAAACAGCTGATGATGTAATCCAGCTGCACTGACAGTGCACGCCTCACGTAACCTTCAATACTAAGGCAGTTTAAGAAGGAACTTCAGTGTAAACTGTCTGGTCTTTGCCCCCTTGCTTTTTAAAGGAATTTCTTTTGGCTGAGATGAAGGAAAATTAAAAAGAACATTATTGACATAAAATATTAAAAGGCAGGCTTGCCGAAGCCAGCTTCAGTGCATTTTAACTTCTGCCTTTAAATTCCATTATGGGCAACATTTTGCCGAGCATTACCAGTGATGCAGAAGGCTGTGCTCATAGGAAAGTTCTGCAGCACGAAGTATAAAATACGCTGATGATTTAAGATCTCGCACAATGCAGCGTTCTCCACACGGGGGTCAAAAGCCAGGGTTCAGCTGGACGCACAAATACATCACCCTGAATCAAACAGAGCATCCCTAAATAGTAGCAGTCGCTAACATACACTCATTACATTAATAAATTGCTCGCTAATGGGAGCAGTGACAAGTAAGATGTGCACTTAGTGGCCCTGTTTGCAGGCCGCCCCTGACGTCTGACTGCCCGTTTTTCTCTGGGTTATGTTCCAAAGGCTTCAAAGTGCATGAAGAAAGTCTGCTCAGTGTTGTGAAATAAATCAAAGAGTGTCTGCTGAAAATTCCTAAAACGCTTCTGCCCTAATCTCCTGGACCAGAGAGTGGGCTTGCAGAATGCTAAACTTGCTTTTCAAAGAAGATCAAAGCAACACGAGCAACAATTAAAAACACGGGTGCAGGTGTGCGCATGCGCAGGGGCACGGCGGAGGCACTAAGAACCTCTTTTTAGTCATCCCTTAATGCTAACGCTAACTTATCTACTCATTACACGTGTGATTTGAAAGGACAGGAGATGTGTTTATAAGGTACACAAAAACTGTCTGCCTTTATGTATAAAATGTGTTTTATGCACATGCAACATCTTACGAGATACACTATTTCCATTAATTTTTAAAAGCTCCTTAGCCACCGTCTAATTAAACCATCCCAGCATTTTATTGTTTAGCGATTGAAAGATAAGTGAAGTTGCACTTGTGCTCTCCCCTTCCTAGTGTTGTTACTTAGTCCTTCCATAGGGTTTAGCCTCCCAGACCTTACTTTAACACTGCGCAGGCCAGCTGCTCGCCTTACAAACACCTGAAGAGCCAAGATACCTCCTCAAGTGGCATCGGGCTGTTGGCAGCTTATCAAGAGCATCACAGAGATTTGATTTGCCTACTTCAACTTCTAAATGGTATTGGTTGTCCTGCCTAAGACTGGTCACTTCTACATGCACTTACACAAGAAATACTCATGTTCGTAGATGTGTGCTCACACCAGAACTACTCGTGCTGGCAGGTGAGTGCCCGAGGGATGGTGACGTTGCATGACAGGCGCTATGCCTCTGGTGCAGGGGGACACTTCACAGCCAGCCTCTTATTTCCCTGACAATACGGTTTGCCTGTTTTCTCCTTCTCAAGCCAGTATTTTGCAGCACGAACAACAAGGGGGGAAGAAAAAAAAAAAAAAAAAAAAAAAAAAAAAGAAGCTGTGGGAAAAAACTCTTCGAAGTTCACAGGGTGAGTAAGGAAGGAGTAAAACCCAGGATGAACCCTCCTGGCTGAACTGGGTTAGGATGAAAAATACTTCTGCTAAATGTTGAAAATTTAGGTCAGTCTTGTTTATGTGAAGATATAAACCACTGACATTTAAGAAGCATGTGAATCAAAGTGATATTTCAGTGTTCTGTCTGCATCGCATTGGGCCACCAGGCCCTTTTATACAGACCAATTTCTGCCCCTTCAAATTAAAAAAAATAAATCTGAATTGTCACTTAAGCTGTAAGCAGCAACATATTGGAGTATCGTGCTTTAAGGTCTAGTGGCAACAGCTGCTGAAATATTTCATATTTTTAAAATACACCGAGTTAACCGAGTAGATACTTGGGAAACAGAAGAGAACAAAGTAGGTACAATTTTGAAAGCTATCTGCTTTTTCCTCCCCTGTATTAATATGGGTTACATTATTCCCCTATGAGTATCAGAGAAGATGAGGGAAAAGATAATTGATGCTTTTCTGAGACTTAATTGATGTTATCCAAAACATGCATCACACCAGATATCCATTACATTTAACACAGCTCAACATAAGGCGATTTTGATGATAGGAATAGGGCTCAATCCTACTTCTCTTCAAACCCACATGAATAGTTTATTATATACGGAACCAGGCTCAGTGATTCATTTTGGTAAAACGTTACTTAGCAGCATCAAAACTGCCTGAGTATTTTGTCTGCCTATACTGGGGCCTCCTACTGCTGCCATTGAAACAAATGGCAAAATTCCCATTTACTTCCACGGGAGGAGAGCCAAGCCCTTAGAAACCTTTGTATTTAAGGAAAAATTATTTTTCCTCCCACTCCTGACTACAGTTCCCCTGAAAAACCAGTGGAAATGTTTAAGTCAGGTGGTTAGGACTGGGCCCAAAGGTCAGGAACAAAGAATACAAATACAGTCTTGCTATTGCAAAACTGCGCAGCATCCTCGAAGCGTCATTGTTTTTAAACAGAAAATGTCACTCCGGGATCTAACTAGGAAGATTTTGAAATATATATAAATCTGGGATGAAGAAACGAAGCACACATTTCATTTAGTGTCTGGATTACAGATTCTTATTAAACAAACCAGAGCTCATTATAAAATCAATATCAACCACTATACTCCCAGGAGAAATGGCAAAAAAGGTCACTCCAAGAAATTCAAACAATTTTCCTGCTGGAAGGGCATGATTTTAATTACAGATACTATTAATTAGAGCTGTCAGTAGGAAGATTGTCCTGTTAATTATCACAAATTCAGTTTCAAGTGTGATTTTGGAACCTGGAGGGCTTATTTTTTTTTAAATTAAGAATTCTTGTATGCACGTTTAACAGAAGAAAAAGATTACCTATCGCTTCTGTGGTTTAAATAAGCCATCAGCAAGTTCCCTATTAAAACCAAACAAAAATATTTACGGCCACAGTCTCTTTGGCCAGCAAAAGTGATCGGACAAACTGCTGTTTTGTTCACACTTTGCCCTGGAGGACACTCCTTTTTTTGCACTGGAAATGCTCTTGCTCTCACTCTCTTGCTTTGGTAGTAATTAAATTCAAGGATGTAAAGTTTTTTTTTTTTTTTAAAGTAAACATTCCATTTAAGCTGAAAACCAAAACCATTCCTGAACATAGTAACTGTTACAGAAAACTCGTTATTTATCATTCTCTGCTAAATTCTCCCTGGACCCAGCCTGTGGAGACGTACTTAATACATTACATCTTTAACACGTAAGAGGTACAGGCAGACCCAAACTTTGCGAGGAAATCTCTGAGTTTATTCCTGCATGACTCTCAGCTGCCAATTTGAATCTATCTCAGCTCCAGAATACAGAAAGGCCATAAAGCCTGATCCTAAGCAGAACAAGAAGGTAAAATAAAACTTGACAGAAGAGTGCCATTAGTGAGACCCTATGGGCGCACAGCAGAACCGGATACTACAGCAACGATGTTTACACATTCTTGAATTCTTTTTCCTGGTCACACTCCAAATATTTTGGGATAGCAGACCAGGGCTGTGTGGTATATGACCATAACACACGCATTACCGCACCACCAACACACCAAGAATAAGTGCCACGATCTAAAACAAACTTCAGGAAGATGCAGAGTGTCTCTCCACCCAATAGTTTAGAAACTGAAAGAGAAAGCCCGAGGTTTCTGATTTATTTCAGGAAATCTGAGCGTAGTCCTGCCGTATTGCTGGGTACACATCTGCTACCATTGTTCTCCCAGAACCAGCCCTGGTTTACCTCCCCATCTATCAGCATTAGATTTCATTTTATCTGAATAATGGCAGAAGGTGGCAACAGATCGGGTCAAAGGCTCTTTTCATATCAGACCCTGAAGAAGTCGATTACTCAAAAAGAGAGACATCTTCAGATAACCGTGCAATCCATTCCTCATAAATGTTAAAGATTTTTCGTTATTAATAGCGGCAGGGGTGACAGATTATGGATATTAATGTTATTTTTCAGAGAATTTCAATGGCAAGGGCTTTTTTTTTTTTTTTTTTTTAATGTTTCTAATTAGGTACGAATTTACAGCAACTACCAGAATAGCCAAGATTAATACCCAGCAGTAAAAAGCCGCTACAGTGAATCCGCGGGAATATGAATGGGGCCAAGCCCCCCCCGGCTCCCAGTAGGGGCAGGGTCCCCCCGGGGCTGCCGGGCGCCCGGAGGGGGCACACACACTCGCTCCTTACCTGATAAGCAGCGGGGGCGTCGGAGCCGGCGTCGGCCCCCAGGGCCGAGAGCTTCTCCTTCAGGCGGTGGTGGGCGCGGTGGCGGAGGCAGTAGGCGACCCCCGATGCCGCCAGGACCCCGGCGATGCAGGCGAGGGAGAGGAGGGTGAGGAGGAGGAATTTGGCGGACTCTGCCTCTTCCCCGCGCTGCGGGAGCGGCGGGACGTTGCTTTTCTGGAGGGGAGGAGAGAGAGGCAGCGCCTGAGTTGCGCGGTCGCGGAGCTGCGCGGAAGG
>JAVJGI010000050.1:60330480-60369380 GCA_035590275.1 Ibycter americanus
TGCTTCCTCCATTTTTCCCTCCTGTTTGTCACTTACTGATGGAGAGAAATAAACATTGAAGAACAGATAGAAAAAACCCAAGAAGTCCAGTTTAAAAAAAAAAAAAAAAGCCAAACAATTATTTTTCTTTCTTCTAATACTCCATATTTACATTTGTCAGAAATACTGCAAACATTTTCTGTATTAAAGAGAAATTTCAAATACAATATTTTATCAATTTTTTTAGCCACTTATTAATTTATATGATCATCATACTCTGATAGTTAAAATATACTTTTAGTTTTTTGCTCTCAGAATTGTGTTTTCTGTTCCCACTTCAACTGAATGAAGTTGAAAAAGAAAAATAAACCCAAGGAATGAAACTGAGATTATGTGAAGGTGAGGAGAGGTGCAGTATCAGGACAGTTGTGTGTAGAAGGCACTCACAGAAAAACCTATTCTGGATGTGACAACACATTTTAAATTAACTTATAGATTTTGATTATAAATTTCCTGCCAATCAGAAAGATAAATGCTGGTAGTATTTTTCCTCCTAAAACCAGGAAGGGCAGTACATAGTACAGCTGTAACTGAGGTATCTTTGATATCTCGCTTCTGATTTAATGTCTTACTATTTCTAAGAAGAAAGAGCAGGTTTTGGAAACATTTAGATATTAGTTCTCACCACCACTGATCTCACGAAGAGTCATATTCCCACCCGTAGCACAAATCGTGCCCCAGCCACACCGATAGAAGTTTTTGCTCAATAGACTTCTAGCAGGAGGCAGAAGCGTGCCATTGCCAGCAAGGGGTGCAGGGAAAGGTTTAGGTATGAAACACAGGCATACCATGGCAAGTTTTCAGCTGGAAGTTGACTTTAAATCTTTGGTAATTATGTTTCTATTCAGTGCCACAGAAGGAGTTTCACCTAGAAATAGATCTGTTGGTTTCAAAACTGAGTTGTTCAGCGTCGTCTGGATCAGCAGAACACATTTGTCGGTTCATGGACTTGGTGCCATAATGTTACAGGGTGCCCATGAGAGCTGGATTTTTGCATCTGGGTATCAAAGGTAGGTGATTAATGTGCTGATGCTGCCCTGGCAGAGAGCTCCCCACTGACCACACATCTGAGCATGGGCTATTTTTATGTGAAGTGTAAAATTTGCTAAAGGGAGGTGCTAGTTTCTTCAGTAGACCTCCTCACCTTGTTTCTTTTGCAGGATGTATTTACTTTATTGTGAGAATTTCTCCATGTTCACCTCATTATTCATCTGGCTTTAGATAGGAAGAACTGTGAAATAGGACCAACACAAAAGCCTGAGGTTCAGCCCTGAAACCCCTTCTGCATTGTCCTGTAGCTTTCCCACATATGAATAACACAGCTTGCCCTAAAAACATGACAAAAATCTATGCCACTTCTCTGGCCTGCTCTCTGAAAGCCAAGTTGCTGGAGCTGTAACAGTTTACACTGGGGAAGGTCTGTCCTCATCTATTTTTATTCACATGTATGAATCACACTTCCATGCACCACAGCTAGAAATAAAACAGTAGTCCACCTCAAAGCTTTAAATTACTTGGGGCTTAATTAAGAGTATGATAGAACAGATATGAAATTTAAGATGCAGTCAGTGGTTAAATTAATGTAGACACAAGATCATGTGTCTGCTGTATACCTCAGTCTGGTAGTTTCATGCAGAACAAATTTCCCACTCATTTTCCCCCCTAGACATAACATAGAGTAGTGTAATAACTATGATTATCATTATATGAAAATTAAAACAATTTCGAAATTGCAGGGTTTGGAAACATGACTATCATACGTATGACAGAGAAAAATGATAACTTTCTACATCAGTTTGTCTCATATTGATTCCTCCCAGCCTCCATAGAAAGGCCTCTCCTTCAGGATGGGAATACAACGTGAGTGCATTAAAACAAGAACATCAAGCTTCTTTTTAGAGAGCCCTCATTCACTCTAATTAGAGTGATGCTGGGCGAGTGGTCCCTCAAAAGGGGAAATGTCTTTTGACCAAAGCTCTCCTGTCTTATCCATGTGGGACAACATATGAATCCTGTACACTCTTTACAAGTTTGAGCATTCATCTACATGGAAGTAAGAGATGGAATAAGGCTGCAAATTACTTCTCGTCCCAGCCATTGAATCTGGCACTTTTTTCAATAGGACTCCTCATTAAAACTGGCTATTTTACAAGAAATTTCCCCGTTGCACTTGGTTGCCTGCAATAAATGCACAGCTGGGCTAAAATGCAGCATATTATCCAGTTTCCTTGGTAGCACTTTGCTTCTGCCGAAGTGTTTACTCTGCAGTCCAGGTTCCTTCAGCTGATGGGACAGTAGAGGGGAGATGCTTAGGAACGAGCTCTGTCTCTTTGCCCTAGTATCAGACCAGTTTCTAATTTCTCTTTGCAGTCCCCATTCTGTCTCACCACTTATGTATTTGAAACAACCTTTCTTTACCAGTTTGGATTTTAAAAGGCAATTCATCTGCCTGTAGGATAGATAATGAACAGAAAACCAAAAAAACAGATCATCAAGGTCATTAGTTATTTTTAAGCTGCTTCCTTTCTGTGTGTTTCTCACAAAGCCCTGACTTGCTCTCTTTTGCTGTGTAGAACTGAGTTTAAGGAGAAGACCATGGATCTGAGACTGAGGTGGCTCTGTTGCTTTACACCCTTTTACAACACTAAAAGAAGTCATCCAGAACTTCGGCTGTAGTCCTGATTGCATAAGCGCCACTGATGACACGTGGTAAGGAGGCGAAGAGAATTTCTTAAGAGTGTATTAACCAAATACAGTTTTGATTGCAATTTGTTAACACGTTTAACAAAATGGATATTAAACAAAATAAACTCTACATTTTGCCAGGGAGCTGGACCTCATTGTAATCAAGAGCTAGAGAACAAGAATGCTATAAATTTCTTTCCAGTGACTGAGAAAGGGAATAAATCTGAAGTCCTTTCTATGGGAGAAGAAATCAGGCGACTCTACTATTTCACAGTTACACTGTATGGTTTAGGGCTACAATTACAAATCATAGTTTTTGAGGGAGAACCCCCTGAATGGAGAAAACAGGCTGAATGACCATGTCCCTCAGCTGCATGCTAAGGAAACGTGCGCAGACTGACAGCGTCAGTACCTCAGCTGCCGTCACTCCCCTGCATCAGCAGGTCACTGCTAATTGCAGGTCTGAAGAGTGATGCTGCACCTCCCCTCCTGCGTGCTCAGAGCTGGGGGGCATTCCTTCCTTCCCGTTCCCTTATGGTGTCTGGACAGGGAGGGCTTCTTAGATATTCAAGCTGTGCCCTTTTGTAGGAGAGAGAGAGCGTTTCTGGAAGCAGATGTGATGCCTCTTGGAGGGAGAGGAACTCGCACATCTAAGATTAACACGGCTTTGAACACTGGAGGCAGCAGGGATGAAGGCAGGGTCGGCAGCCTCCTGCCCACTCCTTCTCCCTGCACATCGAAGCACTTGGAGCAGAGCAGCAGAGGATCACCTGGATCATCCTCAGCATGCAACAAAAAGTCAATTCTAGGTCTGAATGAGCTGAGAGCATCTTTTAGAGGCACAGAGGATGATCTGTGCTCATCCAAGCTCTCCTCACACCACCCTTACACAACTTTGGTCCAGCTGGTAGCCAGCCCATGCCTTAGCACATCTTCAAGCTCTTACACACAGAAGTGGCCATGCCTGAGCACTGGAGCCCATCACTGCCTCCTTGCAGAAACATTGCATGACCATCATGAAGCAAGCTGGCCAGTTAGGCTTACCTGCAGACAGACCTGATGTGGATGACACAAATAATTGCAGCTGGTGGAGTTATAAAAGCTGATATTTTCTTATAAATGCACAGATGCAGAGTTGATGCTGTGCTCTTGGCTGCTGCAGACAAGCTTTCCCAAAACACGCTGTGTCCTGGGGCAAAGCCCATGTTCCAGGCGCTGGCTGGAGCCAGACACTTGCCTGCCTTCACCAGGCTAGATCTGCATGTGACCACTGACAAAACCAAACCCAAGTGCTAGAAGACTTTCATAATCACATAGAGATGTGTGTAACAACAGGCAGTAATGGAAGGAAGAGAAATGAGGGCCGTTGAACTGCAGTTTTGGATGTAGGCACTTCTCACTGCAGGCCCCTAAACCCTGCACTGAATTTAGCCCCAGATTTCAGGGGCAGCAGCTGCGTTATGCATTTTTCCTCAGTGTCAGCTCTCAAGCTTCTGAGAGCAGGGACATTCATCATCTACAGAACTGCTGGATTATTTATCATTCAAGAAAATCAAGCACTCTTACTTATACATGAATTTAAAATATTAATATGAATCTATTTGTCAGCAAAACTCTAAATGGTTATAAAATATGTGTGGGGTAGCAGATTTTACTTACAGGAACACCAAACCATACCTTGACATCTTTTTTGTTGGAATTCAGCTATAAACTCTGTGACTAAGATGTGCTTTGACTTTAACACCTCTCCAGCAGCTTGCTGCTTTTCTTTATTAAAAAGGATCCCAGCAGAGTGTTTTTTCTTGTTATAGATCACTTTTTGCCCCTCTCAGTAGAAAATGTGTGCTTACACTAATTTCTGTATACCAGATTATTATTACTATTTTTTGTGATGATCAGATCTGGGTAACTTGTCCTGGCAGAATGATTTATGCATCTCATTTCAATAAGAATAGACTTCAATTTGATTCTAAAGGAAAGAAGGTTTTGTGGTTTTGTGTTTTCTTTTTTTTTTTTTTTAAACAACTGAAGTAAAATAGGATTACAGAGACTTCTGGAAAAATCAAAGATGCAAACATTTTATTTATTTCCTTACATTTGCCTAATAAGATCATAAGCACAACAACAACAACAAAAGGTTTATTTTAAAGCCTAGAGGATTTTTAACACAGTTGGTATCATAGGCTTTTAATGGTAGGTATATGCTAGGGCTGCCAGCTGGGAGGATATCGGCAGGTGGGAGGGAGGAGAATTATGGATTTTATGGGCTGATTGGGCCACTAAGAGGAGAAGTCAAGATGCTTGTCTGGGGGCAGATCAAGACACCTTCAGGGAAAGCCCTGTTCATCTTCTCATGGCCTGGCCGCACAAGGAAAATCACACTGACACAAACCACCTCACAAGCTGGACCAGTAAATCCACAACTGGATTTGGTACCAGTGCACCTACTCCAGGAGAGTGTGACAACCAAAAACTTCCCTAACTACAGGGCTTACCTCTGAATCCTCCAAGGTGCTCATCGCCAAATTAAACAATTTATTTTCAGTACATAATACCCTCCTTTTCAAACTAAAATATTTTTTTTTGGCATACAATGGAGCAGATAGAAATGAGAGGATGAGTGGGAAGAGGACAGGGTGATCTCCATCTTCTGACTCATGCCAGATCTCATCAGAGCAGCATACAAAGCCCTCCAGAGCTAACAATGACAGCAAACCATTTTGCTCTACAGATTTCCATACAGTTTTGGACCTTGGCAAGGTGAAGTGATAAGTGGGCACAGAGTTTCCAGTTTTCTTCCCATGTCTGTCCATGGCAATTCGTATAATCTTTTGCAAGACATTACATTTATCAGTTCCTGAGTTTTCTTATTTGTTAAATGGACATAGCAGAACTTCAGTGCCTCACAAGGCTGTTGTAGAGTTCAATTCATTAAAATTTATAAGATGCATTCAACTTTTTAGCCAAAAGTTGCTGTATAAGTTGCAAAGCTTCTAACATCTGTTTCCCTACACAGCTGAATACAAACCAGAAGAAAAAAAAAAAATCTTGTATACAGGTTTCCTTGTGCTACCATACCCATTTCTATCTTTTTCTTTATTGCCCAAGCTGAAAAGTTATAGGTAGGTATTCACAAGTGGCACATGCTTTTTGAATAAGGTGTGACTTTCCTTTGGGATCACCAGGAGACCTGCCTCCAGACTGTATGGGTTTCTAGCTAACAGAAGTAGCAAGAACTTGCTGACTATGGGGTCAGACCTCCAGGCTCGCTGCAATACTTTGATGCAATACTGCTAACAAGAATTTAAAAATCAGACCAGGCACTGAAAAAATAAAATGAAATTAAACAAGATGGCCAAGTATTTTTGCCCTGGCTTAAAAATAAGAAAGAAGGGCACAATGGAGTTAATTTAAATATCACAGCTGATAGACAGATGTTCAGACAGATTCCTGTAACAAGTGCCATAAAGCAGGAATAAACAAAGGTGGCTTTGTGAAAAATGCCAAAATTAAAATGATAAGCGGCAAAAAATGTTTTTGTGGGGAGGAAAAACCCTCTAACTCATCTTCAGAATGGCTCAAAGTTCATTCATATCATTTGTAGTGCCAATATTGCAATTTCACGATCTTCCTAGGATCTTTTAATATGCAATGGATATGTGAAGTCAGATAATCTGTCTCAGCTCCACCCACAAGACATGAAAAATCTAGAGTTTAATGAAGTGGCTGCAAAGGGATAGTTAGTTTCATTAAACAACAACAACTACCACAACCTCTTGTTTCAATGTAGTCTTGGGGAGAAAGAGGGAAAAATAAAGAGAGATGAATTGGTTGGCACTCCTCAAATATATGAATACCTGGACAATGAATTTGTTACCTGCAGGCTGGTCAGAGGGATTAACTGCTTGCTTTAGCTATGGAAGCCTGGTATCTAATGAGACTGTTGTATTCCAGTATCATGGAAAAAAACCCAGCCCCAAAAGAGAGGAGACATTGTATACAATCACTAGCAAATTTAAATAGGGACCAGAAATCCCAAGCTCTGTTGCTAGCTCTTGATGTCTCTTGGGCATGCAATTTAACCTCCCTGTGAAAGATTTTTCATAAGCACCAGAGGGATTTAGAAATGCAAGTCTCATTAATTTTCATTAGACTTGTGCAACTCCACCCCTTGGGTCCTTTGAAAATCTCCCTTCCTGTGTTTTTTAGTTCACTTCCCTGTTAAATAAGGATAATAATTACAACTGATCAACCTGTTTAAATAATACAGTTATAATATCACTATTATCTTCATAGATTATATTCAGCACTGAAATAAATGTCTCATAATAAATAATGCAGAACTTTAACATCTGTTCTGGTTAGTAAATAATTCACAAGTCAATAATTAATTTTCTAGCTGTTCATTTATAATTCATAAATATTTGCCAAATATTCAGAATCTGAAAAATTTTATCTGAACTATTATGTGAACTTCTCCTTTTAATTATTACATACTCACTATTTGTGTCATTTAGTTTGGCATTTAATTAACACAGTATTATTTTCTTTATCCTGACTGAATGAGTGAAATTTTTCAAATGTTGGAAAGAAAGTCACTGTCAACACTGAATCATTAATATTCGCTTAGTATGAGTTTTCAGTGCCCACAAAAATTCACAATGCTTTGAGGACTCACCAGCATTTTCATGAACAACATGATTTATGGAGTCAATCTCAGTGTGTTTATTCATGTTACATACATTTGTATTATTAGACTTCATTTGTCAACTTGCCTACTTCCCAGTTATTCCATTAGCCAGTTCTCCAGTTTACTCCCAGTGCTTACCTAATTCAACTAATTGATAACTGCATGATGATTTGGAGTCTGATGATCAAAACTTGGGTGGGAATATTTTTTAAACAGTACCAGTATTTACAGCGAAAAATATACCTTTAAAGTATCCATTCAATAATTTCCCAAGAACTTTGATGCCTTTTATATCCCTGTTACGTTAGAAAATCTGACAAAGACATCTTTGACACATCAGACTGTGGCTGTCTTAACAAAAAAAGACCGCAAAGCTCAATCAGTGCTATTTATTCTGCAAAACATGTATCACTAAATATTGCAAATAATCATTAACATCAGCATGCATTTGTAATGGATCTTAGCAGCAAAAGACCTGAAAGATTGAGATTATCCAACCTAGGGCACCTTCCCTGACTGGTTAAATTTAGTAATTAATTTCTGTATGCTATTGGGGCTACAGAAAGCAACGAGTCTGCTCTGCAGGGCAACTCTAGCTGTGGGCTGAAATGTTTGGAGGAGTCACATCTCGCTCTTTCTGCGGTGACTACGCACAGGGCCAGAGCAGCTTTGCTCTTTAATCACTTCATGGAGAAACTGAGCCTGTAACTGCTGACTGAAGATGTTCTTGTTGTTTTAAAAGCAGGACAAATAAATATTCACTTGCAACTTGCCCCTTGAAAGGGATCTCTGCATTCACCAACTGTTCCTGATTAAGCCTCTGAACTATTCTAGAATCAAAATGAATAGTTTTAGTCTGGTTCTCCAGAGGACTCAAAATATGAAACTAATTTATATCTGGATTTAAATGCTTGTTCAGAATAACATTCTGCATGCAGACACATCCAAGCAATGTGTGGGCACATGGGTAAGGGTACAGGGGTTAAAAATGGGGCTGGAATACAGGCTCAGGGCATAGCCTGCTGTCTACAGCACTGACGGCTGCACTTCTTTCACTAATTAGACCTTGATCAGATTAATCATGTATGCAGTCCTACTGAATGCAATGGGACTACTGCTGGGGACAAAAATAAAAAGCAGGTTTAAGTGCTTCAGGTGGTTTAGATTGTCGATAACTAGAGCCAGAACCTTTCATACAGCAACTCAAGAGGGAGAAGCTATCTTCTACCCAGCAATTCCATACCTATTACTACACCAGAACCATTAGGATTGTTATACAGTGAATATCCCTGAAACAGCAAAGTATCATTATAATGGATTTTTTGTTAAGAGTTCATAGCATCCATAAGCCTATTCACACAGCAATGCGCAGCCATAAAGCTTTGAAGAGTGGGGTTTAGAGAGTGGAAAAGTAGCACAAAGGTAATTCAATAAGATGTTGGTCTCACAAACAGTATCAAAAGACTAACTTTTACATAGATTGTGACATTTACTTTCAAAGCTAAGAAGATTTTTCTTGTTCATATTATTTTCATTAGGAAGCTGCACTTGTTATGGATTTTTTTCTCACTCAGGCACAGATGAATGAGACAACCCCCCAGGTATTTAAAACATTAATATAATGGCCTGATACCCTGTAAATAAACCTTTGTCAATTTGCCATTTGCTATAAGCGTCTCTTTTGTTAAGCCACCATTTTTTAGGTCATCTCTGCAGTTTAATCCAAAATAGCTGTAACAGGTACTAGCCCTTGAACATAAGCATCACCTACAGATGTAGGAAGCAGATGGCAGGTGTGTTCATTGTACTCTGCCGTGAGGATCTTTGCACCTTTTAAAAGGGATTTTGTGCAACCTAGGATAGGGTCTACATTGTCATTAATGCAAAAATAAATTAAATTTGCTTTGAAACAACCTAAATACTTAGGCAGATCCCACTATAGAGGCTGCCAAAGGCACTGCTGCCAGTTTCCTTGTACCTTAGAGTGGTCTAGCCATTTGTATACTTGTTTAGTATTAGATACACACAGATCAGGGTACTGGAACACCTCTCCTATGAAGAGAGGCTGAAAGAGTTGGGTTTGTTTAGCCTGAAGAACAGAAAGCTTTGGAAAGACTTTATTGTGGCCTTTTCTTAATTAATTCTTAATTTAATTTAATTTAATTCTTAAAGAGGGCATTTAAGAAAGATGGAGAATGACATTTTACCACAGACTGTAGTGATAGGACAAGAGGTAATGGTTTTAAACTAAAAGAGGGTAGATTTGAATTTGCTATAAGGAAGAAATTCCTTATGATGAGGGTGGTGAGACACTGGAACAGGTTGCCTGGAGAAGCTGTGGATGTCCCATCCCTGAGAGTGTTCACAGTCAGGTTGGATGGGGCTTTGAGTAACCTGATCTAGTGAAAGTTGTGCCTGCCCATGGCAGGGGGATTGGAACTAGATGATCTTTAAAAGTGCCTTACAAGCCAAACCATTCTATGAATCAATGATTTTATGATGTTACCTCCTTCTAGCCCAACAAATATTTATTTATTCCGTGTACAATGCAACAAATTTAATAGGACAGCTTGAAAGAACACATCTGAGAGCGTGCGTGCTGGTGAGTTACAACATCTACCAGGAGACCGGCTGTGTCAGTATCATTCTCAAAGCATGGAAATTGAATCTGGTTATCGCATGTTCTTGGTGATCTACAGGACAGATGATAAGACATTGGCCATTGTCAGTGTCTCCAGCTACTGCTGTTTTCTTTTTCTTGAAAACTGTCTGGTGGATAAAAAGCTACTAGTAGAAGGTTCAGGGTTTTAATTCACATGCAGATCTCCTGATTTTCTGCATTTCCTGATAGATATGTGGCTTAATCCTCTCTGGCCCCCTTAGGCAGTTACCTGGTCAGCATGCCAGTTTTATGGAGGATCTATTATATACACCAACCCTCCTGCTCCCTGAATGGGTAACCTGTATGGTGAACTTCTCTGAGACAGTGGACCGCCAAACAATACATCCAGAAGCGCAGGTATGAAACCTGTCAAAATGGGAGGCTTATGTCACTTCTTAGGGTTAGCCTTAACTGTCTTCCCTGAGTCAGAGCAACATTTGAATCTGAGCCTTGTGACTACTGTGCTACTGTCATAACCAAAGGACCATCCATCCTTGCCCTTCGGAAATTCCATACTGATACATATAGGCTTGGTTAATCAGCTAGTTAGTGTAACAGTGAGTTTTTAAACTAATAATAAGTAGAAGAAAGTTACTTTCAGAAATAGTGCTTATGAATCATGTCCCAGTTATTCTAATCACACTGGTGAGTTAAGGCTAAAACCGGATACCCCTTGAATGGGTTGTATCTAAAGGAATAATCTAGGTCACAAATGAGTAAC
This sequence comes from Ibycter americanus, assembly GCA_035590275.1. Taxonomy (NCBI): domain Eukaryota; kingdom Metazoa; phylum Chordata; class Aves; order Falconiformes; family Falconidae; genus Ibycter; species Ibycter americanus. Next base: position 60,341,278 of record JAVJGI010000050.1, read on the forward strand.
CTACTCCAAGGCCCAAAGTATCAGGACGTTCGAAAAGAATTGATGACAAATTCTGAAAGCATGCAAACTTTGATAAAGATGCCTATTTCAGGCAAAAGTATAGACAGGCAGGCTGATGCTGGGAGTGAAGGAATTCATGACAGTTTGCCCAAACTCTTCCTCTCATTTCTTAAATAATGCATGATTTGAAATGAGAGCAAGTCAACATCTCATTGTCTGATAGACCCTCCACTCACAAGTCACATCAGCATGCAGATTCCCAAAGTGCTGATTCCAGAGATACAGCAGACTTGTCCAAGCCATTATGAGTATCAGGAAGGATTTTATACAACATGCTATTGGAAATAATTTCACACACAATGTCAAGTTCATCCTAAGCATATTTGGTGGCAAGAATTCCCAATAGATTATGAGGCTAGAGAAGCCTAAGGAAAAGGAGGCTTTATAAGTCCTTTGCTGCAAAGGGACTAGCATTTTCTTTTTCTAAAGTTATGACATTTTGCCTTTGGATGATTTTCTTGGCAAATACTATAGACCAGTGTTGGAAGGGGAGGAGAAAAAGAGAGACTGTGCAATACTTTATATTATATGCATCACATGATACCTTTTGGCTCAGTAGACATAAACAGCTTTAAAGTTCAAGGCTAATTCAAATTGGATTTTAGAAACACAAAGTCTTAAAACATTTGCACCAAACTAAGGGATTACACTCTTATCTCATCCTTATAAAAGCTTTCAAAAAAAATATCTGGTAGCTCAGATTTTAAATTGGGTCTTCAAAACACTCTTGTCTGTAGCTGTGTCATCTGCTTGGTTGCCTATTGTCAAAAGGTAAAATGTCTTATAGAGAGAAGGATTTGCATAAATTGCTATCACCTGCTGGCCATCCCAGGTTAATGAAAGTGGGAGAAAAAAATAAATGCGTGATGCCTTTGAGCCTAATCTTTCTTGACTGCTTCTGTGCCAAAACAGATGAGAGAAATATTACTGTGGTTGTTGTCTTAACTTGCAGATCATTTACAACCTGGGCCCAGTCTTGCCCTTTGCTATCATTGAAATCTTTTATCTCCACCTACTGAAATCAGTCATCAGAGGGTGGAGGAACGTTTTCATAGTACAGATGCTTTTAGCCTTCTCCCCACATGTACCAGAAAAGATGTAGCACAGGAAACTGTGGGAACCAGCTGTACTAAAAGAAAATCATCCCTTAGTGGTTGGAGTAGAGCATACACAGCACTCGGACAGTCAGGCTAGAAATAGCATATGAACAAAAGCATATTAGGCAGATGTTCATACTCTAAGTTAATTGTACATCTGGTAAAGTGGAGTTGAAGGGGCAATCTATAGCAGTCCACAGCTGTCTAAGGATAGTTACAAAGGTGAAAGAGCCAAACTCTTTGCAGCAGTGTTAGATGACTTACTGAGGACAACAGTCATCAGCTGTGGCCTGGGAGATGAAGATAGCCCAAAGAGGCTGTGGAATCTGCACCCTTGGTGGTTTTCAAGACTTAGGAGGACCATACCATGACTGACCTGGGAGTGCGTGGGCAATTGCTGCAGTTTGAGCTGGAGATTGGCCTAGACTTGTTCATGTCCCTTCCAATCACCATTTTTGTGATCCTATATAATGCTAAGTATGAAAGTTAGCATGGTGAATATAACTATTTACACAAAAGACAATTATAAGTATAGCGATTGTGGAAGCAATAATTTTGTTCAGAGGGATAAGGAGTGGTTCTGACAATTTATTACAGCATAAGGTCTTTTACCAGCCACATGAAGTGAATTGTTTTTTATAGTGTCTGTTCTTTCCTGTTTAGACAATTCACAGGAAACTACCATTAATATTCATAGGGAATTTATATTTACATCAGAAGAACAAATCACAAAATAATAGTCAATGTTCACCTACAGGTAAGCCTCATTTCAAAAGGAATCTCCACACTGCACTCTATTGTCTAAGGAAGTTTCCCAAGTATTTAGACTTTCCAATGTTTACTCCCTTTTGTGCAGGAGAAGAAAGGGGAATTTGGCTTATTGTGGAGGACTTTTAAACAGCTGTGAGATTGACCAAAGCATTGCCTGGAAATCTCAGAGAAAAAGTCACTGCAATTCTGCCAGTCTATTCTGTTTGATGTGCTATTACAAATATATTACGACGTATATCAAAACACATTGATCTATGAATTATTATAATAGTGAAACCCTGGATTATGCACTGAATAGTTGATCTGTCCATGAAAATGGTGTTTGATGTACATGTGCGTTATTGCACATGGACAGATCAACTATGTTGTGCTGATAGTGCTGTGCAGTTTATCTCAAATGCACCCAGCTCACTGCACATGCAATGCAATGCAATGCAATGCAATGCAATGCATATATTTCTTTCAGGGAAAAATCTGTAGAAGACTTATACCTGACTGTACAAACGAGCATAAGAAGCAGTCTTGTAATACATGCAGTGCAAGGGATGCCTACAGAAGGTTAATCCATTCTCAGAAGTTGCCAAGTAACAGTACCCTGAGCTCAGGATCACTAATTACTCAACAGCTCATCTCCAAAGACTTTGACTTGTGTTTTATTGGCTGAACATTGCTATTTCTTGATAGTCTATTTGGGCAGTATGGGTTGAGGGGGGAAAAGAAAGCACCCAGTTGATTTAAATCAGCAGAATCTGACTTGTCTCACAATTCTGAAGTTTAAATTAACATCTCACAGAAAACTCCTTAGTAATGAGAAAATGACTTCTGGACCACTGTATACTAATATGCCACAGATTCACTCCAGCTACAATAGCACTGTCTCTTTAGAATGCTCAGAATTCATTAGAAGGCAGGTGAAGTAAATTTGATTTTGTCAAGCTATCATGTGAGTGCAGTATTACATAGAGAATGGAGTGCACTTGTGTTTTGCATATCCTAGGTACATCATTTCTGTTTGCTGGAGGTTATTTTCTATCTGCCAGGGATTTTATTTCCCCCCCCTTTTTTAAGAAAGAATCAATCAAGTCCCCTCCCAGCACACAGGTAAATAAATTTGTACCAGCAACGGGATTAAGGTCAAAAACATAACCAACATTCTTCTGTAAATACCCAAGATTAAAATAAATGTATTTTTATTAATGCTGTTAGAAATCTCTCCAACATTTGAATGCCTTGACATTTGAACAATGATAATCTTTCTGCCTCTGAGATGTGCATTTTTGTCAGCAAATACTGTAATACATGGCTTTAAGATTCAAAATAAAGTTCTAGGAAACCTTTACATAAATTAAGAACAACACAAAAGCCAAAGGACCTGCATTTGGTTCACAGACACCATTCTAATGTTAGGGAGCAATGATGTACAAAAAAGAATATTAACTAAAGCTTATTTGGTGTAAACAGAATAGCTATTTCAAAAGCTTTTAGAAACAATATAAAAGATACCAATTCATGTAAAACATAATGGACATGCAATTCCTTGCAGTGAAAAACATATTTTACAAGAATTTGGCAGAGAACACATCTGTAACTGAAATAAAAATCAACAGAATTTGTTGCATAACTTAGACATAGCTTTATCCTCTTCTATTCAAATTAATACATGGGTTAGCAATTTATATGCCAAGTCTCAGCTCTCAGGGATTAGAAACAGCTGAGGTATACTGCAACATCGAGGTTTATGATGTGAAAATGCTGACAGACTCAAATAAAATGGCACTGCTGCTGCATCAGGTGGGAAACTTGATCCATGAGCTATTACTGGTTGGGTGTAAATGTCTGAATCCATAGCTTCAGTGTAAAGGGTTCAAGTTTGCCCAGGGGATGTTGCCTACCCTATATCTCTTTGTTTACAATACTCTTCAAACTAATATTGTACCTTAAGTGAGCTTCAAATCATCTACTTCTACAAAAAGTATGCTGTAGTGGATCACCAGCACAAGGCTTGCATGACAGCTGAGCCTGCTTAACACCTTAAAGAAGGGATTAACAGATGTATTTTCTCAAGCACTGTGTGTGAGCTTCCTTCCTTCTCCTTCACTTCTGTCTCAGGATTCACAGCACTGTGGTCCCTGCCCTGCTCTGATGCCCCTAGTGCCCAGCACGCCTGTTTGGGGCGACCAGCTCTCCAATTCAAAGGCATCCCAGTGGAAAAGGACATTCTTCCTAAATACAGTTTTTTTTGCGGTGGCCTTTCCCTATGGCTGAAATGCCTAGATTATGCAGAAGCTCATGGCTAGACCTCAGGCTAATCCCTCTGGATGAGGGTGTTGTGGCTTTCACCCTGTAAAGCTTGTTGTCAAAGTCATTTTACAGTGCAGCATGTTCTTCTCACTGAGGAGCCCTTCTCAGTGAGTCCTGGCCATCCTGGGAAGTTGTTAAGGAAAAAACCAGCCACAGTCACTGCATTTGATCCCCACAGAGATCATTACATTTTACTGTTTCCTCAGGCCATGGCTAAATAGGGCTTGTGGTGCCTTGGGACTATAAAGATGCATTTTTCTTTCATGGCACATCTCTGCTTCCTACAATACTTCCCCAAAGTACAAAAAAGTTGCAAAATAAAAACAAAATATAAGGAAGTAGACTCCAAATGCTGTACTAAGTGTGAAATTCCCCAAGGTGTAAGGTAATTGCAGCACCTAGCTGTCATGGTAACAGGCATGACTGCAATTAATAAAATTCAAAGTGTGCTATATGTGGAAGATGCTAGGTAGAAACCTCCATGAGCCTGTTTGTTTAAAGCCACTCCTGCCTTCCCGCTTATCCTGTCTGAAAACTTGCCTGATGCATCTCAGCCAGGCATCAGATTGTCTTCAGAGATTTCAAACCTTTGTGCAGAGCCACTGCCAGACCTTCATAACCAGAATGATACTAAACTTCTCTGCACCAAGGAATAATACCAAACGCTTGTAATTTGGAGGACAGAGCCTTCAGGTTTCTATAATGTGTGCTCTTGAATACCGGGGACTAATTTAATATTGCGTAAAGCTCCTTTCACCGCTTGGCTTTATAGCCATCACATCAGCATGGTTTTCTAGCCAATGTCAGGCTGCCCCGGAATTGAGAAAATCAATGAAGGTTAAAATCGCACACATGAAGGCATTGTGTTGATCTGCACTCCCATTAATTTAAACCATTTGGGGAGGCTAAAAAGCAACCCAATTATTTTCTATTTGCAATTCTACTGTATGTCTAACACACAGAGCAATACCTAGCAGAAGGAAATGTAAACCTGTCAGTTTACTGCTAAGTGACCCAGCTTATACAGATGTAATTAGAAAGTTATTAAACCAGAGTCCCTTTAGCCATGGCTTCAGCTGAACAGCTCTGCTACTAATACTATCCATTAAATTGCATCCATTTATAGCTTGAGCACTATCACTTTTTAATAGCATTACTACTAACAATCAACCAGCATATGCTGTTTTGAGCGTTAATCCTTGCCTGCCATTGACTACTTATAAACACAATATAAACTAAAATTAAAAGAATGATAGCACTATCCTTGTAGGTTGTGATTAGGAGGCGCACCCTCTCTTTCAGCTGTACAGGTGCCAAGGGCCAGACCTGCTCTCTCCTGACCAGTGCATGAGAGGCTGGAGGGACCGCATGGCGTGCCTGGATGTGGCAGCTCACCTGGGGTGACGTTCCACCTGGGGCACAAGACTCTGCCATTATCACCTGCAGGTGAGCTGGTGAGCACCTTGACAGCTTGGTGGTAACAGTGATGCCTTCCTCGGATGCCTTTGTACCTCCTTTCAAGTCTGTGGCTAAAAGAGAGCAAAGTGTAGGAGAAATCGGCCAGGAAACCCTTACATCAAGGTGCAGCTCACTTTTTTCTGGGAGAATTTTTGCCCTATATCCATCCTTTCTGTGAACAGCCCATAGGATCACAGAGGGAACCTCATTCAAAGGGCAAGTTAAACGTGAGAATTTGTGCCACGTAACCAGATACCGGGTCTCCTCTGTCTAGTCCTTGAGAAAGCTTGAATCTTGTCCCCAGGGAAGACGTTCTCATTCCACTGACCCCTCCAGACATTTCTGAATTTCACACCTCTGCACAGGTCCATACTAGAGTTCATTAGATCCACAAAAAAACCCTTTAAAATAGGTTCAACTGGAATGCAAATGAAGGCCCATGGCAAGAAGACAAATTCCCTCTTTCTTGAGTTAACCTTTTGTATTTTCATCCATACTGACTGATCTGTATTAGCATGAGAAACAGTACGATTTCAATTGCAGCTCTTTTTAAAATCAGGTATTTTCATGACTCCCTGCTTTATCTGTGGGAAGGTACATTTACTAGGGATTAAATCTAGAAGCATCCAGGCTTCTGAGGTTGTACTGCATGCAATAGTTTAATTAGGTAATGGTACATCAGTATTTTTAGGAGAACTTTCATTTATTACATGGAAGCGATCATAAAAGTTGAATGAGCTCTGGAAATAACTTGTTCTTTTCTGAGACTATTCAAAACCTCATCTTTATTTTTAGATTTAAAATCTATCTTAATTTTAAACTGTATAGATACACTGTACTTAGAGCATATATAATTAGAAATCAGAAGTCTAGATTGCTCTAGATCAGGAGCTGTAAAATTTTCCTTAAAACTGACAGTTGCCTTGAATGTGGTTTACCATTGAAGACAAAATATTTCTTTATAATAAAATGGCTTGCTTCTTAAATTCTTTCAGGTACTATCATCCATCAACTGGGTCTGCTGGATCTAACCTCAATTCTGTAGATATCTAGACAAACAGAAATGGAGGAATCCTCCTTTATTAGCCTCTACTCTTCTCTCGCAGCCTTCCTTCCTGCATAGGATGTGGTATTGAACTCTGCCTTGGTTTCAGCTGGGATGATTTTCTTCCTAGTAGCTGTTGCAGTGCTGTGTTTTGGATTGAGTATGAAAATAATGTTGATAACACACTGATGTTTTAGTTGTTGTTAAGCAGTGCTTATTCTAAATCAAGAACTTTTCAAGTTTCCCATGCTCTGCCAGTGAGCAGGTGCATAAGAAACTGGGAAGGAGCAGAGCCAGGACAGATCAACTTGAACTAGCCAAAGGGATATTCCACAGCATAGAACGTTATGCTCAGTATACAAACTGGGGGGAGCTGGCCAGGGCCTGCCGATCGCTACTTGGGGACTGACTGGGCATTGGTCAGCAGGTGGTGAGCAGTTGTGTTGTGCAGCACTTCTTTTTTTTTCTCTTTGGGTTTTTTTATACCTCTCTCATTTCCAGAATTGTGGTTGTTATTATTGTTATTATAATATTTTATTTTATTTCAATTATTAAATTGTTCTTATCTCAACCCATGAGTTTTACCTTTTTCCCAGTTCTCCTCCCCATGCTGCTGGCAGGTGGGATGGTGGTGGCACAGTGGAGCGAGCGCGGTACTTAGTTGCTGGCTGGGGTTAAACCACAACATACTCTAAGCCCAAAGGTTACATCAGCTACTCATGACTGTACCCATAGGTCCAAGGCACTGACAGTCTTGCTCTTACCATACGTCTGTGGAATTTCTTTTGCTTTGCTAGATACTGCAGAAACTGTGTTTCTGATCATGTAGCTTTCTATACTGATTTTATCTGACAGCTTGCTCATTTAGACCTAGGCTTTTTTAAAATGAAAGTATTCAGCTCCTATACCCCAAAAGTATGAAGCACTAAGGTACAAAGAGAGAGCTGTGTTTCTTAAAGCATTTCTAAGAAAAGACTGCAAGTTCCAACGAGTAAGGCTCCCTGGCATTATGCAGTGAAAGATCTTAGAAGTAACAAATCAAAGAAGTTATGCAGTGCTAAAATACTAATAACTGCACCAGGACCATAGGTTTTGAAGCACTAAGAAGTATATGTGTACTCTCTTATCAGAAACATTTAAGCTCATACTGAAAATATTAATGTGGAAAACCTCAGCGTATGGACAGCTTTACTGGAGCAGGCTGTCTTTAACAGTGGAGAGCAGCAATCTTTAAACACAGAAGTGAGCAATCTTAATTGCCCTGACTCTCGAAATAACAGCAAAACTACAGCATAGGCAACAATATGGCATGATTTTAACTAAGCTGCATAAAATTCTTGCTCTGTTGGCTCACCATTACATGCTCTTAGATGAGGCATGTATCAGAAAAAAAAATTTTGGTAAGAGAAAAGTCTCTTTTTCAATTTTTATTTGTTGAATAGTGATTGTATTGGCACTGAAGATGCCAAGTTTCTTGCTGGATTAGATGTTTTATGGTTTGTCATTATAACATTTGACTATATATATCTAAATGTTTTATAAGAAAAGGACACAAAGGGTTCTATCCAAAGAGAACTCCTGAGCCTGTATATTTCCCCATTATAATCCGTATAACCAGGTCTGACCTAGTGTGGCAACTTGCTGATATATTGCCGTAACAACTACGTATACACATTGTAACACAGGTCAGGCTATTACCAATAAAAGTCAGTTATCTGGCCTCTGACATTTATACAAGCCATAAATATCCAGAAATAAGAAAGCTAGATCCTGCTTTCCTACTTCTCGTCTTCCTAATGATGCAATTTTTTTCAAACTTGCTAACAAGAGCTATCCAAGAGCTGTTCAGCTCTGTGCAGTCATTGTGCGCATTTTCATTTACCTAAAATAAATGCAAAACTTCCGCTGAAGCTCTTTAACAACAATTTTTCCCCTCTGTGATTTTGTCACCTCAGTTATACTCTCTCTATGTAGTAAAATAAAAATTGTTAGATGACCTGATACAAAATAGTCCAGTTTTGATGTTTGTATCGGGACCCGCTTCCCTCCCAGGAATCCCTTATAGTATAAAGCCAAAGCTGGTACAGGAGACCAAAGTTGTTTTTTTTTTTCATACTGCAGCTAAAACGTTGCAAAATAAAAAATAAATGTACAATAAAAATAATATTTTTTTAGATTTTACAAAGTAAGAATGTAAGGTTTTTTTTTTTAAATCCCAAATATCCTCTATACGGGCATACTTTGACATACTCTGTTCTACAGCAACTTCAGCCACTGCAACTGTCTTCCAAAGTCTGCACAGGCATCCATGAAAATTTTAAATACTTCCATTCAGCCTTGGCACAGCAGCTCCTAATAGATGCGCTTGGATGGTTTAATACGTTTACTAAAACATTTTAAGTCACCCGGTTCAGATAAAATCTGTGTAAACAGAGACAAGCCTCATGTGCCATACCTAAACAGTTCAATCTCAGCAGCCTGATCTCAGCACCAAAGCTCACACAAACATGCCCAACCATCCTGATTTAAAGGGCTGGTGGTCACATCCAACTCGAACTCATCCTAACTTGAGGAATGGGGTAATGACCACTTGGAGAATTATACCTATTTTAACACTTCAATACAAGCCTTGCTGTCTAACTTGATTGCCACAGTTACAAATGTGGGCTTGTAGCTGTAAACCCCACTGATCAGGCCTGGCAAAGCCACAGCCCTAAAGACAAAACTGCACTCCAGATCAACGGGGATTTATTTAAACATAAAAGCTGTGTGTAAGCATGGTGAGCAGCAACCTATTGCCCAGCTGGGGCTGACACATCTTCCCAGGTGAACAGTCACTCTCTACAAAGTTAGGTGTAGTGGATGTCACCCAAACACAATTTTAAACTAGCAGACAAAGAGGAAACAAGTATCTGTGTGAAGAGTACCCCAGGAATTTGTGTCCAGCTCTGAAACCTGATGAGGCCTCAACTACTAGCCTCAGACCCTAATATTTCCTCTTGTGGGTGGCCCTGTTCATCTGTCCTTGGTTTTTATATCTCGTCCTGTCTTCCGTGCCACCATCCTCATGTTTGTTCCTGCACTGCCTGCATTTGTTCCCAGGCCTCATCCCGTCTTGCTGGTATTTAAAATCCTGACCCCATACCAGGTTCTCGTCTTGCCCCTTGGTTTGACTCTTTCATGACTTCTCTGGTTCTTGGTCTTTGTCAAGGTTTCTCTTGACTTACTCTTCACTCTGATTCAACTGAGTTTAACCAACAGGCAGGGCCACCCGCATCCCAGTCGTGACAAACTGAGTCAGACTACAGCTTGCTGCATCTGCTTCCACCAAGTTTGAAAGCCCTGACTACTCTAAACATATAACAAAAGAAACTTGTTGAGACTGGGAGGCTCTACACTCTGCTCGGTGTCATTTTTTTTATTGACTGTAACGTGATGAATTTTGGGAATGGCACATCTGCTCTCCTCCACAATTTAAAGGGGAACGTTGGAGGCAAGTTGAAGGAAGAAAAATGTATCAAAGGCTATTAAACACAAAGATACCATCTGTGGTTCAGGAAGTCCCTGGACTGCAAATCACCGAAAGCTGGGGAAATACATCAGTGAAGTGTCACTGCACACCGGCCCCACTCCATCCTGCTGTTGCCTGCAGTTGGACGCAGATGTACATGGTCCAAGAAAGATGTTTTTATGTTCTTGGGTAGCCAGGGGAAAATCATCATCAACATTCATAATCAACTGTATTTATTGGGGAGAGTCTGGAAAACTGAAGGCAGGACTCCTACCATCTGCTTAGTAGAGCCACTGCTTCAAGTACCTCTGCAGTGGCCTGAATGCTAGAGAACTGACTGATGGCACCAGTGGACATTTTCCAGAACAGCAATATCCCTGTGTGAGTGTCTCCCCATAAAGCTTAAGGTAGCACCTTTCCAAAAGACCTGCCTCCTAGTCAGAGAAGATGATGGCGGTGGGAAGAGGCCACAAGCCCAAGCACCCTGTGAGAGGCAAGAGGGGACCTGCAGAACCCACTGGAGTAACTGAGGAGGGGAGAAAAGGGGACAGCCAGAGTAAAACACACACCCCCCCCCGCAGCCAACAGCGTACGTATCTTCCGTATGGGTTGGACACACCACAGAGCAAGCAGCGCCCCAGGCACAGAGGGAAAGCTGAAGGTTTAAGGCCTCCATGAGCAAAGGAGGCCTGAAAGAACAGCCCCTGAGCTGGGCCGTGAGCTTGGGTGACAGATGCCGTGACAGAGATGAACTGATAGATGGTGCATCTCCCCAGAAGCCCCCCTAACAGGGGGTGCAGAATTAAATAACACGTTGTGGAAACTTGCTAAAAGGGTAAAGAAGATTGCTCCGTTTCTGAACAACCTGTGAAGTAGAGCTGGACTGCGCACTGATGGAACGGTGGAGCCTGTTTCGGCTTGTAGTAAAGAAGGACAAGATCGGGCAGGGCTCGAGCTGGGCACCTGAGCCCTAATCCTGTTGTTTCTGAAAGCAGGTGTGTTCCTTTTATTCCCTGAATGTGCTCGCTGCCCCATCCAGGCCCCAAGCGCTGAGGAAGGGAGCGCGCCGAGGGACCTGGCCAGGCGGGCGGGGGGTGCTGGCTGCAGGCGAGGCCCCACGGCACGGGCGGGTGAGGCGTACCCCTGCCCGGAGCTGTCTGGGGATGACCTGAGCATCTGGCAAGTCTATCTGCAGCAACGTTCTACACCATTTATCCAACATATCTTCTTTTCTCCCTCCGCGTGACTCCGTGCAGTGACCTAGTGGACCCTTAGGAAAAGTCCAGCTCCAATGCAATTAGCGCAAACATCAGAAAATGTCTCCCCGTCACACAGCTCCATATAGCCAGGGCACAGCTTGAACATGTTTGTTCTGTGCAAAGCTTCGGGAGAATTTGCATTAGAAAACAGAGACAAATGGAAATTTTGGCTTTTGCTACTGTTTTTAAGGGAAATGTCACCCAAAGAGCTATTTACCTATTATCTAGATTCTGGTGTTGATAATGCTAGCTGCGTAATATGGTTTTTTAAAATTTATTTTAAAGCAATATTAGGAAATGCATTTTGCACTATGTAATTTTATTAATAAAGAAATTTGTTTGATGTTTATTTATTCTTCTCTTGCTGTAATCATACTTCTGATGCTGCATGCATTTACAATGAAAAAATGCATTTTCAAATGTCTTTAACCTGGTTTTATGATTATTTGTTAATCACAATCCATTAAAACCTTAAGGTTTTGAGTAGAGGGTTTTTTTGGGGGTGGTTTTTTTTTTTTAGAATGGTCTGTTTTGCTTTGGTTGGCACAGTGAAAAGAAAAAAGTAATTTGGGGTTAGCATGCAGAATTTAACTAAGCTTTATTTATTTTATTGTCAGAAGTAATAATAGGGAGTAATTTAAGTACTTTGAAGATGTGCATTTAGTGGTCTTTGAAGCATAATCCCATTAAGATTAATAATGAATTACAGCTGAGAAAGACTATGTCCCTTAATGCTAATGTCTTTTGCAAGGTGGATAAATCGCTCAATTTAACAGCAAAGACAAATGTGCAAAGGAGCTGCAGTTGCACTGGCTTATTTGATGTTGGGAGGTTCTCGTTCTAGTGGCGTTTTTTTTTTGTTTTTTTTTTTGTTTGTTTCTGTCTGGAAGACCCAGAGACTCATGGTCATTGAAAACGTTTGAGTAAAGCCGTACCCAGGGATGACCAGCTCCCTTGAATAATCACCATCCACTTCACATCGCTGCAAACCTTGCTGGTAATAGTTCCACCATTGCTGAAGACTTCAGTTTTCCCAGCAGGTCTTGGTCACGGTGTGCACAGAAAGCCTGAAGCAGCCAAGATGGGCTAAAGAGCTAAACAATGAAGAGAATGTAGATGGCCTAGTTTTAATTAGGAGCATGGTTTGTTAAGCCAAAGTGTCCCATATGGTCTTTCACAGAAACCAGTGTTCAGGATACCAACTTCAAACTTCATTCAGTGGTGCTGCAGTGCTCCAGAGGGGAAAGACTCTGCTCCTTTGCCTGGAACAGCATCATATTTTGCAGCATGCATAATTATGAAGTAAAAGGTAGATAGATGTAAAACATGGCCTGGCTCTTTTTTAGAGCAAGAGGGATGCACCCAAGGACTGAAACAGAGCCTGCAAAGTAAAGCACGAAGTTATGGCTCACCCTAGCCAGACCATACTGAGGAAGAAGCAATCTCCCTTCAGCCTCCTTTCAGGTCCAGCCTTGTAGCAGAGACCAGGTGGGACAGATCTCTGTTCCCACTCAGGTAGAAAAAACATCCCTGGCAGGACACCAGGCAGAACCTCCTCCTGTACCCTGCTATTATTACATGTGTGACAGGCAGCTAAGTCTTCATCCTGCTTAATTTATAAGAGCTAAAGAGATCACGTTACACACTGGTACAACCACAAAATCAGTGCTGCTTTGCCCAAGAAATAATGGTATATGTCGCTTCTGATTACAATAGGTTCAAGGGGGCAACAAACCCCACAGTATGTACAGCCTTCAAAGCACCTATTAAAAATACATTTTTTATGTTGTAATTGCTTACTAAGATAGATGCATTGATTTCTTTCCCTCACGTCTGAGAAGCAATTGCACAGACTTATATTCAGAAGAATACACATAATATATTTGAAAAACTAAGCATGAAGAATCAGTTTAGATTTCACTGAGTATGAATTTGGGTAGAAAAATTACCCCTCCACCTTCTCACTACTAATGCAGTAGGGTTTATTTTTGAATGAAGGCAATATGAGCTTAAATTAAATGTCAAATATAATTTAACATTAAAGCATGAAGTGGCTGAGTGTGCGTGTCAAAACTAGAAGCTCTTCTGAGTGGTTAATTGCTATCTACAAAATAATAACCTATAAAAAGATCTCTCATTTTCAGTAGTGAGGCTTAAATTTACTGTGCTGGAATAATGCTAACAAAATAGAGCTTAGAAGCCTTTTTAGTCACCCATGCCACATGAAGACACACAATGCCAAATAAAAACATCTGCAATCTGGGTGCCTACTTCTCTGGGAGATGTCTAGACTCCTTTTATAATCAGCAATGAGAAATAGGCACTTCTAGGCTGCAGTTCATCTTGTCCTAAACTAGATATCTAAAATAGGCCAGAAGAATCACATCTGAAAAGTGCCTATTTCTCTCCACTGACTGTAAAGGAAGGCAGGAATGATTAGTTCAGAGGCACAGAGCTACAAGGCAATGTGTAGTTTTGATCATTTTCTGCCAACAGGATCAACTGACCAATGCTGCAATTATATTTTTTTTTCACTGACACCTGATAGATAACTACTGTTGGTGTTAGAAAGTGACTGCTTTATGCAACGTGCCACCCACTTTACAAAGTAGTGAAATCCTTGCCAAAACAAACTCCAAGTCTGAGATTTTTAGTTCTGGGGCTGAACTTTGCAAAGACATTACAACAATCACAACAGCTAAAACTGAGCAAAAACATCCCAACAGACCTAACCCTCCATGCATTTGTACAGTTGCTTGATTCTAGCCATACAAATAGTCCCATAGGGTACATCCAGGTGACTTTTTAAATAAGTTGTTGGCTACCAGTGGGCAAAGGTCTGTATGCTGTAGTACAATGGACTGGCTGGAAAGCTCCACTAAGCCAGCTGAGTTCTACTGGAAGGAAGGGGCAGTAGGGGGAAACAAAACAGGACAACACATGTTTTTGATATTGGTATACTTCTTTGTCAAGGTTAAGTTATGACCAATTTCCTTCTTTTTTTTTCTCTTTTTTTTTTTTTTTTTTTTTTTTGGGGGGGGGGCAATATTCCTAAATATGTAATAGCATAAATAATACAGAAAATCTGACTCAAATCTATCAGGAAGAGCTAGATAAAACCCTGATACGTATGAAGTTAACAGCAAAGCTATCAGTGACTTAAATTGATTCACAACTTCAATCCTTTGGCATTTATAACAACTAAAAATCTAAGGTGGTTTCCAGAATATGAAAAAACAATACATAGTTGTAATGTCTCTATAAAACTATTTCTGCTAGAGGAGGAAAATATCTAAGAGAAAACAAGAAATCAGTTTTGTAAAGGCATTGGGGTCAAAGAATATAGAAGCAATAAACTATAATTTTCATCATGATTTGTCATTTTTTGTATGTCTTCAAAGTTACATTTCAGAAGCATGACACAGTCATCCAGTTTCTGTGGGGTGACAGGAGCTTTCCCTGTCATGTTCCCATGTCATTTCCCAAACATGTTCATTTGGGCATATCCACCAACACCGAAGTTTTGATATAAAAGTTCACAAGGGCCATGTAAGTCACATGATGGAGAGCATTGAAAGTTAAGCCAACAGAGTAATCTGAACATTAAATATACCTGAAGTAGTATAGAAAAGTAATGTATATATATAAATAGTAAAGAAAAAATTCTTACTTAAATAGTAAGAATTACTATATAATGAGAAAAGCATTGAGTTAGATTTCTAAATGCTGGGTATAACGTGGAGTGAGTGATATGGATGAAAGAAACGCAGGGTAAGCAGTCTGGAAACACAAGGGAAGGAGTAAGCAACTCCTGTCCAAACCTTTCCACCAAAACAGATGCATCTAAGCCCTGTGGAGCTGCCTTTTTACATTAAGATGAAAAACCTTGAAATGTAAGCAAGGCTTAAATCTCATTGAAAGTTACTGTTTTGTTTGTTCTCCCATGTCCAAAGTCAGCGCTGACAGTGGGCGAGCAACCTGATAATGAGACGCGGCCAGAGACAGCTCGTGGCTTTGGTAACACAGTCGCACTCTGCGCGGCCATTGCCAAGTGTGGAAATCTGCTGGAGAGTTTTACACAGTGGCATGAGCCTTGGGCACGGTGCTGACATCCTAGACTGCCTGCCAGCTTGGCCACTGCTTGCCATCCCTGCAGATCATCGGGTGCCAGCCGTGAGCTGTTTTGAGTGGCTCCCAGCTCCTTCTGCCCGCTGTGTCTGAGATGAGTTGCTGCCATGCTGGCAATGGCATCTCGGCACCATCAGAGCAGCCCTGAACTACCTCATTTGCAGCAGCGGGAGCACAGGTCTTCATTCGCCAACACAACAGTCACTCTTTGTAGCTGGGGAGGCTCCTCGTCCCCATGATCTCTGACTGATAACAGCAGTGAGGATCAAAGTGTTTTTTCAAGCCCTGGCACAGTGTGCACAGGACACACCTCCTCTGCTGCCATCCCTCCCCTTGACATACCATGGACAAGCACAGAGGGGCTTGGGGTTGTTTCATGCTCTCAGCTGAGGCCTAAGGTACAGGATGTTGGTGTATTCCTGATTTCCAGTTTGGCTACTAGTAGGAGCTTGCTGATGTGGCTCCACCTCCACACGTAGCTTGTGTGAAGCCTTTTACAACCTCAGTGCCTTTCCTGCACTGTGACTTCTGCCTACCCTTCACTGTCCTGGCTCATGATGGACACAAGGACTATCTGCCCTGTTACTAGGTGCGACTCCACACCACAGAAAGCAGAAGTAGAAGGCCATGATAATCATGTCTTCCTCATTTCAGAGGTATCCCATGTGTTGATGTGCAACTACTCTTGCCAGCCAAAGACAGAAAAAGCCAAAGACTGATGCTTTGCTGCAGTGGGTACAAAACCCACATATTCAGATCACTGAAAAAGAGCATAACATCCAGGGGATGCTGTAGCACTATGTAGAGTGACTTGCATCGAAAGAGGGGCAAGAATATCCTTGTGCAGTGACTCCAGCAATTACATTGTGAGAGCAGAAAGTGGGTCAGAAGAAATACCTGTGTGGGAACAGTGGCAGATGCAGTAAAACTGGAACGGGCAAATGTTACTTAATCTGGCGTAAGGTCTGCTGACATCAGTTCAGCCAGGAATATTATCCATTTACTTGTTACTGATTCTGAACTGGTGCAGTGTGGTGTAGAGCAATCACTGATTTGTGCCACCTGGTTGCTCCTTTTTCGGCAAAGCACTAAGAGCCCTCTTGCTACTGTCCAGCTACAGCCTTTGGTTCTTAGGCTACTGTAGAGACCTAGAGGTCTCCACACCTGCTATCCGAAGTCTCCTTACCCGGTCCCATCGGTGCCATTATGCTTCTTTAACACAATCCATTCACCAGTGACTCTGCCTTCTGTGTATTTGAAGTCATAAGGAACATTTTAAGAAATAATCACTTTGTCCACCAAGAGAGGATCTGAATACATTATAATACCAGTCATCATATAAAAAAATCTACTTGCAGTATTTGTTGTAGGGTCTTCTATTCTTCTGCAAGCTAAACTCCATCACAAACAATTAAGAACTTTCTCTGAAACCTCAAGATTTGTTGATTTAGCAGAAAAGATGGGTGTAACAGCTGAACTCCAGCAATTTTTGCTGAGGTGGTTTAGATGTTACTGCTCTCAGTTATTTTTCCCATCCTTCTGCCAAAGTTACTGCCCCTGGACAGAAGGGCAAACTAAAATGTGGGCCCGTATCTCACACAGCCCCTTCAAACTGCTGAGATATCATTCTGCAAAGTGATGCCCTTGAAGTACAGGTGTCCAGTCTTTTTTTGTTGACCCTGATACAAGGCAAAGTTGAAAGAAATATCTTCATCAAAAGCCTTAAAAACAAAAGATGGGAAAACAAAAATGTATCAAAACTATCTCAGTTTTCTCTCCTACTCGTTCTTGCAATGAATTCAAGTCGCAGCCTTGTTTCTCTACAACTATCCTGTCTCTGCTAGCTACTACTTTTAGCCAGGGTCCTCCGTTACAGGGCAAGATGAAAAGGAAGTTATGAAAGGATGTGAGCCACAGTTTCCTAAACCTTTTATAGTTTTTAAATTCCTCAGTCAGCTCCCAAATACCTTCTCTGGTTCTGTCACAATTCCAGCACACAGAATGGAAACACAAAGTATGAAACAGATGCAGCTATTTGTAAGAAAAAGACAAAACCTTATGTCCTCTCTCAATAATCTCTGACTTTCAGAATCTTGCCTGAACATTCATCAAATATTCCCTTTGTCTGTTGTCATCCCTCTTAAATACATAAAGAACTCATTCATGAATGTATAAACTTTTGTCAGTCTCTAAAGTAAATGGAGTTTTCTTTTAAAATGCTTTAAATCAAAATCGCTCAGTGCATGGTGCTCTGTACTGTTACCCTCCTTTCTTCAGAGAGTGTGTCTGCTTTTGATCCTTTATTCCAGACTTCTCTCCAGCACAGATTTCTCTGTCAGTTTGGGAGCTGTGCCCTGTGTTAATGTTTAGATGGCATAATTTGATGTTTTCCTGTCTCGCTTTTTAAAAGTATCTCTCTCAAAATTGGTGCTGATAAAGGTTAAAGACACTCAAGGATAATGTAACTGAGGCTTGTGTTCTTCCTCTCCAGCCCCTACACTCCGCTCCCCCCCCTTCCCAATATATGAAGAAATAGTCAAGTAACTGTTGATGGGCCAGAAATTCCATTTGAGTTGCATCAAGCTCTGCACCTGTGCACAGGTAACAGACTTTAGTCCATCCTACTACAGAATAAGGGCCCAGACTCACCAAGGACTAAAGGCCATAGTCCAGGAAAAGGTTCCCCTTCAGTAAGCAGAAATCTATGTCTCAATTTCCTACTTGGACTCCCCACTCCAACCCTCATATTTCATGCGGAGGGAATTATGATCTTGCTTTGATAAGCCATTTCTGTCGTGCTGTGCAAGGAGACCACCACTTAGGATTCAGAAGTCTTGTCATCTCTTCCCAAACAACTTCAACATTCTTTGAACATTGCTTCATGTAATACATTTCTATAATGGTTGAATCGTCTTTATTCATCTAGTGAGAAGAGTGGCAACAAGGCAGCAGAGACCAAGGCAACTGTAAGACAGAACGTAGCCAAAAGAGCAAAGAAATCTTTCTCTGGTGTATGCATGTGTATCTCTCTCTCTCTTTTTAAAATAAACTTTTGCATTGCACTCAATTTCAGAGAGAGAGAAGTCTCTGTTAAGAAGCAATGGAGAACTCTGAGAGTAATTGGAAATGTGTCCTTCTGCAGCTCCTATTCACTGCTGGTGTTCAGCAATAAAAAGAGAATTGCAACCATGAATCACAAACACTACCGTGCTGTCTTAATACTGCCTTACTGCCTTTCAGGAACTGAAGAGACAAATACCACTTAGTCAAGGAGAAACCCTCATATATCTGATACACCTCCAAATGCTCTGTGATTAATCTTTTTTCTTAAAAACAAACAAAACAAAACAAACACTGGTTGAACAAAAAAAAAATCCCACATCCGACAATCCAGATTTCTAAAGCTTTGATGGAATGAGGCCACTGGTGAGCAACAGTAGAACTTTACATAGAAAAAACCCCAAACACTTTACTAAAGCTATCAAAAGAGCTATTCTTTTAGGTAGTTTTGGAGTAAATAAAACAACACTTACTCCTTTAAGTGATTTGTTTGCATTAAATGATTCATTTGCATTTATTTGTCTAATCCCAGAGAGGTTATTGTGCTGCAGCATACTCACATTCAATTGGGCTATTCTTTAAAGCCAAGTGCTGTGGCTTCTAAAGTGAGAATGCGGATGCTGGATTTCAGCAGAGTTGGAATCCACTACACAAATTGAAAGAGTTTGCTATTCTGTATTGTCCGTATCACGCTTGCTTGCTGAAACAACATCAGTGTTTCAGCAGTGGGAAGTGGGCAGCCTGGGGAGCAGGAGGGATTCCTGACATGCTGCATGGCCCTTTGGGAATCACTGTGAGATGTGTTTGCAAAAGCACTGGTGGCTGCCACTGTTCTTGCTGTGAGCACATTTTGAACAGCTTCCGTAAGCCTCTCCAGGATTATGGACCCATAGTGCTTAATTGGAAGGTAGTGAGAGTTTCAAGAGCAGATCCCTCCCCCAGAGTCAAGCGCACCCTTCATTCTTCAAGGTGGGACTCGAGTTTTTGGTTAGGCCGGCTTTCACTGCCATTCCTGCCTACATGTTCTTGCTGCGTCTCTTGCACCATCACCACCCTTCATCTGGATCAGGGAGCCGAACAGGTAAAAGGCTATAAAAAATATGAAGTAAATATTTTTTGCCCATTTAGCACCCGGAACCGTTTCACCATGATTGATCATGGCTTAATGCGAGAAAGAAAATGGAAGCAGATGGCTGGGGTAGGACAGAAGAAAGTTTTTACAGTGGTTTAACTATATTGCTAAACCATACCGTCAGTTTATCTATCTATCTATCTATCTATAAATAACTCTTTCCCCGTGTGCAACTCTTCAGGAGCTGTGGTTGAAAAAGACACGTAAGCGCTAATGCAATCTGAATAAATGGTGGCATTTAGGCAGGGGCAGTGTGGGGGTGAGACAGCCATTACATAATGTAATGGGAGACTTATCCACCAAAGCTTTACATTTTGAGCGGGACAAACTGGATGTCCCAGAAACCAGCACTTAAACAAACACTGAATTTGTAAACCCATTCAGAATGTGTAAAAAGTATTGTTGTTTTATTACTGTTATTTATCTTGATCGCGTTTGTTCTGCTTAGAAGAAATAAAACACAGGCGCTCTTTGCTTTAATTGCTGGGCCTATTCTTTAGTAAACAATGAAAAGTGATTAGAGATGTTTTTTGGCATGCACAGTCCAAAACCACCTAGTGAGAGTTCAAAGAACAAAGCAAATGCTTATTGGAAGAAATTACTCAGCTAACTAAACTTGTATATCTTTGAGTCAGACATTTTTTCAGCATCTTTACCCCATTTATCAATGCACAATTACTGTCACTATTGTGTTGTGTCATTAGGCGTAAGGTTACAAGTGCCAGTCGGAATAAAAAAATTGCAGTAATGTTGGCATAATTTTTCATTATCATCTTCATTAACCACAGCTAGTGGGAGTAAGAGTTTATCCTTGCTGTTGTCATCGTCATGACAACGCTTCCAAAGCTTGTCTGCCGAGAGTTCACCAGATACAAAAAACTGAATGTCCTCATTATTCCGCTTCTCACACTCTCACCCATGCCAAGGGTGATCCGAGATGCACAGGGCCCTTGATTTATCCCCTGTGATTTCTCTTGACAGCCTGGTATGGTGTCTCAGCTTAAGGCAATCGGTCTGATTTCACAGTTTAATTACTGCTAATCTGAAGGAGCGTGGCCAATGCTAATGAGCCAGCAGCAATCAAAGCAATAATGGCTAAACTCACCCTGTTTCATTCTTCTCTTTTTATTAAAACACCCTTGCCCTGAAATAAGCAAGTAATTTCTCCTTCTCTGCACAACTGCACTGAGAGAACAGACGAGCCTCATGTACGGTCTGGTGTTATTTCAGAAGCAGACCATAAGATTCCTTTACATTTCGCACTTAAACCCCTGTTTAATGTTAGTTTCCAAACAGATTAGATTCAAGAGAAGAATCAATAATTGGAAAAGACTCATTAGCAGATCACTAGCTCAACCGCAGAACATCCATGGTGGAACACTGGGGCCAAACGTGGGATGGAAGCCTCCTTGATTTTTGCAGCTGGGCATCACCAAATTACACAGCAAATTACGGCACTGTGAAAGAGAACCTAGAATATTCAGAAAGGCCTTTATTGTAAAAGGAATTAATTATAAAAGTGGATAGCAATCTACCCTGCAAAATGATCAGTGCCCTCATTTAACACCACTCGACAGCAGTGACTTGCACATTCTCCCTTTTCTTGAGCTTCTCTCCTATTGTTGAAAAAGACGAAGAAAAGCATAGAATAAATCTTCAGGACTGATTTCTCTCAGCCACACCAGCCCAAACACCAGGAGTAACTCCAGGAAAATAAAAAGAATTGGGTCCCATATCTGCCTTTCTGTACAATCCTCGGCTGCATTATGAGTTTCTTCAGATATGTTTGTGTTGGCCTTTTTCTTCCTCAGAGCAGAACCTCTATTTAAAATATTTCCCAAACTTTACTATGACGATTTGATTAACATACAAAACCTTTCACATTATAATGATTCTCCAAACATGAAGTACCTTATTAGAAGCAAAAGCCCCAGCATCAGAGTAAATCCTAGATATTTTGGCAACCTTCATGCAGCATTTTCATGTTTACTCTCGTGAGCCATAAGTAGGCTCTTGCCCATTTTGAATTAAGCAGAAAGACTGCGTTTCAGTGCTACTGTGTGTGATTTATGATAGATAAATAGAAGGTTAGGCAATATTTTGCTTGTTAAATGACACGAGAGGAAGAATGATAGAGAAATCAGCCATAAATAAGAGGTTTTAGAGCCAGTTTTGAAGAATGTGAACTACTTGTCTTGTGCTTGTCTCAAGTTTATCTGTTATTACTTCAAATTTGGTGTTGCTCAGTTAACCTGAAGGAAAACAGCTTTTTAAGAATTTTGTGGACACCTAAGAATACCTGACCAGTGTGGAAATTCACATCTTCTTTGCAGATAAAGGTGTTTAATAAAATGGTAAATACTAGAATGTATCATTTGCCTTTTACAGCAGTGTCATTTAAATGTGTAATATAGCAAGACAGTGACACTTTATAGGATTAAGTCTATTAGGAATCATTTTATCTCATCCACTCATTAAAGAGCTGTTCTATCAATGATTGTTTCACATCCACAATGTCATATTTAAAACTAGAAAAGTCCAGACTATAATGCTATGGAGAGCTGTGCAGTGTTTTTAAACCTATTTTATCTAATATTTTTGTCTCTGTCTCAGTGCAAGAAAAATAATGCTATGGGTACTCACAAAATATGGCTATTTCCATAAGATACATGAGAGAGAGAGAGAGTGTCACAGGAGGGGAACATCGTTCTAATAATATTTTGTACTTCATCATAGCACTGTCAGAAGATGCCAATGGAGACTCCAAGTCATTTTAAAGAACCACTTCATTTACAGGGAAGGAGTTCACTCCTAATTAAGTTGGAAAGCCTCTGGGGCTTTCTCCAGCCTTTGCAATTCTGATTTCCTTTGAGAACTCCTGGTAAATCTAAGAGATCCAGAGATTTCAGTGTGATTAAGACCCTATTGACACAGACATTAAAATGGCACTAGTCAAACTATGCCATAAACCTTACACAAAACCCCCTGTGCACAACAGCTCAGGTAAACTGAACTAGCAGTCTGCCAGTAATTACAATATTATGGCGTAACTGTGAGGCACAAGTGATAACAAGGAAAAGAAGAAAAATCTAGGTTTAAGATCTTACTTGTCTCCAATAATAGACCTCCTCGATATTCATCTGCTGAGGAACTGGGAAATCTTGGTGTAAAGTGGAAAATAAAAATGTAGAGCAGGGAACTGCAAAATTCAGATTGCATATGAAAGATTTTATTCCTTTATCTTCTAACTTAGAATGTATCTATATGGCAAGAATGTAACCTGGTGCCACCAAGCCGATGTGGTATAGCTACATGGAAGATTGGAAGCCCTGTAAATAAAGCTGACATTTCTACATAAGGCTAAGTTCTTTGATTTGGTTCACTGGAAAACTCCACAAGGCCTATCAATACAACAGGCAGAAGAGAAGGAAGGAAGGAACGTGGTGTAGCAGTTATTTGCACGGTGTTACAATAATAATAATAATAGAATGTATATACAACCATAAAATGAGAACCAAATGACCTGAATTCCACTTAAGCCCCTATATTGTCCCATTCTGATCTAAACTGATCATGTCTAACGTAGCAGTGGGTTGTCCATATAAATGCACCCCAACATAGAAGGCAAGGAAATATCCACTCTCATTTGTAGTTCTGACTTGGTTCTCTTGTTTTACTGAATATCCATCAGAACATCTAGGCAGATAAAAAGCTGTCAGTCAAGAGGAAGTAGCAAACATGGGGACTTTGGCAAAATTGAGGCCTTGTAAATTTGGGTCAAAGAGAGCAAGTTGCACTGAAAACCTGTAATAGAGCAGGGAACTAATTTTATGTCATTCTGAATAATGGAAAGTATCACAGCCATTGAATTATCCTTCTCTTCTTATAAATGGGAATTGCTAGCACAAGTGTAAAACCTTTTTGTCACTAAAGTGATACAAGCATCAAGAGATGTCATTAACAAATTTAGGGTATTTTAGTGAAGTGTGGTGTGATAGACCCTGTGACAAAAGAAACACGATGATGAGCAAAGACTTCTAAAATATAATACAGGGACACATTAGTCATATGGAGGCAATACGAACCAAAGAACAGACTGTCAAGAAATCTGAGTTGATCTCCTGCATGTTATGTATTTGGAAGTCGTCAGTTTTGGTTAGCTGTGGATCTGGCAACCTGGTACTCTTCCCCCAAAATAGGAAATTCTCAGATAATAATCTATCAAGTGGTCAGACCCAGTGCTGCTGAGACTGCACTTCTTGCACAGTTTGAACTGGCTCAATTTTTAAGTTATAATAAAGCAACTGCCTTCTGTTATTCTAAAATAATGTTGCTACTGAGTTTTTTGCAAGACAGGAGTGAGGCAGTAGTAGCAGGTCACTGCTGTGGAAATAAGGGATCTGAGGAAACACACAGAAGAATCGGAAGAGAGGGCGTTTGAAGTGAACACAAAGAGAGAAAACCAAAATGAATAAAATTGGAGATCTTCAAACAGAAACAAATGTTAGGTGCAAAGGAAAATAAAAGAAAGCAAACTTGGTTTGTTTAGCAACCAAGACTAATTCCCCTTCCTGTTAGAAGAGACCTTCATAGATCAAAGTATTAGAGCACTCTGAATTCCACTTGGGCAACCAGCGATATCCTGATTAGATTTGTATTTAAACAGAATTCTCATACATTTCAATTATTAGAATCATTGGAGCCAAGTGCTCTTTCAAGTTAGACCTAAATTATCCATTCTCTAACAGAAAGTGAAAAGGCATACAATATTGATATCAAACATTGTTCTGTAGAGCCGTATATACTTTTAGCAGTCATGAGCATAAAATGGAAGCATTCTGTATTCATACAGTTCCACTGGCAAGCTGAAAACTTACTACAGCAAACAAAAGCAAGCATATTCTTGGGTTTTAATTGCTTTACTATTCAAAGGATAATCTGTCAGCCTAGTCTTCAAAACTGTTCTTCAGAATACTTACTTCTCTGTGCTCGAAAAGAAAAACAAGATACTACAAAAGGTACTAATTTTCATCTGTTGGGCTAAGTACCTTTTAAAAACAAGTGCCCTTGATGGCATGCCATTTGAGGATGCAAAACTAGATGTACCACAGACCAGGAGTCTCTTTAAATGATGATGTGTGATCAATTAGAATATCCCCAGTAGTGAAACGGGAATCTATATATCTATTGAAACAGCACTGGAAGATAAGCATATTCACTGCTACCGAAAAACAGCTTAATGGCTAATACCACCCAACCACAGTAGAGAGGCCTGAAAGGTATCTCTGTGAGGTCTGGACATCAGTGGGAATTCTAGCCATCACTTAAATGCACAGGATCATACATAGGTTCAAAACATTCATTATTCACTTAAAACTCATCAAACCATGAATTTTGTAAATAACTGCTTCTCAGACTTCACACTTACATTTTGAATCTAGGATTTAAAAATTGCAAGGACCCTTATATCTTTTTTGTGACTTTTAGGATAATATCATCACTACTTAAAAATGATGATTTTCTAATCCCCTGCTTTGGTTTTCTTACAGTACTGTATGAGGTTTAATGTCTCAACTTTTATTTGTTGCTAGCCAGTAGACCCTGGGCGTCATGCTGTTACTATGTCTTATGCTGTCTGTAAAATTATGAAGTGCGTGCAGGATAACAGGGAGAAATCATCAACACGGGAGATGTTCAGTGAATAATCTTCCAGATTCAGAGAACCACCTCCCTCCTCCTACCTTCCAGAATTTTACTGCTGAAAGAGGTGACTCTGAATCACCATACAGCAAAACAAATTTCATCAGTGCTTGTTCCTATTGTGGACCTTTGACCGCTCTGTGACTGCTCCCATCCTCCCTACACTGCTGCTGAAAGCAGCCTTTTTACCCTCACTGTGTTTTCTCACAGGTTCCTTCCACTGTATTTGCACAACATCCTACTTCTACTCCCAGACACTTTCCTTATTACAGCAATTTTCTCCAAAGGAGTCTATCTCATCTGCAAGAAACAACAGAAAGCAAAGATTTAAAAAATGTCATGGTCATCTGGTTATATCCTTCTCGTGTCTCTCCCCCTCAATGTTGTCTGTGAGTCCTAGTTTCTGCATTGTACTGCATGCAGTTACCTGGGCAAGAGATCAACTTTTTCCCTATCTTAAGAGGGACCTGATATATCTTTGAAATCATAAAAAGAATACTACACTATAATAAAGAGCAAAGACTGCTTGTAACTTTTTTCTTATCCTGATGAAATTACAAGTGAAACAAATCTACTATTTATCTCTAACACACTACCACCAACATATCTGAATTATGGTTTTCTCCTGTTTGATAGTTTAAATAGTTTCAGAAAAATGTTAGGTGTACACCTGCTGTTTCTACTGAATAATGTCTCTAGAAGGTAGGGTGACCCTACTCATATTTGCAGTTCTCATGCAGAGAAAAATAAAAAGGAATTGTTGCATGAATTTACCAGTCAGATTCAGGTCTTATTTCAAGTAATTAAGATGTCTGGGCTGGAAAATTTAGATACAACTCATATGTACAGTGGATAAAAAAACCATTGGTCTGAAAAACATAAAAATTTGAAAGTGGTATAAAAATGGCAGATTGCCAGTCCATCCTATTTTCTGTCTGTGGAAATTATTGTTTTATTTCTTCAAAGGGCTCACTCATTTTACTAGCCCGTATGCCTCAGTGACACTGTTTTTAGCTACCAGTTTAGATATTTATGTCGCATTGAATTGTTTGTCTTCTTAGGATCCTGTCAAAGCTGGCATAAGTATCTGTTACTCACCTCTGCCTCACCAGGTAAAATTCCAGAGTCAGGACCTCACTTAGCTTTTCATCAATGAGAAGGAGAAACATCAAAGGACCTTCCATTGCTAGACAGAAATGGGGTCATCTTCATCATTAGCGGCTCAAGATGGACGTACAGAGCCTCTGCAGAGCTGGAAATGCAGTGCTGACAAACCCAGATGCAAACTGTTTTGGATTATCTAAAACCCTTGTGCATAGTACTTTTCCCTTTCTTGTTCTTCTGTACCAAATAGCAAGTCTTTAAAAGGATGCCAGCAGTCTTCCTCCAATCCCTGTGGCAATATTCAGTATTCACAGAGGCACTTTTTGGGGCATCAGTAGCTGCAGCTGTCCCTGTTTATGTGGTCCCAAAAATCAGGTCTGCATAAGACTTCTACTTCTTATAAGCACTGGTGAGTCTGCCAGCCTGTGGCACCCAAATTCAGCAGACAGCCATGTTTAGCCAAAAAAAAAAAAAAAAAGAAAAATCACTAATTCTAAACAGTTTAATCACTTCAGTTGAAATGATGGACTAAGTCAAACCATTTTACCTGCCTTTAGTATTTAGTTTTCTCACCTGACATCTACTGTGCCATCCTCTACAACAATCTCTGTAGGACAGGAAGAAAAACACACACTCACCTTCCATTTCAAATTATTTTTAGTAAGGTATATGAATCATCTTTGTCAACATAACCCAGAGGATATTGAAAGCCTTTAGAAAAACTAACTCAGGTAACTCGTTCCATCACATCATTAAACATGTCTGGAATTCTTTAAATTATGCTCTGTCAAATGTTTTGGGGTTTTTTTTCAGAATGTTGTTAAGATTTTTAACCATGTTCCTCAAATAAGAAGAGTTGTGACTTTTCTCATATATGTTATTTAGAGACAAGAAAAAGAAGCAATATGCACAAGTAATCTTTAGGCTCCCTGTTTGGTATCTTTGTATGATTCAGTAAATAGCAAGAGATGCAACACATAAATGTTAAAACTGCTTCAACAATGCCAGAGAATGATTTATGTATGGATCTTTGTGCTTTGCTCTTTCCCATCTATGCTAAAACAGGAGTAGTGCATGGTAGCAGGCACTTGTGTTATATATGTTATGCTATATGTCTCAAATATAATGCATAAATACTATCTACTGCTCTCCTTTGAAGTCTTCCTTTAGCAGTAAAAGAGGCAATATCATGCTAACTGGACATCGAGTAACTCATCACTGCAATGAAGGCAGTCTGCTTCTGTCTTGTTTTAGACCATCTTCTGACTCAGAGTCTCATCTGGTTGGTTTACACTTTGATTTGCCTCCTTGTTATCTTTTCAACCATAAAAAAAATGATAACATCTTTTTTACTTTAAATAGAAACTCAGGATGTAACCAAACACTCTCTGCAGACAAAAAACTCTATAGGTTAAGATGTTTTTAGTCTGTCTTTGCCCGAGGGAAAAAAAAAAAAAAAAAAAAAAAAAGGCACAAA
>JAVJGI010000050.1:60369480-60504814 GCA_035590275.1 Ibycter americanus
AAAAAAAAAAAAAAAAAAGGCAGACCACACTGTAAGGACATTTCTCCTTTGCCCTGTGGCAAAGGCACCCAGGCTACTGAACAAGTAAGTTTTCCCTCACAGATGACCAGCTCTAGAGTCTACCAGTTGGTGTTTGCTACTTGAGCCGGTTTAATTGCTTTTTAGCTCTTGCCCGAGGATATGCCTATTCCTGCCTCAAGTCATCTTTCAAGAAGCCTCAGCCTAACAGAAAGTGCCCAAGGGAGTGTGATAGAAAGAAAACCCAAACCAGCTGTCTGAGAAGCCAGAAAGATGGGGAGAGGGCAAACAAGTTTGTGTTTCTTGAGGTTTACCAGCAGAATGCACACTGAAGCAGGGTGTTCATGGAGGGAACCTCTTCCCTTCAGAAAGCTGGGAAAGGTATTAATATAATAGTAATAAACAACAATAATAATAATACAGTTTTCCAAGCTTGAGTCTCAGTCGTCCATTCGCAGGAAAGACAGCATGTAAAATTTCCAGATAAGTAAAGAAACCTGAAAAATTATCCTTTTACTAATATCCATCCTCATTTACCCAAACCTGTAAGATGATATTTCCCTAATGTAATCTTCTGCTTTTTGTCAAAGACCTTGTGTTTTCCTGAACTGGAAGTTGTATCCAGACCATTGTATTTAATAACCTTTGATGCATCTTTCTGTCTTGAATTTGTCTAATTGTTTCTTAAACCTCTTTAAACATGTGGTATCCAAAATATCTTGTAGCAATGAAATCCTCAATTTATTTTGCATTATGAAGAAAAAGTGCTTTCCTGCAATTTCAGGGTGCTCTACTTCTTGTTCTGTGATAACAGGGGATGATCATCTCCTCTCTGCATTCTCTGGATTGTTTATAATTTTGTACACCTGTGTACATCTTTGTTGTTTACAGTATTTTGTGCATTGTGAGACTCCTTTTTCCCCACGGTGAAGGGATGTGGTGTGTTCAGTCTCTGCTTTACAGAAAGTGTTCAATTCCTCTGCTCAGGCTGTCACCTCTGCAGCTCCTCCAGCTCCATCACATCCCGCTGGAGTCAGGGTAACAAGAACTGCACGTAGTGACAAAACACAGGAACATCACAAGTTAGAGCCGGGCAGGCATTTTCTTTCCTGTTCTATTCCTTTTCCAGTAACTCCTTTTTGTTTGATGAAGTTGCATTTTCACAAGCTTCTGGGCTGCATGCCAGCATGATGTGAGATGACTTGACGTTTTCAGTGTTATTTTTCTAAACACTGACTTCTCCGCAGTCGACTGTCCTGCGGGATGGCTTCCCAGGAAAGAAGTGAATTTGCCACGACTGAAGAGTCACCACTACCTGTGTACAAGCCACCCCTGCTATCGATTTAATCTCAAAGCAAGTGTTGCTGTTCTGGAAGGGTCGCTCTGGCAGAAGGCAGGTCCACATCATGGCTGAGTGGCTGCATTAGACGCTGCAGTATTCTAATGTAATTAGAAAACAGCTGTGAAGGAATAGTCAATTGTTTTTTGGCAGTCACGGCCAATTTTGCACCAATACGAATGATGAATCAAATCCTGCAAGTTTACAAAATCTGCTGAGGACGTAACGGCAGAAGCCATGCTAATAATTGTAAATCTCATTTATACCATTTTCAGCTGATGGAGTAGTCCCTTGTACCCCAGAAACCTCCAGGGTGAAGGAATTCCCATACACTGCATCATAACAACTACTGGGAAGGAGAGAGGAGAGCCAGCAAGTTGGGTATGGAAACCGGGCAGCTACCTTTCAGCCACAGACTAAATACAGTGCAGTCTTCTTCCTTCCCAGCGTGGAAACCATGCCATTGAGACATGCATTAGTCAGCTCACCAAATAAACACAAAACTGGCAAGAGAGGATAACACAAAGTACCCAGTTACTACCAGACTGCTGCTTCCTGACTATCAAACCCAGCCCACCTGAATGTAGTAATGTATCAGAAATGCCCATCCAGGAGAACAGTGTTATTCCTTTGGACATGTTCCCCATACCAGTTCTTTTAACAAACATTCAGCTCCGTTAAGGCTATCAAATATCAGCCTGTGAATTATCATCTACTCCTAAATTGTGTGCAACTTTACTGTCTGAATGATGATAATAATCTCTACGGCCGCATTCTCTTGATGAGGCCCCCCACAAGATCTTTCAAAATTATTGTATGTGTCAGCTGGGATTGGAAATGCTTCTTAGGGGGATAACTGCTAAAAACATGTTTTTGCGTTTGTACCAGTGCCTGTTAACACGAACAAATGGAATCCAGTTGGTAATACGTTCGTGTAAGTGCAAACTTTGAGATAAAGATGTTAGAAACAACATTTGAAAATGGCCCTTTGCCCTTCTTGCGCTGGCCTGAAAATAGCCATGTGTCAGTCTTTAGAAGGCAGTATTTTCGGCCAGATAGTCAATAATTTTAATAGAATTAGCATGGGACAGAAATGCCATCCAAAAACGGATTCATGTTTAATCTGGTAATCTGATCCCATATGGCACTTTAAAGAGTGGGAGGAATTGGTGTTTGCTGCTTAAAGAAATTACCCAGAAAATGACTGCTGAAGACAGACCAAATAGTACCTCATCAGCATTCAGTGTGAAAAAGACAAACAGCACAGGAACAAGAGAAGTTAAAAGGTGAGCCAGTGAAGAAAGCCAAAATTTGTTCCTGCATGGCTGGAAAAGGGATAACAATCAGATGATAAAGGCAACCTCACAAAGTACTCAATATAAATAAAGAGGAATTAGAATATATTGCACAGAAGGTGGAAGGCAGTTTAAAAGCCGAACCTAACAATAAGCTAAGCTCTATCCTTAAATACCCATTCACCTTCTCTGCAGTTCTGAGAAGGTGTTAAGAATGCATCAGAAAGCACAGTTTGGTCCCATATTTATCTCTAATCATCCTGATAAGGGAAGCAAAGGTCTGGGGCACAAGGCTTGTAATGACACTTGACTGTGCTTCAGGTCACAGTTTCAGGATGCATTTCTGGGAGGCAGAACAGGCCAATCTGGTTCTTTCTTCCTGCCTTCGTCCCTCAGTCCTTCTGATCCGTTTGTCTGTGCAGCCTTGTAATGAACTCAATTCACAGAAACTCAACGCACAGCTAATCCTGCTAAAGAATTGGAAAAAGGGCCGAGCATATTTTTTAATTCAGCTAAGCTCAACCAGTTCATCTATAGTCCTGCAAAAAGTGGCAATGGCACAACTGAGGAGCCACCCCTGGAGTGAACAGTTGGAGATAAATGGAATAAACAGATGGAGTTGAAGAGGAGAAGAGCGGGAACAGCTCATGCTGCCTCTGATGCCAAGAGCGATGTCCGCAGAAACGCAGCCTCAGAGCTCCCAGTTTGTGCTGTCTCTGGAAGCATGTTAATATCTGCACAAACACAGTAAATATGGCCTTTGTGCTAAAAAAAAATATAAATAATAATGACCAGAGTGAATAAAAATAGCTGAAGGATGAGATATGACGAACATCCAAAGCATTTCAGATTCTGGGCAGGCAGCTCAATAATTTAATGATGCTTTTTCCACATTCTTCTCCCTCTATCAGAATGTTCAGCTTCCCTGACCTGCCCCACGCTGGAAAACCTCCTTTCGTGACATTGACCTTTCACTTGGCCTGTACCCCAAAATCCCACAAGGTATGAAGAGCCCTTCTTCTTTTTCACTGAAATTATGGAAGCTGAAGGGCATCAGAACAACAGCCAGTGAAGTTGCAGCTAAACCAAAGCAGGGTTTGCAGGTTGCAAATCTATTTCATGATTCTGTAACTTGACACAGACATGTAGCACAGGTTAAAAACCAAAGAAAAGCCATTTCCCCCCTTCCCACCTCCCTGGAAAGGAAAGCATTTAGCAGGACAAAGTGCCTGTTGTAAAATGAAATAAGATGTGACTGTTCCCATATGGGGATTACACAAAATACACCCCTAAAGAATTATTCTGTTGCTCACTTCTGGGGTAAGAATACAGGATTTATCTGTAAAAGCAGCTCAGACCAGGGCAGTGCAGTGGCTAATGAAACCCATGCCAATATGTGTCCAAATCCTTTCCTTTGTGTCACCAGTTCAAGCACACCAATTTGTGACAGAGCTACGAAATGAAAAATCACAGCCCAGTGCACAGAGATAATATAGACAATAACTAAGCTTTTGCTGCGTGCTTATGCACACATGCAACACCCAGCATTCAGCTCAGGCAGAGCCTGGCTGGCTCACCAAAGCCAACAGCCCTGAGATAAAGAGTCCAAATTAGGGGGAGAAAAAAAAAAGTATATATCTCTCAGGTGCAGTCTACAAACACAACAAAGCACAATACTTTTTGACTGTTATCCTGTGGCTCTGAACAGGCACAGACCCTGGGTCCTACACAAATATCCAATGGCAGGATTAGTACTATGGTATTATGTCCTTAATGGATATACACTTTCCTCTTAGTTTTCCCCTTACCACCACCCATCTCCTTTCCTTCCTTTTAAACTATCTAAGGATGTTCAGCGCCTCTGGAAAACGTACTTTAAGGAACAAAATTAACTGCACCTATAAAATCACTCATTTGCAGAGTAAAACGCTTTTTGTTTTGTTTAGGTAGCAACTGAGGCAGAGGGAGGACTATATTCATTTTTCCTCTAAAAAAATTAAAAACTCTTGTGAGATTCCCTAAAATTAAGTATAACTTAAGTGCCCATAGGACCTTAAGTGTCCTCACGTAGCAGCCTGGTTTCCAGAACCAGTGGTTAGTTTGGGTGTCGGAGCAGCAGCCGCCAGCTCTCCGTGTTATATTTCTATGGATTACCACTCTATCCAGCATTTTAAAAAACTCTTTGATGATTAAAAAACCTGAACAAACCATTTATGAGAACAGACCAGTACTTACCAACAGCGCACAGCATGTCAAGGGGGTAAATACAATAAAGGTGTCTATGCACGTTTCTCCTTACCTAACCTTCCTTGCAATTTTCTATCTGTGAGATGCAAAATTTCAACATGCTCTCCGGGACTGAGGACTGGCCACTTCTGGCAGCTCCCCCAGTCTCACACCGTTACTCAGACATACATGTGGTTTAGTGTTTTATGCGATTATAGGTTCAGACTGGAAAGATTACAATTTGCCAGGCTAGAGAGAGACAGGCTAGAGGGCTTCCCCAATTAATAGCAACCCTGTTGTTATCACCAGTGACCCCTTCCAGGCTGTGCTTGATTTCCCTTGTTCCACTTCCCCTTTCCCTCCTCTAAAGGCCTTGTTTAACTCTTTGCAGAAAAATATCAAATAGGTGAACTGAGGTGACATAAAAGCAATTTCCCTACACTCGCCTTCTTTGTGCTCTGGTCACCCAGGATTTCCTTATTTCACCTAAGGGAAAGGCAAAGAACATGTTCCTAAAACCAGCATTTTATTTGCCCAGCAGCCTAGCAGGTTGTGACCCTATTAGCACGTCTAGCTCACTAACAGCACAGTGGTTGCTTCCCATCAGCTTTTACAAAAAAGTATTTATTGACAGGTCAGAAAGCAAAAATGGCAGATTGAATGTACTACAGCAACTGTAACCACAATCCTTTACTAAACCTATTCCAGAAGTGTCCTTCAGATTCTGCGGTGTGATTAAGATGAGGATGTCAGTAAATGATTTGTTTTTTTTCTTCTTCCCAGGATTTGGCTAAAAGAAGGAAGATACCTTGCCTTTTTGACTGCTATATTATTTTCTTGATGGTCTTTGCATTGTGTCCCTTGTTTGTGTTGTTTCCAGATTCGGGAGTAACCAGACCTTCCTTATGTGGGCACATACTACAGTGCATCCTGCAACAGGTACAACAAAAGAAGGACTCTTGTTTCAGCTCAGTTATTGAATTAGTGAGGCTTCAG
The DNA here is from genome assembly GCA_035590275.1 of Ibycter americanus. Classification (NCBI taxonomy): domain Eukaryota; kingdom Metazoa; phylum Chordata; class Aves; order Falconiformes; family Falconidae; genus Ibycter; species Ibycter americanus. Next base: position 60,375,355 of record JAVJGI010000050.1, read on the forward strand.
GATAGATACCTGAGACAAATTTAAAAGAGGAATAACAATGCTGAACTCAAAACGATTACCTAGGTGCAAAACAGGATGGGAATCAAGTCGCAGATTACTGGAGACAGTCTGGCAAGGCAGAGGACCCTGAGCTCAGCCCTTCAAAGGGGTTAGGCGCCACCTTAAATTTAGCACAAGTTCCAATGACTTTCAGCATGTAAATAGCAATACCATCACTTTGCACCCCTGAGAGGAATCACATTTAAAAAATCAAGAGGTTAAGCTGTATTATCTAGGAAGACCAAGTTCCCCTTGTATCTCTGCAAGCCAACTGCTTTTACACAAGTTCAGGCTATTACTTAATATGAAAAGCACAGGCTGGGGATGGGACAGGAGATGTGTAAGATGTGTCATGAAAAAAAAAAAAGCTGGGATTAATGGATGGGTCTCATCAATCTCAGCTTGTATTTGTGATGAAGACAGTGCAAAGTGGATATACACCTTAAACAAGAAAGGGAATGTCAAAAACATGACAGTTATAAATCCAAGGTCAACAGTAGCCTTCAAAGAGTTTTCTTAAGCAGTTGTGATGGATTCCCAATTTGCTGAAAGTTTTACGCAAGACAGCTTGACACTTTATTGCCACAAGTTTCACAGCATAAAAAATTCAAGAGTTTCAGCTAACAGCAGGTACATCTGAAGGAGATTACAGAACCTTGACCTCATTTTTGGTACCTATGTTAGTTAAGCTGTGAAGGGGTTCCCAAGTTATACAGGAGTGCTAAATTTTGCCAAGCAATGGCACTGCTTTCCTTATTTTGACTACTTATAAGCAACAGCTTAGTCTAAGCCAAAAGCCACAAAAGTCTTGACAAATATTACCATTGACTTTCAGATAAAACTCATAAAGTCCTTTTCATCTTGAAGGCTATGTGAGCATTCCACACATTCATACACTGTTGAAGTTCAGCAGCTTTCAAACTGGTACAGGGCAACTATTTAACAATTTAGAGCAAACCCACACAAGTCTTTGGCAGAAGATGTGAAGTCTACTTTAAAACAGAATTTCCAGGGTTATTTTATGTAGGTACAACGAAATCACTTTCACAGTTTAACAGCATACGTTTTGCCTTGTATCTCTATATAGTCCCTCTGAGAATATAACCTTATGTGACCTAATTTTTAAATTATTTTAAAGCTAGTCCTTGAACAAGCTTTACCTTGTTCTCCCACAGCTCTCTCAGTGCATCACAAAGTCTCTAAACTTCAGGTAAGGTCTCCAGCCTTCAGGGAATGACACAGTAGTTCAGGACAGGCTTCCCAGGAAAGACGGTGCCTTCAGTCTGCTGGCACACAGCAGCATCGTTTGCTTCAGTTCCTATGGTCTTCCCAGTTCCATCTTCCTACCCCAAATCTGCCATCATGTTAACACTGCAGCGCGTTAGTTGCAGCAGTGGGCAGCCCAGCTCTGCAGCTTTCCATTGTTCAGATAAAGTAAGTGGTTTATAATTTCTTTGCCTGTCTACCTATGTTTATTCATTTGTAGCATTTCTGCAGTAGTAGTTCGTCCACACCAAATCAGAGGACAGATGTTGGATACTAGAACAGATACACAGACATGCAGATGTACTTATATATGGGTTTCCTTCCAATCTCCTTCATACCTTGATCAAAATGAGAAATTATTTTTTCTTCAGCATATATTGGGAATTAAACCAGGAAAGCAAAAGTATAAACAAGTAGTAACTGCAGAATTACCAAAACCAGAGAATTTACACTCATACTGTGGCTCATACGGGCATTAGTTATAAAACAGCACATTCAAGAACTGCAAAATGTGTCATGGTCTCATTTCTAGCCATAGATCCTAAATTTCAAATGCAGTCTGAAAGATAATTTTCATGAGCAACCCACCTCCCACTTCAACTGAAGGATCACCACCTTTGGTGCAGTCTGTTTTCCCGGATACCTCCCAGGGGACCTGATCCTTTGCTGCCTTGCCTAGATATCGATACGTTTGCACAAAAGGTATAATGTGGTATAGTTCTTGTTGTAGCACTCACTCCCACTCTCCTCTCCTGCTGAGCAGGTGAAAATGAGCAAAGAAGCTGCAAGGCTGCAGAGTAGAAATCCTTACAGTGGCACTTTCATTAACAAAATCTTTTCTGTTGGAAACACAGTATTTAAAATCTTAGCAGAGAAGAGGTGATTTTTAAAGACAGCAAAATTAAAATTTTCTCTTAAAGTTGCACGAATGCAAAGGACCCTATATATTTTTAATATTGTGTCTGTTGCAATTCTGAAACTAGTAGTTACACCTTTGAAAGCAAACAATATTATCAGCTTTAACAAAGTTTGCCGAATGTTTCCTTTCTTAGAAATGTATTTTAGAGTTTTGGGTGGAAAAAAAATTATCCCTTCCCAGTTTGACGTCTCTCTTGAGCGACTTTAATCCTCATCCCAACCACTACGTCTCCCACAGCTTCTTTGCTTCTCCTTGAAGCTCACAAAGAAGCTCTGCAGCGACCTTGGGAACAGGCTTGTGAGGTACCAGCAGTGAGAGGCAGCAGGGGGGGCTCACGCACCGGGTTACTTGGTCTGGCATATTTTCATGTTCATTTTCACTCCTTACTGATGGTAATGGCAGAACAGAGAATTTCCATAGACGTACTAAACTTTGGAACCTAAATTTTCTGATAATTTTCTTTGGAATTTCTGTAGATGAATGCTTTTGATGATAATTTATATCTATTTCTTGCATCGAGACATTCATCAGTAAATCTCAAAGCACTTTAGAAAGGAGATCAATGTCATTATCATCATTTTGAAATTAGCTTACCAAGAGATTATTATTTCTGGTACAATGTGATTGCTATATGAAAGCAGTATGAGTGCAGTGGCATTTGCCTTTATGGCATAAGCTTAACACTGCTCTCTAAAGATTTCTTCAACCAAATCAGAATAAGACAGCCTTAGTCTTTTCTGCGCTTTTGAAAAAAACCCCAAAAAACAACAAAGGAAGGATTGAAAGAAATACGAGTCTTTTTGACTAAATTAAGAAATCCAAGTTAACATTGCTATATATTTTACATAATTCCAAGCATATAATTCCAGAAAGACTGGCACACAGGAAAAAAAAAGAGAAACACATGCACCAGAGGAAAGCTTTGCTGCTTGCAGGCTTGCCGAGTTACGTGCTCTGTCCTCCACAGAAAGGGCTTCACTGACACTTTGTGGAAACACTGACCTGATCTTGAATAACACTGTGCTTGCTCTCTCTTAACAGAGGCCTTCAGAGAATTTCATGCTAAAATGCCATATTGAAAATTGTTTACTCTTAGCCGTTTTTCTGCAATGCATCCTTGACAGGGATTAAATGTTGCCCTTACAACATAATGCAGAGCTCCGGCAAGCCATGGCAACTCCTTGCGAGGGAGGGAGAATGGAAGGAAAACATTATGAATACGTAACAACAGCCAAAGTATTTCTGAGGAGTAAGTTCTTTCGTGAACACCTTTAGTACAGTGCACGTCTAAACTGGATTTTTGCATATTCTTCCAGTAAGTGCATGAGAAAAACCATTAGCCTGAGAAAGAGAAAATGATAATAGTTAGCCAGAAATAAGAATTTTTGCACTGCCAAAAGAAAAAATGTGGGCAAATGTATGTTTTGAAACAAAATTAAAGAGATTTGTGTTTTAAATAATACTGAAAGCTGTGGGTTTCAATAACTTGACTGTTTCACCATCCAGGCATCAGCCTCAAGACAAAAAACACATAAAGCAAGAGAAAGTTCTGTAACCTTTTCAATATTCTTCATTAGACTCCACCATCCACAGCCCCTAGAGTGAACTGCATCATCAAATCAATTGCACCAAAGCCTCCTCTGATTTATGAAAGGCCTCACCACGGAGTTTTCATATACTAGTTATTTAAGTACTGAAAAGTCTTACCTATAGATCCTCGAGTAATTACACACTGAGAAAGCTCACGCAGAGCAGATTTTCAGCAAAGGGAGGCCACAAAAAGCCTTTTACAGCTGAAATCAGGCATGTATTAGAGGTTTGTGTTTTTATAGGGCTGCATTAAGAACTGAGCCCAGAGACTAGCACAAAATGAGAGCAAGGGGACTTTCCCAGTGATAAATCTGAGGAGATACAAAGGCATTTCCAGGGCTATCACTATGATGAAAGCCAGGCACAGGCTTTCCCTTTTCAACACATGCATACGGGAGGTACTACAAATAATATCATCTTACTACAGTGGTTCAGTTTGGATTCTTTTTTTTTTTCTTAAATAATGATATCATCAGCTTTGTCTTCTCACCCCTCACTAGCACAGAAAAGAAAAGAAAAAAAAAAAAAAAAAGAGAACCACCAAGCTGCTGCTTGCAGGAGCATCTGCTGCACTCCTGCTTCTGGGGCTGGGGCAGTGGATTTGCATGGGAAGTTCCCAGTCTCCACAGTGGTGGACCACTGTGTCATGGTGGTCTAGGTAAAAAGAATGTTCAGACCTTTTCTCTGAAACCTGTCCTTCAAACACAGCAGCAACGGGGCTTTTTAATGCATTTTGCAGGTGGAATGTTATCTTGGTATATTGATTATTTCCAGCTACATAAGCAATTCCCACTCTGCAATATAGTAAAATCAGCAAAAGTAGCATCAGCATCCTTCTCTTCACCAGTGGAAACTATTTTCCCCCATTCCTTCCCCCTGTTCAAAGTGTCTCTAAAAAACTGGGTAAGTGAATCAACAAACTAACAAACTGGATAAGTGAATCAGTCCCTTCACAAAATGGAAAAAGACCATATTTATATGCTTTATCCTCTTTTAAAAAAAAGTATATAAACTTTATCAACATTTATACAAGTTTATACTCTTAAAAGGGAGAGCAAACAGATCTTTGCAGAGTCTTTGCACCAAACTCAAATAAACTTAACCCCTGTGCTCAGCTCCAATCAATTCCATTAGTTGGCTGCATATTCACTCATATTTTGGGAAGATTGAAGCATATTGTGTCTCCCAAAGAAATCTACCTCCCCACAATAGCAACAGCTAAATTGATCTACTCTGCTTCAGAGTTAGCTGCTGGTTACTGACAGTTACACATAACCAAGTTACATAGAAATATATTTCATACATGTTAAATCCTTACCAAAACACAACTACAATTTTGATACAGAAGACTCAGCCGTTGCAACTCTGTGATGCACCTCATGTGAGCAACTCATGTGGGCATAGTCACAAGGTATTATGAAGGCATTGGTTTAGTTCTTACCTGTGATGCTTGCATGCAATGATATATTAATTAGGTTACAATTTCATTGATATCTCAGGAGCTACAGCTACTTTTGCTGTCGCCTATAGTTTAGAATTGTTTTCAAGTAATTAAATATCACACACTGCATTTTGGTGGATTTTAAAATACCTCTTTGACAAAGCGACTCAGGTGCTGCATTGTAACCATTATCAAATAAAATCCCAACCTGGACACTGTTAGTTTAGCTAAAAATCATGCAGCATCAACACTTCCTACTCTGAAAGAACACACTAATGCATAATGGGGGGATTAGGAGGAACATGAGGCGCTCAACATAAAAAAAAGCTAAAAGGTCTAAAACTGCCTGCAGGTGGACTTAATAAGACATCCTTGAGTTACAGCCTGCCCTACGGACAAGAACTAGCATGCAGCCAATTTGAGTGTAGTTAGCAGAACACCTTTTATTTTAAAATACTTTTTGAACCTAATAAAGCAATTTTAATTAGATTGTTTAGTGAGAAGTTAGAAAAAGCCAGAAGGAATATTGCTATCCTGAACACAAACCCTCCCTATAAACTGAAAGGGACAGGTATTTCAAAATGGTAAACAGCACGAATTTGTTCTGTACTTGTGCTTATACAGACCACTGTCTTCCTCTGGATCCCCTGGCAGATGCCCTGAATGCTTCTGATCATACCACCCTTTGGAAGCTGAAACCTCATGTAGACTTAGGACAGGATTTTCAAAGGATTGAAGTCCTAACTCCATTTAGGATCTTTTCCATAAACCCTAATCCTTGTCACTTGATGGGAAATGTCACTGGTTACTATATCTTTACTATTTTTTAAATACAAAGGCTGCAGAGCTGAGGTTTGAGTTAATATAATAGAACTCAGAATAAAAACACAGCTTTTGGTCACAAAGATTTTGGTCTCAAAAGTGGCTGATGTTTCTGATTTGTCATTGATCAAAGTGCAATTTATCTTCCTTGGGGAAATAAGAATGACATAGTATTTTCCAACAGGTGTGACTCACTAACCGTGTTCTTCTATAGAACTTTTAGAAACAAAATCATCATCAGATTTGGTAATGGGTGTACTGGCTTTCCTGCAACTGCTATTCTTACAGTGCTAATGACTTGCACTTGTGTCGGATCACACTGAACGACCACGCCACAAGGCCTCTTGTATCCCGAGGGATGCTGTAGCTCCTTGGCAGCACATATATTACCTGATGTCAGACAGCACCGTCTCCAACAGCAGCAGCATCCGTCAGCTGCCACGAGCTAGGAAAGAAAGCAGCTGTTTCCAAATCTTTTTGAAATGATGTGTAATACACTCAAGCGAACCTCCCTTCCTCTCCCCTGGGATGTATTATAAATATTATGAATTTGTATTATTAATACTGTATGAGTGTTAGAATATTTATTGTAAGTGTGGGGCCTTAACATTTGTACAACTCAAGTGTGTCTAGGGAGTCTCTCACTAAGCGCTGATATGCAACTGCTTCTAGATAAGTGTAAATATCACAGGACAAGATTGTACAACACTTTGAGACAGAAAGTAAAAAACGTCATATTATCCTACAGGGCTGATGCTAGAAAGTATGCAGATGTATGACAGGCAGCCTAGTGTGAATTTTGACAGGGCATTAGGCAGCCAGTCTGGCAAAAGTGTTGTAAGATTGTTAACGAACAAGAGATCAATAGCCTTTTAATTTCTTCACCTGAAGTACTGCAAAATGCTCCCTGTAACATGAAGTTTTCCAGGGAAGGATGTCAACTACTCACTAATCAAAGCTACTTTCTGCAGCAGTGGTGTGCCTCACAAATCGCCCTTTAAGAAACTGTTTCTGATTTACTTGCGAATCAAATCGCACTCGCAGTCCAATGTGGGATTGCTGTAATAGGAGAAAGCAACAAGGGAGGACACCTACTGATATATTACTTTTCTATTTTATTAGCAGGAACCGTGTTAAAGCCAATTAAATTTCATAGAACAGAGAACAGTTGTGCTCTTCTGGAGATTCCTGTGAAGGTTTAAAGCTAAAATTGAGAGTCTCCCACAGAAACTGTTAATTATAATTGTTCTTAATAAAGAGGGAGCACAAATGAAACCAGAATTTGAAACTATTGCTGCTGATTTAGCAGGTCTTTTAATAAAGCTTTGTTGATAAAAACTGTTCTCAAAATTCATTCTAATATTCCAGCAACACAAAAACTGCTCACCACAAGCAAGGTTATTTTTTGATTTTCAGTGCACAGAAACGCATGACGTTTTTATTTAACTACAAAATTTCTGTCAAAACATGGTATTTCATATCTCCAGTTAACACACACGTTAAGGGGCTGGAAATGGCCATCAAAATGTATTTTTTTCATTTTGATGCAAAGCACAAGCCATTCTGCTGGACCTTTCGAAATTATTTCTGAAACGGGTACGCTTTTGATTGTTCACAGTTTTAAGTGTTCAAGAAACCGATCTAACAGAAAAAGCTTAACCTAAATTCCTAAATATACAGTTCACTTTTAGAAATAACTACCTTTCTGTTTTTATTTTTATTTAAAAAAAATCCCTTATTCTGAAACATTGCATTTTCAATTTTTTAAAAGATATTCTTAAGAATATGTGATCAGCTGTTACTCCAGGAAAGAACAGCCATCCCTGTAAAACTGCAAGTGTTTCATGGCTGACTCAAAATATGCACGGAAGAAGGAAAAGCCACAGTATCCCACTATGTAATCATCAAGTTGCCTGCAGTCTCAACAGCTGCAAAACTCTTCTTTCTGACCCCAGCGAGGCCCAGCTTTTCAGCTTTTGGGAGCTGCCACCCACCTTCTAACACGTACCATGTCATCACTTCAAGCAAACTTTCCTTTAGTTTCAAAAGTCAGTCCAAAAACCCCTCTTATTCTAAAAATTCTCTATCTACCACCATCACAGACTCCCACTTTCTCCATGTTTATGTCCTGGTTTGTTCTGATCATTTTGGATCACCAGGAGTCTTTCTGCCCTTGACGCAAGTTCTACAACCTTACACTGGAGCCTCTCAATCCAGACCTAACAGCCACATCAGTGTCCTCTTTGGATTTCAGTCATCTAGACCTGCCCTGCTCTACTTTGCCTTGGCTTCTCACCTATTCTGTCTGCAGAGACTTTTTGCTTACTTCATATGTATTTATTTTATATATTTTTAATATATATACACACACACACATATATAAAAAGAAATATCTTAACAATTCAGATTTTATTTTTTTTCTGTGGAAAAAAATGTTTGTACTATTAAAAGCGTTCAGGACAACATTCTGATGCAATTCCCAGTTCAAGCCCAATGATGCGAATGGTGTTGTGTGGAGGTGTGGTTCCCCCTTTCTGCCCTGTCACAATCTTATTTCCCCTACACAAAGTGTTAGCACTGTAACAGTCTGAGTGTACTACTGTGTAGTATGAGCTCCCCAGCTGCCACCTTCTGGGAGAATATGTGTAACAACCTGCTTTAAAAATGCGTTCTATTTATTCATGCATTTGGCACTTTAAAGCCATGATATATAATTTAATAGAAAAATATAAAATCAATAATCATTTAGTTCCAACTATAAAGCAAGTCGAGCACAGATCAATTTTCATAACACGCCTATAATCATTTAAACACCAACTGATGCCTGATAAAAAACTCGGAGAAATGTTTTGCTGGTTTCCGACTTTAGGAAATAGATGAATTCTGAGCGGTAAGGATTCTGCACTCAGTAAAACAGAGCCTTCTCTCTAGAGCCCGCTTCCTCCTCCAGCACTGCTCTGTTATGATCATTGCACAAGCACCACTGGATTAGGACTTCACAAAGAACTGTTATACTCAAGCGTGTCATGCATGATTCGCAATTTTCAGTCCCAGAAGCTTTCATAGAGCTATGGTCCTAAAGTTAAATAATCTTAAAAATGAAGGATTAGGTGGACCATGCAAACCTTGCCAAGGATAGCTGATGCTGTGGAAATGACAACGTGCGTCAGGCTTTTCAAGCGCTGCCAAGACTCAGTAGCTGTGGACCTTGCACTGTTGAGTGTGAATCAATAGAATGGAGAAATCTGGGCTACTTTCTGGACAAATGGGACCCGTTTTCACAGGGTTCTCAGTCTGTACTTGTAAAAGAAATAATCTGAATACTAAATATGTATACATTCTATCACACTTGAGAAAGTCTAGCATAATGTTAAGTCCAGAGTCTGCTCCAGTGTGGACCACCTGGTTCTCAAAGACAAGGCATCAATCTAACTTGCTGTACCTGCTGTTCCTAAAATAGAGTCCAGGACTTCATGCAGCATCCCTGTGTCCTAGGCTGGAGCTTCCCTCACGTAAGCATTCACACAACCAGACCAACCTGGGACATGGAACCAGGAGTGAGGTCAAGAAGACAATATGTGAATGAGGCAGCCCAGAGAGAGCTTGCGCCCTTTCACTGCAAAAGGAAGACTTTTGCCCCTCTGAGCTACATAACTTTGACTTATAACTTCACCCTGAAGGTAAACTTGATGGGACACCTGGGCAGCCGGAGCCTTGTGAGTAAAGGGACCACCTTTTCACTGAGACGAGCAGACATACCAAAGTGTTCACGTTTTCAAGACTAGTTACTGTGACAGGACAGAATACTAAACCTGAATGCAATAACAACTCATTGTGTAGTGAAAACCCAGAAACCCAGCAATGGTGACACGAAGATTTTTGGAAAGGGTGACTTTCAGTGCCTTGCTGGGTCAAACCAAGCCTGACACTCACCTCTGGGCACAAGGGAACGCCTCTGTGCTCTGACTGCCCCTGCGGCAGGCAGGCCTCCTGCTCTTCCCAAGCATCTCTCCTTCCCTATCCTTGCAGTGGAGGCTCCTGTTTGCAGTCCCGGAGCCCTGCATGCTTTGCCCAAAGGTTTCCTGAGGTTTGGTGTCCTCAGTTCTGCCAGAGGAAAGGCAAGCAGCCTTCTTCCTTGGAGAAATTAGAGCCAAGAGGAAGCCTTCTGTCTTGCAATCCAGCTCTTTTTCATAAAGCATACAACATGTACAGCCTGCAAACAAATAAACTAGCTAATCATACCTTTGCCAGAGACAAACTTCAGGTCCCTTCTTTAGCAGTGTTTCACTTTGACCTAGTGTAATCAGGGATTAGTTGCCTGAGAAGTTGCCATTCAGTTTTGGATAAAGTTGGATAAGTGACAGCAAACTGAAGTCAACAGCTGAATCAGGTAGTACGATATACAATTGATCAGACATTCCAATGAAGACTCCTCCATTTCAGAACAAACTGACAAGCTCAGGTCAAGGAAAGGCAAACTTTTGCATGAGAGAAGTCTTTACTGGAAACCAGTGTTCCTCCGTGGAGAAGCGTAAGCTGCATGGAACAGAGTGGCCCACTCCTCTTCTCCCACTGCCTCCTGAAGCTTTACATGCCACTCCCCGTATTTTAATTAAAACATTGGCAAAGCCCCTGATACCCTCTAATCCATGATATACATCTTTCCCTAGTAAACTGTGTTGTGATTTACTTTGGAGACTGAAACATGATCAAAAGTAGTAATCATTTCTCTATTGTGTTTTTTTATCTTGATCTTATTTAAGATTAAAATCTGGAACACCTTTATAAACCAAGACTTTCGACACAGAAATGTCACTTCTGCAGCGGTATTTAGTGACATTGATGTTTCTTTACACAGACTTGTATTTATAGAACAAAACCTAATACCTCAGTAACACATAACTGTCCTAAAGAGGAAGCTCAGCAAATTATTTTGTTAGCGCGGACAATTTACAAATTCTTCATATTAACACATGAAATTGTGTGGGATTGTGTGAAAGCATTTTTAGGATCTATTCTGCTTATCTGCATAATAAAACTCACTTTTATATATTGCCTGTCATCTAAAAGATCTCAAAGAGTCTCACAAACAAACTAATATGCAAACTAGAGAGACAAACGCTAATTCCTCACTGAAAGTCAGCGTTGGTTTAACGACACACAACATTAAATATGAAATAATCTTGTTCTTTCATACCTACTGCTGCAAAAGGTAATAAACCACTAACAAATAGAAAAAGATGAGTTTGTTAGCACAAGGCAAGCACTTAAGACAGTCTGTTGAAAAATATGAAATAAATTGAGATATCAATACCAGCAAAAATAAAATAATCCAGTCATTGCTGCCTTACCAGAATTTACATCCCCTTGTAAGAGTCATATTCTTCTGACTTAGACGGAAAATAGATGAAACTTCCACCTTTTGTGGGATGTACATAGAGGCTGTTTTCTCCCACTGAGACCAGGATACCCCAACATATGTAACAAGTAGCACCTGGAAGAAGAGTGGCAGCCCCATAGACCTCTCCAAAGTGAAGGCAGCTGTGGCCAGAGAGGGTGAATCAAAGCCAAGCTGGGGCTGGCAGAGGGATATGGCTTATTTTTCTTTCAAAGATCAAAATGGGGATTGACCTTTCCTGGGGTTTATGAACAAAGGATAGTCCAGGACAAAGATGTATATCTGAAACCTTGTTCCTCACGGTCTGTAGGCTGCAGGTTCCCAGACCCAGAGTTTCCAGTTCATATCTTGCTTGTTCTATCCATTTGGAATTATTTCTGAACTACGTAATTCTTTTCTCTAAATTTAAACAGATCTGCAGTCTTTATTGTGTGTCCTTTTAGACCGGGGTTTTTTTTGAGCAGAAGCATCGGTTTCACAGAGGGTATTTGCTACAGCAAGCTAGATAATTTGTAGTAACACTTGTGTATTTTAAACATTTCCATCCTGAAATAATTATTTAGAAATATGTTTTGTTCTTTATCAGCTTTGTTATTTTCAACTACGTTCAACACTATTAAAATCAGAGGTTTTTCAACGTTTCTCACACTTTTACAAAATTCATGTTGTGGAAAGAAAGAAAAAAGAAACTCATGAAACTGTGTTTTAAATGTATTAAATCTATATTAATCACATTGATGGTGTTTGATTAATGCCATAATCATTCTCAGTGTGTCTATGTTTCACTTAAAGTGCGCTGCACAGGATTTAAACATTTAAATGCAGAGCCAATATCGTCACGCAATTTCACTTCCTGAGTATCAGTATGACATTTTTCACCTCTAAATAATAAAAATTAATCCAGGAGCAATCTGCTTATAAATAAGCATGAATCTCTGGAAGCACTGAATGGTGAGTTACTACTACTACAGGCAGTGGATATGTTTTCATTCACAACACTAGGGGCCTGACCCAGACCCTTGATGAGTATTGTAATTCCCTGTGTACACAAAACAAAACAGAAGAAGGAGAGTTAGTGACTGGAATCAAGCTCTGTCAGAGGTTGTTTTAGGAAATGATATTTTCCAGTTCCTTGTTCTCTTTTCGATGTTCAAGCCACACCTCTCTTTACTTGTTCCTTTTATCTCCCTCTTGAATTGTATTTCAGAATCAGAAATATTTTGCTTGGTCTATTAAAATGTGAGTTGTCTCTTACTCTCCCACAGCTACAAAATCCACATTTGACCTTCACGCTGCATTTCAGTATAGTGTTGCTTCATTTTTCACACATAATCTGATTTCATTATACAGGTCAGAATTACTCATAATGAAAAGTTGAACTAATAATGAGGGGCACCACTGATGCCTCTTGTCTCCTCATTAAAGGACTAGACTTTAGTTTATTATAAATGGAACCACAACCAAATATATATGCATAGGAATCATCACAGATTTAAACTTTTTGCTTTTTTTTTTCTTCTTTTCTCTTTGTATTCTTATTTTCTGAATAGAAAGTAATCAGGTTGGTTTATTTAGTTTTATTTAGATTGGAAAGACTATCATTAATCTGTTTTGGTAAGATGTTCTGCTCACAATACAACAGCAGCAGCACATTTTTTAATGCACGGCTCTGCATGAAAACAGAACACAAATCTCCAGCTCTCCACCCACTGTGCTGTGGAAACTGTGGGTGACAAAGTGCAGTCAGAAAAGCACATTTGCAGCCTGTAACAAAACAAATGTTGTGATGGAGAAGAGAGGAAAAAAGGAAGCAATTTTTAGAAAGGGTTTAAACCATCATTTACCCTAGCAGGAGGATGTGACTGACTTGCCACTTTAAGGCTTTATTGACTAATAAGATTTGAGGATACAGCATAGTAAGAAAAGTTTTCTTTTCTTTTCTTCTTTTTTTTTTTAATAAAAATGACTTCAAAAGATGGTACACAGCTATTCAAAGTTGCTCATATTTACTTTGGGATTGAAATGAAGCCTTTGAGCATCAGGAATCCATTCCAGAGGGAATGAATGATGTATTTTGATTTTTAGACTTGCTATTGTACTTTTAACACATCTTTTGGCAACATTTCAAGTTCTTATTAGTTTAAACTTGGAATGACTTGCTTATCTGTGGTTGAACAGACCAAAGCCGAGGAGCCAGTGTTCCTATATGCTACTGTGGGAAACGGGATGCTTACAATTTTGAAAATACAAAACAAGGCTCCAGATCTGCAACTGACTCCAAGCCTGGAGCCAGCATTCATTGCAAAGTCAGTTGCATGATCAGCGATTACATATTTTTTAAAGGGTTTTATTACCCTGAAAATAAAAATAATTGTAAATGCGTCTAAATTGTAAATTATTTTCACATGAAAACCCTGGCCTTTATTGGATCCAGTCCATGTATATCTGTGTCTGAGAGTAGGTTTGATTAGCAAATCTAGGACCTCAGTCTCTAACAAATAGGTCTAGTAGAAAACAAATGAATAGGTCTAGTAGAAAATAGGTAGTTTAATTCTATACTAGTTGAAGAAACAAGTGTTTTCACAAATGCATTTAGGAGAAGTTAATTCTAATGTGACTGCCATTGCCCAGGCAAGGCTAGAGAGTTACACTGATGGAAAACTGAAGCAAAAGAAAGCTAAGACCAAAAGAGTTTATATTTCTTCCAGCTATTTTCAGTTTCACTTATTATTTCTTTTATGTCACATACTAGAAAGGACTTTTTTTTTTTTTTTTTCTTCTCCACAACACTTTCATTAAAAGAGAAATAAACCCCCCCACCTCCCCAACAACAGTAATTCAAAGCTCAGACAAAAAATAAAGGATGCCAGATTTCAAGAATGAAAGGATTTTTTCCCTCTTTCTTTCTTAAAATAACCTGGTTAAGAGTTCAAAGCCCTTTTTTTTTTCCTTATAGGCTAGGCTGGAATAAAATACCATGCCCAAGATTTGAAGAGGTACAATTTTTGAAGTACATGTAGAATTCAAATTGGCAACAGTAGGAGAAACTGAATACCTAGGAAAAATATCAATTTTTTCACAGTCCTTGGCATCTGCAAGTTTGCATTTTTTAAAGAATGCGGATCAGAAATTAAACCACAATAAATGAGCTGCATTTTCCACCCATTTAATTTAAAGGCACTGAGCTAGACCTATTGTGTCCACCAAGGATGCGGCCACGTGAGCTAACCTGTGGTCACAAGGAGGCCAGTAACAGAGCGGGAAGTGAATGAAAATCCCTGTGCCCCAACCGAGCATCGCATTCCTTAGGCAGGAAGGCAGTCCCGTTGGTAAGCTGACCCTTTTAATGCTTCCAGTGTTGCATAAGAAATGAAGGCAACTAAAATATCTAAAAAGTTTGAAGACTCCCCCTGTACTGAAATGTAAATGGAAGAAATAATGAAAAACTGTCAAAGAAGAGCTATTGACATGCAGAATTTTCTTTGTATTAAACTGACATGACATAAAACCATGATGATGGCTGTCTCTCTGCTGTATCATATCACTTGCAAAACCTGATAATTTCATATAGAAGGTGATATTTTCTCTGTGAAGTTTAAAACAGTCTCTTTATAAACAATACTATTTACAAGTGCCACAAGAAAGGAGTTTCTAAATGTAGGAATCTCTGAAGCAGTAAATATGTAATAGCCAGGTTGTTCTTGCACTATGGACTTTACAAGAGCCATTATTTGTAAAAGTCCCCTATGGCCAGCATTCAAATTTCAGCTATCGGTCAGTATTGAGTCCTTAGGGAAACATAATGAACAGCAGAGTTAAATAGAGGTTTTTAAAAGTCTGGGATTTGGGTTATGCCCTAATTAGGAAGTTTGGATTTGTTTCTGTGTCTGACTGTGAAAACAAAGCCCCATGCAGGCTATATTGTTACGATCCCCACCAGCAGCAGAATGAGCAATCTGCACGTTTACTGTGATTTTGCAAGTGTTGCATCACTTCATAAAGATCCCTGTCATTTTTACAAAGATACAAGAGCATCCTACAAGAAACCTACACTGCTCTAATTCAGATTTTTTCTCCTCTAGAATGTGCTAGAGCCTTACATATTCCTGTATACAGACATGCTTCAGGTGACAAGATACATTCAGGACTGGTTACTGATTGCACCCGCCATTGCCTTCTCCATAAACAGCTGACCTGCAAGATGTGTATGCTTACAAAGGCACAGCCTGGTGTTTTAAAAATGTCAAATGAAAACTGTATCTTCATTTTTCCCCTTATGCAGTTGTTTCCTGTCAAATTAGGTAAAAGCTTTTGTTTTAACTGTATTCAGTGGTGCCTGGGAAGACTGTGTTTAAGACTCTTGGAAAAAAACCCCCAAAATAAACCCCCAAACAACCTTTCATCTCTCCATCCCCATTATTCTTATTCCCCACCAACTCAGGGATCAGTGATTCAAAAGAATTTATAGCTTCAAAAAGAACTGTTTGCTGTAAATGCTGGTGAGCAGCCCAGTACGTAGGACTGCTCTTGCTAAATATTTTCATAACCTCTCTCATTTGTGGGGTTCATTTTACTCCTTTGGATGTTTTGGCTGTTGTGCTATTAGATGCCTGTTAATGCATTAAGTAAATTGCTGTTGTGCATTAAAGCAACCAAATTTGACTATTTGAATGCTAAAATAACTAGCAGTTTCTGTTTATTTCATAGCCGATTAGAAATCTGCCTTTTGCACTGAAGCAGTATTTACAGGGTATTCATGTAGCAGACACACAGTGTAATCTTCTTTCTCTGCAGCTGACAGCACACAGAGATGTTCAATGTAAAACTCAATGATGTACAAAGAATTTGACTGCTATGAGATAACTGGTCCTTTTCTTAACCCTCTCCTGATGGATTGTGGGAGGCAGACAAAATAAGGATCTGCTACCAGGCTGATAAGTCATTTCTGTTCTCTAAAATAGGAAAGCAGGGCCATATTAAAGGTGAAACCATTTATAAATATAGCCCAGTGGAGAAGGAGATGGACAAAAGGTTATATGTGATGTTTGAGTACCTATTAAAAGAAGCAGGAACACAAAAACCGAGCAGATCAAAATATGTGTTTACATATGCCTATTAATTCTGAGACAAACTTTTGAAGAATGCCAGCCAATATATTCCAGCATGAGTAACAGAAATTGGGCTAAGTTCACAGTGAAGCACTTAAATAAATCACTTGATTTTCAGAGGATATTTGAAACTCAAATACAAAATGTAATTGCCTACCTCTAGGCATCAAATAATGAAACTGCTGACAAAATTACTAACTCTCAGCAGCCATGAGTTCAAGGAAGCTCAAAGACTTAGACCAATATTCATACACAGGTAAGAATTTTTTTTCGTGTTTCTATATGATGTCATATGTTTTCCAAACTTTTACAAATTATGCAATCAATGCATAATATTGTCTTAGGGACAGCCATAGCTAACATTTAGTGAATCTGATAGAAAGGTTCACCTCTACTTCCATGTCTGCTGCCCCTGGTCTTAAGAATGTTTGTTTGTTTAGAGATTAGTACAATGCTATAAATTTTCTCCTTTTAAATTTGCAACACTGGCATGTGCTTATGTTGCTAGCATTTAAGAGCGTTAATGAGATGCTGTCTTCCCAGAAGACTTTATGTATGTGTATACACACATGCACATGCACTTGCAAGTACATGTGTATGGGAAAGCCCTAATGTGCATTACAAGATATTACCTTGAAATAGTCCTTGCTTATAAACATCTAATCCACTGAAAAAGCCCTTGCAATGTTTATTTCAACATAACAAACCAATGATATAACAGGAACTTGATAGTGAGTGCTCTGTTTGGACACCTCCCTCTAGGAATTACTGAAAATTTTTTCTGAACCTCTTTTCTGTAGTCTTACAGAGGGATGCAGATGTTGAAAGTGCTGTAACAAACTATCCCAGAAATTAGGGCACACTTTGTTTCTAAGTAAAGTGTAACAAAACTATTTAATAACAGAATATTTTTCTAAGAATACTTTAAAAGTAATTTTTGGTACATACTGTGTTTCTGCATTTCTCTTACCTTCAGCTAAAAAGTTTAACATATTTTTGTTTAGTCAAATCTAAGCCATCTTGCCTTCATGGTTCCTTTACTGTCTAGGTTGGTAGCATTGAGAAAGAGTCCTCTAAAAACTTATTTTCTGATGTAAATCTTATTAACAAACGACAGAAACATTTCTCTGGCTTCAATTTTTATAGAAGCCTGTTCTGACAAAACCTATATATTTTAGATCTAACACTTTTTCTTAGGTGCTCTGATTAAAAAGGACAAACTTCTTTGACACATTTTCTTCTCCACAGGAGCCAGGGTTTGTTTCAGTTTCAAACTTCACTTGAAGCATCAGCCATCAAACCTTTGCCCTAGAAATTACAGGCTGCACACAGTTTCTGAAGGACGTGCAGGAATTTTATTTGCATGTTTTCTGTTTCTAGTACTTTGCCTTTACTACAACTGAAATAACCATTGTGGAGAGAATATGCAAACCTGAATAAAGGGAGTTGGAGTGATTAAGATCTGAGAAGACCTTTATTGGATATGTAAAGCCATTCAGCTTATTAATTAAAATAGAACTTGTGACAGCCAGCCCACTTTTGTTTTCGAAATGCTTTAGACAGTCTTTTTCAATTCTAATTTCTGAATTCTTAATGTCACCTATATCTGTAAGATAACCTGCATGCAAGTGGAAAGACACCCAAGTCTTTCTGTGAATTGGATCACAGGGTAAAAAACCCACAAATCTCTTCCCTTTGCCTTTCATCAGGAAGGAGAGTCCCCATGGACTGACTTCCCTGATGGAGAGACAAAAAGGCACTTTTGGATGTTACTTGGTGCCTGGAAGCCAGGGAAGCCTCTTAGAAGGAGCAGGTTTGGCAGTCAGCTGTGCCTTCTGTTGCCCACCCTGACTGACATGCTACACACTCAGAAGAAATGTTTTAAATATTAATATTACAGTGATAAACACCCAAAAAGTAGGAAACATCAGAATCCATCTCTCTCATGAATATGTATTTTGTCACTGTCATGAATTACATGATCACAAACCACTTTTTCACAAAGTCCTCAGCTGGTGCTCCCTCACTGAGGAACTGCTGAATATTTTATTGTCACTATTTAGTTTCTGCCTTAAGTCTTGGGGACAGCGTGAGAGAAGGTGACCTGCATTATCCATGCAGTCAAAGTACTTATGGGAATGACTGCCATGAAGGAGCTGAACACGCTTTCCGTTTGCTCAGTTGTGGTAACTTCTCTGTAACCTGCCCAATTAATTGCACTCTTGGAGTGTATCAGCCTGACACAAGTGGGGTTCCCCAGGGATTGATACTGAGCCCCATGCTGTTCAACATCTTTGTAAATGATCTGGATGATGAGATGGAAAGCACCGTCACTAAGTTTGCTGATGACACCAAACCAGGTGGTGAGATGAACACGTCTGAAGGGTGACCCATCTTACAGAGAGACCTGGGCAGGCTGGAAGAGTGGGCGAGGAAGAACAATATAAAGTTTAACAAAGACAAATGCAAAAGTCCTGCACTTGGGGTGAAATAACCGAAGAGCCCAGCACAGACTGGGATCTGCATGGCTGGGGAGTAGCCTTGCTGATGGGGACCTGGAGGTCCTGGTGGACAACAAGCTGAACAGGAGTCAGCAGGTCTCCACTGCAGCTACAAAGGCAAATCAGATCCTGGACTGCATCCACACAGACATTCTTAACAGAGGTAGAAATGTGATCATCCCACTTTACTCAGTGCTTGACAGGCTGCACCTGGAGAACTGTGTCCAGTTCTGGTCCCCAAAACTAAGAAAGAACATGGGCAGACTGGAGATTGTTTAAAGGAGGGCCACAAAGATGATCAAAGGGCTGGAGAACCTGCCTTATGAGGAAAGACAGAAGGAGATACGTCTTTTCTCCCTGTAGAAGAGAAGGCTCAGGGGGTACCTCACCACAGTATTCCAGTAGGTATAGGGTGGATATAAAGAGGACGGAGGCTGTCTCTTCACAAGGGGCCACATGGAGAAGACAAGTGACAATGGATACAAGTTGCAGTGGGAGAGGTTTCATCTCAATGTAAGAAGAAACTTTTTAGAGTAAGAACAATCATTCAGTGGAACAACCTCCCCAGGGACATTGTGGAGTCCCCATTGCCAGAGGTTTTCAATATGTGATCGGACAGCGTGCTAGGAAATCTCATCCAGGCTCCCTTTCTCGTGAAAGGTTGGATCAGGTGATCTTTCGAGGTCCCTTCCAAGCTGGGCTGCTCTATGATTCTATGATCACCCAAATAGATTAGGTAATCATTGATGAAATTCAGCTTGAAAAATTCTGTGTAGGGAAGAGTTCAGATTGAAGAAGTTAAGGATTGTTTATTTATAGAAAAATGCAAAGGTGATCTTATTCTGGGAGTTTTAGGCAATGGCAATAGTAGATGGTGCTGCCATTTCTCCTTATGCATTAAATGTCTTGAAACTTTTGTTTTTATTTATTTCCCATAATTAAATCCAAGTGGTATGATACAGGCAGAGAACTATATAGAGGCAGTTAGATGAAATTAATTTGGGGAAAAAACAGTTATTAATGGATCTATTTTAATCTGGAATGCTAAGACTTTTCAAATGGAAACATATTGCTTTTCAACGTTCAGTGAACACAGAAAAGAATTTTCATGGGGAGAGATAATTCTATAAAAATAATTCAAAAGTAAAAGATAAAATTGAAATAGCTTCAAACTAGTAAATACAGGTTGCCTGATTTTGAAGGCTTAGAGCTGTCTTTATGAATACAAAAGAATTATCCATACATAATTGAAATTATTATTGCTGAACTAAGCGTAAGCTACTGATTATGACAATGCCTCACTGGCCTGGTTAGTTAGGGCAAAATACTGCTCCCATTAAAGTGTTTAAAAAGGTAGAGATTTCATTTCAGCATTACTGAATTCCTAAATAAAATTTAGGAGTAGGGGGACTTGCATGGAGTTCAGGCTTGATTTGCAGTGAAGGTGCCATTAGTAAGAAAGAAGATAGAGCCCTAAATTGCTTTAACTCTTTTCAGTACTTGATTCTTTGCTATATCACACATAAAAACACCGAGCTGAGCTGGAAACAGTCGTTCTTGCCTTGTGAAAAATTAAAGGATTTCAAAAATTGAAAATGTATCCACTGGATCAATCTGAATTTTGCCCTATAGCAAATGTTAATAAATTACTTGAATAACTGTAAACACTTTATTTAAATAATTTAAAATTATTCATTGCCATTTTGGCAATTTTTAAGTTCTGAAATAGATTTCTTTTAAAAAATCAGAAAAAAATGGTAGTGCAGTTATGAAAACATGCCCAAGTGTGCATCTCAACATTTCAAAGCTGACTTTAAAAAAAACTTAAATTCAAATAATTCTTTGAAACTGACTATCTCCCTTTCTAAATCTTTTAAAAACATCTTTTATAACAATTTAAAAGGAATTTTTTTACTAGTGCCATAAAGTGTATGTGATTGTCTTAAACCTAAGTATTAATTCTAGGTTTTTACTGAGCTTGGAAAGTACATTTCTGACTGGTTTATAACTGTATTTATTTTATTTTGTTTTAATTATTATTTATTTTGGCTAAGACATCCGGAAGTGCCTGGCTGGGACCTCAGTCACTTCCCAACATGCCAAGCTGCCATGCACTTGTTCTGCAGTAGGTACCTCTGCATCCATGTCCTGCCTCCTGGGAAGTCATCTGAAGAAGCAACACCTGACTGTGCATCATCCTTAAAAGAACTTTTATTACCAGCAGGAGTCCTCCTTGCAATAAGGTTATAGCTCCTGACAATCATTTTTTCACTGCTTAACTGGGTGATAAGAAAAGTGACAGAAATTTGGTTGAAGGAGTGAAGCTGCAGCTCTTGCCAGGGGTCTCCTCTGTCCTCCTGCTGAGATGACCTGTCTGTGACAGAAGTGGCAGAGAGAAATGTGTCTGCACCTCTGTTGCTTCAGTGCTAAATCCAAAGCTCTAATGCCCAGGAGCGGTGGTTCATATTAACCCTCTGGCTTTGCTCTGGAGAGAGGGTGCACATCTCTGCCTGCCAGTTCCTCTGTGTGGGTCATACCCTGTGACAGAAGGAGGTGACAGGGACCTGGTAGTTTCCTAAGCTGCCCAGAGCATGCCTTCCCGATGCTCAGTTCTTGGCTTCCCAGTGCTCGCTTCTTGGGACTTGTGGTAAAATTAAGCTGGACAGACCTTGAAGAATAACTTCTGTTGGTCGCATCACTGAACGTGTGAGATCTTTGTTCCCCATGTAGGCCTGTTATAGTTAAACTGAAGTACAAAGGAATCTATCCAATTTGGGAAAATTATTGAAATCCAGAGAAATTGTTCTCCCAGCATGAGTAAACATTAGCAAATTTTGGCTAATCTGAGTTTTCACTGGTAAGGGTGAGCACATTTAGGATGTATTATAACTCAGTATTTTGAACATTGCACTATTTACTGCTACTCTTTTTCTTCCTGTTTTTAGTTGCAGCGCTAGTGTTGATTTAACGAACAAGAGCATCAGCATATCAAAGACAACGTGGGCAGAACTTCCCTTGTCGCTGTGCCCCTGCAGCCTCGAACTAATCTGCCAGCGCTGACCATCCAGATAGTGCCAGCTCGCTCTCTCACACACAAACACGCCACAACTTGTTGATATTCAACATAGCAATTAGGGCAGACCATTTTCAGTTGTGGCTGCATATTGAAGCTAGTGAGGCAATTAGGAGTGCCCTACAAGTCTGATTTACTTAAGACCATAGGAATACCCTAGCGCCAAAACCTCGTCTTGATTAATGCAGACCTGTTCCAACACAGCCCTCCAGCAAGCATGGATTCATCGGCGCCTTTAGCAAGAAGACTTGCAAAAAAAGTGTGAACTGCCATATATATACGCTTGTTTTTGTTTGTGAATAACCCTGTGTGTAAGACTGTGCTAGCCCAGCAAACATAACTCCTCCCCAAAACAACAGAAATAATTTTGCATTTCAGCTTTGCATTGCAGCTTTGGATGCAGTCGCAGCTTAATTAATAATCAAGCCTTACTCTTTTGTGGGCCACCTCTCAGCACTATCACACATTTCCTTCAGCACGCTTGCTTGCTTTTGGAGAAACAGCCACAAGATTGACAAGTGGATGAAACAAAATTACCCTCCTCAAACCAGAAAGGTGTCCTCTCAAGGTCATGCTCAGACAAATGGCATGAGCTGCGTGCTAAATCTCCAGCAATTTACCTGGGCTGTGGATAAACAGAATCCTTCAGTATCCTCTGAAGCTCTAATGCCAACTCCTCCTCCTTTTCCTCCTCCACCTCCCATATCAAAATCATTGTAAAGTTTCAAGGGGGAAAAGTACTTGCAAAGGTTATTCTAAAGCTCAAATCTAAATGCATTTTTAAATGCTTCTGAACCCACTGCAGATGCCATACACTAGACAAAGAGCTGCAGAAGGCCCACAATAATACGCTAATTCCACTGCTAGAAGAAAGGGAGAAGACTTCAATCAATCTTGAAATTAATTTTGCATTTAAAAATGTAACAGCCTCTGCACTGCATAGAGTGTCGATTCTTCTATCATGATTACTTGTTATGTGTCAAACCATTTAGTCTCACCTCCTATTGTGCCATGATTGAGTTCATGGCAGCAAACATACTGGTCATAAAAACAATGAAAGCTTGAATGCTGCCTGAAATATTTGTTTCACTGAAGCTGAATAATCAAATGCACATTATGATTTTTTGTCAACAACTTTAATTTAGTTCTGTTTAACTGATTGTCCATGCCTTACCTTTTTTTTGCTTCATAAAGGAGGCCTGTAGGACAAACAGGAAGTAAAATGACTAGCTAAGGCCCATATTACTGTAAGTAGAGGAATGGCTGAGAGCTTTTTTACAGATTTGTTTCAGAAATCTTCCTCTTTGCTGCCAGTATCCCTTTTGCCCATTTTAAGTTTCTGGATCCAACTGGTGGCTTCAAACTTTCCAACCTGGATCCCTAAAACATTTTTGGTGAACTACAAACCCTTCAAAGTTTCAAAGATGTGGATCGCTTTCAGCATGAATGAACTTGCTCCTTCTAGATATAGTTTGGTGGCCCAAAGTCTGAAAACATCTGGATTTGCTGGAGCTTACTGCTTGGTGAGTGTGCCAGTATGTGCAGGAGGGGCAAATGTACTCCTGCAAGGGACCGCAGTAAAAATGGAGGCAAAACTCAAGCTCATCTGCCATACTAATTAGCACTGGCAAGGGCATGCTTTCCACTGGCAGAGGATGTCACAACCTACAGCAAGGGCCACTGTGGTGTGTGTGGATGGAGAGCTAGTGAGCATCCAAGTGCTTCTGAGATCTGCTGCAGGAATGTCCCTGTCCCCTTCTGCACCTTCATGCTTGCAGAAGGCATAAAAGCATATTAAGTACAGAGAGGGCAGTTTATAACTGAAGTGGCCAAGGAGGCAAAATCAACATCTTCCAGCACACCCAACCATGCTACTACTCTTCTGATAATTGGCGTGTCCACAACAGCAGTAGACATGGGATCCTATGAACTAAAAATCTCTTGGGTTTATTTGTTTGTTCTACTTGCTTAAAACATTTCTTTTTAAAATGTGGAAAGCTCGGAATTTTGTGTATCAACCTTTACATGAAAGTAAAGTTGAAGTCTTTATTTGAAATCTTGTGTGAAAATTGTTAAAATTTTGATTTCTTTCTCCGTCCACAGCCTCCCTACCAACTAAAGAAATGTTGTGCTCTGTAGCACACATTTTATCAAATTCCAGTTTGATAAGAAATATTTTACTCCTTCTACGAAGTTAGGTGTAAATTTTAACTTGCCTTGTTTATTACAAAGACATTTTCACCTAGAAAATGAAAATGACATTTTAGCCTTGCATTCCCAGTGTGAATATTTGAATACAATCCCACAAATAGATGAAGAAATGCACCAAGGAGAATATGTAAGAAGAAAAATGAGAATGGGCTGTTTTGGCAGTGGTTAAGAGCAGAAAAGAGGGGGGCAACACTGAGTGATGGAAGGCACGCATTGTTATTCACTGTGAATTTTGCAATCATTTTCTCTGCTTCACAACCTTTAAGTGTTGGTCCACTTTTTAACCTGCTCCATAGATCCGAGGGCACTGCAGATCTGCCCACAATACTACTTTATTAACTGCACATAATGAGGTATGCAACACTTCAAATAACAATACATCAGTCAGCAGAATAGAGAGCCAAAATGCACGGCTTGGTTTGGCTTGCTGTTCACCTTCGCTCAAGCAATTATAATGTCTTGAGGGTGAGACTGGAAAAATAAGAGAGATGGTATCATTTATCTTCTCTTTTTTTCCAAAGAAAACCTTTGTAAGAAAGAAAGGTAATGTTATTTTTACGTTAAATTTATGTTTCTTTTTTATTCCTTGTGGGAGTACACATTTTTGTCTTACATCTAGGCAAAGCCAGCAAAGTCAACTACTTCCAGTGGTAATGAAAGTCTTTTGGTTCCTCTGCCCACTTTGACCATGGCAAAGCACTGACAATCCAAGCTGGCTGCCACCACAGCTGTCCAGAAGGGAAAAAATTAGGATGTGACTCCTGCTGGGGTGAAGGCTGGAGTACACCATTGCCACTGTCTCCATATCTGTTCCTCACATCTCAGCAGCAAGGGCTCATCCCCTCTCTCCATCCCTCTGATATGCCTTGCCTGTCCCCTGGACACTGGAATAGCAAAATTTAATTTTTTATTTAAATGATTTAAAGCTTTGACTAAATAATTGTTCTATTTTCTCCACATTAACCTCCGAAGCACAGGACAGAGGGAACTTGACCATCTAATTTTCACGGAGTTAGATAATCAAACCTCTAACTTGCTACAAGAAAGTAAAAAGTGAGAAATAGTTGGAAGATGAGTGTGAGAAGAGAGAACAACTATATTAAATTATTTTCTACTTTGAAAAAATACAATGAAAAATTATTGTTGTGTGTTTACTGGTTCATTGTGTAAATAAAATATTGAATTAACCCAAGACTGTCCCCAGTCATACTGTCCCAAACTGAAAAACACACAACAGCCTAAAAATACAATATTAATTGTATACTGATCTCTCTAAGCTCTTAGAAATAATATAAACAATTAACTGTCCTTTAGATCATGCCCTATTTCTGATGAAGACAGAGAGTGTGCTCAGCAAAAAGCAAAGACAATTAGCTCTCTGAGCTTTCACTTGTTTTTGTGACATTGCTGTTGTCTGTCCATCTACATTTATAAATATTGTGGGTCAAATTAAAACCTGATATAAGGGATTATTTTAATCCATTCACAATTCAGCAACAAGAATGACCTTAAATTGCCTCACTGAAGAAAACCATCCCTCATTTTCTAAAAGGGAAAATGAAAAAAAACCCAGCAGCCCACCTAGCCTACAGTAACAGTCACTGGTTTTGTCTGCATTTGCTGTCTTACTTACAATACTGATCATTAGTGAGAAAAGAATCCTCTGTTTTCCTGTGGTTTTCCATTCAGAAATCATGGCATAATCTGAATTGTGTTTGCTTTATAAGAACATGTTGATGGGTGAGAATGGTTCCAAGACCTGGGCTGTTTTTAGGGGAAAAGCTGAGGATAAGCTAAAAATGCTTGTTACACTGCTAGGACTAGTTACAGAACTAGAGAGGTGTTTACCCGCTAGGAAGATGCTGAAGACCAGCTGTGATCATGTTCTTCCACAGAGGGGCTGGGAAAGGGCAGTGAATTACTGTAGATAACAGGGGATGCTGGTATGATCTTCACATAACAGTACCAATGCCTGGGTCACTGGTTGCCTTTGTGACTGCGGGACATGGCTTTGAACACCCTGGGTGCAAAATCCTACAGTTGGAAGGACAGAACCTCCCTCTTAAGCCTTTCAATGATTTATTCTGCAAATCTAGACTCAAAGGTCAGACATGCACCATGTAGATACATGTCAATGCAAGGGTGCTGGGATTTCTTCTTTACAGCAACCACCACACTGCAGCCATGTCTTGATACCAGAAACATTTAAATGAAAGCATCCTCAAAGTAAAAATCCCACCAGTTACAAAAATTGATGGTACAGAAGTAGAAGCCCAACTTACTGTGCCAAGTTGCCAGTGCTTCTACAAACAACACACTTTATGAGTCAGACTGAGAGGCTACAGGGCATCTGAGAGTGTCTTTCCCACCGTATTCACATTATTCTAATACTTATCCAGTGGTCACTAGCTGAGCTTGACAGTTTTGCTACAGAGGTATAGCAGTTTTAGTTTCCAAATCAATTTACACAGCAACCACAGTAAGACCACCTAGCAATGATATAGGGAATGGTTTATAGAAGCAAGGTTTGAGGCTAAAAAAAGTTACTTTCCTGCCTATATTGAGATGGAAAAATCCTTGTTGTATTGATATGGAAAACTCCTCTTGAGCACCTGAAAGCAGCTAGGGAGGGAACAATAACTACAGATTGCAAACGCCAGGGTCAATGGCAAATGAAAAGTATGGTAAAAAGGGATAGTTACAGTCTCCTTTTGAAGTATGCTGAGCTTGGCCTGATTTCCACTGAACTGGCTACAGTGTTGTGAAGTCAGACTAGGTAGGGATTGCAACCGTCCTCTTTGGTTCCACAGCCTCACCTCAGACTCAGAGAATGACCTTGTGGCTCATAAGGCTGCTTCAGAGCAAGCAAGGACATAGGCAGACACCTACCTGACATGAACAATCCCTTCCTAGCAATGAACAGGCAAGATAGTATCTCTTTTCCCAAAGGGCAGAAGTATGTCACTGGGATTTTGGACTTTAAAGATGTGTTGTGATTAAATATGAGATCTTTGTTAACACTAGAGGAATAATTTTGCATGGAGCTTTGTCCCAGGTAACTTCGAGACTATGAGACCTAAGGGCAAGGCGCTTCCAAAAGTGCGTATAAATTTTAGCATTTAAATGGTGATCTGATTTTTAGTTTCTGGGTAGCTGTAATTCTCATTCATTATCTACTGCTGACTAACTATTGCCATTTACTTAGGTCTTTTAACTTAAAACAGGTGAATCTGAAAATACCTGCTGAAGCACTTTGCAAAATTTGGACTCACAAATTTTATGTCCATAGAAAGATGCATTCATTTTAAGTTAATCATGATAAGAGGAAGGGCTAAGACCTGCTTTCTTCCTATAAATGCATTATTGTGCTGTGCTGCACCAATCCAGATGTTGGTGACATTTCCAATAAGCTGCTACAAAACTCAGACTAATTATGGGGACAGGAAATACTGCTGGGAAAAAGGACCAATAAGAAAGAAAGCACCAAGGTAAACTTCTCACAAAAACTGTATTTTGCATCATCAAGACCTTTCTTGACAAGCTCCATCTCTGCTCTTTATATACATAGAAAATTAGCATATCATTTGATAATGACCTATCAAAACCTATGCTTTGATTACAAGCAGCTGCTTTTGATTACAATCAATGAATCACTAATTTGTGCCCAACCACAGAACAGTTGGACTCCATCTATTATTCATTCTTGAAGTGGAGATCCTATTTAGAACTGGGTTCTGAATTTCACTAAAGCTTTTACCCTCTTGGCTATTAATAATTTTGGTTTGAAGTTAGGTCTCTAAGGTTTCATGATGGCCTCTTTTGTTATGCTTAAACTCTGAAATAATATTCTCAGCTGTTGCCCAGATCTATGCATCTTTCTCCCTGACTGTATGTGTAGAAGGGGCTAATTTAAGTCTTCTAACAACCACACGATACTCTTCTGATTTTCAAAAGCCCTAGCCTTTATGTCTGGTATAAACTGAGCTATATTCACAAGGGACTGATATAATATAGTCTTTGGCTGTATGACATGAGATTTGTAGGTCTCTGAATTTCTTTACAACATATATATATATATATATACACCCGCATACATATGACACAATAAAAAGATACACAAATGTCAGATGCCTTCTAAATTCAAGGTGTTTTGCTTGAAGTCATGGGCTATAATGCACCCTTGTATAATTATGTGTGCATAAACACACACATTCTTCAGATAAATCCAAACATTCTTCAGATAAATCCAAACCTTTTGAGCTCCAAGATCTCATGTTCAACAGCTTTGATTATCGCTAGTTCAAGATAAGGAACTGGATTGTTTTTCTTAGATAATCAGTGAGATTGTTCATAAGAGTGCATGAACAACTTCTGTAGAACAAACCTCTCTCTTGTGTAAGCTGTTTCCAGTGTGTAAGACCGTTTGGCTCACAAATCTGCGTGACTCCCTCAACCAACATAAAAGTGACACCTCATTTGGTAAATGGATGATGACCGGACACAAAATGAAACTGATGATCAACGTATGCTGGTTTTCTATCAACAAAAAATAGTAAATGTTCATCATCAAACAAATAATTTACAAGCCCAAAATATCAAAAACGCCGTGCTATTTAATTTGGGTGGTAAGTCTGATAGATGGATGCCTATCATTTAAAAGGTCTACTCTAAACAACTGTTAAGCGTGTTCAATGTATGTGGAAACATTTTCAAAATGCAGCTCACACCTCAGAGTCTGAATATTGTTCTTAGGCTAAATTCAAAGAAGAGAGCTCAGGCTTGGGGCTGGCTTGGAAAGCATCACCAGCACTGGGGGGGATCACAACCTTGCTTTCCAGTCATGGATTCTCTCACTCGTTAGACCCCTCATAAATGTGGCAGAAACTGTGATCCCGAAAGACAGCTGGAAACCAGTACCAAGCACCCTAGGGTGTGTTCCCCAAGCTTTAAACCCAAGGAAGGAAAATGTAGGTATCTTGTTGCTAGTGGGCTAGTCTGGAGAGAAAATCAGTTTTGACAACAGAATCTGCTTGGAAAACAATATTCTGTCTTAAATTTACTCTTAACTTGCATTCTGATTCTGCAAGTGAGATTTGCCGCCCACAGGAAGCAGCAGAGAGAAAGTGGGAAACCTTGTCAGTTCAGAACGGTGGGCACAATTAGTTGCAAGTGTAAAGTGGCACCCACAAAACCAAAGACGCAATTTAAAAATCACACCTCAGGCTCGACAAGCACAGGCTCCCAGGGACCCCACTGCAGTCCACATCTCTAATGAACGCTTTCTGCTCCTCCTGCCTCTGCCCATTGACTTTAATATAAATCGTGCCTCGTGATTTTTTAAATAGTCAACAGAATGCTGTAATCTGTAACTCTTACTCATGTTAATAAGTACTTAATCATCTCAACAGGATCTAGATACACATTGGGACTGCTCCTGAGAATAAATTACTTCCCATTGAACATAACGACTCAGGCCCACTTTTATTTACACATTGTATGTGAGATTCACAAAAAGACTGTGAAAATTCAGCCAGAGGTCTCATTGCAAGAGCTGCTGGGAGCTAAGTGCCTTTGAATATCTGGCACATAGTACCAAATGCCTGACAATCAATCAATCCATGAGACTTAATTTTGCCCTCAGATGTGTGTTGCTCCCACCGAAGCCAGCAAGTTGCACATACTTCACCAGGGAATTGACCATAATATAGCTGTTAAGGCAGACTGGCATTTTAGAGTTCCTTTTTAAGTGAGGTAGTTCATTACAAAAATAGCCATGTAACTAAATGTCTAACCACCAACACACAGATTTGAAATGTCAGGGAGGAGCAAGTGTTACGTTTGCAAGTCTTTTTCTTTCCCGGCGAAAGCTACATAACTCACGAGGCCCTTTACAAACAAACAAACAAAAAGAGGAAAAGAAATGGCTTCATGTTCTTGAAATACCTCTGGGAAACAGAATGGCTGAGCAGAGCCACACAGCAATTCAGTTATAATGGCCAGTAGCTTCAAACACCACAAAGCCTGCATAAATGTCAGATTTCCATTACTGGCAGCCTGAAGTCTTTGCAATAGAGTTGTTTCTGTTACGAATCAGCATCATCATATGCTCCAATTACTGTTAAAATATAGTCTGTTGTGTCAGAAATGTTTCAATTTATAAAGACATTTGCAGCGCAGGGCACAGGTAGGCACACAGTGGCAGCGTACACAGAAACTATTATTGATGGCTATCAAAATAAACGAAGGAGAGAAAAAAAATCCTCACCAAAGGGACAAACACAGGTTTGGTGCTCATTGCTCTCTGCACTGGATCCTATGGGACTGTGGGATCAGATTCCCGGCAGAGTCACAGCCCCTGCTTTATAAGACGTCGCCTAGCTGAACCTCTGTGGCCCATTGCATAGATCTAGACTGAGGGAATCAACCTAATAAAACCTGCGTGTTGAACACCCTTATGCTCTTCTAAATGTCTCTTGCTTTAGCTGAATTTCCCTGTGTACAAGTTGAAAAAAAACTTGAGACCCTGTAAAATTGAACTCAAGGATCCTGAAATGGCTCATGCTGTTTCAAGCATATGGATGTAAAATATCGATGTGACTATAAAACTACTTTCCTACGGAGACAAAGCTTAAAGTAAGCTGAGCTTGTATTGATGTGAGAGAAGCACTATGAATTATCATTATCTGCTACATTGCAGTAATGTACACAATGCTAGAAAATGGGTAATTACGTAAGACAGCAAGGATCAGCTGAATTCACTTGAAACCAGGTTTCTTTCTGCTTTGCGGGGGCACTAAGGACCTCTGGCAGATTGCGTAAATGTGGAGTTCTACTATCAAAATATGCTACCAAATGGTGCAGTACACAATACACAGTTGCTGGAAGTAATGTATCTCATTATTAGGATTTTGGGTTATGGCGGACCATACCATATATTTCTAGAAGCCTGGTGTCAGCTAGATGTAACTGCCTCTTCATGTTTTCTTTTTGTTCATTTAGGATTCAATTTGTTAGGTGAAAGGCAGACATATAGTAATATCTACACACAAGCTCCATGTGCTCTTTCATTCAATGCTTAATTCCCCCTCTCACCCCACCCCAGTTTTCATGGCCATAGGCAAAGAACTCAAAGAAAGTGAAGAAATAACAAAATAATGTAATTAAAAATTCAGTAATTGCTAAGTTTTGAGTGCTGCTTTAGAACATGAGTGGGGTGATATTTTAATGCAATTTTTAATGACAGAAGTCCTAGAAGTAAGATGAATATGATATGCAGCACTGAACGACAGGTATTTTCCAGCTGCAGCAATTATCTCATGTGAGATTTAAAAAACACCGGTGAAACATATGTGACTTACTTTTCGTGTGAGAGGTAATTGCATCTTCCCTGAAGTTCACTGTGAATTTCTGGTGTTCTTGTGTTTTCTTCTCAAAATCAAGTTCATCAAAGTAACGATATGAAAGTCAGAGACTTTTTAAAATAGCTTTCCATTAACTATCATTTTTTGTCATCTTAGTATAATCTTTTGTGACATATCTGACCATTTTTCATGGGAATAAGGAATCATGAATTGTGAGAGGCTACTGAGAGAAGCCAATAATTTTCAGGACCTACAGGTACCTCCATAAGATATTCCCCAGTCTGCTGTGTGCCTAGTAACTTCATCTCTTTATTTCCCTTATATCTTTACCTCTAGTTAGAGCTTCTTTATAACACTGCTGGAGATCTAGGGATAAACCACGCTGTATTTTGCATCATGTATTTTGTAAGCATGAAAAAGAAGAAGGATAAATGCTGCATACAACAAATTGCATAAAAACACAAAGCAAAACGGCAGCTATATTCAGAAAGGAGATTTATTCCTAGAAAAGTGCTTCCCTGCACCTTAATCCACATTAATCTTTCTGCCACTCCTCGGTCTGGTGCTGACTGGATTTCCTGGTCTTGCATTTCTGGAGGCTTCCAGAAGGAGAGGCAGTCCCATAGCACAAATAGGATATAATTCTGATTTTTAAAGAAGAAAATATTGTTCCCTGATATCTAGCTGGATTAGACTCATTGCGAGTGAAAAGGATGTAAATTGAAGGTGAATTTTAACATGTTAAGCCTGCAAAGATCTGAAAACCTGGGCAGCAGGTAAGATCAAAATGGGCAGACATAAAGTCTTCAGGGCTACTCTTCCCGCGGGTGGTATTTTGCTCTTTCTACAGATTTACATGTCTGGAAGCACTTTAACAACATGATTAGAAGTTCTTGTTAGTGCCCATCAACACTCACTGCCTACTGCCTGGAGAGAAAACTGGGTGTAGCTGCATGAGCAAAAAACTGGTTGTGCCCTTCATTCTCCAAAATTTAGACCCACAAAGAAAGGCCATCACCGTTTTGTTTCAGCTTTGAGGAAGTGTAAATCAGAGACATCCTTTCAAATCCAGTTATGGTAAAAGTTTAATTAAAAGAATGTCAGCATTTCCTATTGCCTTTCCTTTAAAAAATAAGATGAACAAACTAGGAACCTTGAATAAGCTGATACCTTTTTAAAATCAGCTTGTATTCTGATGCTTGAACTGGTCTGAGAACCATCTTCCTTTTATTACAATTTTCTTTCACCAAGGCAAACGAAAAGCAGAAGACATGATTTTTGAGAAAAAGAACAACAGAGATTAAACTTAGGTTTGTGATGCCAAAACAAGCTATCAGATTACTGCATAGAGGGAACTAAAGACATGACCTATACATTTATTTTTGCTCATGACTCTCACTGTTCTGTTGGGTTTTATTGCAAAGCTTAATTAAAATTAATAGCAAGTCAGCTGGCTTCAGGTTGTTTGGAAACATTACAGAACAATTGGATTGTACCTCCACCTACTGTTAAGACTCAGTTATCTTGAGAAGGGTATATCTACGGCATTTGAAAGCACTGACATGTATGATGCTCTGGGATACAGACTGGGCAGGTCATGAGCAAGAAAACAGCAGACTGAATTGATGGGGAAAGTTTAATTTTGGCTAAACCCCATATTTTGTTATTACTATAAAAGGGCTGCAACCGGGAGCTTTGAGCTTCTTTTGTCTACTGTTTCCTTTCTTGTGTCAAAGTCAGGTGCATTCATGCAAAGGAAGCAAACAGCCTTTCCTCATATTTCCATATATTACTTTGGAGATTTTCTCCTCCTTTGTATCTATGGGAAAGTTTCTTGTGAAGCCAGTGCTCACAGAAGCACCGGTATGCTTTGAAGTGCATAGTTTAAACACACTTCAGAAAAGGTTTCTCAGGAGCAAACTTGTATTTTACTTTAATGAAAAGCTTTTCTCTCAGATTATGCAGATTTCCCTGCAGATGCTACCTAACAACACGTGGACTACATCTTGCCATCTCTAAATATCCCTTTTTCCCCCGCTGGGCTAGAGCAACCCAAGGGAGTTTGGTAGTGCCACTGCAAGCACTACCTCTCAGGCACTGTGCTGCTGAGAGCTGTTCCCAACTCTGAAGTAGGTGTTTTGGGGTAAGAAAAAGGCCAGATTGGAAGGGTCCCTAGCAAGCACCTCCCTGGACCTGCCCACCCTAGCCAGTCAAAGATATCAAATACCTGGATATGGATCCAGCCCTGCCTCATTCGGGAACTCACTTGCACAGAGGCATTTATTTGCATTTAGGGTTCGTGTAGCGAAACCCTTTTTTAGATAAGCAAACAGGTCTGATCTTTTCCAAGGACAAGGGCAAGATGGTTGTGCCCCTTTTCATCCAGTAGCTCAGTAACTAGAGCAGCTGTCTATATGATGTGGGCCCCTACCTTGATCAAACAGCTCCTGCACCTAAGGGATCAGGACTCATCCCTCCTGCCGGATGGCTGAAGCCACCAGAGCTGGGGTTTCCCACTGAGGCCCCTCTCAGTCCATTCTGTTGAAACTCCTCCTCTTTGCATGGCCCAATTAAATATTCATTGGGCCAGAGAGTAGCAAGCACCAACTGTAGCTTAGAAGTTGTGGCAGTCCTTAGGGAGAGATTCCCATCTCTGCTCTGATGAATGTTGAAGTATTTTCTATGAAGTATTTACTGGAACAAAGATGTGACAGCGTTCAGTTCAGTGCGCAGCCCGGAGGAGCCCAGCACGTGGGTCAAGTGCTGCAATGGGGAGGAGGGACTTGACTTGGCATCCTGTGTCTGGAGTGCAGGTTGAGTCAACCTGCCTCAAGGGAACAGGTGTTTAGTGTCTGGCAGGGCTTACCTGCTGCTCTCAGCTGGAGCAAAGTGTTCCTGGGAAGCCTTTTTTAACTGCTGGACTGAGGCTGGAAAATTAAGCACTCTAGGTGTCAGGAGAAGCCAGGATTAAGGTTGCCTACTCAAGTCAGTCTTGCCCCATACATGTATTTTGAATCTGTGTTTTCCTAGAAGACTCATTGTCACTCAGGGCACAGAGTGGCCTGTGGGTTTTGTGTCTCTATTCGCATTTGGCCATTTGCCTTATTTACCCCACCTTACACAAATCCTTCTGGGGTGACAGCCATCAGCTGTAAGGATAGATGAATCATTTTCAATATATTCATTTCCTTCTTTGGTATTTATTATTCCAGTATAAAACCCTACAAAATTTTAATGAATTTCATATCCTGCCTAGGACATGAGTGGGTATTGTTCCCTCTGTAAAAAGCGGATTTCAGGCACAGAGAGATTTGTGTCAAAAAGTTAGCGTTAATTTTGGGTACCCAGTTTGAGCTGTCTCTGCTCGTGTAGCATTTCTGCTCTGCTCTTTGTAGTATTTCATATGTTCTCACGCACTCTCCAGTTCATACGTTTGTTGTGCAAGTGCTCACCAAACCTATGGGTCAAACCCTACAGAGAAGGTCTTGTATATCTAGAAAATGAGAAAGAAATGGCAGTCTCTGACAAAACTTGTAAGAAAATTAGCTAACTACATATAAAGACTCCCTGGTAAAAAAAAAAAAAAAAAAAAATTTCCCTTTTAACCTAGAAGCTATCCTGTCTCATGCATTCTACATTTTCTGACTTAACAAATGAGGTAGGGGCTTCTTAATAATTTCTGTTACTGGAAAGTCCTAGTTCATTGCCAGACCTGACCCTTTCTGCCTACGAATGAAACAGGATTTTGTAATTAAACATTCTACTTTAATATACATGGAAAAATGGGACAAATTAAACATGCACAAACAATATGTGAGGTGTTAAATTTTGAGGGCTTAACTTTGCAATTTTTTGCAAAGAAAATATTTTTTTCAGAATAAAAAATGACATCCACAAGATTTTGATTAAAAAAACCCACCCAACACATAAAACAAACTTCCCTGCTATACTTTGAATATGTGTCTTCATATTGACACCAATATAGCTCATCACATAATATCCATCATCCAGACCTCTACCATTTGGGTTACTGGAATAACGTATGAGTAGTGAAAGAGAGTGGAAGCTTTAGCATTGCTTCCACACCCCTGTGCTGATGCAGGGGGACTCTAAGATGAAAACCAGCCAATTCAGACCACACAGTCAAGTAAGGTACTCTACACAAAGCTTTTGTGACTACTGTCTTCCAAATTTGAACCCATCTTTTTCCTAGCCCCATGTTCTTTGCTTACCCAGTCCCAGTGTGGAAGTTTCTCTCCACAATTGTCTTGGTGTAGCTTCCCCAGCCACGTCTGCAGACTGAGGTGTGTATCACCCCTGGTTGGCCCTGAAGACAGTACCTGTGCCAAGAAGTCATCCCTGACACCCTCCCAAAATCTTCGTGACTGCTGTGTCCTGTGGCATTGCTGATGCAACAAATGTCAGGTTGAAGTCCCCCCTGTTAACTAGGTCTGCATTACAGACTCTTCCTTAATCTGTTTAGAAAAGATCTCTTCTGCTTCTCACCCTGATCATGCAGTTTGTAACAAACTCTCTGGATCATGGTCTACAAAGCTCTCAGCAAGCTTTTTGTCCATTCTATACATCCCCATCTGTCCATCCATGGGGATGGATTCCTGGTGAATTCAGATGCTAAAGTGCTGCAAGTTTCTTCAGGGTATGTGCAAACCATACATATACACAGCTTTACAACTACTTTGGAAAAGATTTCCTGAATTTCCATTAAAAAGAGCAATTGATAAATCCTTGTCACGTACTATCCATCAGCACCAAGCAAAAGTAACAGGGACGGATCACTGCGACGGCTGAAAAGAAAAATGCACCATAACTTTTTGACACTGGTTTAAGGTTAATTTTCTGCAGTGCAGTTTCAGAAATGACTGAGCTGTTTGTATGGTAATTTTCCTAGGAAAATTCTGCCAGAGCCAGAGAGTAGATGCTAGAAATTTTCAAATGATTAAAGTTTGCAGCTGAAATTTCTTACAGGGAGTGCCAAGAAATTGTAATGGTTGGAAATGCTGTCCAACCTGCCACTAGGTATAAGCTGTAAACAAAATACCTAAGAAAGAAATTTCAG
Organism: Ibycter americanus; assembly: GCA_035590275.1. Taxonomy (NCBI): domain Eukaryota; kingdom Metazoa; phylum Chordata; class Aves; order Falconiformes; family Falconidae; genus Ibycter; species Ibycter americanus. The sequence continues at coordinate 60,412,161 of JAVJGI010000050.1, forward strand.
TACGCTTATATGGGACATCTTTTCACCATACCTTGAATGTTACCATGAACGCATACAGACTGTACCTCCATCAAAAGTGTCTTTTATCTCCCAAAGAGAAAACACACAGCATACAGATGTATCCTCTGTTCTGCTTCCAAAAGCAGAAAAACAACTTTAAAAAAATGAGCAAATACTCAATATAAGTGCACAGGTTACAGTTTTGAGCTCATGTGTTGCACTGTTTCATATTCAAGTGAATTCATTTCTGAAAAGCAGTTGTCATAATTCTCTGTTAAGCTCCCAGGACTGCAGAGAGCTAGCTCAAAGGAAGGCTACAGTATGTGTAAGCATCAACCTGTACTTATGTCAGTCCCAAAATATAAAAGGAAACTTCAGGATTTTTGTGGGTCCTTGGTACCATTCTGGTTTGTAGTATAAATATGATAATGGATTTATGATTTTTGCTTCAAAATGGGTGCAAACCTTACTTTCTACTTACTGGTTATACTTTTTGGGTTATCTCTTTTAAATTAAGGCTGTGATTAACTTTGATGTGTCTATCAACACTAGATCATAGGCTTACTTATCCAGTACTGTTGGGAAGCTGAAATATTTTAATGACAGTCTAGAAATGAGAAAAACATTAAAGGAAGAAAAAAGACTAAGGTCCCCCTAAGACAGCATTACATAAAAGCTGCCTTCTGAGATGCCCATGTACACCTCAAACATCCATTCAAAGACAGAGAGGAACCTTAAACACCAGTGTTGCTAAGTAGTCTGTCAGCTATAAACTACCTTTTGTATCATGAAAATGATGTGAATTGAATGACTAATAGTCCAAAATTCTGGATCGTTGCTACAAGATTACTAGAGAATTACTCGGTTATGAAGATAGAACGCAATTATCACATCACTTAACTTTTTCAGATCTTATCCAAGCAACAGTCTATAACTTTAAATAATTTTTGTGAGAAAAGTAGCATGGATCTATCAAAGTGTCCTGGAACATGTATTCCTGACTGACTGCAGCAAAACATGAACTGTATTCACAAAGAGTTATTTTAATAGCCCCAGGAGTCAATTTTATCTGCAAAACACTTTAAAAAAAGCTAAGAAAGTTAATGCCAGTAGTAAAAATTATTTTGTGTCTCAAAAGTGATGCAAAGATAATGATATAATTATTATTTCATAGATTTTTTTTTTTTTTTTTTTGGTAATATATCTTGTAATTCTAGGCAGCCTTATGGTATCTCCCACTGTATGAGGCAGGGCTTCCTCCTCCTGCAGCCTTCTGCTCCAAAGCTGATTCAGAGGTACGTGCTGGAGCCAGGGGTCTGTGAGAAAGACAAGACCTTAAGAAAACCAGCCTTGTTTTCAGGAAAAAAACGTGTGACTTAACAGAGCCCCTCCCTGACACTGTAATTGTAATTTCAAAAGTGTTTGGGACATGTCCTTTTATGTTTTCCACTGATTGTGCTGATGTTAGCACAAGATGCAAAAGGATGTTGTGTTATTGCAAACAACTTTAATTTTTATTTATACAATTCATTTTTAATAAGGACAACTACTATTTCCCCTTAGAAATGTATTTAGAAGAGCCTGTAATAAATGGTATTCTAGAAAGCAAGACTATTTATAGGCAAAAACCAAAAATCAAGTATGCTGTTTTCAAAAGAATTGCTTAAGCAGGTGCATGCTAAAAAGGTGAGCTTGTTTGTGCACAAAAGCCTATAGATTTTTACCAGTAATTCAGAAACTTGGTGTGTATGTAGGTGGGCTTAAAAACAGCAAGTATTTCCATATCAAACAAATTTTGATATGAAAGATTGCTCCTGCAAAATGTAAAAAAAGTAACAGCTTTCCCTATAAATGGGGACCCTGTCTTCAGAAATAAGTTTTCAAGATTACTTTATTCAAAATGGAGGTAGGAGACAAAGGATCTCAAATGAGATGCCTGATTAGAGCAGCTTAGTGTGGTGTTTCAGTCCTGCCTCTTTGAAAATTGCCCCCATATTTTCCAAAACTGATCCACTTTGCTTTCCACTCCAGATGGGAGCTGTACTTGATGGGAACGGTACTTCTCCAGTTCACAGCTTTCACTGTGGTCTATGCCATGCAGTTATGTCCTTCCATTCTGACTGATAGCAGCAACAAAAACTATATTTATGCTTGAACAGGCATGGACCAGGGGGTTTAGGTTTGTACGTTAATGCAGGTAGAAACCAGATGTTGCTGTATATCTGCCTTTGATCCTGCCCATCAGCCCCCCTTCTCCTCAGTACTGGTTAGGGTCTCATCCTCTAATGAGGGTGCAAAATGGAGGAAAACCATTGAGGAAAACCAACCTTTCTTGGCAAATCCATGCAACTCAGGCTGGGATGGCTTCCTCAGGGGTCCACTCCTTGCAACAAAAGAACATTGTGGCGAAGAGAGAAAGGAGTATGTTACAAAAGTAAGAAGACGGGCTAGTTTGTTCCTTCGCCTGATTAAAGAAATGAGAAATTTCATACTGGTATTCTAATCCTGACACCCCCCATTGTAAAGATAGTATAATATACTCCAGGATTGCCAACCATCAAATGGTTCCTGTCATTTGACGCCTGCACTTGGCCTGCTTGTATGCAATTCATTGATGGGAGGTCAGTGCATGACACATAAGGCCAGCAAAAATGTATCAAGCTCCTTGGATGCTTCAACAGAGAGGAGTGGATGAGACGTCCATTGTGGCCTTCAGCACCCATTTAAACTGGGCTGGTATCAAAAACAGCAGAATAACAGAAATTTAATAGTGAATGATGACTCTTATGGGTTAAGGTCCACTTTTAGAAAAGATGTACTTGACATACCTGGCCTGCTGTGCATTTTTACGTTGTGTTTTCAGAAGCAAGAGAATATTTTTAGGCTGATCTGAGGCAGCTGTACTTTTTGAAATGGCTTATACTGCACCTGTACGTTACACTACACTAATGGACTTCTTTGATGCAGCAATCCTAGTCCATTTGGGCTGCTATAGATGGCTACATTTCTGTAAACTGGGGATAGATTTGTTCCCAAATTAAACATGGAATTGATTGAACATTAGTGATGAGGAAACTGGAATTCTGGAGGTGCGGTTTGGTTTGAAAAGGACCCACACATTTGCTTATCCAAACCTCCTGGGCTTACACAACATGCAACCGCAAACGATCTTAGGAAGATGAAAGCCTCTCATGACACTTTCAGCACTTCATGTATCCAGTGACAACTAAACCCACGGATGCAGGAAGTGCAAGAGGATGAAAACATATTATTCAAATGACTATTTGAATATTATTAAATGTTTGTTAAAGTTTTGGGATACATCAGTCAGCAAGATGGAGTATCTGGCATTGTTACTGGTTCATTTATTCATACTTCTATTAAAATAAGGCTGGAGGCTATCAGAGAGTGTGTTGACAGTATTTCCATGCTGCTTGTCTGTACTTTCTAGTTTCAAGGATGTGCTATATTGCTCTGAAAGCACCTTCTCTGATATACCAATGAAACTTCTAAAACTTGTGGCATTCTCTGGGGGCTGTAACTCATTTTCTCAGCACTAAACACTTTCAGCACAGTACTATTATTATTGCTTAGCCTGTATCGTTCTCCTGATACTGTCCACATATACAGCTGGTTTACTGAAGAAGAGGTACTAGGCAACTTATCCAAGGGCACATATTGGGTCAGTGGTAAAGACTGAGGAATTTGCTCAGGAGGCTCGTAGGCACACGTAAACCTACCAATGGAATGAGTAAAGGAGAAAGTGGAGGGTGAGAGGGCTGTAGCAGCTCTGAGCAGTGGTAGCGCAATGCAGACTCCTGTGTTGCCACAGCATCCCAGCCATGCCGTGGGGCAGCACTCCTGTGTTAAATCCAAGCTGCAAACAACTTTGTTTCTCACATAATAAGAAGAGGAAATATGTGGATGCATAGATGCTCCACAGGTTACAGACTTTTGGGCAGTCTTTGATGCCCATCATCACAGAGCCGACATCAGTACCATGCAAGATAATATCCTTTTTTTATACTTATTCTTTCTGAAATACACTGTTTCTCTGATTTTAAAACCACCGGGGATAATACCTGTCACAGGAAAGGATATATAATATATCTTTTTTCTACGTTAACCAAACCACCTATTGATTTATTTTATTAATCACATTTATTTATTTATTGGGTTTTGGTGGTTTCTTTTTAATTTGAAAATGGTCCTTGATGTCTAGGAACATATCTGCCCACAGTGCTGTAAATTTGTAAGAGGGATCACAATTTGATCCTATAATACTTGATTCAAACCACAAGATAATATAAAGTAGATCTATTGACTTCTAAACAGCTTAGTTCAGGAATGAAGGCATAACTTCTTCTCAGAGTGCCAGAAGAGAAGGAGGAATAGCCTGTAGGCACTGTCTTCATACAGCGAAAGCATGTATTTGTCATGGCCTCAGCCTTCGGAAAGATGAATGATGATTTGGACACTTTTGGAACGAAGAAACAGAATTAAAAATAAACAAAACAAGTTCTAAATATCTTTTGGGAAAAATGTTGAGAATCCTGTTTGCCTTGTTGCCAATAAAAGCTTTATACAAGAGCAAGCCATAATTATGGGTTTTTTCCCACTCTGCTTTTCCTCCAAATCTCTCACAATTTTTCTTTCTTCAAAAACAGCGGCCAAGTAATTTTTTTCAAAGATAAAGAAACAGGAAAATCCATGCTATGTCTTTTCTTATTTTTTTCAAGTTAGCTACAACATTTGGTGTTACCTCATTACCTCCTTTATGTATAACTTTTTATGAATGGCTGAAAACAGAAGAATGCAATTACCAAAAAAAATTGGGCTATTAGAAGGAAATATTTCTGCTTTGATTAGAGTATTGAGTTTGACACAGCCTAGAAAGCAGACAGAAGTAGCATAAATACACATTCACCTTTTGTGGTGCTGGAAGAATATTTCAAACAATTCATATTGGTTATTCAATATAAAAGATGAGTGAAATATGCAGATTATACCTAAAAAATACCTCTAAAGAGATCAAAGATAAATGCACCTGGTTAGTGAAATATTTAAGTTACTATCAATTGTAACTAAAGGCAATGGCAAGCTCTGGGCACTCCAAATCCATTCCTGACCTTGTCAGGCCAGTGACAGCCTGCGCTCATCCTCCTGGAGTCTTCTGTTTTCTGGAATGACAGACTTTGCTGCTGCCTCATGTATTATTCAAGACAAAGCAGGACCCAATGAAACAGGTTTAAAAGATCTCTTAAAAAGGAAAACCACGACAGAAAAATAAAGGTTAATCAGAGAACCTGGTATTTTTTTCCTATAATTTATAAAAAGATTGCAGCTTTCATAGAGCTGGAGGTGTCCTTACTTGTTATTACAGGTACACCTTCAATTTTGCACATTTCTCCATGCTGACTTGCTGTCCGCAGGGTGCTTGTAGAACAGCATATGGTACAGTGTGGACATTTTTTTCCTACTAAAGAACCATAGCACAGCTTTGGCAAGCGAGCATTTTAAGGCTCAGCAGAAAACTTGGGAGTTTATTTTCTGTGGTGGTCCAATTAGACTTACCCTGGAACTCCCAGAGTCTTTCTATTCTCTGACCTGACATAGCTGTCAGGAAATCGGAAGTGTGTACTCATTTAAATCGATACCAGATTGTCTTAAAAACACACACACAATATACTACTGACTGTATCCTTCTCTTCAAGAAGGTCTATGAGTCAGTGCCATGTTTTCTTTACATGAAAGCCTTTCCCAATAATTTCCATTTAGGCATCTTGTCTGGTGTTGGTTATTAAATGTAATTGCTTTTACACTACAAAGATGATGCAGAACATGTGTATGAATCCCATGCAAATATTTGGTATTCCAAGCATACAAATATGTTCACAAAAAGAAACACATACCAAGACATACAACTGTTGTCCATGTATGTGCAATAGGCAAAGTAACAAACATTTTTGCATGTAATATTTTATTTCTGTTTTGTGCAATATTCTCATCTATAAGTCTCTAAAAACACTGACATGAGTTTCACCTAATGATAAGCATTAACATATTGCCATTGCAGCTGATATGAGTCTCATTTGCTGCAAGTCAAATATGTATTAAAAAAGTTGAGATTCCTCAGCATCTGGAGGATGCAGGCTACAAGATAACTGGGATGCAGCTGTGCTAGGGATTTGGAAATTCAGGTCTATTCAAACCTGTAGTCCCACTGGTCAATTTTCTTTTTTCTGAGTCTTTGAGAGCATCATGCATGTGTATCTGATTTATGATATATGGGGTACTACTTTTATATACATGCATAGACCCAGAGAACTCCACACAAGAAATTACACTAATAGAATCTAAGACCAGCTGGCAATACATGTTGGGCAAAAAAGGAAGATGTGACAACTTCAGCTAAGCCAACAGACAGAATCACTTGATTTGGTCTCTGCACATCTTTAAAATCATGCTCTGTGAACATTGTTATGACAGGGAAAAACAAGATTTTTTTCCCTGTAAAATTAAATGTCACTCTTGATAGCATAATATCTGAAACATCATCCTTCCAAGTCCACAGCAATACTTTACACAGAAAATTAAACTCTCTCTCTGTTTATTGAGTGGATAATGCAGTCTTCGAATGTGTGAGAACCCCTGCTAGGTGAGAAATTAAAAAAGAAGCACTATAAAGTCTAATGGTATGTATGAAATACAAAAAAGAGAGAAAAAGGTAACTTAATTGGTAATCAGAAGAAATCATAAAACTAATCATGCAATTAATGTCTTAAAAAGCCAGCATATGAGGTGTGTATAATTACCAGAAAACAATGCAGTCATGGTTTCAAGGATTAATGAATTAATGATTGTTGGGGGGGAGGAGGGTTTGATCTGCAATTTTATATGTTAGCTTTAAATCCATGCTAAACTATTACTTTGCTTTGTTTACAGGAAATGTCCTCACCTTACACACATAATTTATCTTTTAAATTAGCGGGTTTTTAATATTAAGTTTAAAACATTTTCCTTGAGAGGTGCAGATGTGTTTCCTTTTCCTTCCTATAGCTCCCCATCCTCCTCTCTTGTTCATGAAAATACACGACACTTTGCAAGGGAAAGAGTTTGTACAGCACATACATCAAAATGACACAAAGCCTAGAAAAATTCACCAATTGCAGGTGCTGGAATAAATTATCAACTATGTTAACATATATAAATATTTTTATTTTCTCTTTAAAATGTAAAGTGCTACACCACATATTATCAATTGTCCTTTGTTTTGCACACACATTAAGAAATAAATTTGTGTTCTAGTGCTGATTGCTAATTTACTGATGATCTTATATATCAAGATGTTAATTTGTTGATAAAAGGAGGTGATAGAAAATTACAAATGATTTAAGACTGGTGTACATCAAAACATAAGCATCCCTTTGATTTAGTTTCCAACTACAAAGATTTCAAACCAGCCTATGGTAAACAGTGGTCTTTGTTCCTTTTTTTTTTTTTTCTTACATGGTTCAAATGCATGCATCTGCTGCTAGGTGTGATAGCAACACATGACGGATGGAAGGATGGATGAAAGTATTGGGTTTTTTAATGACAGCAGAGTCCCATAATTCAATAACCTCCAAGAAAAGGCTGAGAGGATGGCCCAGTGGTGAGAGAGCTGGCTTAGGACTGGGGAGACCTGGGCTACCAAACACATTCTCAGGTCTAACACAGCCTCTCCATGACTCGATTCTCCATTTGCAGTTGAAGGATGTACATTACTTCCCCGTCTTGATGGACTCTTAGAAAAGAAAATACCTTCAAGACTGCCAGATAGTTGGATGTTATAGTGAGAGCAGACAGGTGAATAGCAGAGATAGAAGCTTTAAAAATTGCACGGCTAGAAAATTAGAGATTTTTAAACTAAAAAGCGAATGAGTCCTGGTAAAATGTGCCACTGTTAGAAATGTAAGCTCTTTCTATGAGAAGTTTGGCAGAGGCTGGGTTCCCACAAGGTCCATGAGCTATGGTGCTCCAGGACTTGAGCTGCTCACGGGTAGTTCTGCTCTCAGCTGAACTCCTCCCTTAGCCCCCAGATAATGCTCTCAGTTGGGGAAAGGAGCAAAGGAAGGGAAAAAAACCACCAAGACAGTACAAAGAAAAGAACGGACAGAAATGAGACTGAGAATAAATGAAGCCAATTCGCAAGTTGCTGACTTTCCATGTGGGCTTATAGACGCTCACAGTTCATTTCTACGCTCCAGCTCCCAGCTGCAAGAGTGATTATAATACCTGGCTGTGCCTCAGAGGGGTTCCCAGCATCCCTTCGTTAATGGCTGGGAGCACTCACACCATGGCAGTGATGGTGGCTATAAGATGCACAGAATTAGTATCACATGTGAAAATGGTGTTTGCAGATAGCTGTATGTTAAGAACTGGAGAGAGGCTGGGAGGCAGTAGCCACTTTAAATCAAATAGCCGCTTGCATCTGGTAAGCCCTGAAGTCCCTAAATCCAGCCTGATTCAGGCACCGGCTGCTGCGGCATTTTTCATGTACCAACAGGGTGGCACCAGAGTGAATGGGATCGTCAGGGGTCGAGGCCCCAGGGCTGCCACTTGCCTCAGAGAGAATCCAACATTTTTTCAGAAGAGGAAGAACTGCAATGTTTTCCAGTGCATTTCCTTCCTTCTATGAGTTTGGGGTTGGTTTTGGTGGAAGCTAGAGAGCCTTACAGTAATTTGGATGTTTCTAGTTCACTCATTTTCTATTTTGCTGTTGTTGGAGGTCTGTGACCCACTGTGTGAGACAGCGACTGCCCTGTCATCCCAATGAAGTCAGTGACACAAGGCTGCTGGGAGGGCTGGACAGGATCGGATTTTGATTTGGGATAGTAACGGCTTCACTGAACTTCACCACTGAGAGCAAACACATGCCCTGCCTGATTTTACATAGAGCTGGACTTCTGCAGGCCTTTGACGTCACAGTTTGGGTCACATAAATAAGATTTATTGTTGCTCTCTCTGCTGGATACGGATAGAGGTGATACTTGGGGACAAGAAAGATGCAGTTTTAAAGGATTTAAATCTCCAGCAGTTTTCTATTTTGCATTCTGCAAGATCAGTGTTGTCTTTTCCTACATTTGCACAGATGACATAAACACTATCTACAATAATGGGATCAGATCAACAATGGAAACTATTATTTTCTAGTAAACAAAGTGAACTTGAGATGCCAATTTCTCACTCTTTAAAAACATAGGGGTGACTATATTGAGTTAGACCAAAAAATGCACATAGCTGAACACCCTGCTTGTGGCAGCAGCTATTAGTAGGCACGTGGAGAACAGCGTAAGAACAGCTGGAGAAGCAAGGCGTGACACTTGCACTCACGTTGGCAGTGTGATGATTCTCTCCCAGTCTCCACTCTGTAATGTGGCAGGATTTAGGTTGAAGGCTGAAGGATCTTGAGCTCTTCTGTGCATGCCACCTGATGTGAAACACGCTCTGGCACCCCATGGTGTGGGTGCCTCTATTCATGCCTCTAAGCAGAGTGGGGGTGTGCATTACTGCACCTTGCTCTGCAGAAGCACCTCATTTAAATTGCCTTCATATACTGAAGCTTGGGAATCTCCAGTCTAGTCACAACCACCGTGTTTCCAAGCTAAAGATATTAAGAAGATTTAAAGAAAGTTATGATGCCTTGGCCTTGGTCTTGCCTAGTAAAAGGGCCAGGAAGGTCTGAATTTTTTAATGATGGTATGGGTGGAGATTGGTTGTTATGCTTTATCAAGAGGAGCTTGAATTAATTATCTAACTCCCAAGCATAACTGCACGTTCCCTGGAGTAGTGTAAGGAAAGGCTGAACCACTGAAGCAATTGCTCCTGCAGTTCTGCAGTGGTTGTCTGTCTCCTTATTCACATCCTGCAACATGACACAAAGGTATCCAACGAATCTGACAAGGAGATGGTTTGCTCTGACCATCCATAAATTCAGGAAAAATGAACTCCCTTATCTTGATGCAACATCAAGAAAATTCTACTTCTAGAACTGAAAGGAAATTTCTCAGCACAAGTATTTTCTAGGCATCAGAGCCATTGACAACACTCAGAAATAGTCAAATCAATTAATTTTCCTTTTCAGAAAATTTGTTACATTCTCAAAATTTCCAGTTTGATATTTTAAAATCAGAAAAATTACCATTTCATCTTGATGTAACTTTTTAAAAACAAAATTCAAATTAATTTAAGTTAATTCATTCTTCAATGGTAAACATGAAAATAAATATTTTTATTAATATGACTATGTAATGCACGAGATGGAAAAATAGATTACTGAACTTTCTACCCTAAACCCACAGTTTACTGTATAAGTAATTTATGCTGTAAAGTTCCAAAAATAAAGCCTCATTTTCAAAAATGCTTGACATTCTGGCTCTCACCTGATTCAAATTGTAGCTTTGAGTATTCACTTTGAAAATCACAGTAACACACGCTAAACACTGAGCCCCAAATCTACACAATTCAAAATGAAAAAGTACTTTTGAAACTCTAGGTTTAAGCACCTTCATAAAAGATGAAAATGAAGTTATTAGCACAGCATAAAAGAATTTCTGAGTCCTCAAACTACAAATGCTCAACCATGGGCATGAGGCTACTCCTACCCCCCTAAGTCATGATCTGCTTTAGTGTATGCTAATTTCTTTCATCTGAGTTGTTCCTTAAACCCATCTTTCCTGATTGTTTGTATTTTTCAAAGCAATTCAGCATGATTTAATCTTAAATGACACTCAGACAATGACTTAATAATTAATATGCCATGTAAAGCAGGTAAACTAAATCACCTCTTAAATTAAGAAACCAGATCCTTTCTATTAGAGCATAAACATAATTTAAAACATAGGTCTTAATAACTCATGCTCTATTAAGGAAAGAGCAGGTGGCTTAGCGTTGCTAATGCAGAATTGATATTACCGAAAAATACGAGAATCTTAGGTTGGTGTATAATGTACTTCAGTTGCTTTCTAGCTGTACCATCAGCATTTAAATCATGAAATTACATTCCTATTCATGAGCCACACTCTTCTGAATTTTAAGATGCATATCATAATTACTTTTAGAAATTAAGGGATAATGTTTATTCCCAGTGGATACTGTTTTTTTTTTAATTATTATTATTATTAAAATAGCATGTTTTAAAACATTAACTACCAAACTGCAGGAAGCAGGGCAAATATCTGCTCCCTGAGTCAGTAATCAAACATGCTCTTTCCATTAGCAGGTTGGGTGAAGACAGAGGCTGAGCTGGAATCAGTGCGTGCTGAAGTGCCCCACCACTAGAAGTTCTGGAAGGCAAAGCTGCAGGCAGCTTTGTTTAGCTCTGTTTTGCAATGGTCATTTAAAGTTTTCATGTTGATCTTTCCTGCTCGCAGAGTAGCACTACAAAGCCCTTGTGCACAGTTTGCCAGCTGCTCAGCATCCCTTCCACGCAGAAATACTGAAAAGTCTTGTCTTCTACCTGCTCCACTGACCAGAATTCGACCTTTGTTTCTGCAGAGTAACTGTGGTGAGCCAGTAGCTTCCACCCTGTTACATTCACCCAGCGGAAAACAGACACACCCTGTCTTTTGCTGGACTATGTATCAGTTTTGCACTGTTTTTTGCACTTTGATGGTGGAGATGTAGCATTTAAACATATGCTGTAGAGCAAGGCTGAAAACAGATGCCTAAAAGATGGTACATAGAAGCCACTGTCACATCTTCATAAATTATGAAAGTAAATTTATGACAATGGCCATTTACTCATAGAAATTTCCTGATTACTTGTTGGATATTTTGAACTTTGGGGTATTCATTCTTTTTCCCTCTAGTCAAAAAACCCCCTCTGTTAAAATACTGGTAGCGTTTGCATCTAGCTCTCTTTTTCACCTTGGGCATATGCAAATGATGGATTTAGTTACACAACAACAAAATGAAACTATAAGGGAGAATAAATGCCACAGGAGGAAAAATCTTTGTACTGTGACCTGCAAAATAAGATTATTTATTTCTGTAAGCCTAGTTTAAAATGCCTTATTGTAAGACCTGTAAGAATCCTGTAAGAAATAAATGTCAAACCTGGATGCAGTCGCTCATCTTTCATTGCAACAGAAATACCAGTTTGGACAAATCCTTAAATTTACTCATTTGGATTAAAAATAAAGAGAAAGCAAAAGTAAAAGAACTCTACAGTTGGGGATGTCTCTAGTAGGAATTGTTTATTTGATAGTTAATGGAATGATCCAGAGCTGTCTTCTGACTCATCATCACCCATGTCGAGATGATACAGTTTTAATACTATAAGATTTTTATTAAACATCATTGCTGACACTGAGGGTTGACAGAAGTTGTTAGGAATTTAACACTAGGATGGAGACAGAGTTAGTGAACTTACAGATAATTTAGCTTGAGAGAAGTCCTTTCACAGGGAATACAATTTTCAAAAGAGAGACCACAGAGAGCTCACCGGTGAACGTGAGGTGTAGACGTCAGGGGCAGATGCTGTTCACACCTGCTAGCCAAGCATTTGTGTCAGAGTGCATGATACAAGCTTCAGATAAACCACTCACTACTTAGCTGTCATTTGTATCTAGGATGGCTTGGATTTTGGAGGGATTTGGATATATAGCCTCTGTTCTCAAAATTACCCACTTAAGTGCTCAGGTTGGTAAAGCGGGTGTCTAAAGGAAGGGCATGAAACCTGCTGTAAGCCAATGCCAATGGATGCAGAGGCTCTCAGTTCAAAGGTTTTGTTGTCTGTGAAATGTGGCAATAAGAGAGAATCAAACATGCAGTAAAATACTCTTCCGGGAGCTAAAAACCCTTAATGCAGTCAGTGTTAAATCATATACTCACAACAAATTGAAAAATAATATGACCAGTGCCAAAAGAGCCATGCATGTGAAGTTGTCGCTTAAATAACAAGGCAGTGCTCCTCCAGCACACGGCCCAGGGTTGTGTGCGCTCTCCTGAGGAGGACAGGGAGGCCTTATTCAAAATGTCATTAGTAACTCCAAATCTGCCTGCTAGGATCTGAAAACCATTTATTAGGAAAGTATAAAAAAGGGTATCTGAACACAGGAATGAGGGGCAGGAGTCTTTGGTCCCAATTTTGGTCTCAGTCTTATCAGCTTAATTTAACAAATAACTTCACATATCCCATGCTGCTGCTTGAAAGCCGCCTTTGATGAGACCAGAAGTAAACCACCTCCCTGTACTTTCAAGCAGGGCTCACATCCAATACAGTCAGTTAAAAAGCTAATGAGGCAGGGATGTAGCAACAGCTCCTTTCACCGGACTGATCAACCACTTTACAAATGAACATGGTACTTCCTTAAGTGAGGCCCAAGCATGCAAAAATGGTCCTTAAGTCAATCTCTGGCTACATTTCCCCCTCAAAACACAAAGAAAGAGATGAATGATTTAAAGTTGCTGTGGAGCCGACTGAGAGAGAGTCAGCCATGTGAAAAATGCTGTTTTTGTGAAGGAGAGCAACTGCCACTGTGTAGCACCATTCTGTGGTCTGGAGTTCCTGTTTAATAAATGACGGCACAAATCCTGCTGCAATCCTTTAGAAAAACTTCTGCAAGACAAAACATCTTGTATACATGCAGTGATAACCACACATTACAGAATGAAGCGTAAATGGATCGTATGGCAAAATCCATCTGTTGTACCTGCAGTTTATATTTAATACTGTACGATAAAATATCTTGGAAGTCACATAAATCATTGTGACATTCTAATCCAACCTCTATTCAGAAATCACAGCAGCTGTCTTTTAAAGTGTCCTTCCCAACAGTAACAAAATCTGACCCTATTGATGAGGGCAAAGCTTAAAATTACTAGATACCAGTCAATGGTAATTATTGTTCTGTTACAATTACCAAAATTCAACCCTTGCACTGATAAAACACTTCAAATTTTACTAAACTGTAAATGGATTGTTCTTTAACTGATTTACATGTGTCAATATGAATTGGGCTTACGCGATGCATAGATATATGTAGTACGTGGTATAGGAATTACAGTAGGAGCATGAAGTTTGTATAACACTTGCAATATATTTTTATCTTGAGTTCACAGTAGGAATAAATTATTTTGTACGTTTATCTCTTTATGAATTTACATTGTCCTTATCACCATTAGCAGCAAAGCAAGTCTCACTAAAAGTACAAACAGAACAAAGCTCTGCCTGCTCTTCCCTGTGCCTGTAAGGATAGTTTATGAAGGCCCACTAGATGATAACTACATTTGTTCCAGCTTTCAGGAAGTCCTGAATCTGTAGCAAGTTATACGAAACATAATCCATGCTTTTAAGACTAGCAAAGGCTATGTGGTGGGTATTTGAAAGTCAGACTAAGGTTGTATTCAATGACTCCACACCAGAAAAATCCCAGGGGAATCCCTGGAGGCACCATAGCAACGCAACATGGCACGGGCAGCTACACCACTGCCCTCCAAAAGGGCCAGTTCTGCTGAGTAGTGTGGTGGTGAGCAAGGCTGTGCTCTTCCTTTTGGTAAATTTGCCCAGTGGTGTTTTTGGCATGGAATCAGGCCAGGAAAGTGAACCCAAGGGAGTGTGCGACTATGAAAAATCTCCTCATTTTCCTTGTCTTTCCCTTGTATGCAGGGACAGTAAGGTGTAGTAGACTTTCTACTATCTATGCTTTACCTTGCATCCTAAAGATCTTAATGCATTTGTGTGAGACTTAAATCAATGCAGTTCTTCCATTGATTTCACTGCGTTTTGAATCAGAACTGTTGCAGGCACATGGTCCTGAGCTGCTTCAGAGTTGAAAGCAGGCACAGGGGAATAAGGTCTGGTAGCGACTGTGCCCAGAACAATTCCAGTCAATTCTAAAAGTTTCTCTAGGGCCAAACAAGACTCAGCACAGTCATCCAAAGCCTCTGGTGATCCACAGAGGGAAAATAGCTGCAGGGAACTTCAAATTTGTTTGTCAAGCTAGCTCATACCAGCCAGTCCACAATGTATAGAGAAAGTCATGAAGAGGATGGCATTCCTCACCCTGCATAGGGGTACAAGGCCATCCCCATCCTGGCCTTGTAGGAATGGAAAGGATGCTCTGTGTGATCATTGGTGATTGTTACCCCAAAGACATCTGGCAGATACATTTATTACATGCAGAGCCTTTGCTATATTGGCTTTGAGCATGGACTTTGAGCAGGTGAAGAAAGACAACGAGAACTCATTATTATTTATCATGTGCCGGGTGGCAGCAATGCCAGGATCAGGCTGGTTGTCCTAGGGACACACCAAGATCTCCAGCACACAGCAAAAGACTAAGAGCATGGAAAACAAATCCTTGGAAAAGGCAGATTGCACAAGCAAGTTAGTACTGTGAGCATCCAAAGGATGAAATTTTCTTACAGATAAGGTAATAGTCCCAACCTTTTCCTTCTGCCTTCAAAAATCCATCCTGATTTTCTAACACTGGAGCTGGAACTGCCAGTACAGAAAGGAAATCTGCCTGATACACTGTTGGCAACCACCCTGCTTTGAGCAGGAGATGGGAAAAGGCGACTCCAGGGTTCTTTCAGCCAACATTTTCATGATTTTGTGGTTGATTCTCCAGATGCTTCCAGGAGCCCACAGGCTTTGAAATACAACAGTAATGTGAGGGAACTTGACCACACTTCTCAGAAACAACCTTGCAGGTCACCAGGGATGAGCATTGCAGTCATGGTTATTTGGGCTGCAGGAAGAATGAGGCACAGCTGACAGTTTGCTCCTGTCCATCTTTTGGGCTATGGGCTTCATACAGAACCAAACCCTGCATATCTGACGGATGTCTGGTTCACCTGGGCAGTACAAACATCTGCTTTTCCTGCTAAGCTAGGGAATGCACCCTTCTAAACTTCATAAAGCCGTCATACAGAAGAGAGGGAGGATTTGTTAGGTATTAGATGAAAACCTTATGCTCGAAGCTAACTGATCTTTGCAAACAAGATCACTTTTGTCAAAAAAAAAAACCAACACCCCAAAAAAACAACCCAAACCCCCGCATGTTTTTAGTAGAAACTTGTAAGGTAAAAAAATAGCCCAGGGAAAAATAACTATGCCAAGGATTGCATCAAAACACTTAAGTGCTGCTGAATACTTGAGCTAAGCATGTGATGGTTACCTCCCCTTTATACTATGTTGTAAAACCTGAAATAGCGGCTCATGAATGTGCACCTGCTATATCTGAAAGGTCTTTCCTCTTGCCTGGTCCTAGTATGACTTGGGAGATGTGAACAGTCTGTTCTTCATGCAATCCCCAGGTAATATTTAAAATATAAACAAACTTCCAGAAAATTGCACTGATAACTTTTTGCCACTTCATAATTTTTTCTTGGTAATGTGCTTAAGTTGTAGCAATTGCCTGGCACACATAAAATATGATGGGGAAGGTGGAGGGAAGGAAGCACTTACTGCTAACTATATACTGGAGAGATAAGTGCCGGTCATAATCTGACCTGATATTAATTTCTGTATGAGAAGGGGTTTTCAGAAGAAATCAAATGCTAAATACTTCTATATAACTGTAAAAAAAAGTAACCTGTGAAGTCATGGGCTATTAACTAATCGCTATACTTCAACTAATGGCAGCATACAGTTGCTAGGTAACTCCTGATAAGATGTGTGCATTGGCTGCCTGAGAATTACTAGAGAAAAGTGATTCCCTCCGCCGCCGCCACCACCACCACCACCATCTCTGAGTCAAACTGATTACATAGGAGTTTCTGTTTTGACTGATTTTACAGGAGATAAGTGGTGACTACATTGTGTTTAGACAGCCAAAATCTGCACGCTAGGTGATAAAATCTAAAAAAATGCAATCACTGAAGTGCATTTGTTCCTTTTTCAATGGGTTCATTTACCCTTGACATCACAACGCTGCATGCTGGAATCCCGAGTTCTCCAACTGATTTATTTTTATGTATTGCATTATATTTCATAAGATGCAAAGAGTCAGGTGACTGGAAGCTAACTCTGAAAATCAATGAGGAACAGATACCTACTGGCATATACGAGCGGTGTTGCCCTTTTGCAATTTTTTAATATTTTTACTCTCTATTTCACACTATCACAATTATGTCTTTGATAGAAACCTGAAATTCAATTCTATTTGAGCATTTGTCTCTTTATTTTGGTTCACCAAGTTAATATTAAATAGAAATGAATGTTAAGCCAATTCAGTAAATAGTTTTTGAGGAAATATTATACTGCTTCACTTGTTCTGAAAAAAATAAAAACAAAACCAAGACTAAAAACAAAACAGAAAAGCAAAAGACATGCTCAATATGATGAACTATATGGAAACCGCTGGCAGAAAATAATAGGTTTGATTTTTTTTTACCAAACTGTCTAGCATTCAGTTATGTACTCTGCAAACGGTTCTGGGAAAAAGACTTGCTAAATCTCTAAGAATTAGTCTTAATATTATTCCTTGCCCTGGAAAATCAGGCACTCTCAAGCAAATTATTTAAAAAGAATCAAGATAAATTCCAAGCTATTTCACCCTTCTAAACTTATGACTTTTGCAGTGTGTTTGAGTTGTCTCCCTCTTCTGGCTGATCCAGACCACCCAAGGAACCTACAACCGTTCAAACTCATGGAGTTTGGTGTGGGCACAGCCCAGGCAGCTTCTCTTATGTGTGAGTTTATATGGACACTGCAGCATCTGTACCTACAGGTACAGGTACAGACCTGCAACTGGACATTTTCTTCATGGTAAGCACTCTGTCCTCCACGATAAGACTACCTATCATCCCCTAGGAAGGGGTGAGCAAGCAATGAAAGAAAGAAGAAAATAAGAGATGACATAATTATATTTTTTTTCTGAGTTAGCTTTGACATTAGGGGACACACCAGGGGTTTCTACACTACCAGAAGAGAAACACAGTTGTTTGCATACACTCCAAGTGGCATGACTATTTTTGTATCCCAATCACACATCTCCTCTGCTGGCATCAGCCAGGGTTCTTTCCATAGCATACATTGCTCACAGCTTGATGCAACAAACTGCCCGACAACTATATTGAGAAACAGCTTGTTTTGTTTTTCTAATTTGGAAAACAAAGGCACACTGCAAGCTGCGCTGACTGGGAAGTCATACATCTTTAACACAAAGTAAAAAGGAAAGGAAAATAAGGAAACATCCTTTAGTTACAGCAGACACCTCCTTCTTTCCTTGCAAAGTGCCCTGTCAGCATCGCCTACCTCACACCACTTTTCAACACCAGCCAAAAAAGAATGAAATCTTTATTGTATTTGTGTTCAGAAGTTAATGCTAGGGAATTCACTGTCTGTAAAGAGAGGGCTTCAGGCTACTGGAAAAGACTCTCTCTAGTGGGATCAGCTATGGAACTAATGTAGGCTACAGACTATTCACTGCATAGGCCAGCAGGTCCCAAAGGGTTTCCCTGGAAGGTAAGTTAGCCACTGGGCCATCGGGATCCAGCCTGGCCCAGAACAACATGGTCCAGCCTGGTATGAACTTTCATCTCCCCTCACACTCAGTCTCTTTCCAGGAAAATCCTTACAACAGGAGCCTTTGCAGCCCTATTTCAGGAAATCACCTCAACCTACTCTTGGGGACATGGAGTGTAGGACAGGCCTAATAATGGCCTTGCATGGCCTCTTAAAAGTGTCCAGGGCTGGGACACCTGCTGGGCTTTGATTATCTGACTGCTCCAGCCCAGTGTGCTCACACACTCCAGGAACACAGCCCCAGTGCTCAGACAGTCAGGGATGGCCACAAACAGTTGAAGATCGCGCTTGGGAATCCCTCGGACAGGCTTATCAGACCAACATGGAGTACAATGAACATTATTTGCACTGTTCACATCTTCAGCCAAGACCACAGATTGTGATATCCCAAATTTATCTAGTTATTTATACGACAGAATCATCTTGACACCTCAGGTCTGGTGGAGATCAAACCCATTCAATCGTAGCTTTTAAACTGAATCCCATTTAACTATGCAGCCTTAGCCTTTGGCTTTCCCTGTAATCAGTGGTGGGAAATAAAAGGCAATTCCAATCATAGCTGGACTCTGCTGATTATAAAGCTCAGCTGACTACACTCCTATCACAGATGATTCAGTTAAGTGCCTATACAACTAAGTTAGGGGTGGATGATGTTAGCTGCTAATAGACTTTTCTAATCAGTAGGCTTACATCTCACTGGAGCAGGTAAGGGTGCAGGGAAGTCTTGGGAACTGTAAGCCAGTCTACCAAAGCTCTGGGAAAAGCCAGAGCCAGTCTTGTGGACTGGGAGCCTGGAAACTGCATGCCTGCAATTGGCTGCTCCTCCAGTGTCCCATGAAACAGACCTGGTGTACAATTTCTGTAAATGAAGAGGATTGCACCAAAGAAATAACTTGCACATATCACTCATCTTAGGAAAATGACCCAGCAAATCTCTGAGTATTTGCTAACCTCTTCAGGTATTTAGCATGAGGGGATCCAGCCTGGTGGTTCCCTGTACCTGCTACATCATGGTAATTAATAGTAAAGGTATTAGTGGGCACGCAGCAAGGAGGAGACCTTGCTCTGAAAACTTTACAGCCTGAATGGGCTGGGTAGCAGTACTGAATTCATATCCTGCAAATAAGTAATTTTACAACAGAGGAATTCTGTGGTTCCACATCTCCTGAGCCAGAAAAGCCACAGCTGACGCACCTTTTCGAAGTCTGCTCTCCTGACTTGTGGTCTGCTGGCAGGTTTATAAGACCATGTTTTAAATTAAGGGCAGATGCCAATACAATATATCGTTGTGCCACTGTATATAATAAAGATGACTGCCGCCCTTTTGGAGATTATTTGCATTCCTAATCAGAGATAGAATTTGGCTGAGCAAATTTGGGAGTCCCTGGGATGAAGCAAAAATTTCAGCAGAAATTTAATTGCTTGAAATGTATCAAGTTGCCATACTTTGTTTATTTCCTGAGATTCAATTACGAAAATTGCCAGTCTGCAACTCCAAATTGCGTGACAACTGTTGAACTTACAGTCTCACAAGGATACCCACCCCAGAGCACAACAACACACACATTGCTCCACTACCCTAAAATAATACAAGCTGCCAGTAATTGAAAAAAGGAGAATAAACTCCGCACCTTCTTTATTCCCTGACTGGTATAATGAGGGTGTCGTTCTATTGTCTCCTGGGTGGGATCTCTTGCCATCCCAGTTGTTACAGGTTTTTTTCTAGACACGTTGGATACAAATATGGTTTCACTTCACAAAATGTCTCTGTGCCCTCACCAGTCTGTTCACCCTTGTCAAATCAGGATTTCACACATTGTTTTCTGCACATTCCCTAATCTTAGTGAAAGTTTCATTTCCCCAGCCCATTGCCATCGGCTATTAGTCTGGCACAAAACTCGAGCTCAAAATGAAAAAGATAAAACAGAGAAAAGACAGCAGACACAGCTACTATTGCTCTGTTTTCTCTTGTCACAGCTAACAAAACATGCTTAATAGCACCATTGTGTTATTGGTGAGCCAGGGAGACAACAAGGTGTATCCTGCCATGACCTATGAATATTACCTATTTCTGAAATACTCTATATCTACCCATTAGTGTTTCCAAAGTTCACCATGGCAATAGATGGAGGAACGTTTCGTTGTCTAATGGATACAAACCAGCAATAACAACATGGTATTAGCCACTGTGGATGTTACTGACCAACAGGGTCACAGACAACACTTGGACCTACTCCAAGCTTTGACTGTTGAAATCAAAAAACCAAAGTCTTAAAATGACAATTCAAAATTTCACACATTGATCATTAATTTTTTTAAAATATTTTTTTAATATTATGGCATCCTTATAAGATCTTAGTTATCTGACAGGCTTTTAGCATTTTTGCCTACTTGGTATCAGCAAAGTAAAGAAACTGAGCTTGTTTAGAAAAGAGACAAAATTATTTTGCATGACAAGACAAATATGTTTTAAAATGTAATGAAATACTGTCAATTTGTTTAAAAAATTTTAGTGGCAGATTCTGGCTTCCATGGGTGAAAAACTCTCTTCTCTGGTTTAGAAAGGAATGATTTTCCTTTTAGCATTCAAATTTGCATGCCAATATACTTTGCATATAATTTACATACCATACTGTATCACAACCACTTTGTCTCTTATTGTAAAATCCAAAATCAGCTCTGAGCATTTCATAGCCAGGATTATTAAAACATTTTGTTAAGTCAAGTCTGAAGATAAGCTTTCACCCTGATGCTCCTGGAATTGCATACTAATGGGCAGGAAAGGTGAGCGTCTGGTTCAGGCACTAGATTGGGCTTTGGGTCTGGTCCCAAATTTCTCACAAGCTTCTTTTCAAATTTGGACAATTTCATTCAATATCTCCCTAACTCAGATCCTTATTTGTAAAATAAGAAAAATGATAATTTTTATTGCTTTTCTTTTCTAATCTTGTCTTTTTGAGTGATTATCTGTAATCACTCAAAGGCACAGTTTTCCTATCAGTCTATGTGTGGGCAGGCACCCAGTGAGATCCCAATCCTGTCTTGAAAGCATTACTGTAATGCCCCTGTTAATCAAAACTACTCAGCCTTTTTTCAATCAAATGATTTATGCAAAGAAATATCAATTTCCTGCAGCATGAATTTTTTTCATAGATCCACACAAGTTTTAGGAAAACTTTGAATAAGGAATTTTTTTTTTCCTGACAAAGACATGATTTTTGATTGAAGTTCAGATGACAGAAAGCTTTACCAACATCTACAGTTTAGTATCAGAGCACTCCTATGGGAAACCAAAGTTCAAGCCTTCACCTGCTTGACTCAGAACAAGGATCTTTGTATGAACCAGGCGCTATGTGGAACACCTGCCTGTCCATCCCAGGTTCTCATAAACTTGCTGGAATATTAAAATATCTACATAAAGTGAAACAATTCCAGGAGGCTACTACCCAGTGTAGCTGATGAGGTTAAGCCCACATAGCAAAGCAGTGCAGAAAACCAGGGTCTCCCTCCTTCTGCATGAGGACCTACACCTCCATTCTGTTCTGGGTCTCGCTTGTGCTTCTATCATGAAAAACTAGGAAAAGACTTGATTTCATCCAAATGGGAAACCAGCAATGCTCCACAATATCAAAAAGCTCTGCAGCACACAGAGCCGTATCCTGCTGAGCACTGCTAGGTGTATACAGGGCACTTTTGGTGGAAAATCAGAGTGTGCATGCTGAAGCTGCCTGTGATACTTCAGCAGTGTGAAGCAGAAGCTTCCAGCAAGAAGAACAAGGTGACTGGGAATGGGACCCAGGAGCACAGCTGAGGGCCATGAAGCACCTGAAGCTTCTTCCTGACCTGTGGCAAAAGTCCAAGGACATTATTTAATACAAATTACCGTAAACAGCTAAAACAGGTTGCAGAGGTTAGTGGTGTGAGTACTCACACTGTGTTGGATATATTGCTTACAAGTAGCACTGCATTGCTTATCTCCAGATACTATCTTGAGATGTATTATGGCTTAATGCTTCTCTAATCAATAGATCATCATCATCATCATCTCTCCTCTTAAGACAAACTCAAATCAGCATTTCAGTGGAAGCTACTATAACTGATTTTATCTTTTTTTCCTAAATATTCATCTATTGTAGCTAAAGTTGCTTGTTATATATGAAGAATTTCCAATTCTCTCCAGGATGAAACAGTCATTATTTATGTTAAAATTAATAGCAAAATGTGTAAGAAGGTGAGTGAATAAAGAAGAACTTGGATCAAGTAGTGCTGGTTAACCTCAGTGCAGACTGCTGCTGTTCTGCTGTAAAACGTGATGAACTTCACAGAGTCAATTCAGTGTCCTGGGAAAAAGCAAAGACAAAAAAGGCAGCTCTGGTTCTAAGGAACACTCTGGTCATATGGGTAGCAGTTAAGAGGGGCCATTCATACTCCCAGGTGTATATCTTGGTAGTGCAGGTAGCACTAGAAGAATAGGCAACTCTTTCTTTTAGGAATAATGGGATTTCCCAGAAAATATCTAACTACCTTACATTATCTGGCACCTGTGTGCCAGACACCTGTATGCTGCTGAACACCCATCTGCTATATATGCTACATGCATTTCTTTTCTTTTTTAAGCTTGGCAAAGGAGTTGATTAAGAAGATAAAGTCTCTGAAAAACATTTTGGACAAAGATGCCAGCACAGATTGTACAGTAAAAGATATCAGGTCTGCCAGTACGTGCACACCACACTCTGCAGGCTGCTTATACTTGCCTCTCAATGATTTATTGCACAAATTACTGGAGTTCTGAAATAGTACAAGCCATATCTCCATATTTCTATTTGGTATAGATTTGATAATGAAAGGATGCAACCTCCTCAACAAGCAATATTTGTATTCTAGCTAGTCGCTTTTCTTGGTCAGTGAGAATATCCTTTCTTTCGGAGCAGTCTCTGCTTATCTTTCCTTTCTGCTCTCTCCTGCTACAGGCAATATAGCTGAATGCTGCTGATATGATTTTTGTCCCATTCTAAATCTAAAAAAGATACCTTTTGTATGACAATTTCTCCAAATATTAAATAAACTCACTGATGGTATTTCGAGTTTTGAAAGGACTAAGTCACACATTGCTTGTGTGTGCACAGCTATCAGCAGCTAGATGAAACTGTCTGGTGTCCCGCAGCACTCACAGCTCTGCTAGGTAGATCTCAGAAAACACAATACCCTTCCACCAAAGGATGTGCTCATATAGAGAGAGAGATATATATACACACACACACACATATATATATATGTATATATGCAGTTACTTGTAAAATCAGGACCGTAATGATATATTTACTTTTAAAAAAAGGTCATAACCCCCCCAAGAAGTACAAGGAAGGACAAGAGATTATGTACAACTACTAACTTCAGCAATAATAATTAAAAGAAAAGTATGTCAAGGCAAACACTTGTTTTAGGACGAACCAGATTTTTGTACTAGTGTAGAAAAAAAATATCAAGAAATATTTTTAACTGACTATTTTAACGGACAAGTATATTAATTGAACGTATTAACTGATATAGAAAACATACTACTCTCACTTTTGGATAGACTAAGATAGATTTTATTCAGATGATACCTGCAGTTGGTAACTGCCTGACTCTTCCATTCAGTGCACAGTACACAAAACAGAAGTCAGCTCTTCAGGTTGTGTATATGCACGCACAGATACATAGATTCACATGCAAAACCCTAAAGCAACATACTGCACTTATCTTCTTCCCATTTTTAGATCATACATATTTCATTAAGCTTCATGCAGAGTGTCTTCTGATTTATGGTAATTGTCAACAAAAGCAAAAAATGCCGACAATTTTAACCCTGGAGTACTGGGGATTCAACTGGGATAAAATTAAAATGTTTATGGGGAAAAAAACCCCAATAACAGCCTAAGCCACTGGGAGCTTGACCCTTGAGATGTTGTCAATTTTTTATTTTATTTTATTGTGTTTGTTGCCTGTAGAAGCAGATGCCAGAAGCAACATCTGATGTACTGGACACGTCCAGTGTTATCCCAGCATCCTCATGGCCTGGAGGACTTGGAGTGAGACTAATTTCCATATCAAACCCAATTTAGATGAAACATCTTGGTTTAAAAAAAAAAAAAGCCAGTGCATCAATAGCCCCTTGATTAGATTTTCATCTCCTGAGCAGACAACTATGAATATTTATTACCATGAATGCAGATTTCCCTCTTTCCATTGCTCTGATCTTGAATATTACCCACTGCTAATTTTTATGAAAATTTGGGCAACATAATGTTTTCACATAAACTGACAGTTCTTGAGATAATCCCGTTATTGTTTGATGGGAAATGACAGTTTCCGCTTATTCATGTGTTAACGAGGGATTAAACATTGTTTTTCATCACCGTAATCTAAGATGGACTGGAAATTAAAATTTGAACATTGTGCATTAGCAGAGCTTTGAGGACCAGAGTTTGTTTGCATTCACTTAGTAAAGATCTGTAAATTAACAGTTTAACAATCCAGTGAAAACCGTACCATAAAAACAGCACTGATGTTTGTGAAATGAAGTCATTACTCTAACTGCTAAAGGTAAAGAGCCAGAGAGAGAAAGAGTTTGCAAAACGGCATCCCTTTGCAAGAGCAAAGTGCACAGTGAGCTGCTGTCAGCTACAATGGTCTTCGGGCATTAATGGACTGTCATTCTATGGCACAGAATCATGTCCCTTTTCCTTGTCACAGGTTCTGATACTCAGACACTTGATATACTCAGATCACATTGAAAAATTGCTCTATCATAAATCTATCAGTAACACTAAAAGCAGCAATACTGACCCAGGAGCTGTTTTCATGCATGCCAAAGTGCTGTGCTCACACCCTACCCAGGTCTTGGCAAGCAGTACATAGACACATATAATTCTTCACTGAAAAGTGTATTTTGCTGGAGCTGCAGTATACAGATATAAAGGATCAGTTATCTCCTCGATGCTTGTGCCTAATTCCCAGCAATGCAAATCAGAGATACCTACATGTACCAAAGTGGAAATAGAGACCTATGGGTAACATTCTGCAGCTCATGAGCCACCATTACATTGCTGTTTCGACAGAAGCTTTGGGTTAAGTAGGTTTGCAATTCTGCTAAAAAAAGCCCCGACATTTCCCTTTCATACCAGTCAAAGTGCAAATAAAACTAAAACTATGCTTAGTCAAAGCAACTCAAACATCTACCTAACCAAACATTAAAACTATCTCATCCGGATAAACCTTGCTGATTCATGGGAATAAGTAACAAACCAGTTTCAACAAAACTAATTTAATAGGAATTTTCATGCTTAAATTAAGAACCTTGTTAAAAATATTCTGACTAAAAAATGACTTCATGTGTATAGCACATAAAGCCTTGCATTCTGAAGGATGCTGAAGTGATGGACAGGCAGCCACACTACAGCAGTGTTGCCTCTAAGGATGGAAACTCAGTGATGTACAGGTGCAAAACTGTTCTGGGCAGGACGAAGGAGAATGTGCTACCAAACCTTCAGCCTTCCCAGAAAGCACATCTGATCTAAAGT
Source organism: Ibycter americanus (assembly GCA_035590275.1). Lineage (NCBI taxonomy): Eukaryota > Metazoa > Chordata > Aves > Falconiformes > Falconidae > Ibycter > Ibycter americanus. Next base: position 60,438,240 of record JAVJGI010000050.1, read on the forward strand.
TTTACAGCCTAATTCTAAAAAAACTACAATAAAAGGCACAGCAATTCTTGTAACTAGATAGAAAAAAAAAAAAGTCACTAGCTGCAGCTGAAGCTTTAATTCTAAGGGAAACACGTGCCTTAAACACCCGCGCTACAAGGCAGACCACGCTGGAACCACCTGCTGGGAATGGTCCCTGGCTCGGATTTTGCTTCAACTTAGATGCAAAACAGCCTAGAAGAGTACAAGCTGGCACAGGACACGATGTGAGTGACCATACCAACAATTAACAGTACAGATGAATGTGGGACCATGACAGGCTCTGTGCCCTGTTCTTGTCTATTTTACTAAGGCTGACATAGGTATAAGGCCCCTGATGCCAGGGATTTATATAGAAAGGTTGGATGTCTCACAGCTTGGATCTTAGCCCAAGACACTCACCCTCCTATGCTTACAGAACGAGAGCAGAGGTCCTGGCGAGTGGCTTACCATGTCGAACTGGAGGGGAGCATTTACTTCCCAGGGACTGCTAGAGAGAGGGCTGAGGGGCTGGGATCTGCCACCTCTTCCTCTCCTCCAACAGTTAAATCTGTGTAGATAACTGTGTAAATAGTTAAATAGCTTGAAATCCCTGTGTTCCTGCCAGGATCGAGCTCTTGCCTCTGGAGGTGGATGAATCTCCCTTGTCACAATTTCTGACCAGTTCTATCACTCAAACTTCAGATGGTTAAAGAGAATTTAATCTTAATCTACAGCTTCCCCAGCCAACCCATTACACCACTAAAGATTTTGTTTTCCTTTGAGTCATAATGAACTGGCTGCTGGTAGAGGGAGGATGCTGAATTTCATGAATCAGTGAGATACCTAGTACAAACAATCCTGTTCTATGTAAAGATCCTACATGCCTTCTTTTTATATATAACAAATGCAGGATGCCAAATCATAGGGTAGATGATAACTGATTTTTAAGCAGAATTACCCTGCAGTTTGCTTTATGTAGTCAGTGCTGCTATCTAAATCTCCTTTCTCTACACATCCGTGATGGTTTGTAAGGGAAACTCTGCTTTAAAAACAATGGTATGACACGGCCTAAAACCAAGACAAATCCTTAAAACAAACATATGCTACTTTTTTAACAGAACAATGTTAACAAAGACAAAAAGGAACAACACTGGTAGGATGCATAAGTTCCTGAAGCCACAAGGCAAACCGTATCTTGTTTCATTTTACATGATTCTGAATAAAAATTGAATTGCTTTAGTTGCCATGGCAACTGCCACATCACTTGGCACTTCTGCTCCTTTAAATCACACAGTGCTACTGTAAAGGAATTCATGAAACAACATGACACTTGAATACTTGTGCTTTTTATACTGTTTCAGGAGGAAAACATAAATCAATATAGACTGATAGTTGTCTCTGAAAATCAGGTTTGTTGTATTTTTCTTAACATTATAATCTCCTCGTTTCCTTGTCGTGATCTTTAAAAATTTGTGAAGAAGGTGGAGGGCGTTGTCACAATCAGAGCACAAGAAAAGAAATTACTACTGACACCTGATTTCCAAACTGAAGCTGTGACCTGTCATTCAGATGTCAAAATACCTCTGCTATGCAATATTCAAATCAAATACAGGGGATAAACATTGGAACTTTGCCCCTCCACAACCAGAGACAGTGTGATATGTGACAGAAGACAGTCTCAGTAGCATCCAGGCATCTCTTTAACTCTAAACTTATCAGTAGCTTAAAAGGAAAGTCTAACTATATACTTAAAGATAAAGCATATTCTAAATGTTTGCAGAATTGGGGCCATGATTTATATTGTTTTAGTGTGTTCCATATATAACATGCAGTCACAGAAGGTATATGACAAAATAATGGGGTAAAATGATATACATATTCACGCTGCGTATTTTTTGTTTTTATTTTGCTGTTTATTAACACTCTGGATGCAATTTATTTGAAAAGCAGCCCTTTAGTGGGCTATGTACCATAATGAATAGTTAATAAATAGCATTAACATTATCTCTAAATATTAACTAAAATGCATTTTGCAAAAACATACAAGATCTTAAATAAATGAGCCATAGAGCTCCATCATTCTCTTTGGAGAAATTTAATGTTCTGTTTAGTTTTATTCCTTAAGGCTTGTGAAGCATTACTTCTAAACGCTACTGTATGACTAACTTCTGATTAGCATCACTTTACTATACATGTATACTCACAGAATTGTAATAGTGAGATATTATTCACTGTCAGTAAAACTCCATAAAACTAGTATATTACTGGTAGCATTCTATGTAAAATATAGTCTATGAATTTTTAAGGGTTACACAGCTTTAGATTCTATAATTTGTGTGTGGGATAAGGTGAATCTTCCTCATTGTGCCTTCACCAAGAATATTTCTAGGATTGTACTCCTTAAAGTGTTTCATTTCATGTTTTCTTCTTTATATATATAGCCTTAAAGTTACATGCCTTAAAGCAAAGACCCCATCTGTGACCTGATGCATGCCTTGCCCATAGCAATGTATGTTGCTCCAGAACACTGTCGTCCTGGAAATCTCTGTTCAACTGCTAATCAACAGAGCCACAGTGATCAGCGAGAGCCAACAGCAAGGGCTGTCTGCAGGATCTCCAATCCCAAATCTCACGTTACAGGAAAATTTGTTGATCTCTAAGCCATGGGTTTTGTAGGAGGAAATGCTGAAAGCACTCCTGGAAAAAACCCTCCCTGGTGTCTCCTGGTCTAGGAATGCTTACACTGTAATGCAGAGGTGTATTCCCTCATATGCACCCGTGCTCAGATTCAGTCTAATTAGTTCTGGCAAGAGGAGGGTGGGTTTCAATGGAAGTTGAAAAACTTAGCTGTGACTTGGGCTAAGACTTGAATATTTATGCATGCACTGCTGCTGCTGCTACACTGCGGTCAGTACCAGAGCTACCCTGTCTAAGTGATCTTGGGTACAGCATCCCTTCCCATCCCTGTGTACCTCTGGGCATGATGGCTGCTCCAGATCAGGAGTGTTTACTGATTGCCCAGATGTCACTGTAAGAAAGGCAGCTGGAGCAGATGCCAGGCTAACTTGGTCTTTACAAGCCAAAATCCAGCCCTCAGCATTCTACCTAGTAGTCAGAGAAGATCAGAAAAAAACTGACACCTTATTTTACAGGAACTGCAAATGGTTTGTCAAGTTCTGCACTCACTCCAATTTTTTATGGATTTGCAATTTCGTTCTGGGTAAAATCTGGATACACAGACATTAATGACAAAATTTGGCAACATTAAGGCAGATAACAAGTTAGAAATCTGACTCCTGCCTCAAAGATGCTTGCACATCACTGGAAAGTCTATCTTATCACGTCCTCTAGCTTCACTAGAGTTTTTAAATGCAGATTTCTTTATTGTAGTAGCATCACTTTATGCAACTTCAACATAATTCTACATCTATCAAAATATCTATAAATGAGAATATCCTGAAGCATGTCAAAATATCCCTACTCTATTTTAGAACATCTAGAGGCATGACAAAGTGTTCATTTTGCATATATTTTGGGTTATCTCCATTTGGTTTAGAAAACTATTCTAATTCTTATGTCTGCTATATGAGAACTGTGATTCAAATTCTACAAACAAAGTTACTATTCCAGTGATGATTCTGTTTTACGCAGCCATACTGGGAAATTGAAAGAGTTAATTTAAAATAATGTTTTCCGGAGCGGGTACTGTTTTACTAGTTCAAGACAGAAACAGTGCCATTGCCTCAGTTTGTTTCAGGCTTTGATTCAGATCATTTATTATTCAAATCACAGACTTTTAGCCTCCAAAACCTGATTTGAATCATTACACTTTCTTGAGCCACTGGAGAGCCTAACCTGTTACTCTGAAATTGTTGTGGAAAACAAATTTCAGCCAACAGCTGGATACACAGTTATTTTTCCATGCCATAGCAACTGCATTTGAACCATTATTTGAGATTTTCTGAAACTGGAGCTGGACTTGAACCAGACAAACTCCAGTTACAGCTAACCTCATCATGGAATTGAACAGAAAAAAGTTGCACTTTTATAGTAATTCAAAAGTCTTCTGTGACAAGGAAGAAGTGGTTAAGTTCCTAAAGGATGTGGAAGGAATTCCAGGTTACCCAGTGACCTCTGTGGGGGGCTGTGGTTCGTGGTGCCTGCCGAGCTCCCTTGGGCTGGAGAGCAGCTCCTGGATACAAGTCCAGTTGGACTCATGTTTGCCTGGGACTGGGGCTCTCAACCCTGCTGAATCCTGAACTCGGCAGGAGTCAGGTGGAGCTGTGCTGCTGCTAAGGAGGCTTTCGCTCCGTGTGAGACCGAACGCTGTCCCCAGGACCTCACAGGGGTGCTCAGCCATGCAAAGCAACAGATTCAACTCTTATTTCTGCAAATGCAATGGTCCACATCAAATTGGGAGATAGGAAAATGGAGTTATGGGTCCTGGTTAAATGCTGTTTAGCTCTCCAGGTTTTTTACCAGTACTATGCCTCTTATGGTATTATGCAAATATACACATAGATAACACAACACTTATGTTCATACCCTCACATACACTCAACTACAGGAGGTCCTTGAACTTCTAAAGATGACCTTAGGACTTCAGAGATTTATTTCATGTGTGGCAGATCAAAAGAAAATACCTCAAAGACGACACCAGCTTCACTGTATCTGAATAACCAAGAAGGTGTGAAAAGCTCATGGTGAATTTGAGTGGTGCAAACATCATGCATGACAATGACTCAAATCTTGGAAGGCTACTGTATAGGAGTTTTAGAGCTGTTATAGGTGCTGGAAAACTCCGTATAAAAGGTAAACATCTTAGGAAATATAATTCCAGAGGCAGTCAGTACTACAGCAATTCACACATCCTTAGGATGTCACTGTCGGCAGTGGTTTTGTCTACAGTGGAGTTATTCATGGTTTTCTGGTGTAACAGCCTTCTTACAAACAAGATAGGTACCAAAATAATTAGCACTTAAAGAGCGATACACAGCACATCGAATTCCAAGTCCATTGAATACTCTGCCGGCAAATGTTAGATGTTGAGGTGGATGTGCTGTGGAAGTACCAGTATGGGTTTGTTCCACAATGGCCTGAAAGAAACTCTGCTTACCCGCAGTACAGACAATGCTTTGCACTATATCATCCAAACCTTCCCATGAAACATATAGAACATTTAAGTCAACATCCTGACACATGAGCAGCTTCTGACGCTGCAGTTCAGGAACTCATTTTTAATCCTGCTAAAGCAGAACCTCTCCTATGTTGACACAATGCAGCTAACCTCAGCTCTATCCCAGAAAACTCACTGAAGCTGCGGATATCTTTTGTATGACATAAAGATGATGAATTGTATTGTAGCTGTGGTAGACCCCAGACCTGTGTTGTTAATGACTACATAGCACATGTTTATGCAGTGACACAAAAGCAATTCATCACCCCTCCCTGGACTTCACTGTATGGCTCAGTAAGCTTGGTACGAATTTTATAATCTGTTGTTTTTGAAATGCTTTTCTTGAGATAGAAAGTGAGAGATTGAGAAGCTCTGAGAAGCATTTCTCTTAGCAAAGAGCCAGTTTCCTTCTGCTGCACCCAAGGCCTGGGTAGTCATTGGTGTCTGCACATTTCTTACTGAGGCACAAATCCTGTTATTGTAGATCAACACCTAAACCAGCTTCTACTGTCTAGAGCGACACATGAATTATTGCTGAGCTTAGAACAGTTCCTGCATTTGTTTATACAGCTGTTCTATTTGCCACTAGTATCTCAGTTGTATTTCTCTTGAGCTATTTCAGATATGAAAGCTGCCGTGCAAAATTAATCCTTTTTATTTTGCAGTCCTGCAAGTAAAGATTATATATCCATTAACTTTGTCATGAATCTGACCTACTGTCCAAACAAAAAGGCCACTTCCCATTCTGAAACTAAAGGGGTTTTTTTAAGTACTTTTGATTTGAGCATCTTGACTTGGATTTACTGTTACGATTACATATAATTCCATTCCTACTTGTGAAGAAAAAAAATATCCTTATTCAACAAAAGGCTCCTTCATTATGTTAAAATATGTACTTTCTGTTGTTTTAACACTGTTGAACACCAGGGTGAATCAAAAACAAACTGCAAAACTGAATTAACAGAGTTAGATTTAACCTGACATAGCCTGAATCTGATACCCTATCAACAAAGAAACAGCTTGGCTACAGCACTCCATTATTTTTCATGTAGGTGAGACTGCAAAAATGTATTCATTATGTACACAATCCTATCTGATAAGGCTTACAAAGGGGAATGTACACAGCTGGGAGAATCCACATGCAACAAAATATATAAGCAGCTGAATAAATGTTCTTCCATCACCTTAATGTTCTAAACCACTTGGTTCTTTCATTGCTGATCACCGTATCTCAGATGTAACCTGGGATATCTTTAGGCCAAAATGCCTGCTTCCCTTCAGTTAATTGATTTTCATGTTTTGCCTTCTAAAAATACATATTTGGCAGAGTATAAAGCACAACCTTCTGTCAAAGTCTTTATTAATCCAAGTAGTATCACCAGTTTTTTAAAAAGCTATGATAGCCTAAAGGCATGGGAGATGAGTTCTGCTTACTAAACCAAGCACAAGAACCAGATCGGGGAGATCTCTAACCTATGAACTTGTCCATTTTCCCCAGTTCTATTAGCTGGTCTTAAAAAAACCTAAAGTCCTCGAGGCTATGTCTCCAGTATATCCTTAGAATACCATGGTCACAACAATGCTAGTACTACAATGTGGATTAATAATGCATTTAACAGGTGACAACTTCTTGCATTTCAAGTATTCCAAAGTGCTTGCTTTCTCCATTGACCACATATGAGATAACAATTTATTTAAGAGTAAGCATATGAAGTGAAGTGGGCTTTCACTTTCCAGCTGACTTTGAAGCCAACTGGAATTGACTCAATGACTAGAATCGGACAAAACACATGGAGGTATTTCATTAGCCTGAGGAGTCCTGTTGGGTAAAATTTTACTGATTGTGGCTTCCACAGTCTGTGCCACTGTCCTGGTTGTCCTGTCACTTAGCAGAAGCCAGGGCTTGTGGACAGCACAAACAGGCTTCACTCTGGCTTGATATCAGGACACAGCCGGAGGTGCACAGCCATGCTCCACAATACACTTCCCAGCTCTTGAATTATGCACCCTTAAGAACCTCGACTAGTTAAATCAGCTCCAGTTAAGGGCGATGCTGGCTTTCGTTTTCTGATGATTTCACCTATGTTTGTTTCCAGGTTTTAATTCTTACAGCTTTGACCCTGAGCCTCTCAGCAGGTCTCAGTGTTGGTAAATCTTCAGGACAAAGTCTTTTAATAATGTGAATAAAGTTACACAAAAAACCTCAGAAATCCTGGCAAGTTAAGTTCTTAGGCACGAAATGATAAAAATTAGAAATATAAAAAATGAAAATCAGTAAAAAAAAGAAAAAAAGTAAATTCTTTCAGTGTATTAAGTTAGTAATTCATTATTCTTAACACTGAGAATAATGTAATCACAAGAAAAAGGCATTTGTCTAGCCCTGTGAGCATTCACCACTATCAAAATTACTTAAATGAAAAGGAAAAAAGATAACTGTGTACACAAAATTAGCACGAGAATTAGCAATCAACTGTAGTTCATACAAGGTTCTTAGCAGATAGCATCATCTTTATTAATAAATGATGAACTGCTTAGTGGAGTTTTTGCTTAGTGATATCACCATAATAACAGACACATGTTTTATTTATGTTTCAAGTTACATCCAAAATAAGCAAGTCATTCACTGTCAGATTCCCTCTAACATCTGAAGACTCTTTACCCCAAATTTAAACTTTCATTGATCTAGATGAGATAGCACTCCATCAAAACCAAGGGGAATAACACGATGACTTCAGTTGCTGTGCACATCTTTGGGGATTTTGTTCCTGTGATACAACAAAGCAAAAACCTGCATTTCTTAAAGCCGGCTGCACTTTTCTTATAAGGATGGTATTTTTTTCTCTGTGGGATACAGTTCTATTTGTGCAGCAGATTGTATTTTGACAGATGCAACTGTATCATAAAAAGGCCCTTAGCACTATCAGACTGGTAGCTCACAAATGTTCGTGAGCTCCAGGATTTCTTGAAAAAACCCAACAATTAAAATGTTTTTGAGAGTGTAAAAAGCCCCCAAGCCACTTACCTCCCCCACACCAGTCTGCAGAATTTTCAGTCCAGTTGTTTTTTCAAGCTTCTCTTTGTTTATGGCTGTAAGGAAAATGAGACAGAGTTACAGGAAAGCTGGAATATGCATGTTTTTGCAGCATTTACAATTTAACTGACCTCCTTTCCCCCATCAGTAAATTCATGAGAGTTCCTACCTATACCATCTATGGAATATCTTTCACTGATAGCAACTCTGCTAGTCAGTTTTTTAAATGCGCAGGTATGCCATTAATTGTTCATTATTATGTGAAAAAGAAAGCCAAAATAATTCTAGTTCCCTTGCATACACAGTATCACACAAACTTAATACTTATATACAATATGTTTGGGAAGTTCTTTTCAGTGGAAACTTCCCACTCTTTTCCTTGCAGTGAGGAGCAGGGCAGCACCTTGCCATTACTACAGCACTATCACTGTGTAGGACATTTCACAACAAATAGACTCTTATCTAGCAGGTAAGATAAGTAGTTTATTTCACAACACTGGGATGCAACGCAAAATGTTTTCTTTCTTGAAATTTAGTTTTTTCCTATTTATGAGCTTCTGTATCAGTAAAAGCATTAAAAAAAAAAAAAAAAAAAGCAATCCAGCATAAAACAGCTAAATACAAACAGAGGTAGTAATCACTAAGACTACACCTATACTTGCAACCCAAACATGCCCAGGGCATGAAGCTGAGCACTATCTTACCGTTGCCCATACTTCTCAATCATTGCTATGGTCTTCACAAGATTTTGGCCTTTGCCTAGCAATATTCTCACAAAACAATGCCCAACCGCAGCTCTGGGGACAGCCCAAGGATGAGATTATTCCCATCTGGGCGTATAGGTAAGGTCATTCAGTTTTGGATGGGAAGACTTTAACGTTCTAGATGCAAATTGTGGCAGTGGAACTCATGGCCAAAACCCAGGCAGATGGCTTGATTTATTTATGAGTAGAAATGAAGCCTTGCAGCCTTGTTAAACTCTCCTCCCTTTAGTGGTCTAGTCATTAACTATGTAATCCAAGTGAGTCATCTAAGTTCTCTCTGCAGTCAATGGAAAGGGATGAACATTTAATACGATGAGTCATCCCACATATCTTACACACATCTGCAGGCACCTATCTCTTTCGTTTGATTACGGACACAGTTTGGATAGACTCACTTTTTCAGTTTAAGTTGCCTAAAGGAAACATTCCTACCAGAAAGGACAAGAAGTATGCTAGAACATATTGTACACTGTAAGTTTACAAAAAATACTGACAGAGATGAATATATTTTTCTTTCATTTGTGAAAAAATACTCTTTAATTGTTGGCATTTGAGACATATTCACAGCAGATCGGATTGCAGCAAACAATTCTCAGAAGCAATATTATTGTGAGCTGAGAATTCAGTTTGTTCAAAGTGCAACACAAATGACTCACATTTATTTCAGAGGTGAGGTGTATCATTAGGGCTCGATCTCACCTCATACATCCAAAATATGGAAAGATTTTGGCAAGCGCTTGTAAGTGCAAAGACTCAAGAAGTGAAACCTCATGCAGTTCTAATACAAGGAAACTTTTCTGACTGCCTTCAGCAAGGGATGAACATTGCCTGTGATTCAAATGGAGAGGAAAGCCCTGTCCACCTTTTAGGCCCACGCACAGCTTCATTTTTGCTTCTTTTTAATATGCTACCAATTAAGCAGATCGGAACACGGAGTCCCAAGTTAAAAAAGCTGAAATGCATGTTTTGTTGGATGACAGCCTAAAAAACTTACACAATACTCACATACTTAATACTTATGCCATGCTTTACACATTCACGAACATTTATTCCACCCAGAGTCACAGGGACCACATGAGAAGAGTTGCCTGGACCATGCGATTTGCAGTTACGTTTTTCACTGTGTTGTATATGTTGTGCAGTATGGATTTCCAAAACATAAGTAAATCTTTGCGAGCAAGCTTGATTTTCAACCTTGCAATGGACTCCGGACTATGTTGCTTCACTGATGGCCGATGATCTGCCATGTCACATAACAACATTCTCCCTTTTAGATGTGCCATTTCACTGCAAAGGTGTGCCATGCTACCACACCGACTGCCTCACACCCAGCATACACCTTAAAGGTAGATTTCTACCAAATGAAAAAATACAGATGATGTACAAAACCAGAAAGCTCCATAGCCTCCTTCAAAGAAACCGAGTGGTCCAACAAATGATTCTTTGGTAGCTTAAGATAAAGAAAACTGCACAGCAGAGTGACTGCGAAATAAATGGGTATAAGTAAACAACAAGGCTTAAATCCCAGTGTGTAACTTCCTACCACATGAACAGTTAATAGAAAATATTGGGTCTGCTGAATCACCGAATGTTATAATTACTATCACATATTTGACCTCCTTCTTACAGGTTTCTTGCAGACTTTAATTATTGAAGCTTCGATATTAAAAAACAAACAAACAAAAAGTTTACTTAACACCCCCCTTTCTCTCTTGTTATTGGCTAAAACACAAAGGACAGCTCTACCAGCCATGCTAGCATAAACCCTGCCAAAATTAGGAGCCATGAAGACATGACATGTTATTGATTAAATCATAACTTGAAAACGGTCAAGCTCAGGCACTGTCAGACTGCGTAGAAAGGCAGAGCAGACAGTCTCCAGCATGTTCACTCCAGGCATGTACAGGAGCACATTTTAGCTAACCTTGAACTCCACAAGCAGCTCAGGAAGGTCAAGAAATTCTGTCCAAAACAGTGGTGCTGAAGCTGAAGCATCAACTACATATCAAGCAGCTGCCTCAAGATGCGGAACAGTGAACGTAACTACTTAACTTTTTCTGTGCATAACTGTAATTGAGAATTTAAGACAGTAAACGAGAGTCAATAGCCTATGGATAGGTGAGGAAGAAGTGGTGGGAAAATCAATTCAGATATTAAGAACAAGCCACTAATCCTTTGAATATTGGCCTACATTTATAAAAAGTATTTTAGTGTACTACCTGCTAGCTTTTATTCTGATACAAATATATAGCAGATGATGTTTCTGTTTCAGATTTTATGAACTGGAAATGATAATTCTGGGTAACACGGTATATTGCACATTCCATCAAAGTTGATTTTTTATGGCCACAGTTTAAAGTCCTGAAATACTAATGGAGAACTGACAAACTCATCAGCAAAGAGCATAATAAAAACAGCTATTAAAAAAAAAAAGCAAAAAACCCCAGACCAACCCAGTTAGCAACATACAAATCCCTTTTTTTAATCTTCCACTGAAACAAAAAGAGCTTCCAAACACACAAAAAAAGGAGGCCTTTAAATTAAATTCACTAGATGAAGGATATGCAAATTACCTGAAGAAGCGGAGCCCTATAATGTTCTCAAAATTCTGCAATAGCCTATTTAATTAGTATTTTAATTTATCAGAATAATTCTTTGCACTTGACAATTTATGCAGTATTCCATATAATTAAGCACGTAGCTACAGTGGAATAATTTTGCCTACTCTCTGTATACCAGTTATTTTAACCTGAAAGAATCTGTGGAAGTCTCTTCTGTGATCTAAATTACAATGGGGACAACTTAATGGCTTTTTTCTATTAGAGAGCATGATGAGGGTGTTACTGAGTGTTTAAGGGTAGGGATTGCTACCATTCATAGTCTTCACTAACCTGAGGGAGCTCTGATGTGTTTTCTGAGGGCTAACATTTATTTCCTTTAGCAAAGTTATCTGTCAGTGGCACAGTCAGGAATTTTGAGTATCTGGTTTTGTCGTTGGCAGATTTAACCTTAGAGCCCGTCAGTTATTAGGTGAAACAAGCTATACAGGGCTTCGAGGACACCTCCAGCCTCATTACAGCACTTCTGGAGGAAGGAAGCCCTGAGAAATGAGTGAGTGGTTTACAAAGGTTCCCTGTAAAACAGGTTGCCAAGCACAACCTCACCCTCCAGCTTACTCACGGGACTGCACGCTGGCACAAGCGAGACAAGGGAAGGGTTTGTGCAGGAGGCTTCCTCGGTCTGCCTCCTGTGCTGCTGCAGGATTCACCTGCTACAGAGAAGAAACCATCCTCAAATGAGAAAAGCATTTGTGGGAAGATGGTGGAAACCTTATTTTTCTTCTGTGAATCTGACTTCGAGGGTGTGCTCTATTTAATTAAATGTAGAAAAATAAAGTACCTACAGACATATGATTCTCCTGACCTCTATTACATGCCCATTTTAGAATGAGCCAATTGATGCCCTAGACTTACTAACTATATTGACTGGACTTCCAGTCAATAAAGTGATGGAGGGCAATTAATTCAGATTTACTGTAGGCTGTCATATAAATTCTACGACAACCATCTTCCCATCAGCTTGTTGCAAAGCTCCGTTCACAGAGCCACATTCAGAAGAATTTCATTTATTTTACCCTCTTTGAGGAAAGGGAAAAGGAGGAAGGGAAATCCAGAGACATGGTAAGTGTTTATTACAGCTTTTAACTCTTTAACAAGCTTCACAAATCTAAGACAAGCAGATGTTGACCTATTTACTTCAAGTTAGTCTTTGCTTTCTCCTCCCCTGCAAAGAACCCCCTGATTATATGGAAAGTTTTTTCACAGGGTGGACCAGAAAGACTGCTTTTATGTTTGGCAGACCCACACACCATGCCATGCATATACATAGCAGATACTAAACCCTTTGTCCCTTGCAATTAAATGAAAAAGGATTCCCATAATATCTGGGCTCTCTCCTTGTTGAGAACACCACAGTCCCAGAGTAAACATGCCTTTAAATAGTCAGTGCACCTCCTGAAACTGCTGAGGCATTCACACCGCTAAATAAGAATGGCACAGAGTAAAACCACACCGTCGGTTCCACGCTCTCTGAGTCTTTTCCCTACAGAACAACCCAATGTTCCATAGGTTTTTCCCACCTCATTCACTTTCCTTTGTTGTAAGAAGTAACTAAAAAGTACTTTAATGAACTTTGAATTAGATGCTTAGGTACAACCACATTCAGAAGAATAGACCTTCTGGAATATGAGATAAACTCTCCCTGACTTGTGTCTACAGGATGGTGTGTGGAGATGCTGTGCCCAGCCCTGGGCACTTCTTCCAGGGTCTACAGCCTGTGAATCTGTAACTCCTCTCCCTGGGCAAGAGTAGCATCAGGCTGCAAGTAAATAAGTCAAAACCACAACATGAGCATTCAAAATGCTCCAGCTTGAAACAAAAATGACTAACTCAAATGGCCAGACACAAGGAGAAGGGTCCCTTTACTAAATTTTACAATTCAGTTAGTGAGGAACAAGTACACGGGCTGTGGGCAAAAGGTATTTTGTCTTCCAGTCTTTCTTGAGTGATGGCATGAGATAGTTGCTTCACGTGTAATTTCTAGTTAACTGGCAGCCAGGCCTGGAATGAAAATGGTTGCAGAAAAGGCAAAGCCACAGAACTGTACTAGCAACAGCCTGCTAAATATTATGTCATATTCAATTTTCAAGTCATTTTTCAAATGATTTTAATTAGATATTGTTTCAATCTCATGTGCATTAATTTAATTTCTGATATCAACATTTCAGCATTCAATCTGTTCAGATGGAGTACCTTGCTGCCTGGAGTAATTTAAAATATTGTTTGCATCTCCACCAATTTTGAGGGCACACATCCTTTACAACCTGCTCTAGCCAGTAAAACCAGCAGATGGAAATTCAGGCCATGCTCACCACTCCGAGCGCACCTTTGCATTCTCACAGTTTTTGGTATAAGACAGCCAAATCTCCATGCATACCATCAAGGAATTTTCCATCTCTATTTGCCTTTAATTCTGGTCAAAAAATACACACAAAATCCATTTGTCAGGCAAATAACAGCACTGCATGCTGCCGTAAGAGAAAAATTGGCCCGTAGTTGGGTAGCTGGGAAGAGCTGTATAGTTTTTTAAACTCATTCACTAAAACACTGTCACTTTCCCCTCTCTAAACTATCTACCTCCCATGCCCCTAATGTCCACTGGTCAGATAATATTCAAGGATAGAGCACCAAAGACCTGATACATCCAGACCTCATGTAGCTGTCTGTTTGCATAGATTAGGTATGTATTTTAAACACATTCTCTCTGCCTGACTGCTTGCATTGATTTATTTTCAGTTATTTAATAAATAGCTGCTCAATTGTATGTTTTCCCTTAACTGTCCTTTAAAATAAGCACACTGCTATTCTAAAATGTGATATTTAAATTGTAGTAAAGGGGTTTGGGATATAGGCAATAACATTTTTGTGTTTCTCTGGAGCTTTTTTCTTAATGGTGGGATCCATCTCTCCTAACTTTGCTGTCTCAACTAAGAAATCAGTCAGGGTTCCCTCACTAGTCAAGAGAGGTAAATAGGTATCGCTAGAGATTGACTTGTCCCATCCTGAGACAGGTATCATTTATTCATCATATATAAATATAGGCCTGGAAAGGCCTGTTGGGTCAATCAATCCAATTTCTTTTTTTTACCCCTACAGGCATACCCTTGTAAGAAACATCTGTATACAAGCTCCAAAATACTTCAGCAGTAAAACAGCCCTACAGACAATGCTATGGCTACAGAGAGGAATTTTCAAGGTGTGGTGTCAATGTGATGGGTCCGTTCTCAAAGTATGAACAAAACCAGTTTATATGAATTAGAACTGTAGAAATGAAAAAAACCTTTATCTATTCTACATACTTTCTTGCAGAGCTTCAGAAACCCATTATCAAAAATATTCTCCTCAACAATATAAGGAAGTTGATTCCCATCAACAGAAGAGGTTTGAGTACCAACAACAGGAATAACCATGTTTTGGCTATGTATCTCTTACAAATACAGAATATATTTCAATGAATTCTTAACAGTGACAATTTTTAATGCTATTGACAATTTTACCGGTGACAATCCAATGCTGCACATTACCTGATGGAGTGCAGTGCATGTATGTGTAACGATTTGCTTGCATACTTAAAACACTTATCCATTATTTATAGCTAAAGGTATACCAATTCAGACAGTGTTAGTAGAAAATGAAAAAAGTGTCACTCCACCTTTCACATAAAAATTTGTTCACATAAATATTCTTTGACAAGCTTCAGCTCTGCACAGAAAATTCAGATAAAACAACCTGCAGTATGCTGAGCTGAAGCTAGAGCAGAATAGATTCAAGTAGACCAAAGTGGCATGACTACCGGTGCAAGTGCAGGCAATTTTTCTCAGCAAGCTTCTTTCTGGGCTGATCACTAATGTCTAGATCAACTTTTAATTGTAAATTTTAATTTTTAAAGTCCCAGTTAGCTTTAATATTAAGTCCACCATCACATATTCCGTCTTAACATTTACAAGTGAGAAGGCAAGATTCATGGTCCTAGGAGATGGGCTGGTAACCTGGAATTCTCTCAGCCTTTCCGGTGCAGGGAAGTCTTTGCTTCCTCATCTTCACAACACTGTGGAAAGTAACACTGCATAAAATGAGCTTAAGGCCACAGCTTCTTTTCTTTCCTTTTAAATAGAGAGGGTTTTGGAACAACGTTATGAAACAACAGTTTTGCTGCCTTTTTTTTATTTATAGTTAAGAATTCAACAGATTGCTTTAATTTTCTTGTGATGAAAACACTACCAAAAAATCAAACAGATAATAGCAGTTGCTCAGCTTTTCAAGGGTAGAGATGTATTCTAGTTTTTTATCTGCTGTTTTTTTCTATTTGAATATCTCTCCTTCCATACACTCCATTTTGATCCCTCAGGATATCCACTGCATCTCCTTTTTGTGTTTTATTATTGTTAAATAAGCACTGTCCGTCCTCTTTAAAAACATAAACTTTTACATAAGATCTGTTCCTTGTCCTTTTAATACTTTAGAAAAAGTAGAAAAATTATAAGCTTCTATGGCCATCTCCATCTAACAGGAACAAAAATATTTACCTCCCTGGTGTCCAGGAATAGTAGTATCTAAAATACAGTTTTCTCCCCTGTTCTCGCTTTCCTAGAAATATTAACTGGGGTGGTTTATAAGCAGAAAGAACCATTGAAGTGATCCAGAAGTTGCTACTTATGGTTGTAGCTTTGTAGAAATTCGGGAAACCCAGTTATCCGGAATTTAACTGACCTTTTGTGGTTTCTTTAGAAAAGATGATGTGTTATTGGGGCAAAGGAAAGGACTAAAGCGTCTCTCCAGAAGGCTACCAGATACTTTTTCTATAGCTTCTATTATTTTTTAACATAAACTGAAGGGTGCAGGTGAAAAAAACAAAGTACAATCGTTGCAGTTTTAAAGAAGTGATCCACTCCATCTGACAGTCTCCCTGGAAAGCACATTGACCCTTTTTCATACTATAATATATAAAATTTAAAAATACACATATTTACCTCTAATTATTAATCCTCATTTTTGTTATGCTGTACTTTTTAAGCATTCTCCTGCTTACACCACTTTGAGTCTTCTCATAAAGACTGCCTGAAATGTATGAACTATTCTTACTTTTATTTAAAATCTGTCCAAAAATTTGGGATGGACACTGCAGTGTGTTTGCACTGGTATATGAAAAATTTAAGGGGAACTACCACTAATTCTCAGCATGCCAAACTGTTATTTTTAATAAATAGATATTCAAGAACTGTCATTTTTTTTTCAGTCATTTCCTCATTAATAAAACAGTACCCTGTAGGTTCATTTCTTTAATGATCCAAAACACAACTTCAAGCCATGTTATTTGTTATTCATCTACAACTACACTTAATGTCATCCTCATGGCACAAATGTAACAAGACTGAGTTGGGAAAACATTAGCAATATTTCAGCTGACTGGCTCACTAAATCATGAATAACACAGCTAATGCACAAGGTCATTCACTAACAAAATTTATTTACACTGCCTCAGAATAAAATGAAAATATTTATTACTGAGGATGCCAATAGTAACAGGAGTCACAATAAAGCTTTCAGGTGAGAGTGAATCGGGATGATGTTAACTTGCCTATCATTTCTCACAATAATTATTCATAATTCTGCCTTAAAGAAAACTTTGAAGGCTACTTTCCTACCTTTAAAAGAATTTCTTTAAAATCAGCCAAAAGTGGAAGAATCAGTGAAGCCTGCTTACAGTTCAGAAATATAGGACCAATATTTTTTAAAGAGTATAAGCTTTAAACATTTAATAAAATCCATTATGTTTATCCTTGGATGGGTAAAGTGCAAAATAAGGAAGATAAATGCTTGTCTACAGTGGTAACTGGGTCCTAAGTGCATTTACAAAATTTGCATGCACGTGTGTGTGTGCAGGTATGCACATTTGATGGGAATAAGGAGAAGGATTTAACAGGAAAGATCTAAGTGTGTGAAGAATGGCTACTTTGCAGATCCTGGGGTTACTCAGAGTATTACAATTATTACTACCTCACCTACAAATTCTTCTCGTGGCCAGGACCATCATGGGAAATGCACTGAGCAAACATACAACTGAAAGGTGGTTCTTGTGCAAAAGGAACCAAACCACTGGAGACAGTGAGTGGCTACAGAGAGGAGTACAAGTAGTGAGGAATTGATATTAGGCAACATTACAGCAGAACACCAAAGCAGCACGCATCCACGCACCATTCTTTCTCTTCTTTTTTGGCACAGAGAGTGATGTGATCAGCTAAGCCTTATAAATCCTTTAAAAGCTGCAGCACTTTCACCATTTCCCTGTTTAGAGAAGCAGAAGAGACTTACTGGCAGGGTTTGAAATAAGGAGAAAGGGCAGGAAAGACCACTCGGGTCAGCTCCCCAGAAGCAAAGGCAAGGCTTTCCTTTTCTGTGCCTGCTGTGATGGAGAGGTCTCTCTTTCACAGTAGGCTCAGCCCAGTACTTATTGGCATGAGTTTCTGACAGCACCATTTCTCCTCTAAGAACACTATGAAAACATTTTTTAGGACATCCCTACAAACTGTAAAAGAGGATACCTGGACTGTCCCACCCCCTGTGGTGCCACTTCAATCCAAGCGGATTATAAATCCAATTATAAACCTTTCATTGGGCAAAATGTCGTTCTGTTTCTCAGATGTCTGTGCGCTTTGTGGGAGAGTTCTACATTCAGAACGAGAAGCGTTTCTGTCATGCTGTTTTTTTTTTTAAAGAAATCATGAGCAACTGGAGAAATATTAGATCTAAAGAAGATAGGTGAATTGACAGAGTCTGAGGCTGTGGACTAATTCTGTGTATCAGGAGCTAGCACTGCCGGTACAAGAGTCTACTGTCTATCAAAATGCCAGCTACACACTCTTTTGAGTAGTCCCTTATCCTTTTTCTCGGCAAAATGTGCATCATTAGCAAAAAATCTGCTATTTAAACTATTTGAGCTTACCTGGTAAATTTTGACTGACGTGGTTTAGAGTGATCACAGGAGCAGTTCCCCCAGCAGGTACAAGACAGCGGTAACCTCTGTCAAGGGTACAATATATAACCTCTTTCATTGGCACTGATGCATTCAAAAGAGGACATCAGCGCACAGCCTTTATAAGACTGTCAGACTTGTATGGATTATGCAATTTAACACATAGAAATCATTACTGCATACAATTTACGATAAATGTAAATGAAATGCCTATCCGCTTTATGCATACATGGGCATAGGTCACTATTAGAGTGCCAGCAATTTCAAGCAATTTCTGCATGCTGTTTTCTGCAAAAATTAGCACAATAGCTTCCTTACGGGGTGAAAATCTATAGGAGCGTTAAAAGCACGGTGAAATGTTTTCTGACTTCTATCTGACTGCTCCATTGGGCAGGCAGACATTCTGCTACCAAGACAGGCTGTAAGTACACCTAAGGCTGTGCATGAAGCCATCCTTGCAGCACCTTCCCCTCCCTGACAGCATGGCCATAGCACAGGCTTGTTTCCAGAGCTTCCCCTTGATGCAAATACATGGAAAGCAGGCTTAGATGAAATACTTGGTACTGAAAAAGAAAGGTGGCTATTACAAGGGCAGTACAGATAATGACTTCCTCAGGAAAGAATTTTGTGAGAAAGTGGTTTGCATATTTCCTGACCCCCTTGCTTTTGTAGACTGCTGGATCCGTGACTGATTTCTCAAGAGGAGGATGCTGTTATGAAAATATTCTAAAATTCCTTTATATACATATATATATCATACACCTGAGCCCTTTACTTTATAAATATCTACAATAATCTATGCATACAAACATAACATGTATGTCTCAATATAAGATACATACATACAGCTTATTCCACCTACTATTCTTCAAAAATGAATACAGAACAGTAGTATAAACATAAATTAAGTATGAGGTATACATCTCCGCCAATCAAGATTAATGCATATTATTATCCCTTGACCCCTTCTTAATGTTCCATTTTACCATGTTTCTAAAATATTTATACCATACAGGGTGTTAAATTATAGCAATTAAGACCATAGTATGGTTTTATTAATATTTCATCAAGAATGTTTCATAATTTGAATTTCCCTGGTGCCCTTCTGTTGCTTTGCTGTACACTGTGGGGATGGAGGGCATTTCTCTCTTGTTGTTCTTTGTCTTTGCAGAACTTTACCAGCATTTTGCTTTATTTAGCCAGATGCAGTGTTTTGTAGCTACTGATTTTTTTACCTCGTGGCTGACTCATGTAATAGTTTCAGGTTCTTTATGTCCAGTTCTGGGTCTCCAGCACAACAAAGACATCAGCAAACTGGAGAGAGACCAGAGAAGGGCCACCAAAGGGGCTGGAGCATAAATTCAAGGACAGGCTGAGACCGATGGGTTTGCTCAGCCTGGGGAAGAGAAGTCCAAGTGGTGATTTAACTGCTAATGGCTGCTGCTTGGGCAGGATTACAAAAAAGATGGAGCCAGACTTTTGCAAAGACTCATAGCAAAAGGATTCCAGGCAAATTGCTACAAAGGAAATTCTAGTTGGGCAGAAAGAAAAAACTATTTTCTTATTGAGTAAGTGATGGCTGAGCATTGGAACAAACTGCTCTGAGAGGCTGTAGAATCTTTATTTGTTGAGATTTTCATAATTCAGGTGGAGCAGGGTCTCAAGAAGCCAAATTTCAGATTTGGCACTACTTTACACTGGTTGTTGAACCCAATGACCTCCTGAGGTCCCTTCCAACTTAAATTTTTCTATGATATATAAAGATATACATATAAAAAAATCTTTAAAGACAACAATTCTTCACAAAAGACTGTATAATTCCATCCTGATGTTTCTGAAACACTAATAAACCCTTCCTTGAAATAGATACTGCATGTTTTTATGCGGAAAGGCTTCTGTCCTCAAGAGTACCATTGTCTCTCAGACCTGGGTTCAGCAAAGCATTTTTATTTCTGGTTCAGTTTGTTCTTATGCAGCAAAGCACTCTAAGACATATTCAGCTGATGAATCATGGCCCAAAAGCACTGGAATGGAGTGAAGAAGGGAAACACAGAAGTTTGGGAAAATTCAAAACAAACTAACATTTGGGCTTTATTGCTTATTTTTTGTGGCATACAAATCTGCATGGGTCATCACAACAGAGCTAAACTAGGTTATGACAGCAAAACTGGAGAGATTGAAGAGATTAGAAAATGGAATGTTGTGTGAATAATGGCAGAATAAAAGGAAAGCTTTTTTAGAGAAAACAGTATTAGAAAAGGTAAAAGATAAATAGAAGAAAAGGAATAATATGTCTTGTCGGTCAAGTATGAAGGAAGGTCTCTTCCTAAAGCAGCGTAACGTTACTGCGTAGATGGCAGGAGATTAAAGGACAGAACTGAGCTTTACTGCAGCCAAAGCACAAGGCACAGACATGTGTAGAGGAGGAAGAGAGATGGACCCGGACCCATGGAAACAACGAGGGATGAGTGTAAACGAAAAAATAGCCAGGACTTCAGATTAGGTTTGGCTACTCCCTATATTTTACAATCTGTATTCCAAAGGTGGTTTCACAATGCAGTTTTAGGCATCTGAAAATTAGGCATTTAGTAAAAGCTTCTTGCCTGCTTTCCCTATAGCTGATATAGAGAGAGGCATTTCCAGAGAGCACTTCATCCTCTCTCCGAAAGACATCATTCACATGTAAATAAAATTTCACCATGCATTTGTTGTGCAGCCATGATATGCCAAAAACAGTTGGGGTTTGCAGCAAAGATTCAAGGAGCTGATTTGCATGATTCAGAAATAGGTAGGTGATATCATGGGGAAGGGGGGTAGCAAATTAATGGGTAAAAAATCAAGATGGAAAGAATGGGATGTCCCTGCTAACCACAGTCTTAGTCACTCAGGCTGTAACATGAAGGGTAAAATTCTACAGTGAGGTTTTCCCATAATTCTGAGACTGTAGTTTCAAATTCAAAACTAATTTTGGGTTTTCTCCTAAAAAAAATCCAGTATTTTTTCTCCATCCATATGTTTGTATTATTTTACATAACCTAGAACATATTGTAGTAGCGAGCAATACTGACATAGGGTGATAACATTGATTTAATCGAGCAAGAGAAAGCAAGAGTTAAAATGATAGTTGTAAAATATTTCATTAATTTTAAAATATCAAGGCAGCTTTTACTAGGTACAGACTACAGCACCTTTTTTTACCCTGAATCATGAAATTGCTTTTTTGTGCTGCAATTATGTTATATTAAATACTTTATTATATGAATTGTTTCACTCAGTACTCAGCAGCCTGTTTTCAAAATAATGGGATGTTACAGCTTTTTTATTTTCATTTGAAAAAAATTGTGTAATGTAGGAATCAATTTTGATTAATTTCTGATAAGAAAGATCTACAAAAAATTCCCTCCAAAAAAAAAGTTTGCTGAGCAGACAATGTTGACAAATTATTAGGAGGAACAAGTGCCTTCAGGGTTATCCTGAAAAGATTTAGTTGTTGTGGGAATTGATATAAATGGAGGCACCAGCAAAAGAGCACAGCTCTCTGTATTACCTTGTCACAGAGCAGGAAGAGTTGATGCTCCTTCAGGTAACATTGTGCCACATATAAAAAATGAGCAATTTTGAGCAATTAGTTTCACCAAAGGTTGAATGAGAATCTGAATGTCCTGCTGTCTTGCAAGTGAAGCTATGAAGGAGAAACGAGGCTTGTTTTTCACATGTAGGATGGGTGAGGAGATGAATGCAAGATAATTAACAGGTTGCTGCATCTTTTGTTTTTGATAGCCAACTTAATTAGATTTTGTATCTGGGCAATTCCTTGGGTCAAGTTAGGAACGCATTTCCTACAAAAACTCATCTGTAATGGATAAAAGCACCAAGGTCTTGTAAAATAGAGATATATGTAGGATGTAATTATATGTAAAGTGTATGTGTTTTGTGTGTATGATGTATGGTGCTGGAATAAGATTTGCATATATCTGAATATTCATTAGATCTTCAATATCTTGTGAAGCAAAATGCAATAAAAGAAGGAATAGAAACAGAGATAACAGGGAGAAGATGCATCTCTTTCATTTTCCTAATTTCACACTGTATAATGATCTACTCATCTATTTTCTTATTTAAAAATATCAACAAGATGTTTGATATTATAAATAACATTAAATAATAGACATTAATAATGCATTATAACCTTGCATTCAATTACAATCTTTAAATTAAATCCAAAGATATTAATACTTAAATAATAATTAATATAAAATTAACTTTTAAATATAACACTGTATTACTCTGTGGAAATTATATTAGTAGTTAGAATACTTTAAGGACATAAGCCTATCTAAATCAAACTGCAGGCACTGTTGACAATTCGTTAAAAGGAATCAAAATATACCACTTATTTGGTAATTATAACATATAAATACAGTTCCATTATCATATCAATCATAGTACTGCAGCTACCTCATTCTTTTACACTACCATGTTATTACTTGTGCAATTTTACTATGTACTTAAAATAAATGATGCCACATTTAAAAACCACTATTTCAGCAGCAGTAGTGTTAGAGTTAAAGGAAAAATAGCATTTTTATAAAGACTAATACACCTGGAGGGAAAAGCACTCAGAGTATCTAAATATGTTTTCTATGCACAGTTTGAACTCCAGTTGTTCAAAGTGAAGTGTCGCCTTTGGTGTGAACATGAAGTACTTGGGATAGAAAGGCAGAGCAGCATCAAAGGAGGACCAACCATCTGATGCCACAAAAAGCATGTATTGATTTCATATTTTGAAAGGCTTCCTTTACCTTGAATATTTAGCAGATTCAATGAAAGTCTGAACTGACCACAATGAGTTTAAATCCTGCTTTAACTGACATGTAATATTTGAGAAGGACATACAAGTTATTCTATCATTACGCTTGTTATCAGCAAACAGGGTGGTAACTCAGAGACAGATATATGACACCTTTGGGTTTTGTACCAGAGAGATTATAAAAGCTACAAATATTACTTGTATTTACAACCATCAGTAGACTATGAAAAAGAAACTACTTTGAAATATCTGTTATAGAGTAGGCTGAGGTTGCTTTTTTAACAACATCTATGTTAAAATACTATACTTAATACTTAAATAACCTATTTTTTCTACTTGTTAACACTGTACAGCATGTTTTCAGCCTTAGACAAGCCACAAAGCAATTAAACTGACTATTGGATTTAACTTTGGCATTAGGTCTTTTTTCACACTTGCAGCTTTTAATTTTATTGACCTTTTATTTTAGTTATTAATTAATATTGATTTTCAAATGGACCATGTTCATTATTTTACTTGTAGTAAAATCAAGAGTTTGTTGTCATATTCAAGATGTTGATCCCATTTTAACCTACATGCTAGATAATAACATATGTGAAGGCAGTAAAAAGGAAAACCAAGAATATTCTCTGTGTGGTATTCAGTATTTAGATTTCTTTCTCCAAATGACATCTGGACGTGTGGCCATTAGGACAGTACTTTCCATATAAATGTATATTTCAAATGTTATATCTAGTTAGGGCAAAACCAAGCAAGAGCCGACAAACCTAAAACCATGAAGCCGGGGGAAATGAAGGGGGTTAGACACATCTGGCAACATAAATAGTTTAAAAACATTTTCCATTAACAATTTCTCATTTTTTTTTTAGTGATGAACACTCTCCATAACTCATCCAGAGAAGGAGAGCTAATTAACTGGGACAGTTACTAAATTACCATCCTGCAGTAACCTACAGTTCTGCACAAGCCCAATATTAGTTATATCACCAAGCCCTCTTGATTCCAGATTAGAGCTGGGTTAAGCTTCCCAAATTAAGTCCAGCTAACAATTTTGGTTAAATATAATGAAAAAACCTCCCCCAAAACCCCAAACCAAAATGCATTGTATGACATGAAAAACATTTTATATTTTTACTTTGGTTACCATTTACTTTGAATTTTTCTTGAATGGATTTCTGAAAAGGCCAGAACAGGGCTTAAAGCACAACTGAAACCAAATACTTAGTTTAGATGGAAATAATGCAAGGAGATGGAGGAAAATAAATTGTTCTTTGGGTATTTACTCAAATCAAAGTTTGATTTGGTTTGGTTATCGCCCCGCCCCACAAAAAAACAAACCACCATGTAATACTGCCTAAAAAATTCCCCATACAACTCTCTCCAAATATCCAAAGCACATTTAAGTTTATAATAAAGGAAATCTAATATGATTTGGCGATGTCACTGAATCTGTTTGGAGCAGTCTTTATCTGAAGTTGAGACACTGTAAAAAATTGTCTTCCTTTGCATGAACTGAATGAAGATGCACCAGTATGGGAAGGAACACTGAACATATGTTCAACAAAATTTTTTTTTGGGAGAACCAGAGAAAGTGGTTTTATGAAAAGTGAGAACTAAGTAAGTAGACAACTATCACTTTCTTCCATTATTAGCTTTTGCTTCAAATGTATTTTAAAATACCTTTTTCTAATTAATAAAATTCTTGCCACTGTTGATACAGTTAGCATCTGATCTACGGCCAGGCAAGCTCCCTGGCAAAGTCTAGAGCACATACTTGGGGGAACCTAAGGTGGTGCTAATAAAAGTTGCAGCTGGTACGCCTTTCACAGAAATTACTACTGTAGAGCAGAATATGTGTTTGTGTCTGAGCTGCCAAGGGGAAACGCTGCATCTTGGCATGCTCTGCCCTCCCTGGGCCTGGCAGTGGCAGGGGACGGCTGGAGACATGCCCAAAACTGTTGATCTGCCATGGCAATGATAGCCCTTGGCAGAATAAATGAGTAGGAGCCATACAGAACACTTCACATCTTGCAGCTAAAGCTATCAGAGCATGTCTGCCTGAGTCCCATAGCTGAAGCCACCCCCGTACATCCCTGCATCTAAATACAGCCCAATTAATCTCACTTTATTAAGAATTCAGCTCTGAAAAAAAAGGATATTTTCCCCACTAATCTTGCACTTTTTCCTGTTTTGCAGTTTTGTTTGAGCACTTGCTAACTAGTCACTGTGTTGGTTACCTGGCGGATGAGAGCAAAGGTGTCTGAATAATTTGTGGTTATGATAATAGTATACAAATATAAATATGAATTTATACAAAACTCTTTTACATGTTTCTAAGCTCTCTCCACACAGCTTGGTGTTATGGCTTTGTTAGACCTAATCTGAAGGATAGTTTTCTGTGCATAATTCTTAGGTCATAATTCAGAATTTGATTTAGGGCTGAATCTTGGTGTGAGGTCATAACTATCTGTGCCTCACCGATTTCACTGTCGTGCTCCATATGGGTGCTGTCAAATGAGAGCCTTACCCTGTTGATTTTATAGCGTCACATTTTCCTAGGCATTCCGTTCAATTCACTCAAAATATAACTGCTGTGCATCAATTTCAGTTAGACATAAAAGTCACAAGGAACTGCTTCTGTTTTGTGATTGGAATGAGATTGCATAATGTAGACACATCCCCTCTATACAGTAATACCTGCATTGGTAAAAGTCTTTGTCTTCCATATGAGATGGGAAAGTTGTAAAACAGTGAGATAAAAGTGATTTGCTGCAAGCCACCCAGCAGCCTACTGCCAGAAATGGAAATTCCTCACTGTCCTGAAGCCAAACTCAGTGACACTACATTTCATCCCATGGCTCAGCAGTGAAAAATATAATAATCCTATAAATACTGATGGTTTACCATGTTGACCCCAGCCTGGAATCTGTAACCAAACACTACCATGGTGGTGTTTAGGTTAAAAAGAAACAAGTAAAAGCAAAATAAAATTATAGAGCTAAAGAAATCAGCTGGACTAAATACCCTTTCTTTTTTTACCCTCAGCTAACTGCCTTTTTCTGAAGAAAGGTAAAGAAAATTCTTCTGGGAAAAGGAGAAGTCACCTTTGAGAAAACAGCAGCAATCAGTGCACAACAATAAAATCATAGATTAACTGAAGGGTTCTTTATTATAAATACATCTAAAAATTCATTGTATTTGGTACTTTGGGACCATTTAAAAATGAGCTGATAAACCAACATTATTTCTTAGACTGATAACCAGCTTGCTGGATTTCAGAGAGGTCAGAGGCTTCCTTGTTTATTTACCTGAAGTAGTCTTTTAGCGCTCTGATCTCCTCAGTCTATCGTTATTATTAGTCTTCCTTGAGTTCTGCTTTTCAAATACCTTGTCTCCAACTCAAATTTCCTATTCAGCAATTTAACCCTACAGACAGTTTATAAAACAAGATAAAAATCCATAAATTAGGCGTCCATGGGTGCTTGTGCCCTATATCTTTGTCAAGGATGATCACAATCAAATGCTTGTTTCTCGAGACAGCCTGTCAGCGAGCACAATTACAGGTTCTCAACTTGCCCTGCTACAGCACAAGGCAGAAGTAAGACTCTTGTAGCAAGGGAAATAGCTTCTTACTCATTCTTCTTCTGCCTCTTTTCTATTTTCTTAGTTCTGTTTATTTGCTTTACAGATTGTCATTAATACTCTTTCGAAAAAGCATTTTTTTTAAATTAAATATGCAATATTTATATTCCTTTGTGGGTATTGTAACTTCAGAGGCAATGCAAGTAACTGGCGTGTGGTGCAAACACAGCTAAGTCAGGGGTAACCTAGGGAGTCTGGCAGCTCTGCCATGCCACCACAGCAGTGTGAAGGCCAACGTGAGGCACTGGTCCAAGGTGCCACAGCTAAACTGCTAGCAGCATCCCCAGCAGTTTAAACCCTTTAAAACACTGATATCCGCGGGATCTTTTATTCCCAGATCTGAAGAGAAAATCTTGCCGTCATTATTTAGAGCAGAAATGTTTCCATGGACTTGACTGAGATCAAAACTTAGCTGTGGTTTGTTTTGGTTTGATTTTTTTTATTACATTTGAAGAAGACATGTTAAGGACTGAGAACATGACTTACAGCCATGACTCCTGGGCCTTGGACAGTAGGAACAGTGTATTCAGAAATATCTTTCCTGTAAGTAGTGACAGGTTTTGAATGAATGCTGTGGGCTATACATCATCTGAAACAGGACCTATTACAACGAACTGCAAATTGTGCTCTATCAAGCAAAGAAAGATGATAATGCTGTAACGAAAGCCTATATACCCCAGGTCATTATAATGGAGTTGAGTGGTGGGAGAGAAAATATTTAGATTTCTGAGAGGAAATTGATACATATTTAAAACATTCATCCTAAAGTGAGCCTTAGTACCTCACCAAAAGGAAAAAATGGGGTGATGCTGTGCTGGGTCTTGTCTTTTCCTTTTAAACTCCTCTAGGAACCATCAGATATTAGGAAACTCTGCCATGGTCTGAGGGCTTTCCTATGCCTCAGAGCCTCCTCCAGAATGGCTCTGTCTTGGAGCACTACCTGGAGTCCCCAAATCACCTCATACTTTATTCCTATTCCTGATACATCTCCCTCATCATCCTCACCCTAATATGCTCCCTAAGGAATCCTCACAGGACAGACTTGAAGTCTTCTGCCAGAGTCACTAGGTAGACCTGCATATTTAAGACCCCTTTACTTCCCTCTCTGCATGTGACGAAGAACTAAACGTTGCAGTAAGTCTCCCACCTTCATCTGCTATTTCTTTCTTAAAGGAAGTGGAGTTGTTATCTCAAATACGAGCAAGCATCTAGACAGCCAGGCAATGTGCTGACACAGGGGTACATCTTGGTCATGAATTCCAACACTGTCTCCTTCTGCTTTTCTAGCAAATATTGCCAGTTGCACAGTGTTCTTCCACTCATAACAGGCCTCCAGGCAGAGTACAAACCATTAATTAGTTCCCTTTGATTCCAACAATTCAGGCAGGTTTTCACCCTTGTACTAATCCACTCATTGAGACTGAAATTCCTGAACTTTAATTCATGGATGCTACAGATCATGTCAAAAGTCTTGTTTAGGTCAAAGTAGATAACCACTGTTCTGCGCTTATCCACAGAGCTTGTCATTTCATTGTAGAAGGCAATAAGGTTGGTCAGGCATGGTTAGCCCGTGATTAATCCATGCTGGCTAGTCCCAGTCATCATCTTGTCCTTCACGTGCCCAGTAATAGCTTTCAAGAGAATGCACTCCATAATTTTCTCAGGGATCAAAGTGAAGCTGACCAGCCTCTAGTTTCCTGGAGCATTTACTCTTGCTCTTATTCAAGCTGGATGCAACACTGGCTTTTCCCCAGCCTTAACTCCCAATCTTCACAACTTTCAAAGAGTGCCCTTTCTGTGATATCAGCTACCTTTCTGAGCATCCCCGTACACATCCATCTCGACCCATGGACTTCCCTGTGTCAAGATTTCTTAAGAGATCTTTGACTCGATTGTCTTCTGCTATGGTAGATCATAGTTTCTCTCCTTGAAAAATATCTCTGCACATGTATGCTTGGGAGACCTTTTTGCTGCAGGTCACAAAGAACAATACTGAGCAATTCTGCCTGACTGCATTTGCTGTCACTAAATCACCTGCTGCATTCAGAAGGGGGCCCATGTTTTCCTCTTTTTCTTCTTTTACTTCTAATGCAGTGGCAGAAGCTTTCCTTGTTACCTTTGCTGTCCCTTGCCAGTTTAAGCTCTAGTGCACATTGGCTTTCCTGGCACCATCCCAGGTTCTATATATTTTCTAAATTGTTCCTTTGTAGCCTGTCCTTCCTGTGTAAATCCCTTATTGCACTGGAACTCTGTACTGACTTGCCAAGCCAGCTTCCTGGTACCTCTCATTTTCCTGAGTACCAGGAAAGAGTGTTCTTGCGCTTTCTGTCCCTAGAGACCGATCAGCTGTCCTGAGCTGTTGTTTTCTTTAGAGCTGCCTCTCACAGGATCTTGCCTACCAGTTTCCTGAACAGCCAAAGTCTGATCTCCTGAAATCCAGGGCCCGGTACGAGTCCTCCTCAAAATCTTGAACTCCTTTATTGCATGGTCACTAATTAGCATATGTTTAGTACAATTATATATGTCAATGTGTCACAGCACTACAGAACTAGCTGGCTGGACCAAGGCTTTCCCACACAAGGTTCCAAAGTTCATCTACTGTCCATGCTGTTTCTTCATCCTCTTCGGGTCAGTCCACACTGCTGCTTGCCTCTCTCCTACACCCCTGGGCTCTTCTTCATCTGCTGCCTCTCTTCACCCAGTGCTCCTCTTCCACCAGTGCTCCTTCTCTTCCAGGCTCCTCAGTGCTATTTAGCTACTTAGCCCGAACAAACCACAGCTGTGCTTTATCCACTTCAGCCAACCCACTGCCCCAGAAGCAAGCCCACAACTGTATATTATCAATGTTAATTAACCCTCTACAGATATGAGGACTGAAACATAATTTAATTCATTCTATCTGGATATTCAGTTTTCCTTCTAGATTTAAAATATGTGGGTTTGAACTGCGTTTAGAGAATCCTGTGCTTAGGAAGAACCACCAGGCTGTAGCAGCAGGTTCCCCATGTAACTTATCTGTATTGTACAAGGGTACTGGCTTGAGATAATCTCCTTTTGCCTTACAAACGCCCTCCTTGTGAACATATTCCTTAATTCTGATTGCAGTCCCTCTTTGGTTCAGTGTTCTGGCTCATAAATTGCAATAGTCCATACCTGGGCACCACATGGTGTCATTTAGCGTTTCCACAAGGTATTTGCTTCTAAATCATACCAGCTGCACAGCTATAAATTAGATGTGAGGCAGGAGAGAATCAAATCAATGAAACACAATATTATCATGACCGGTGTCAAAATTTTGGAAAATCTCTTTCATCCTGGTGAGGCTGAGTGTACCCTAAGTTTCACTGCTTCACAGCGTTTTTCCATCTTGCCTTTCTGAAGAGCTTTAAATATTTTTTTATTTCACAATATTTTGGGCATCATAGACTTTATTCTTCCTAACTTAAAGATATTTCTTGGGAGGATTTTAAGATTATTTTTTTTTTTTTTAAGTGCAGCATACTCTAAATTAATCCAGGCAAATGACCCAAAAAAGCAAAGGCAATGATGTCTGAGGCCTCAGAGCTCTTGTGGTCTTACAGCATTATCTCATCTCATAGCATTTCAAAGTCTTCAAACAAGTATTCTGTCCATCTGAAAAATCTTTCGGTCTTCAGGAACCAAAGCTCCAGGGTTTTTGATCTCAGCTCTTTAAGTCTTTCCTTAATCTTAAAGGCTTTAGATTTGGTAACTCCTCTGCTGATAGACCTTATTACTAGAACATGCAGGGTCAGAATCTGAGATGACTTTTTCTTATTTCGAATACCTCTATCTGCTTATTTATTTATTACAACTACTACTTTTTTTCTTCTGAGGACATCAAGTAACTGCAAAAGTATTACTCCTTTGGTCTTTCTTTACTTGAAGTTTGCCAATAGGTCATTAAAGTATTTCTGAGAAATTAATTTATCATTAAAGTTGTCAGCATGTGATCCTTGATGTTCTAGTAGTTCCCGTAGCCTTTTCATTAGATGGTTGAGACTAAACACTTTGAGAACTGTTGTATAAGGAGCTACTCAAAAAGCACAGGTAAAGGACCTGTAAGACAAGATAAGTTCTTTTCTTTTTCTTTTGTTTTTAAAAAGAGCCCGTAAAATGAACAGTTAGGAATTCCGTGTATGTCCAGAATGCAAAGCATTGCTGGTTCTACAGGAAACTACACAGATCCCTTCTTATGGACCAAGCAGAAATCTGTTCCATGCTGATCTTCTGCTTTGCCTGTACTTTGCAAACCCCAGTCTGCTTCAGACCTTGCCTCCACCCCACAGTCCTGACAGCTGAATCTGTGCCTGAATGGATGAGCCAGATGGGGAAGAAGCAAAAGGTCCTGCCTCAAGTAGCAAATGAAGGTAACACAAAGTAGGTTTGGGAAAGGAGAACCTTTGCTAGTAATTTGAAGGATATAAATAACTAAGAAGAGGTATTATCTCAGGAAGTCTATAGGGATTTCTACATAGTACTGGGGAGGAATTCAGATAAGAAGCATTAAGATAAGTTCAAGAAAAAAAAAATCTTCATGGTGAGATCTATTAGATTACTGAACAGTATCCTGCTGGAAGTAGTGAGAGCAGAATGGTTTGGCTTATATCATTCAAACCCTTCGCATGGAAGTATATTTACATTGTCAACAGCAAGCATTTCCATTTCAAAAAATTGCTGCTATACATGAGTGTCAAGCAGTCTACGTTTAGAGAAGCAAAAGATAATATTTGCTTTATCACCCACCCTATGTTTCTTATTGTTTTGCTTACCAGTGGGAACAGTTTTATTGCTTGTTGTTGTTGTTGTTGTCTGTACAGACGGCAAAGAGAAGAATTGGAAAATGCATAGTTTTTATAGTGTTATAGAGGTTTGGAGGTTTTTTCCTTCCTTCAGAGAGTAAAGATCAGAATGAAATTGTCTTCAGCAATTTGTATGTTTTATTTTTCCTGAATGTACAACACCTGAAGTTCTGAGGTGTAATTTGGTGCAGAATATGCAGGAAATATATTTCTCAAGGAACTATTCTCCTCTTATGGCAGGTATGTAACTGCTGCTAATGACAACAGAAATTACAGATTTGCTACAGTAAAGTGACTGCTGTGTCTTGCCCTGGTATGGCTGTTTTGCTGCACTAGTATTTCAAACACTTCATAGCCTTTACTAACCACAAGAGTATCCCATACACTCAATTTTTATTCTACGAAAATACACACATATAGAAACACAGATATTTATCATTGCTGCATACTAATGCCTACACTTTAGTAGCATAATTTTTAAGGGAAAAAGGGTCTATATACATATATGAAAGGATACTTCATGTAAAATTGGGCAGAAAATCAGTAGCCATTTTAAAGCACATATCTGAACAAGGAATGTAACATTACTCAATATGTAACCCCCAGGTAGGTGAGAGGCTTTTGGTCAACCATAAGTGCGCTATAGCCAAGCATCTCAGCGTAGCTCAGCTTGCTCTGTAAGCCTGGCTCTCCGTGGCTGCTCAAGGGTCCCAGCAGGACTTTGGTGGGAGCTGGTAGCCCAGATGACTTCTCATAGCAAATCTGGCAGCAAGCAGAGATACGTGAGGTATCTTTTAACAGGCTACATTGGGTAGCAAAACCATTTAACCTGGCACTTTGCCTGGGCTAATTAGCCCTGCAGAGAAGATCGGTAAATCAGTTCAAAACACCATAAAGTAACCAACCTGCTTCTTGTACCTGAGCCGACTCACTAAATGCTATCTTCGGTATCTGTTCAGGGTGCTGCAATTGTGAGATATTACTTAGTGACGTATCCCAAGTAATCAGCACACAGACCAGAGGGCAAAGGAAGTGAGCTAATGGGAACGCACAGAAAGAAGTAAAAACCTAATTTTCTATTATGTTTAGTCTCTCAAAAACATCATTCACTTTGAATAGGGAATGAGGACAAACCTCTTGACAGGACAAACCTAAGATTTTCAAATCTTAGAGGTATATGAAGATAAAGCAGTGCAAGAAGCTCTATGAATACATTTCATGGGCATGTAAATTGTTTATCCCAGAAAATCACAAGAGCTATTTTAAAAATATCCATAGGTCCTGTATTTTCAGGTATATGACTCTGGCCTTAGAACCACTGCTAGTTTTTCTTGGCTTATGATGGTGCATTTTCAAATTTCCACAGAAAGCTGGCCAACAAATGAAGAAAAATATTCTAGAAATGGAATAAAAATTTCAAATCTCTTTTAGCTAATACACCTTCTAGCAATGTTATTTGATTGTATTGTAAGAGAATAGGCTGGATGTAAATGATTTTGAAGTCACAGTGGGGTAAATGACGAACATACATAAGAGGAAAGATATCACTAGCTTGGAATAATACCACCTAAAACTTAAAAAATACAGTTAATAAAGTAAATACTATCTCTAGTTCTAAAGATACAGAAGAAAGGAAGAGGTACTACAAGTGCGTTTCTAGGACATAACCTTCGCCATCTAAAATGTAAGCATCCTGTGTGATACTGGTGGGAGGGAAACAAAAAATATTGGAGATAGCTGTGTGTGGTAAAGTTGTCCTGTTCTGATCTTATGTTAAATTAGCCCAGGAATTTTTCACTTTCCTTCTGCATTTGGCATACTCATTATTTATTCCTTTAATAAAGTGTTGGAGCTTGTAAGATCATGTGATTTAAATTAATGTTAAGTACTTTCACAGTCACAGAAAATCACCAGCTCAAAACAATGGGTTGCTGAGCATTTTGTCAGAACAGGGTGACACCACATGGCAAAATCTGGCCCTATTTCTTATTGGTTATTTTGGTATCTGTTCATTATTTTAGGGATCCCGCTGCTCTGCTTACTTGTCCACATTTTTCAGTTATGTGGATGAAACATGCCTTACACAGATTGTCTAACACTTCCTAAATGCCTTTGTAATACTTTTTTTTTACTACTTTTTTTTTTACTACTACTTTTTTTTTTTACTACTACTAGTTCAACTCAAAGTGCAACACTGCTTGGAACAGTATTTAATCTGCATCTGTCGCAGTATGTAATTCCTTGCTTCAAAGAGCATAGTAGTATCAAAATATAAATGCTATGGATTTCTAAATGCTTCCCCAAAGATCAAGCTTTACATCTCAAACAATAAGGTTGCATGCTTTTACTTATTAATATTAGCATGCACGCATATTTATTAGTAGCAATGTATTGTGCTTTCCAAACTCAGAAGATGCAAAGAAAACTTTGTATCATCAGAGCTTAGGGCTCTGTCTCTTTGCTTTCCATGGATTACCTTTGATGCAAGCTTTTGCGTGAGTTATAAGCGTGTTTGGCACTACTCTGGCACTGGACAGAGGATATATGGAGCAGCAGCAGAAGAAAGCTAGCAGTGATCAAGGCAAGCGCATTTCTGTGCAGGTTGTGTCTCATGCCAAGGAGCAGGACATAAACAGATCACACATGAAGACTGGCTTTAACCAATAATTACCTGGCTGACATTTTAAACTTACTTAGATGTCTTCTACTGACTGTTTTATTTCTTTCTTAGAGAAAAAATATTGCCACCACCATCTATTTCTATTGCATTCAGATTCAACGCCCTGTTGTGCTAAGTTATGCAAAGACAAAAAAAAATAATAAATATCCCTAACTAGAAAATCTGCATCATGGATTCCTGACAAATAGATGTTCAAAAGTTAGATGTTCAAGCCTACACTTTATAAGCTGTATAAAGACATATGTAGATCTAGAAGGAAAAGCTCTGACAACCTGGATACCTATCGGAAAACAAGGCAAACAGAGGGATCTACCTCTCTGTACTGACTACAAGGGAATATAAAGTGACTAGCTCAGACTTACATGGCTGACTTTTGATGTTTAGGTTATGACAGATAAATGTGCTCTATGCTGTGAGAGGAAAAAGTGACTTAGAAGGATGGAGCAGAGTACAATCAAATATACACATCATTATTTTTTATTATTTTAAAAGAAGAATTGTAAACACCATCTATATTCATCTGTCCCAAACCTGCCCACTGGTAAGTGATTTATGTTGATACATATTATGAGACAAGATTTGTAAAAGAAGGCAACAGCTTTTATTCAATGGATCATACAGTTTACTTGCTTTTGCCAGCTATAACAGCAAATAAAAAAAAAGTATTTTCATCATTAGAGTCCTTCCTTCTCTCACATCCTTAAGGATCAGAACTATAAGAATATTACCACACAGAGAAGGTGTGTGATGGCAAAGACAGGTTTTAAAAAGTCATTTGAAGAAGAAAATACTGGCTATCAAGTCAGTTCTAGAAGCCCCAAGTCTCAATTTAGCTAAGGAAAAGAACTATTATTTTCAGGGGGAAAAAAAAATATTATAAAATCAGAGTCATTACATAGTGTACTTATTCAAATAACAGGTCAGGATAAACAGTGATTATACAACCCTGTGAGAATGATTTACATTCTAGCACATGCACACAGTAAATTAGAGTCTGGGGTGCTAGCAAACACACACTCCTGTGAGGAATCATTGCGTTCGCTGGTCCTCATCAAGTATTCAATCAGTGTAGAGTTCAAATTGAGCCAAGTCTTAACACAAAAAATATATTGTAAGTCCATTACGGGAATGGCTCAAGTGAAGGTTGACCTTCTGGGAGTTGCACTTCTAGTCATCATGGCAATCTCAGCTGGCACCAGAGTTAACCAGACAAATCATAACATCCACTCCAAACAGTCATGCACCACTTCCCTATCTCTGCAATCAACTGAGCAATCCCTTCTGTATTTCTTCCTATGGGACACATAAAAAAATGCACTTCTGCATGCCCTTGTAACAACCTGCATTTGTTAGAACTGCAGAGTCCAATAAGCTTCAGTGCAGATGAAAAAGCCAATAAAAATACTGATTAAAGTGAAAGAAATGGCTTTGCCAGTAAAGCACACTGGAGAACCAGCACTTCAGTTCTTGTGTGCTGATTGCCACATGTCTGATAGGATCGTGCTTTATCATCAGCTTCTTTATTGTAAAACCATAGAGAAAGGATAAGAGAAATCAGCTGGGACTTTAGTGAGAAATCTAATATGTAAGAAAAACAACAGCACAAAACCAAAAATAGTGACATTCAGAACAAACTCTCTAAACCCACTTTAAATGAAAGATACTGGGTTGTAGGCTTTTTTGGCTCCCAGTGGAAACTGAAGAAAAGATAGAGGATAAATCCGTCTGTTTGAGAACAGAAAAATGTTTGTGCAAAATGGAGAGGACAACAAAAAGGTTCTTCAGCATTTTCTGGACAGAGAGTAAAGTCAGCAACCTGGAAGAGCAGTGATCAGCGATGGTGTGGGAATCACTTCCAGTGACCACAAGAAGCAGCGGTGGCTGTGCCCTGCCAGTTGCTGGTGGTCCATGGGATGCCCCCACCACCAACACCTGGCTGCCATCTACTTCTTTTTCAGCAGCTTGCAGTGAGCGGTGCTGAGGAGCAGCACTTTCTGTGCTCTCCAATAGGGTATACATTTTCATGCTTCATCCCCTGACCTCACATCCTAGGGATGACATCCCCCACAGAACACAAAAGGAGATAAAGGTGGGAAAAGTTATTATATGAGGTTTGGGGGGAGAGATTTTTTCCCGTTAGTGTCAAGTTAAAAGAGGTTCCAGGTGAGAGGAAGCCAGCTGCAGCTGCTAGGATAAAAAGGCAGCTATTTGAACCTAATTTGATATTTTAATTCTAGCAGTCTAAAAAGCCTTCAGTTAACTAAAGGCCAAGTGATACTCAGCAGAAGAAAATTAAAAAAACTGTACAGAGAGAAGGATGCTTTTTAGTCCCTCTAAACTGAAATGCTGTGAACCATACAATTCCAATTTCAACCTCCCACTTTAGTATTCATGTGGATATCTTTTGCACTGCAGTGGGAGTAAAGGTGCTCCCAAAGTCACAGTAATATAGCTCTTTCTCATGGCAATATACTTCAAAGGAATAGGTTTACAGATCTACCTACAGGTGCTCTGGATCAATTTGAAAATGTGTGAGGCATCAAGGCTCAGCTGACCTCACAGATTAAACATGATATGTCATTTCTCCAATACCTTGCAAAACCTTCTCAGGGATGCTCTCCTCCCCATAAATCTTGGGTTTAGTTAACCAAACAGTGAATAAGAACTTCTGGCTGTTTGCAAGTGGCTCTATAAAATATTTGATCATCAGAGGAATCAGTCACTTTGCAAAGTCTGCCACAAAACCAGAGGAAACAAACACTATAGCAACAGCCAGCCATGAAAAAGAAGAAAATAAACAAATATGGAAACCTGAACTGGGGAAGCAGGGTTTTTTTTAATTTTATGCCATCAGATCAATTAAAAAAAATATTTGTTATCTAACAGAATGAGGTCGGGAAAGACGGAGAGAACAGGAAAGAAAGGTTCAGACAGCAGCGCTGGAGTGAAATGTTCTAAAGTTTGTGACATTTCTCACAGGTAAGTATAATGTAAAAATGTTTATACAGTCTTTTGAAGTTTAAAATACTCAAAATATTTCTATTAACTAAAGGTGAGTTAGTCTTCCGGTATGAAAAGTGCTACACTGTCACTTTAATTGTCCTCTTAGAACACATTTTTGGGCATATGAAGAAGAAGAAGATAACTGGGAACAATCAGGAGGAATTCACCAAAGGTAAAACATGCCTGATCAACCTCACTGCCTTCTACTATGAAATAGATGGATTTGTGGATGTGCAAAAATGTGTTTCCCCCTTTTAAGTGGTATCACCAGTAAAGAGAACACACTTGGAAATAATAGGTATCTTCAAATGGTTGGTCATGATACACCTTCAAATTTCAGCACCTGTGAGACACTGTAGCAAGAGACCCTGCTTCATGGTACCAGTGTAGCAAAAAACGCATCAAAAACTTGAATGTAAGTCAGCAGTATCATGCTATTGCACAAAATTACCTTTCATTCTGAAACACAAAATCCTATTTCCATTTTTCCTTTCATAATCACTAGTATTGAGGAACTCTTACAATACGTCAAATTAAACAGTGCAAAGTAGGACCCAGCTCTCCTAATAAAGGCTTTGAAGAGGTTAGATCCAAGATACTTGACCACAAAACTGTTAATGGCCCAAAACTGCAGGGGCTCCACTTGTTCCCTTCCACCAGAACCGAAAGAGCTCTCCAGTATTGCATTTCCTTCACCAAAAGTTCTCATCTTTAGGAATCCGTACTTTTGTCTCCTCTGCTCTCACCAGAGAAAAGATATACAGTGAATGACTAGCTGGTGTTGCTGCCAATTCCAAATTTTGTCTTTGCTAACTCTCACCAGAATAATACCAGAATGCCAATAAAAATCAACAACCTGCTGCTTATGGATAAAGAGCAGCTCTGAAGAGCCAGGGATGTGTTCAGCTGTCCCCTCCACTGAAGGCAGAGCTTCCATTTCCCTGGGCTGGGAAAAACTTTGGGTTTTACCTCATCACTCTCCAAAATGTAATTTTGGATTGCCTGAAACATATTTTTAAATCATTTATAGCCTTCAAGGACTGTAACTTCATCCTAAACAAGGTATTGGTCGTATATACAAGCCATTTGTGTTAACCACTTCTAGGCTTGGCTATTTTGATTTACTAGGTCTGAAATGGAATGTGAGGATACCATTATGCTCTTTGAGAATTAGAAAAGCATTCAAACACAGATCGACTTATATAATATTATTCTAAATAGAGAGTAATTACGGGACAAAAAGCACTAATTGAAGTGATAGTATGGAATCACCAAGAAATGCTGATTACTTTGCACTGTGAAGGTGAAACAAAGCATCCGTTAGTGCCTCTGAAGCCACAAGGTAAACTGAGTTTGCCTTCCACAGAACACTGTGGTGCAGCAGCCCTTACAGAAACACAAATGCTTATTTTACATAAATGTTAATTTATGCAGTGTAGATGGTATTAATTCTTTTTTAGAGATACATGAGATGACAACATAAATTAGGCAAAAGATTTTTTTTTCTCTATTTGTCAAAATTTCTCACAATTATTGGAGTACCTGCTGACCTTGTAAAGACTGAAAAATATGAAGAGTTCCTTTGCTGAAGTAACAAGAGCGACAATTATGAAAATGAAGCAAATAGAAGGTAAAAAAAAAAAAAAGCCTCAAACCATCGCCACGAAAATACACTCTTTCTGGTGATAAGGAAAATAAAATTTAAAAGAACAAATAACTCTGACTTCCTGTCACTATTAATGAAATTTCATTTACCTTTCCTATTTAGCAGCTATCAGTCTTCATATATCAAATTTAATTTTGCACAGTTATACATTATTTTTCAGTTGTATCAATAAATTAACCTCATGGATAGTAAAGCCAGACGGGACTACTATGATCATCTAATCTGACCTCATAAACCAAAGAACATTTTTCTTGATTAAGTTCAAGCTGAAAGTGTGTGCGTGCATGCACATGCTATACATATATATGCATATTTTTTAGTTTGACTGTCTACAATTATGACAACGCAAGTTCTGATCTAAACCCAGGTCTGCTAAATCCACTGGATTATGGATTGGATATGACCTTAAGGTTGACAGTTCCAAAAAATAGAAATGCATTTCCCTATTTTTTTTTGTTATTTGACTGTGAAATTGGAGAGATGGTGTCACCCGCCTTTCAGCATACAGCAAACATATTTCAGTGTGGGAAAAGAATCAACATTTTAAAATTAAAATTCATCGTTAGTTTTTACTTACAGCACCTGAATAATTGTTAAAAACAACTAATTACCTGCATACCAGAAAGCACATTTAATTAGCTGCTCATAAACAGAGTACATTTCGAAAGCCCTCCAGGGGGGATAGGTGCAGAAATTCCATTAACCAAAGTTGTGCAAGAATTTGAGCACTTCTTCGAAAATATACTCTGGAGACCACTTTTATGCATATTAGTTTTTCTCTTCAAAGTACTTTCCCCTCTTCCACGTGTGCATGAATGAAAAGATCTGTCCACCTACAGGGGTACGGGCTTTTATGAATGGAGGAACAGTGAGTTTCTTGCCTTTTGTGACTGAGGTAAAAGGCAAGGATATAGAATGCTTTTCTTTTATAGGTTCAGGGAAAAGTTACAGAAATTACATCATCAGGATAGGACAGGAGATGGAAAATTTACATGCAAGAGAGAAGCTTCATTCAGAGAGGGACTGAGTTTGCAGTTACCAGGTTTCTGGGTTTGCCCAGCAGCTGTGCCTGCAAACGTGAGTCATTCAAAACCTTCTCCCCTGTTTTGCTACAACATTAAGACAATAGCATGACAATGGAAAAACACGCAACTCCCCTCTTGCCCTAACACTATTATGATCACTGAGAGACACAGAGATGCTTATGCACCCCCCGCCCCCGTCTCTCACGTGCATTCACTCGATCCAATTTTCTCTTTTCTCCAGCCCAAAATGAAGCTGCAGCCAACAGTTCACTGAAGGAAACAAATGTATGGTCTCTTTCTCTTTGAAAAGGAAGAAGTTATCTGGATTCCCTCTTGATGAAGTAACGTCAATCCTTGTCTACCTTATTCCTTTACTGCAGAAATTGTCACCTTCAAAATTAATGGTCCTTTCAGAGAAGAGTGCCTATCTCAAGGCATTTATCTGATAGAGCTGGTAACATTTTTCCAAAGAACCATCCTCCATCAGGAAATACTGTTTCATTGAAATTGAAAGTTTTAAGTGAACATGTTGATTTTTATGGCATTTGACAGAAAAATTTAAATGCTTCAAATAAAAAGTGAACATTGGGCTTTCTTACTTGATTTTGTCCTGATGGTACAATCTTGTTCTATTTCATTTTGCACTTGTTTTAATACTTAATTTCTAAATAATGCAATATTGTTTCCTATAATTTAATATTATATTCTAATGTGCTGAGATCATCAGGCTGAACTGTTTTAACATTGCTGAAATGAAATTTTTCATAACAATGGTCTAGATGTTTAGAAATACATTTATTGCAAAATTTATTCTTGAAATTTCTTCTTTAAATTGCATTTTTTTTAGTTCAATGCTGATTAAAAGGGAGTTAAAATATTGGTATTTTCATGAAGAAGAATTTTTTTTTGATCAAATATCTAATAACTAGAGAAGTAGTAAAATTCATGTAGAAAGTTTTATATATAGTGATTTGGGATTTTTTTTCTTTCTTTCTGTACAGGTAGTTCAATGTCTTCTGGAATGCATACACACAAGAAAACTTCCACATACACAGGTTCCAATATGAATTACCTGCAATCTATACACTTGTTTTCTTGTTTAAAAAGGATTTTTAAATGAAACTATTTGTATCTGGTTGTAGCAAATTATTTATACCAATCACACACATATTTGCATTTGTGTGTACGTCTCTGTAGTCACACCCAGCCCAAGTACTATTGTTAAAAGAGGTTTTCACTATACATTTACTTGCTAGGGTAAATTTTTCCTTCCCAGTTTTATACCTCTTGTAATGAGTTGTGAACTGTGACACCTTAAGCAAACTTTAGGTAAATCCATTGTAGAAAGCCTTCCAGTTTGACTCTCTAAGCAATATTTTAGAAGCTGGAGCCAAATTTCCTCCAGTATTATTGATCTGCTATAGCTAAAGCAGCTGCATTTACTGAATAACAGAGGTAGTTTGTCTCTTGTGATCTCTGCATTAATATGCAATGTTATGGTAGTCTTAGGCACTGCTTATATTGCAATAACAGTGTCAAATAGCCTAATTATAAAGTGATTGATTCCCTGGTCAGAAGAGGTGAAAAGTTGTTGAGCAGGCAAGATGATGAATGGATGAGACCTCACCGTTTGCCTGGAAATACTAAATCCCTCAGCAGATTCTTGTTTTATCTTAGGTAGCAAACAGCGATAATGTTTGGAGAAAGCTACACATTTCACACGTGCTTTTGCCAAGGTTCAGATACACACTGACCTGGCTCAGTTGGTACAACACACACAGAGACAGTTCTGTCACCTCATTTTCTTTGCCTTTGAAACATAAAACTCCACACATATAAAGCCAAACCCTCCCATCCTTCAGAGCTGCAATTTTTCTTCTGCCTTTATTCAGCCAAATTTCATGTTGCTTATCCTTAGGAATTAAATAAAAAAGGAAAAGGACACACATGCAAACACCTCCACCTGCCCCCCCCGCCCCCAAAGAAAAAAAAAAAGGAAGGATCATTCAGCCCCAACATATCTCTAGCCAGGAATCTAAAAAGTTTATCTTTGTGACACTTTTCAGATAAAGCTGGTGACCATTCACACTCTCCAAACTGAGCAGAAATTTAATTTGAAAAGCTTCACTGTTTCTTTCACACAAAAGACAAAATACTGCATAACATAGAATAAATGTTTCTTGATTTTTTAGAGCACGTATAGAAAGGAATAACAATTTATGTTTATTTTTTATAATGCTTTGAAGTTGTTAAAATCGTTATTAGTTCTCTGGAGTTTCTTATGATAGCATTTGTGATGCTGAAATAATTTTTGGTAAACAAGGAGTTCCTTACAAGTACCTCTATAGTATTTCCACCATAGTTCAGCATTAAGTGACTGAAAAGTATCAGAATTTTTAGCATCAGCTGAGAGACAGTACATTTCACAACTGCATTAAGACACAACCCCCAAATGAATTAAAAAAAAAAAGTGTTGCATTGTTGTAAAAATGTCTACGGTGAAACAGCAAGGCTTTTCTTGCCTCAAGCTACAACAGCTACTAGTTTAACTCAATGGTCAGAGCACTCCCTGGGGAAACAAGAAGCCTTAATTCTACTGCTGCCAGTAACTTTCCCTTTGTTAGCAGCACATGTACAAAATTATTTTAAAAATAACACCACATGTATTAAACACTCGCTCCAAGATGACTTATAAAAACAATGTTCCATATGTGCAAATGAGATTTTGCCAAGCACAAAATTATATGCAGAAATCACATTTGGGTATGGAAAAGACTCTTTTCACTAACCCAGATAGATATTTAATTTCTATGGGATAAATTGCATGCTACCTATTCACTAACATAATTTTCCCACTGATGATTGACGTTTAGATATCAAAGAGGAAAAAAGATAGCATAACATTAGATTGCACATCTCGGAGGAGTAAAAGGTATTCATTAGACTAGGTATTCCAGCAAATGGCATGCTAAAGTCTTGACAAAAATCATGTCAAAAGTCATGTCAATCTTTTTTTTTTTGCTACCTCAAAAGCACATCTGTCTGTGGATGACAATCAGTCATTCTGGCGTCTGAAATGTAACAAATAATACCCACACTGGAAAAGATGAAAGCCAGAATCAATGCGCGAGATACTGCATTGCTGACCGGTATTCAAGGACGTGAAAATGCAAATAAACAGGGCTTGAGTATTCCCATAGGGATGGTGTGCAGCTGAGGGCAGCGTGGAAAGAAGGAAACCGTGTCAGAGGAACTCAGGCCCTTACAGGGTGTTTAAACCTGCAGAAGGGGTGTGATGCACGAACAGCGGCACAGCCCCGGCGCAGGGGCCGTGATGCCCCACGTGCCCCACACTGCTACGTTCAGCCAGTTCAGAAATCATCTGGCTCCAGAGAGAAGCCAAGCCAGTGCCTCTAACTGAAAAGAAGATGGTGTCTTTGATTAAACCTTGTCAATTTTTGTGCAAGGGTTAAATCAGAGGGGGAAATGAGGAGTAATGTTTTTAGACCTTTAACAGGGATGGAAAAAATATTCAGAATTCACCCCCTGGGAGAAAGCCAGGACCTACATTAAGAAAATAAAAAGAAAGCTGCACTGCAGAGTAACTGGACAAAAACGACTTCCTCACACCAGACTGAACTATTCAGAGGAGATGCACTATGTATGGGAACATGTATCCTGCAGTTAGTGTCTAGTTATGCTTCCCTCAAAATGAATAATGCTAACAATATAACAATAGCAAAATCATAAAGGAAAGGAGGAAGATCTACGTTATCTGTGTTCATTCACCCAAACTATAATGCTTCCCTTAAATATTAAGTACCTTTCTATGATTAGAAATACAATGTGAAAGGCTAAAGAAATTTATCGTGTGGTGGATTTTTAAAAATTTTTTTTTTTTTTGAGAGAGAGACAATGACAAAAGCAACACAGCTCCTTTAATCCTGTAATCTCTCTGGTAGCAATCAGCTTGGTGTACATTTCAGTTTGTTCACTTGTCATCTACATTAAGAGTCCTTCAATGAGCTTTTCTTTTAAAGTAAATACAGAATGACACTTTTATAATTAGATCTCCCTGACCATTCCTTTTTAGGTTTGAAGGATATGAGATGTGGACATGTCATGCAACCCCTGCTCCTGATCAGTGTGCTAAGGAGCTTAGACTTTCACTGTTGATTAGTGAATTGTAAAACAACCAACGATATAAACTATGGGTGCTGCCGGTTCAGATTTTGTGGCCTCAGTTATTCCCTGCATACAGGAACAGTCAGAAACTCAAGAAATGTTTTGAATCACACTGAAAAATAGAAAGAGCCAAAACCAAACCTGAACTTCAAGCAAAGATTATTCAATAATTTAAGAACAATATAAGCCCCTGTCAACAGAGGAGCAAGCAAAACTCCTTTGCTGTTGAGCCTAAGAGCAGTAAGTATGTTTTAAGATCACTAGGAATGCAATATAGTATTATATGTTAGTGTTTGTAATTCCCCTTGATATTCAAATAATTTCTTAACATTTGTGGCTATTCAAACTGTCCGTAACATTATTTCTCACTAAGGAATAAGATGAAATTTTTTTGTTTGTTCCCTTTAGTTCTGATTTGGTTTTAATCATTCATGGCTTTGGTATCTATGAACAAATTTCTCAACAAATGTATCATAATTTTCTTTGATAGTCTAGGAATAGCCTAATGACACTGAATTTTCAT
Source organism: Ibycter americanus (assembly GCA_035590275.1). Taxonomy (NCBI): domain Eukaryota; kingdom Metazoa; phylum Chordata; class Aves; order Falconiformes; family Falconidae; genus Ibycter; species Ibycter americanus. Next base: position 60,483,156 of record JAVJGI010000050.1, read on the forward strand.
GAGCTTTTCAATATTAGAACTGTATTCCAATAGAGGGATCTGTGCTTGTCTGCTTTCTTTCTCAATATATAGGACAGAGAGCTTTTGTTTTTACTCCCTTAGATCAAAAATCAGAGATAATTGCCCCGTGTTCCTTGGTTGTATCCACTGATCAGGGGAAAATATAAGAATCATTCAGTACTTCAGTGGCGTGACTATAACTTTACTAAGGGAAGTCAACTTTGGGGATTTAGTGACTCAGCGATGTTCTTTAGCCTTCTGATTTTTACCGGGACTATTCAGCACTAACATGGACCTCCTGGGACTCTAACTGTTCCACTTTCATCAAGACCAGAGTGTAAAAACAGCCAACATTTGCCACCGTTCCGACCTCCCTCACTGTGCCAGGAAAACAGTTCATAACTGCCCGCCTTTTTCTTCACAAAGCAAAACTTTCTATCCCAATCTTCTGCAGTCAAAAACATCTCCCTTGCCTGTTTTTATTTTGTCCTGCAGCATACGCCTTGTCAATTTTTGACATTGACTCAATTTAAAAAAAACCAAACTATTTATTTATAACTTACCAACTCCCCACCCAGTATCATCTAACACTTTAACATCTATGCTTTATAACTCAAACTTCCTATTTACCATCTCTTGTTCATCAAATCTCTTTTCAAACAATAATACTCTTATAAATCCTAAGAATCCTAATCCTTCAGTTCTTGTAATCTATGGCTGCTCCAACAGTGCTAAATAAAACATGGCCAGTGACTCAGGTTTAGTCTTGCAGCCCCTTCTACTCTATCCCACACTTGGCCATGGTCCTCCTCTGGGCCTTTGAACTACTCCGTGACCATAAGGCATAATTAGTTGATGTTTGCAGGGAGGCGTTCAAGATGTCTGAAATAAGTGCTCTGTTCACAGAACAACAGAACAGCCAGGGTTGGAAGGGAGCTCTGGAGACCATCTAGCCCAACCCCCTGCTAAAGCAGGTTCTCCTAGAGCAGGTTGCACAGTCATGTCTAGGTGGGTTTTGAATGTCACCAGAGAAGGAGACCCCACAGTCTCTCTGGGCAGCCTGTTCCAGGGCTCAGTCACCCTCAGAGTAAATACGTTTTTCCTCATACTCAGATGGAACTTCTTGCATTGCAGTTTGTGCCCGTTGCCCCTTGTCCTGTTGCTGGGCACCACTGAAAAGAGCCTGGCCCCAGCATCTTGACACTCACCCTTAAAATATTTATAGATATTGCTAAGGTCCCCTCTCAGTCTTCTCTTCTCCAGGCTAAGCAGGCCCAGCTCTCTCAGCCTTTCCTCACAAGGGACATGCTCCAGTCCCCTCATCATCTTCACAGCCCTCTGCTGGACCCTCTCCAGCAGCTCCCTGTCTCTCTTGAACTGGGGAGCCCTTTACAATCCCAAACAGTCCTTTATCTGTCTGGGTCTAGGATCACACCTCACCCCATTGGCTCCTTCACCACCTGTGTCAGAAAGTTATCATTGATGCTCTGCAGGAACCTCCTGGACAGTGTGTTGTAGCTCACCAGAGAAATATTTCTATCACATGAAAATCATGGATGCTGATTTCCCTGGAGTATGCTATGAGTGCACATACAGGGTACTTGATGTCATAAAGCCTTCAGGGAAACTGATGGAGGGTTATAAAGAAAGCAAAATGTGATGCAGTCTTGTTACCTGCAGGTAATGGACCTTGGAGTGCTCTGTTCCTTGAGCCATACTCAGGGATCAGAAAAATTCCCAGTTGGGATGGACCAGAACTATCTGGTCCATGTTAGCAGATACACAATACAGTGACGCCAATAGTCAGTAATCATCCACTGGTCAAGACTGCTCTCTGTCCATGTCTTATTTAGCAGTATAAAAAATCTATCTGGCAGTACAGACAAACATATTAGTCTCTGGTGTGGTAAAGGCAGTTAGAAAATTAGAAAATCTGTAGGGCAAGTAAACCCATAATGAAATACTTAATTCTTCGGGTAACTAAACATCAAAGATAGAATCTAAAACTTCCAGCGTAGGTATCAAATCTCATATTAAGACAACTAAAAATAGGTGTCAATCTTTTCCCTACACATTGATCCAGCCAACAAGGCCAAGGGAGTCAAAAGAGCTATTGCATTTATATAAGGTAGATGCCCACACTAAGTTCAGCTAATACAAGTGACTGTACTGACTGTAGCAGGAATGCAAATAACAATCTTGTATGTAGGCATGTCTAGCGTGAATCCCATCTCCAGTCTCAACTATAGGTTAGACTGCTTATTCGTTGATATCTAGTGCTATCTGAGATGCCCTTGGGCACTTTGCGTGGCCTTCTGCAGTCACTGCGGAAAGGCTCAGATCTTCTGGATGTCCTGTGTCATACCTGACAATTCATGTGCAAGTATCAAGTACCAATTCAAAAGTCATCTATGGTCTGGCAGAGGAATTAAGTCCGAGCTGTCCTGACTCTGTCAGTGAGAGAGAAAGCTTCAGAGGGAAGTTTAGTTCTTCCTGCAACAGCAGGAATACAATGAGTATTTAAATCAGATTTTTAGTATTTGATATGATGGCATGAGTCCCCAAATAAGGAGCCTACATAACCTACATAAACTACTTCCGTCACCTCCATCCCACATACCTTTCTGCAAGGGGTGGAGGATCCAAAAGATATGCTGAATATATCATTAGAGAACGGAAAATACTTGAACTAAGGGATGCAGTCTGAAATCCAGTCTAATGACACTGAAGTTAAAGATATTCTGATGACAATTTCCACAGTGTAAGAGCTTTAGCTGAAATTTCTTTGCACCAATTCTCTCCCACAGAAACTAGGCCCTGGAAAGAATGATTACACCATCCTAACGTAGATTATACAGCATATAATGTTTGGGATTCTGAGAACATTGAGAACAGTCAAATCACTGTTTACAGGTCCTATTGCCAACAATTCTTAATCTAGCATTATGCTACAAAATTAACTCTCAAGAATGTAATTTTTACCATAATGAAATATTTTATTTCTAATTAGCAAGAAGAAAGAGAAAATTGTTCACCTGCCTTCTGTAGTTTTGGTTCTCTTTGGCACTACAAATACACAGCTCTTCAGAAAAGAAAGATTTTTTTTAGTTGTGTACCTAAATGTGGATTTGAAAGCTTAATTTTAGACATTTAGCTTTACAGTAAGAAGACTAGAAATCTTACTTGGAAGATTACTAAAGTAAAAAAGTAAGAAGCAAGACTGCTTATAGTCCAGAGAAAGCCAGATCAGGAATGTCGTAAGGTATATGACATAACATTACCATATGCAAGAAAAAAATAATACAATCGGGTAAATAGGGAAGACATGATCAAGAATGATATATCTCTAATGGAGCAAAAGAAGCCTATAGGGATACTTAAAGAGAGAATTGAAATGGTCAGGTCACAAGCTACAATAATAAACCTAACAGCTATGCTTAGTATGTGTCACAGTTATGTTTGAGTTGGCCAGGACTGAGAGCAGACGCAAAGGGAGAATGTTGGAGAGTCAGCAAAACTTGTGCACAGCCTATCGACGACAAAAGAACAAGGGAAAAGAAATGAAAATGACACCCAGGCTGATGGGGAAGATGTCTTCAGCAGTATGCTTTAGCTACATATATCTAGTGTCCAGAAGTTACAGGCCAACATCCAAGAGAAAAAAAAGTTCAATAAATTTTTAATTTTTCTGTTCAATTATTAACTCAACTCTGGGATACAGTTTGTGTAAATTAAATGCAATGATTGAGTCACAAATTTTCCAACAAATACTGAGATGTCATCCCTTGGAAAGAGTGTATAAAATAGTTCAAGTGAAATCTAAGGCTGTACCTACTGTCAGCAGGACACTGTTTACACCAGGCGAGGCTCTGAGTTAATAGATCTGACAGATCTTTCCAAATTAAAGCAGTGACTGACATTAAAATACAAGAATCAGAAAACAGACAATGAAAGAGTGTAGTGACACTGTATGGCACGTAAAAAAAAAAGTAGCTCTTTTCCTTTCAGTGTCTTATTACTAATAAAAACAGTAAGTAATTTCAAATAACACTGCTTTTCTGAATTAATGGAATTACAGATGAGAAAACACCAGACTTGATTTTACCTTCATAGCATTTAATATGAGATCAGAACATCTCGTACTGGTATAGCTCCATTGATTTCAATTAATTTAACCTTCTGATTAGCTATAAATCAGAGAACAGAATCAGGACCAATTAGCCTCAATGAGCATGAGTGTTGCAAGGAGCCAGCAAAACTCTCAGGATTAGTTGTTGGGAAAAAGCTTTCAATCTAAGGAATATTTTATACCTCTCTGTGGAAGGCACTAGGCAGTCAGTGTAAGCTTTGCATGGATTTTTATAAGCCCGTGTACTAGAAAAAACACCTTAATTGAGCTAATTTAGAAATGTTCTTTCTGATCAATGTATTGATTTAGTTATAATTTGATTCCTGGCCTGGTGATCATCTTTATGTAAGTGTACTGTGAATTTGAAATGCACACTAATATGTAATGAAATCCATTAACTAATAAAACAATGATCATTCAATTCATGAGAAATGGTGCAGATTTTAAAAATAAATAGCTAGTTTTCTGGTGGGGATTCTTGCACAAACATTACATGGTCTGTTATTTCTGCACCATCTTATTTAATAATGAGAGAACAGTGGCATTGTAAAGGACAGGAGTTTGCTATTTATCACTACGTCTGGAAGAAAATAGGGTTGCAGGGGATTCCTTTCAAAGCCAAAAGGAGAGCTGAAATTGTCCTTTTGTACTGGACTCCAAGCACACACCAAAATATTCTATCAATACAAAAAAATATTTTCAAAGATATATTCTCTCTTCGTTGGACCTGTCCTCAATAAAGTTCTATTTTGAAGCACTGAATCCATATTTGTATCCACTCATGATTCCTTACCTCCCTGTGAATCTAGCTAAAAAACTTAATCAAAGCCTGATCTTGCACACAAGAGAGTATCTTTACGAGCAGTCCCATGGAAATCCCATTCTTAGGGTGAATAAAATTCCTCATCTGATGTCTATAGGATGAAAACTAGTGCATACCCTGTAGATGTAGTCTGACCTCCCTTACATTACTGTAATTCAAATCCCTTGTAGCCTTTGAAATTAATCCAATCTAAACTAGATGATATTGCTGTCCAAGTGTTCCTGATTCACTTCTGCCTGGTGGACAACATAATGATGTCCTGAGACCACCATAGTCTCTGCAGATTTGACAGTAGTTCTTTCTTCCCTGTTGGGAACACTGAGCAAAATTTCTAAACAACTCCTTTTCCATGACACACTAGAGGCAGAAATACTTCCCTTTTTTTAAAGAGGCTTCAAATTGCATTGTAGCAAATAGCGGAATTTTAATGCAATTAGAGAAGTTCTAACTTGACTTGCTATTTTGCGGTCACTCAGGATCATTACTTTCCTGCACTGTTTTCCAAAATCTCAGTCCAACTTGAGCTGGAGTCAAAGTTAGGTTTTTGACTTTCCATTTTCATTTGGGCTCATCTTTCAAACACTTATTATTTCCCTTGCTGGCATATGTTTGCCCATCGTCAGTTAGAATCTGCATGATTTTATATTTATAAACAAAAGTTAAGCAATTCAACTAAACCCATAAACTTTTTTTCGAGGGACCTAAGTGGCAGCTTTCTCATTACATATCAATTTACAGCTCAAAATCAGGAATGGATCAATGCAAACCATCTGCACCTTGCAAGTTTTAACATATCTCCCTTTCGTCACTCTCAGTGTAGCAGAGGAAGTTATGCAGAGCATGTGGTCTGCTTTCACAAATAATTTCTATGGAAAACAGCAGTCAGACAGTAATACAGGCCCAAGGTGACCTCATTACTGAAATTTGTTCTAGTTGTCATTAGACATATCACACTGTGTCACTCAAATCGGGAAAGGAATAAGAGATGCTGACATGCAGCACCCGTGATTAGAGATGAAAAATACTGTTACACCACAAGAATTCCTTGGTGAAGAAGAAATATGTATAGTGTTTCAAATCCATTCGCCCCTCCGATCTGTCACTACTGCTTTTACGGCTTTATTCTTTCTCTACTTGTTAATTCTCCTTCACAAGGGACAACACCTTTTCTTGAAGAATATTTCAGAGGCTGATCTTCACCGGCCAGCTACCTTGCACAAAATGTCGCTGAATTTTTGGTAGTGATGCCCTCATGTTGTGTAAAGGTATTTAGCGTACTTGCAGCAGGACGACTTGGACAACTGCTTTTTTGTGTTTATCAGTGCAGACTCTTGTCACTGCCTGACTGTAGACATGGTTCCATTCTGCACAAATGTAAGTTTTGGTTAGATCAGGCCAAAAGCCTGATCTTATAAAGTCCATAAGCTGCAAGGAATGATACCAGCAATTCAGAAGATGGCACCTTCCTAGCCAGAAGCAAAGCATGGCTGGCAAAGACCCTAGTGAGAGGAATTAAACTGTCCAACCAGTTCCCACTCCCAGCTTTTCCAGTCTTGGTAACCAAAGATGTGGGTCAATCCAGCTTTTGGGACCTCCTGCCCAAAGGATGCACTCCCACCCTTGATAAATACTCTCCTGCTGTGAGTCCCCACAGAGCCAATGTCCCTCAGCAGTTTCAGGACACATCTCCTGAAGCACAGTAATTTGAATGAGATTTTGTGTCAGATACTAAGGCTTAGCTGATTTGCCTTGAGTGAAGAAAAAAGTCCTTAAAGCCAAGTGCTCACTGTTTATCCTTGTCAAATATCTCAAGATCTTTTTGCAACAGTGTCCCAGAATAAGAACAAAATTATTGGGCATCATCCCAAATGTTATGGCAAAATTCCAGTTTGGCTAATTACACTCGCTTTACCAAAATTCTCACTGCTAAGCAAAAAGAAAGGGATTTGCTTTCTTTTTCTGGCCTGGACTTTTGGACAGTTGTTACTATGCACTTTAAGCCCATAGATTTCCACCTGAGAGCTGGTGAGTCAAAGCACATCTTAGAATCACAAATAGCTTATCTGAACATAAAAAGATATGGTGAGTCTACAGGATGAAAGGTGTTACATGGAAGCAAGAAGTTATTGTTCCTTTTTTCTTTACAGACTTTTGCAGCTGTTTTGCTGCTGAAAATGATTCATTTTTACACTGACCTACATGAGGGAGGAGGAAGAGGGGATCTTATAAGGCTTTTATGAAATGGTTAAAACAGATGAGACCAACCAGGAAACAAAAAAAACAAACAAAAAAATTTCATCTCAATTACTCAAACATAAAGCTCACTTGTAAAAGTGTGGTATTTCATGCCCCATATCTATATTTAACTATTTTCGATTATGCTGCCCACATGCCCTGCTGGATTCTTAATTTCTTCCCAATGTACTTTGCGCTTTGCTAACTCACTCTATGGTGAAGCAGGACCATGAGAGTCTGAGTTACTATCTCCCTACAGTGATTAAAATATTTGCTTCTTTGTTTTCTCTTGAAAATATTTTAGTTCTTTTTGCCATTCAGACATTTGTCCCAGTTGCATGTTTTCTTGAAACAAATGTATTTATGGTTAACCCCTTCTCTCTGAAACCCAAGACAAAATTTTTTCATCTTTGCCTTCAGAAGGACCAGTACTCAATCTTCAGTCAAATCTAAACACAATCTCTCCTTAGCTTCTCATATTTTAGAAATGTCTCCTTTCACTAAAATCCCTTTCAGTGCTAACAGTACTGCAGAATGTGAAAATAGGTATATTCCATTCAACTATAATGTTGATAGGTTAATTTTTTCTCAAGATATATGCTTTTTATCCATATATTTTCAGATTGGTATCTACTACATTTATTAGTCCTATCTGAAATAGTTCAGTCCTATTCAACTATTAACTTTACCAATAAAAAAAATAGGACAATCTAAAAATGAGAAGTCCAGCCTGTGACAGCTCATCATACATTATAAACCAGCCTCAGCCCATCTGTGGGTAAATTGTCTCTTGTGAACTGTTCTACAGCTGTTAGGGTTCATGTTGTTCCCTTATAAACTAGAAATAGGAATTTTTATTACCTCTGGCCATAATTTAAATTACATGAGCCTAACTCCATGCTGTATATTAGTGTACTGCCATGCAGTTCAGCTTTTATTTTTGCATACTACAATGCAGCTCACACATGAACCCTACCATCAGTAGACATGTGATAGGAAAAGAAAGGATAAACACACACAATATTTAAAATGTTAGGAAAAAAACTTAGGTCTATAAAGAATTATTATCGTACTTGCACCTATTCTCACAGGTTATATTCTTGGCAGCTTTACATCACTAGAGTGAATGGTTCAAGCACATCACTCGTACTCGACAAACACTCTAAAGGTCAGTGCTGTCACCCTTTCACTAAACGTCACCAAAAATAGCTACATAGCTGTTCTAGGAGCTCTTGCTTTATTTATTAAATAAAATCTGTGCTATAAGTTTTTTTCCAAGTCTTACATTACAAAAACCTAAACCATATATTTTTAACAATATTTAAAATTTAGAATTTTTGAGCAATCTGTGCAAATAAAAAAATCTATTACATGTCAATATTTTAAAAAATAATTTTACTTTCAAAAATTTAAAATGTATCACATAGAACCAAATGACATATTTCTTCCAAGCTACCAGATTGCTATGATCATGTTTGCAACTGTATATGTCTTTTGAATCATAGAATCACAGAATCATTCAGGACTAAGAACTCCTTTGCTCTTCATAAAAAATGTCACACACTCCCCCTCCTCCCTACATGTATTTCTTTAACTAGAAAAAGGGGTAATCTAAGAAATATGGAGACATCACAAGAGAAATTAAAAAAATACCCCCCAACATGCAGAGTTAGCTGGGACAAAAAATCAAACCATTTCATAAATACCAGCAATAGGCTGACACTGTCCCTGCATAGATTGGAACAGAAATCTGTCCTTTCCCATTCAATTGCAAGCAGAAAAATTTATTTGGCACAAGTATATTTAATAGAAGAAATACATGTATCATAACAGGATTTTTTCCATAACAAATTATATTCATTACATTCTTCTGTGAAGTTTTACACTTTGATATACCTTACAGTAAGCTGCAATTTATAAACTGCCAGGACACAAAAGAATGTGAATGTAACCCTAAGCCCATTCCAGCAACTTACTTTAGAAAGCCATAAACATTATGGCTAATTAACAACCTAATGGAACGCTGAGAATGAAGGTCTTGCTTCTCTGTGCACTTCTGGGCTCGCCTTTAATTGGTAAGAAATTTCCAAGGCTATAAACAGAACACCACATCTAAGCAACATTCAAAATTTACTTCTGGCTTTTCATCTCAAATAAAAATACTAATCATTAGCTTTCCAATTAAATTTCATAAGTCATTGTGGCTTGAATAAAGAGTTCCTCAAACCCAGGACGTGGATTAAGGAGTTTTGTATGTCTCGTCTTTGATTTCATTCAGTTTGTCATTGTAGGAAACAGTCTCTAAACGAGCAATTATTCCTTCATTTTGGTTGCAGGACAAAATGTATCTAGACAAACATGGCATCATATCAGGGCGCTGTGGTGGTTAAAAAGTAGACCTGGATTCAGAAGCCTTCAGGAGTCTCATTCCCTGCTCTGCCCCAGATTGAACCACATAACCTTGAGCTAACAGCTCAGTTTCTCTACCTGCAACACTGAACAATAATCATTCTCACCCTTAGTCTCTTGACAACACAAGCTCATGAAAAGCGGTGGTGGCACCAGGCATGGATTTGCATAGAGCCTTGGGCAGCCCAGCATACCTCTAATTTTACTAAAACATTTCTTACTCTTGTCCTCATGAACACTGAATTATTTCAAAAACTTAGTCCATAAGAAATGTTTCCCACAGTTTTTTAATGGCATATAAAACAAAACATCCTGTAAAATCTTTCAAGATGTGTGACATACAACAGAGAACAGCTATGATTATTTTGGGACTGAATAAAAAGGTATATAGCTCCAAAGAACCAAAGAAATTCTTCCAAAGTTTGAAAATAAAAACAAAAAGACTAGCTTTTTTTCTTTCCACAAGGAGTAACATAACTAGCTATTCCAGATGTGAGCTTTGCCAATACTTGTTTATTAAGTGCAAGGCCTTGCTCCAGCAATTAAAACCTTGGGGAATGTATGCAAACCAGAACATTTGCATTCGGCCTTGAGCAATATACCTTCTGCATGACAGTGCGCTCCCCACAGTTTTGAACATGCTGACAGACTAAACTAACCAAACCTCCAGAGAACCGGTGGCTAGAACCTGCAATAATCCAATGGGAAAGATTACAAGCTTTATAAAAAATAGCACGGGAAACAAGCATGAAATTTGTAGAAGAACCAGGCTCTGAGGTGACCATTATGGTAAAGATGGAGAGGTTTTACCATGGATACCAGCTGGACAAAGGCAGAATATCAAAAACAGGGGAAGACTCATTATTTTGGAGCTGATGAATGTGAATTCTGTGGTTGACCTTTCAGGGCCAGATTCTGATCTGGAGGGAATAGGCTGTCTGTATGGCTTCTGCTGTCAACTGCATGGGCTCCTGCAGATCTAATAACATGTCTGCATGACCTGTCTGCCCAACTGCTGTCCCTAGTCTTGTATTTCAAAATCTTTTGAAATTAAAATACAATTAAATTCAGAAATTACTCAAACCATTTCTAAAGAAAGTATCTTGTTTCACCCTGTACAGAATCACCACAATGGTTTTCATTTAAAAACAAATAAAAAATAGGTGAAACTTTGAATCTGTAGTTTTCTAACTTTTTATTTACTTACATGTAAGAAAGTGTGCTTTCTTTTCCATTTTTTTTGCAGTCTGTGGACCTCAGATTGATAAACCTTACTCCTAGATAAGATCAATTTTATTACTGAAAAATCAACCAGAACATCATCTGCCTCTTTTCACACCATCTTCAAAATAGTACTTAAGTGGACACAAGTGTTGGGGGCTGTGCCAGGGGCTTATTCTCATATCTGTGTTACTTCTTCCCTGGGGACAGGGAATTTCTATGCAAACCATTCATTTTCCTGATGATTTATAAACAATTTATAGTATGTATCCTAAAATGAAATAAAAAAATATTTCTAATTAGACCAGAACCAAGCCCTAAAAGAGGCCTGAAGCAATGGTATTTTTTAATACTAAAGTTTAAAATAAATTTTTGCTAAGTTTATGTTCTAAAAATTTAGGTAGGTGGATTACAACCAAAGAAACAGGTGTCAAAAGCACAGTAGAAATCAAAACCCTGTGGTTTTAATCCCTGAGCATAAATCAGGAGAAATTCTTTTTTAAAAAGCCAATAAGGTTATTAAGAATTACCAGAAAACGTAAAAGAAATCCTCTTTGCATGTGAGCTGCAGCTGCAGTAGTCAAACTGAGAAATGTGGGTAAGTTTGAGGGAAAATATACAGTATGCAAACAAGCCATGGCTTCTTTTGCCATCTGACATGCACTAATAGCTAACAAACGAGAGGCTCTTTCAAATGAGCTGGTCCTGCACAGCTGAATGATGATAGGCAAATGGGATAGGAATGAATTATAGAGCAACGCTTGCTGTCACAATACGCCTTCGCAAAAGCTACTTCCCTTCAGAAATTATCGGCACCTACCAAAGCTGCAGGGATTACCCTTCCCCTATGGCAGCATACAACAGGAGGGGAAATTTTGGCTCCTGACCAAGAAACCAGAAGGTGAAAAATGTACTAACAAGCGAAGTGAGAAAGCTAAGCCAAAATTCTTTAGGAAAGTAGTAGCTTTATCCATACCCAAGCCTGAGTCCTCGTTGACTTTTAGCCTCTGCATTGTAGCATTAGAACTGCTCACAGAGCACCGTGGAAAACGGCAGACAAATCTGTGTCTAAAAGGGTATGCTTCGTCACTCAGGTGTGATTCGCTTAAGAACAACAAATTCATGGAGAAATTTGACTCACCAGTATGCTCTGTCCCAGTGGTAAACAATTGCAAATGTACATGTAATCTGACCCCAGAAAGCCAAGAGCCAAAGCATGGAAGGAAGCACCATGTCATGGGGAGTGCAGGCTTGCAGCAGGCTGCTGCGTATTTCACCTGGAACTACTGCCTTGAACTGAACTTCAAAATACACTGAGGTAGCCTGAGACATTTGCCCACTGAGTATCTTTGATTTTCTGGTCAAGAAATAAGGGACCCAGCATCCCTTTGCCAGAAATAACAATGGGAGCCACAACCTGACTGTTCATCTACTCTCCTTTGCATTCCAGCCTTCTGAAGGTCCTCAACAGCCTAAAAGCACTTCAGGTCAAGTCAGTGCTCTTCCTCTTCTCCAAACATGGCTATCACTTTGTAGTATCTACACAGGGCACTCCTTTTACCATCTCTCCCTTTGTCAGTTCTTTCAGCCTGCTAACTAATAAATACACTCAGCTGCAGAAAAATATTTTGAAGTGTGTGATGGCAAAAGAGGAGAAGGTGCAGAACATGTGCAAGGTACACGAAGAAGGAAAGAGAGCCTAGACATACAGGAATTGATGTCTTCCCTGCATACACCAAAATCCCCTCTAGATGTCTATGTGAAGGAAGAGATTTAGTATTTTATGGGTTGTTTTTTTTTGTGAAAAGCATGTGCACTTTGTTTTCACTCTAGCGATTGATTCTCATAAAAGTTAAGTAGCCATCTATGAATAACGTTTACTTTGAGAGCTCAGGTGCTAGTTGTCTCTTCTATAAAGATGAAGATATAAATTCTGATCATCTAAGCTCAAGGTCAGTATTGTTCAACAGAGCAGAAATTCTGTTTTACTATTTCTTTTCAAAGTATTGGAAATAATTACCAAGGACTCCATTCAAATTCAAGAATTCAAAAGGTAGGAAATGCCAGATTAAAATTGCTTATGCAACTCAATTTGGACCTCTTGAACATATCTGCTTAAGAAACCATCTTCAATTATGTGATCACAGATTATTTTTCCATGGCATAGGTGCAGCTCTTTTTGTGTGCACTGTGGATAGTATTCTGAGAAATGGTAGTCTGGAAACGAAACAGGGTTATGTAGTGAATGAGGCTTTCATTTCTCTCTGCCTCATTTGTTTCAGGAACTGGAAGGTATATAATGAACCAGCAAGGGACTACAGAATGCGAAAATGAGATTTAATGGTTAAGGCAGCTGCCACTGAAGAAGTGAATTCCATTTCTGGATCTGCCACAGAGTTCCTATGTGATGTAGGACAAATCACTTCACATTTCCTAGAGATGACCAGTATTAATTTGATGTTCCTCGTTTTCTGGCTTCTGTACAAGACAATTGAGCTGAGCTACTGAACACTTGTATTTTCAATTGATGTAGCTTAAAACTATTTATATACACATAACGATAGATGAAAATTATAGAGACTATGAAAAAAAAGATTTAGAAATTAGCTGATACATTGTCAACTATTTCGTTCTTTTTCTTTCTGTGCCTCTGTCCATCGCCTGTGAAGTAGGGATAACAAACCCATGAATGGCTAGGGTATTACGCAGGTAATTTCATTACTGTGTGAAGCATTCAGGTATGATAGCCATGAGAACAATGAAGCAACAAATAATTTTGTATTCAGTGCAGGTTTTGAATGATGTGGTGGTAAGGAAAGCCCTGGGGCCACGTACTACGTGAAGAGGATGGAAGGAAACACAAGCTAACTGCCAGTGAAGCAGGGTCATGCGGAAAAAAACAGTATTCATTTTTAAAAGAATGTCAGAGCGCCTGCACCCAGAGGGGCCAAATTAAGTTTTGCAGAAGCAACATCAGCCCTGGAATTATGTAATTTCTGTGTGGGCTTGATTTAGTTTTCATGTAGATTTGGTGTCATCTGCTTCTAAGAAGCACTTGGATGTATATTGTAGGTTTTATGTGAAGAAGAGAAGAATCCAGGCATCTATCACCTCTCCCATTTCTAACACAGATGAAAGGGAGTTTGAATCTAAACCCATGTTTTATACAGGTGTAGAAGAGGTAGAATCTGATAGAGGTTAATGTCTTGGATTTGGGAACGGACGTCCAGATTGAAGTGGGTTGGAATGAACATCCAGATGGACGTGGTTTGGCTGTCTGGAAAGGCTGCGTCCAATCTTGTCCTCAGAAACAGACCTACCTCACCTATCTCTATAAAAACTAAATGTTCCTGCAGGGCAAAAATACCCACTTTGGTATCTGGACCCCATTGCCTCAGTCATTCATTCAGGAAGAGCACGGCTGAGCAGCCGATGCCTGAGGCCACCAGTGTAGCTCCACTTCTCAGCCCATGAGCTCAGAGGCTGTTAAACCTTGGCTGGTCCATGAGACGGGCTGGGCAGGCTGAGGTCTGCCCTGGAGCTTGGCTCTTACCTCACTGCTTATCTGAGCAGTGTCTGCCACTTCCAGGGCAGGACGTGTGAGCAGGTGAACCTGAGGTAGGACCTGGCTGACTTGTACCTGCACTGAGGCTGTCCACCTGTACTCACACAGATTGGAAACCAGGGGGAGAATTGCTCTTTCCTATTAAAACAGATTCAGCTGGAGGAAGAAAGTAACTGGGGATACTTTGGCAATTCACTAAATCTTGGTGTTATGATAAAGAAATCACAGTACAGGGAAGTCCTATCTTGTTACTAACTTCCCTATTATATGAAAGGAATTAATATTGTGACTGGGCCATGACTGCTTATAAAACCTGCATATTAAGTTGTGGGAAAGATTACTGCTGAATGCCTTGTTTTACTGTTCACCCTGGTTTGCAGCCTTCTATTTTCTGATACCTGCTATAGCTGACACTCCCTTTGCCAAAATATATCACAGGCCACACGGAAGATCATATATCAGCAAATAATGGAATCAAGTTAAAATAGAAGTTTCCTATAATGAACTGAGCCAGCCCACTTCAGCATTAAGTTCAGGTGTTATACTGGGAGAGAAGATAGGCTTTAAGGTACATTTTAAATTTGATTGCCTGAAAGAACACAAATATGTAACTTCAAAATTTCAGGACAACATGCCTGCTTTCTAAAGCTTGAAGCAGTTTCATTCATGAGGTTTATAATTTGTCAAAGTATTTCCACTAGATTTGCATGCAAATTATGAAATACAAACCCAATTTAGTACAGCAAAGAAAATTATTTCAATCACTAAGGGAAATAAAAGTAACTTTTACTTAGAGCACAAGAAGAAAAGAAAAGCAAGCGAGATTAAAAGTATCCTCTCTTGATGAATTCCAGTGTTTGCCAGTGAGGAGATTAGCCAGAAGAAGGACAAAAATATTTAAGAATTTATTCATAAAAGTTACCAACCCTAAGTCTACATGCTGAATAAATTAAACATTCCTATCTTTCACATCGTTATTCTTTGCTTTCTCGATCAGAGCAGAATAAAAATTGTACCTTGGACCTTAAGACCAAGCAGGGGTGCAAATTGCTCATTCCAAACTCCAGATGGCACAAATTGTCATGGACTCACTGAAGTCATTTGAGTTGTGGTAGTTTACACCATGTGAAGATTCAGCCCCACATTACTTGCCTCTGTATAGTAGTTTATGACTGCGCTTATTTTGGATCACACCAAACCAAAAAACATATGTTTAATAGACAGTGAGTAAATGTAGACATGATACTCGTAGAGTATCAGGAAGATATTACATAAATCAATTAAATATTGAGGGGGAAAAAAAGCCTTTAATGGGTCTTTGTTATGCTACCCACATCCAAGCCCTTCGATGTTCATGCATCAGTGAAAACTGTTTTAATACTGAGGTTGTATGACAACAAACTCAGGTGAACAGCATAACAGGCAACTGGAATCCTTCAGCCAAGTATGTATCTCAACATATAACGTATGTATCTCACCTGGCATCTTATTAATATTAGGAAGAAAATACAGTTCCCACTTTAAAAGTAAATGCTCTTTCTCTTCTTTCTCATGTACATGCACATACATGCACAACTTTGAGCAAAGCAAAACATGGTAAGGGATGTGACCAGCAATTAGGCACCTTCTATATTACAGCCCTAGCAACATATTTTGGAAACTACTATTTTTAAATATTCAACAGGTTAATACTTAAAGCAACTACATAGTTAATAATATTTTGATTACAAATAAACATTTAAAAGAGCCTCCTCACTCAATTCCATTTGAGTATCAGGAAATCAGAAGCACATGGGCTATTCTTGTTAATTTGGCCGATCACCTTGCAAGCAATGACAGATCCATGAAGAAGAGGTATAATTCCTTCCAGGCTTCGAACTAGTTATTTAACTGACAGTGTCAGATACAGATAAATAGATTTCTCTGATTTTTGATACAAGTACTAGGAAGCTTCTTTCATCCAAAATTTTTTGTTTGGGGATAGAACAAAGCAATTTTAAACTCCCGGACAGAGTATAAATATATTTAGATATAGAATTCTAATACCTGTATTTTTTTGCTCTCACCAGACCAAAAAGACTCACTTATTTAAATCCTTTTTTATTTTCTGTTACTTGCTTGTGACTACAGTCCCCAACAAGCATTATGATTACATTTTGGTAATTGTTGTAGGAATATGGAAAAATTCAAGATTTCTTTGCACAATACACTCAGGATTCTTCCTGACGCACCTGATAGAGTAGAAGAGGAATGATGATGATGATGATGATTTGGCAAACAGCTTACAAAACACATGGCACAACAGGAAGATTTTAAGAAAATGGAAGGGAGAAAAGGAATAAAGCAGAGGGTAATCTGAGAAAATGATACAGTTACTTATGGCAGTAAATGCACAGCAAAAGCAGTTTTAATGCAGATGAATAGTTTTGTATGGTCCATCACAGATATAGCTGGTAAAAATAGCATGAAAAAACCATCACCTTCTACCACCAAATGCTTTGGGGACAAAGAGCAGCTTTTAATGCTGGAAAGATCCACACCCCTGTACTGAATTTATTTTAAAAAAGACAGAGCATTTCCATACAACTCCAGAGAGCCATTGCTGTGTCATGTTTATGCATTGCACAGCAGAGCCTTGACACCTGTGCACTGCTGCAACATAAATAGGTAACAGTGGTGGAGCCAGAGCTCCCAAGCCTTCGCTCTTGCTGATCTTTTCACCACTGCTTTCAACAGGAGCTACTTATTCTCGTGGAGTAAGGAGGGGAAACTGGGGCTCCCCCACAGGTGAACAGGCTGAAGGCCTTCATATCTGCCTGTTACTTCAGTCTTACCACCAGCAGAACAGACATCATTTGGGAAACTTCCACTCCAGTCAACAAGGAATGAGGTAGTATTTGCAAAGAGCAAATACAAAATTCCAGCATATATATATATATAATTCCTTTAGGCAACTTCTTGAGTTGTGAAACCATGCAGACATAGCAAATCATCAACCTACCTCAGTAAAGCAACTAATTTTTATTTTCACTATAGTAATTTCTTAAGATATGTTTCCTAGAATAGTGCTACAATCTGATAAATGTCTGGAGTGACATATAAAAAGTCCTGATGTGCAAGAGCCCAAGCTCCTTAACACAAGCAGTCACATTATTTTAGATACATGTGAAGAGAAAACACTGCACTGGGAAGATTTGACTTCTTTTGATAAAATGAACCCTGGGTATTCATCAGCCCACAAGGATGTTTTTGTTTCCAGGGGAAGGAAACCCACAAAACTGGTGCAGAAAAGAGCTATTGCATGTTCAGGCTACAACTCAAATCTGAAAAACTGGGGAACGGGAGCAGGCTGCGCTACTTTGAAGTCTAGGCACAGCCTCTGAAAACACTCTTCTTCCTAGCGGCGCAGTGAGGACTTCTTTTTTCTTTGCCCACTTCCTGTTGCTCTCTTCCAGTCAGACACGAAAGCTCCTGAATCCAAGGACTACCATCATCCCATATTACCTGCACCTCTTGGCCCTATCACCGCTGCGGCCCTTGTCCACTGGAGTACAAAAAACAATGTTGTGTTGTGTATCAAGGTGGAGGTGTAGACAGCATTAGGAGGATCTCAGTATGCATATCGTCCTACAATATGAGCAAGCACAGTCATTTCATGCATGAATTAAGCTGGCATGACAATCAGAAAGTTCAGCTCTTTGCATCTTTTAATACTAAAGCTGATACTCAGTGCAAAATTACAGCAGATTTCCTTTTTTACATGAAGTTTTCATAGGAACATTAAGCAGCAATTCTTAATGTGAAGGATAGTGTGAACGTATTGAAATAGTTTTAAAAGCTCAGTGTTACAAAGTGGAGTTAAAGGAAAAAAATTTTATTCATTCTTTTGTAATAGCTTTTGTGTACTTTTAATCATGAATAATTAACCAAACCATTTGAAAATAGGGCTATACTTTACAGAGATGCATTAGACCAAGCCATTTACCTGCAATTAAAGTGGTAAAATATTGGGAAAAAATAGAAATTCCTACTATGGAACTTTAATATAACTGCAGAATGATTTAATTTGCAATTTATCTTAAATGTACAATAACTTTTAGTACTATGAAATTAACACCAAGGTAAGCAGTTCACTTCTCTATAAAAAGAAACTGAAAATAGATTTATTCCAATAAGGAAGTGCTGAAGTGGGGCTTGAGTGGTATAACTTAAAGAAAAACATGAAATGTTGCTCAAAATAGCAGATAACTGTCCCTGAAGTCAATGCCTTAGGAAGATGCTAATGAAGAGTACATCAATAGAAGTGCCATCTTTCACACAAGGTATGAAAGCTCCTGATCATTATGTAGTCATGAGTGACTCTGGGTATTTCTTGCTAACACTGGAGACCTTGGCCACTGAATTTCTGCTGAATCACTTTGGTTTAATTGCATTCTGCACACCTAATTTATCCCGTAAAGTACTAAACTATTCTGGAATCGTAATAGTATCTTCCTAAATACGTATTGCCCTCCACTGTAGGAAGTTCTCTGCCTATATTTCTGTGTTTGATTAAGTATATTTCCAATATTTGGGGGAGGAAGAGTTCTTCTGAAACAAAAGCTATTCAAAATGTAGTCTTTTAATTTCAGTAAGAGAACTGTAAGACTATCAAACTGAATACGAACAGAGTAGTCTCATATGACAATATGTGTGGACGGATTTTTAATTTTGGAATTTGTTTAACATTCTCCTTTTGTGTTGGCTGTTCCTTAAAAAGTAAACGGTACCATCTGTACAGACCATCTGAACTGAACTGACCCTGAACAGGAACATGAACAGAATGAACCTACAGATAATCCACAGAACTTTGTCAAGCCTGATGATAGATAATTTACTTCCAGATAATATGTACAGGCAATTATTACCAGAAAACTTTAAAGAACAAAAATACGAGAAGAGTTGTCTTAATTTTGCAAGCGTTACTTTCCACAGGAGGGTGGGTTTTTTTCCTGTGGCAAAGTTTTCAGCAATATGAAATGATAAAGAAACGAGTCAGAGGGGCTTGTTCTGAAACCAGCATCTGTTTTCCCACTCCTGTCAAAATCATTTACCATTATTTAGTGTGAAGTTTGGCTTGCACATTAGCAGAGCCTATGATACAGGGTATCAGTATACGCCTATGAGAATTGTATATGCTGCACAGCTATCTCTGGTGTGCCCACGTGTCCAATCCCACATACGCTGCCAGTTCCACATATGCTACCAATAACGGCAAATAACAGTCAAAGAATGGCAGATGAGGAATAACTGCACTTAAGAAATGGGGCAAGAGACTGAAGAAAATCATAACATGTTGAGACATCCTTGAGGAACTCTTGGCTTCCTTACTTTGCTTTCATGCCTGCTTGGTCCTCAAAAGCTCAGTGCCCACTTTCCCTCTTCCAGCATCCTGCCTTTTGGCACCCTCCCCACCAGGGCTGGGAAGTCACTGGTATGACTCGACATCCTAATTTGCTCCAAGTGCTCAGCTGCTGCTGCAAGACCAGCCTGTACGCTTCTGGAGCTTGTCTCCCCCGCAGGGAAGTCAGGATAACTCGATTTGCTCCTGTCAAGGAGAAGGGTGCCAAGCCAAGAGATCTGCTTCTGCTGAGCCCTTGGCACTGAAATCAAGCCTGCAGTTCTGTCATGCCCTTTTTGTTGCTTGGATTCACGAGGACCGCTTCCTCATCCTGCACAACTAAACTGCACCACCATGGGAGGCTTGAACTGTGTTTTTAAACAGGCTCCCTACTGTTCTGTGTCACATTCTTTCTTCTTCTCCTTCCACAGCAATTTCATATATATTACTTTCTAAAACAGAGGGCAAACTCTAAAAATGAGCATCCTGCACACAATTTTCCAATGTTCATGGCCAATTTGCTGTGTTCTGCTGTGAATTTCATGACAAGGAATTCAGAAAGTATTAATATTGCATTTGATCCCTCCTCCTTTTTCCCTTGTACCCCACCGATGCTTGTGTACTCACGGTACGTGAAACAAAGGGGGGGTGTCTTCAAATTCCAAAATCTTACTACTTGTGCATTTTTACATATATCAAATTAACTCTGACTTCATGAAAATGCTGACTTCAAGAAAAAAAATACAATTTTAGAAGGATAACTGATACTACTACAACAGAAACATCAATTAATGAATTTAGTCATGTCCAGGGATTTATCTAATGCAGAATTTAGATTCATTTATGCCTCATTCCCATTTTTACTTTTCAATCTTTTTGGTAATGTAAAATAAATGGTATGTTAGATTAGTTTCTTGGCTTACACTAAGTATTACCATGTATTTTCTTGGAGTGAGGTGCTTTGCTAGAGAGCATTAATGATAGCCATTAAAGGTAGGAAAAAGTTAAAATTCAGTGGAATCTCTTTGTATATTATTTCCTCATTCTTTGCCAAATACATACATACCTTTATATATATATACACTTACACACACACATACAAAAATCAGAGGCAGTGAAATAAAGATTTTCTTTGATTTAATTTCAAGAAAAATGTCAAACACAGAGACGCATCCACTATCCTTTCCTAGACATCAAAGCTATTTTCAACAGAAGGGTCTCTGCTCAGCCAAAAATATAGTCTGTTTCCATACTGCAGCTGAAGTCTGCAAAAGCTCAGAGAGAAAGAGAGGGAAAAAAATCAGTTTTCATGGCCATGTACCAATTTCTACAGGATGAAAGATGAAAGCATTTTCGGTTGAATCAGCCAGTATCTTTTAATTAGAAGAAGCATTTCCAAAAGTGTCTAGCTGTCTCTAGGAACACAAGTCTCGGTCACTGACTTCAATTTTGCAACAAAAATTATACTATGACTTAGTGACATCTTTCACAAAAATGGGTCAATTTTTCTTTCATAAAAAATGCAAGAAAACCTGACTTTCAAGTCATTTGGCCTTTTATTATAATATATTACATCCCATGCACTGTCTTGATGACATTTACTGTTTCCTATGCAGGATCCCACAGTATGTATGAGTTGTCCGAAGTTCAAAGAGGGCAATCATTAAAATTTGACATTTATGTCAATGTGTGCGCAGGGAGTTTACCTTTTCATTAGCTGCATATATTTTTTGTTCTGGTGGAAAAAGCTGAATATGAAGTCATGAAAGACTTGGAGTGATTTTGTGTGATCCCAGTTGAGACTAATGGGTAATTCTATCTGATCCCAGTTGAGACTAATGGGTAATTCTATCTGATCGCAACTGAGATTACTGGGTAATTGATTAAAGATTTTTTT